>CM031597.1:53739442-53764442 GCA_018398815.1 Conus ventricosus | reverse complement strand
AGTAGTGTTTGTGCTTTCTTTGTGCTTGTTATTTGAAAAGTCTGAGGAAGACACATCAGTCGAAAATTCTCTGTTAATTATGTATCAAATAAACAGTACTTTACACTCTGTTCTTTTCCCTGTTTCTTAGTGTTTTGGCTCGCTGTCATTTATCGTCTTTTGACAGATCCATCAGGTGAACCATCCTTAAATTGCCTCATCGTTCCTTCTCATCTCCCAACTTGGCCAAGTTTATTTCATGACAGAGATGATACTACTCTTCTGTCAGACGAGTTTGCGGGACAGTCATAAGTAGGCCGAGGTATCTGCACGTGAAACACGACTTGTCACACAGCACTTGCCCGCCATATGCCGCAGGAAGTAACAGGAACCCCCAGTCAACGACCGCGTTGGATGGTCATGATTTTGTTTACCACATCCGATAAATACACCAACCCCAACGTAGATGTACTAGAAGACGAGTCACTATCGACCGCACACTCGAGAAACTTGACAACAGAGCGACCTCACATGCGCAGGATACTGAAACAGGAAGCGAGGACACGTGCAACCACGGAGCTGACGTCAATGAATCAGCTGACAGGAGGTCACCTAGGCTACCAGCTGCCATGTGCAAAGTAATAACGAAGGAGGAAAAACGCGCAGAAGATACATAAGAGAGAATGGACATATTTGTTAGAGGTTTCTGACGAAACAGGAACGACAGATATGGGCATCAGTACTGGCTACAACAGAAATGTTGGTTCGGGTCTGACCAGAGAACCACCAAGTTTATTTCTTCCGCCATGGAGGTTATGTTTTCGATCAGTCTGTCTGTCTGTCAACAAGATTACTCAAAAACTACTGAACCAATTTTAGCGAAATTTGGTGTACAGATAAGATGGGGCATCATTAGATTTTGGTGCATATCCCATCCAATAAGCGAATCCACGAATTTTTTTCTCACCTTTTCAAACATTGCGAAACTGGACATTTTTGACATTTTTGTCAAGGGTGGCAGCCTGAACATGACAAAAACATCATTGTGGTTTTCCAGATTTTCATAAAACCGGGGGATGGGATCGAGGTGGCAGGGTGTTTCCAACGTTCTCATAATTGCCAGTCTTTCATCTTTCAAATCCTGCTGTAAAAGCAGGGGGCGGGGGGGATGGGTGGGAGGAAGGGATGATGGAAGGAGGAGGGGACAGGGGAAGCATCATTGCATGCCGTCCATATATATTTTCTATTTTTTCATGCAGTCCATATTTTTTGGCTTAAAGTATTGGGGGAGGGGGAACAGAAAGCAAATTTCACCTCCCTCCCCAATATTTTCATTGGAAGGGGCCAGTGCCCTCCCTGCCCCTCCCTCCCCGCCCACCCCCCCCCCCCCCCCCCTCCGACGCCTTTGATTGAACTTCTAGGGCGGAAGGACGCTTTTGGTTGGAGGGTGAAGGTGTAGAGGCGGAAGGACGCCTTTGATTGGAGGAGAAGGTGTAGGGGCGGAAGGACGCCTTTGATTGGAGGGAGAAGGTGTAGGGGCGGAAGGACGCCTTTGATTGGAGGGAGAAGGTGTAGGGCGGAAGGACGCCTTTGATTGGAGGGAGAAGGTGTAGGGGGGGGGGGGAGACGCCTTGATTGGAGGGAGAAGGTGTAGGGGCGGAAGGACGCCTTTGGTTGGAGGGTGAAGGTGTAGGGGGGGGGAGGACGCCTTTGGTTGGAGGGTGAAGGTGTAGGGGGGGAAAAGGACGCCTTTGATTGGAGAGTGAAGGTGTAGGGGCGGAAGGAGATCCTGACTCGCAATGGCACAGTAAGCAAAACAACCGAGAAACATTCCAGTGAGCTTGATGAAAGGCGAGAAACATTCCAGTGAGCTTGATGAAAGGCGAGAAACATTCCAGTGAACTTGATGAAAGGCGAGTAACATTCCAGTGAGCTTGATGAAAGGCGAGAAACATTCCATTGAGCTTGATGAAAGGCGAGAAACATTCCATTGAGCTTGATGAAAGGCGCAAACATTCCAGTGGGCTTGATGAAAGGCGGAAACATTCCACAGAGTTTGATGAGCAGTGAAAGGCGAGAAACATTCCAGTGAGCTTGAGCAATGAAAGGCGAGAAACATTCCAGTGAGCTTGAGCAATGAAAGACGAGAAACATTCCAGTGAACTTGGCAACGAAAGGTGAGAAATATTCCAGTAAGTCTGGGTAGTGAAAGGAGAGAAATATTCCAGTGAGTTTGGGCAGTGAAAGGCGAGAAACATTCCAGTAAGTTTGGGCAGTGAAAGGCGAGAAACATTACAGTGCGTTTGGGGCAGTAAAAGGGGTTTAACATTCCAGTGACGGGGAAATGAAAAGCAGAAACATCCAGGAACTTGATAAATGACGGCGAAAATATCCATGATTTTTGGGCATGAAAGGCGAAAAACTTCCAGTGAGCGGGGCAATGAAAGGAACACATTCCATGATTTTGGGCAGAAGGAAAAAAATTCCAGGAGTTTGGGGCAGTGAAAGGCAGAAACTTTCCCAGTGACGGGGGCAATGAAAGGCGAGACACTTTCCATTGAGTTTTGGCACTGAAAGGCAGAAACATTCCCGTGATTTTGGGCTGTGAAAGGCGAGAAACTTTTCCAGTCTTGGGATGAAAAGAAAAACATTCCGGAAATTTGGGGCAGGAAAGGAAAAACATTCCAAGACTTGGCAGAAAGGCAAAACTAACAGTATTTTTGAGCAAGAAAGGCGAGAAACATTCCAGTGACTTGAAAAAAGAAAGGATAAAAAATTCCAAGTTTTAGCAATGAAAGGAAGAAACATTCCATGAGCTTGAGCAATAAAAGGGCGAGAACATTCCGTAGCTAAACAATAAAAGGGAAGAAACATTCCAGGACTTGAGCAATGAAAGGATAGAAACTTCCAGTGGCTGAGCAATGAAAGGCGAAAAACACCGTGAGCGTGAAAATGAATGGTAAAAAACATTCCGTGAACTTGATCAATGAAAGGGAAAAAACTTTCCATGAACTTGAAAAAAGGCAGAAACTTTCCAGGAGCGTATAAAATGAAAGTGAAACTTTCCCGTGATTTTGATAATAAAAGGTGAAAACATCCAGTACTTGAGCAGTAAAAGGGCGGCCGAGGGGGGACTGGGGGGGGGGGGGGGGGTGGGGGGGGGGGGGGGTGGATCCGAGTTTTTTTTGACTGAAGTGAAGAGGACAGGGGAAAACAGATAAATGTCTTTTCAACCCACGCTTTCACCACCGATTTTTGGGCGAAAGTGGCCTAAAAGCCGCCTTTTCCTGTGGGGGAAGAGAGGGAGAAGAATCACCGGGACCCTACAAAACCCGTTAAGGTCAAATTCCCCAAACAGACAACAGACAGAGAAAAAGACAAGAGACAGACAGAGAGGCCCCATGCACACACTCACACACACTAAGACACACACACATAACACACACACAGGCACAAACACACCAACACACACACACCCCCACCACACATTAAAAAAAATGGCCCCCCGGGTTTTCAGTAGCATACCCCTCGCCTACGTGGCGGCTCTCTGTTTTCATTTCAGTGTGTCTTCGGGCCAAAAAAAAAATACTGCCCACTTATTCCCCCCCCCCCCCTCCTTTCCGCCCCCTTTTCTCGATTTCAACATTTTACATCCCAACATGCTCCGTTTTGGGGCTGGGGAGGGGAAATGCTCGAACCACCGCGCCCGTACGAACGGCTTTTCATTTAAAACATTTTTAATTCGCAAAAAACAAGTGCCGACTTAAAAACTGACACTTTTTTTTGTGCCCCCATACACAGCCGCCGCCCTTTAAATTCGACCGGGGGGCTGTAAAACGTTTCAGAGAGAACTTGTGAGTGATACAAACAATGCGAGTCAGGGAAGTGAAGTTCAATTGTTACCTGCCAGTGCTGGAATGACTCAAATATTACTCAAGAAATGGGATGAATGTGTTATCTTTCGCAGGCCAACTTTCCGATCAACAGACCGATCTGTGAAAAAATACATTGTCTATCATGAGTCCATGGCAAGTTTTGACAAAGAAAATTGAGTGGCGAGCCTTTATCTCCTCCTTCAAAGCCAATAGAGCATTTTTTTTTGTTTCTTCAACAATTAATTAATAAGAGTAACTTTGAAAAGCTTTTACCTTTTGAAGAACTGATTCTATTCAAAAAGCTCCAAATGTTCAGCTGACTAGTGTACTATCCTAGGTAGTAGAAAAACTTCTCCAACCTTGTGTGTTTAGATGGACACAACGCAAAGCAGACGACACGGAACACGACCGGCTAGGGGCCCAGACAGGGCTGGGTATTGTTACTGCTAATTAAGTGGGCGTAGCACTGTTCGCTAACTGCCCTCCCGACCCTGCTCTGGCAAGGCTCTCAGTGAACGCCACGACACCTACAGTGGGCTTAAAAATAGTACGGTTTTGCAAAACAAGGCCTATCAGGCGCTTTCGCCTGATTGACCTACTAAGCCCTCTCTAACGAGCGACCTGTTAAGACCACAGCAGGCCTACTGCTGACGTGGTTAGGTCGCAGTGTGGACTATGCATTGGGTGTTTGTTGTTTGTTTGTTTGTTTGTTGTTTGTTTGTTTGTTTTGATGTATTGTTTGTGTGTGAGTGTGTTTGTCCTAACCCCACGCATGCACACCCCCCCCACCCACCTCCACCCCCCACGCCTACCCCCACCCCCCACCCCACGCAATGCACACACTGACTGGCACAAAAATAATAGTTTTAAACCCGATCATGCATGTACGTTTTAGCTGCCATATGACATTTGCGTGCGCCTGCCCCTGCTTACGGCTGTTTGATTGTTTAAAAAACGCAGAGTGCCTGGATAACGTATTTTTTGAATTTCTGGCAAACAAACTAATAAAGGTTAGGCCTTGTGTGTTTTTGTTATGTTTGTTTGTTTGTGTTTGTTTGTTTGTTTGGTGGTGTGTTTTGTCCTACCCCAGACCAACACGTCCCCACCACACCCCCCCATGCACGCACGTCCCCCCCACCCCCACCCCCCGCACACAACGTCCCCCCACCCGCTCCCCCACCCCACGCACTTCACTCTCCCACCCCACCCCCCTGTGTACACCTCACACACTCCCAACCCCAAGTCACACCAAGTACTTAATTAAGTTTTAATAATTTAAGAGTTACTTCAATTCTTATAGTTCTTGATTAAGTTTTAATTAATTTCGTTGGGAAAAATCAATTCTTAATAAGTTCTTGATTAAGTCATCCTTTAAGTACAACCAAGTTCTTATAACGTTATCTTATAATTATCGAAAAAAAATACAAGCTAAGTTATTTATCTTAAATGTCAGATGTCAAATATAGTACACTCACGCCACAAAAAACGTGTTCATCGTTGAGGATGTCTTGCTCACGTTATCACTTGCATAATCTTAAGGAAGCTTACATCCGAAGCAACCATTGATTTACAATTTGGGTCTAGAAATGTCTTTTATAGACACAAGTCTTTATTTATTGACTTTATCATTTTATAATACCCATGATCTATTTTAATAAAAAATTAAATTAAGTTCATAAAATATTATATCCATTATAAAAGGATCAAAATGATGCTTGTTATTGGCGGTTTAGCGTGCAGTTGTGTTCGCTTCTGTATTTAGCGGTGGAGATTGGGGTTTTTTTTATTGGTCTCTGTTTTTGCCAGCGTGTTTTAAAATTTTATAACCGTAAAAACACCCCCAGCACAGCAAGGCGCCAAAAATGGCAACAGTTTAAGTTCAATATACCAATAAGACTTTGGCGCCCTTGTATTCACATGGATTTTATAGCTGGCCTTGAATCACTTGTTCTTGCGATGGCGGTGTTATTTTTCATGATGAGTTCATAATCTGTACAATAATTTTTTTTTGTCTGTTTCCACTCTTGCAAATTTTTTCCTGCTTTCAACACGCCCAGATTTTTTAATGGTCTTACACCTGATTCAGCGATTTCTGCTGATTTTCTGGCTTGGTTACTATTCTCCACCTATTCAGTGTTTTTTCTGATTCTGCGATTTTCCCATCTCGTTCATTTTTAAAGGGACAACAAAATCTATATTATTAAAAGTAATTAATCCCAAGATTACTGGCGACAATAATGTTCCAAATCTGGAATACAGATCACACCCTAGATACTCTAATGACATTGTTAAAACGTATCCTGCTTTAAATCATATTATAAAATCCTGATCAAATCAATGGCGCAAATCTACAAACTATATAGTGTACAAACTAAGAACACGATTGCCCCACACTTTACACCATTCTATACCCTAGCTGCGCTTCATACCTGTTTATGATACTATTAAAGACATGGTCTTGTGCGACATCTGTTGAATCAGTTCAATGCTGAATACAGTTTTCCGAGGAACTGTTTTGTTTTTCCCCCATGCAGCCAAAAGAATACAGCCTCTCCTTTTGGGCATACTATCTTGATCAACAACTTGCATTCAAAGTTCAGGCAGGTTTAGCCGCGCGAAAGTAGTTACCCTGAAGTAGATCATCACGTTCATGTTTTTTAATAATTATAATTTTTTTTAATTTAAATTATAAACATGAGCACCGAAAAACTGTTGCAAACCTATATACCATTCTCAGTTATTGGAACTAAGTGTAAGGATTACTCAAACTGCTTTGGTAAAAGCCTGTTAAGAATTAAACCGCAGCAGATCTTGGCAACTAGAACTTAGATTCAGCAAAGCTGATTGCTATCATTGCAGCTTCGTTGCTACAAAGATTTCTAGTTAAGCAAGAAAAATACCAGAACAATATAAATATTTAAGAAAAAAAATACATTTATAAAAAAAGGCATCACTCGCACTAAAATAGGTCGCGCTGGAGAATGCTCTTGCTTTTTAGCGGAAGTAATTTTCGCATTTAGTAAACTGGGAATGAACGGCGGAGAAAATGACATAAGCCAAGCTATGGAGCAACTAGCATCTGCACAAAGGACGCCTAATAAAGGCAGACTTGAGCATTTAGATTTAATTAATACAACACTGAAAAGACTAGGGCATGCCGCTTACACATTTAAAAATTTGATCAAGCAATAAAACAATATTAACTAGTAACAGGCACGACCAATCGAACATTGCCCCCACCAAAATTCAGTAATACATTAACACCATCAAAAACAAAAGATGCAAGAAATCGGGTTTAATTCGATGTATGACCGTCGTGTATTTTGAAGCACATAATATTGGCTTAAAAAAAATGAACAAAATCACTTATTCGCCCACAGATAATGGAAGGGCATTCATCATCAATTAAAAAGCTAAGCCAAGCAGCTGATCAGTGAACAAACCCAAAAGAATGTGTTATCTAAACAACGATAACTGCAAAATTTATTTACCTGCCCCTAGACGAATACAGAGACCACATTTGTTAATACAACTCCCAAACGACACCCCATCAAATGGATCTTCTATATTTTACCCTCTGAAGGATTAGACGAAAAAGATTTAAGTACCACTCACAGTCATTGACAAGTCTTCAAGATACAAAAAGCGGAACCATTAACACAAAAAGTGCTTCTGGCAGTAGCTGTTCCATAACAACTGATATAACAACGAGGCCCTTTAACTTTATCCTCTCACAAGAATCAAGTTGATGATGAAAGAATTTAAAAGGCCAAGTGAATACAATTATTGTTGACAAACAAAATTTTACCATTAAAAGAGGCATTCCGAGTTCACAAGAATCACAGGCATTAGGTTGAAAACTTTAACAAACAGTTAGCCGAAAGTACTTTTCTCCTATACCAGAAACACAGAGAGACGATTGACAATTTCATCGCGAACACAGAATGGTTAAAGACATGCCCTCATTTTTGCGCGCATGAATAATGAAGAATTTACAGGGCTAAAACCAGTACAACACAATCAAAAGAAAAACAATAAATGTATGCATGAAGTGATAGCCTTCAATCCAGCAAACCTATTACACATTTGGATTTGAAAGTACGTACCATTATTTACCGGAGGGAAGCAGAAGGACACACGCATCAGGGCAACCGATCCAATTGAGTGTTGAACACCTTACGAAATAAAAAGAATTTGTAAAAAATGAATCCGCCCGGTATTATTTACGAGAAACTGCACACCAAAACAACCAGCTCCTCAAGATCTTTTTGTGAAGGAAAACTGCAGAAAATCCCGCCGGGCAACAGTTTCCGCTTAATTAATTTACGGTTCTCCAGTGCCCGATTGCATATGGAAAACTCTGGCTTAACAAACCCCGTATTGGTGTTTGTTTTCTATCTAATGACTTCTTTGTTATCAACAGTTTGTGTTGATCTCATGTAGATTGATCGCCATTTTTACGTTGTCATGATTAAATTCTTAGTGCCAAATCAATGCTTCTTGTAGTTTTGTCATGTGATATTTTACTGCACACGCATGCGAGATATTTCCCATTGCTATTTTAATGATTTTTCTCCTGTGTCCGAAATACTGTACATTTTTGTGAACCTTAACCAACAAACTCCTAGATCACCTTTCCTATAACTCAACCTTTCATCTTCCTAAAACCTTCTTGATGTAATTGAATGTAAAGGCGAGTCTTTAGGATAATCGACCGTGTCATAACCATCACCCGCATGTCCTTTACTACTTCCAGTTTTCCTGTCTTTATTGTTGTCTTCAGTAGGAATATCTAATAACAAAACAATCTTATCAGAGCAAGTACTCTTGACTCAGGATACAAGGGCATAAAGTAGTCATAAAGAAAACTCTAACAACAAAAAGCATTGATAATACTAAAACAGTAAACCCAATAAAACAGGATTTCTAATTGACTTTCTTTATTTTCAATCATTCAGCCCAAAAAGGTGATCATGAAATCTTCTAAATCCTGATAATTTGGTTTTGAAAGTCAGCATAATATGCTTACGTTACACTTTGTCTCACTAAAATCTACATCTTTGCGCATGTGCGGATTCTCCAAACTCCAAAACAAGCTGTTGATCAACACTTAAAAAAGTCTTTATCTAAGCATCTGTGATTAGTTCTAGATTATGTTCAATCATGATGTATGTTTCATGAACTGTTCTGTCAAAAGCAATTATGCGATGAACAGGCTTGCAACTTCAACCCATGTCTAAAAAAAATAGTAGAAGTCAGTAAAGACAGACTAAATTTTTTTGCCCGAAGATTGGGACACAAGTTTAGGTGGCTCTCAAGGATCCATCTTTAGACTTTCTGCTGCTAATGGATAGTCTTTATGCAGGTCATAGGAGTTCATGAGATAATCTAAGTCAACTTCTAGAATGAAACCGCGCTGCTGATCAGCGTTAAACTGCCCAACCTCCTTTAATGCCTTTTGAATATTATTCGGAACGCCGCCTTGTACATTTAAAATTACGTAATGAATGATTGGCGCCATGCCCAACCATACAGATTGTTTGCGTCTAAATACATGAGATAGTTAGACCTTTTACTTGGATCATAGTTTCCAAGTATTTGTTGTTTGCTTTATACAATCAATGCGACGCCATACTAATTCTCCACGCCAATCCGTTTTCTATCATCTGAATCATGTTAGGTCATACAATAAATCAATCTGTACTCCAGTAAACTTTAAGAAAGCAACCCTAACTCATCCGGGCGCAAAATGTAATAGGCGCGAGATCCAGGCTATAATGTTTCATGCAGTCTTTCTGGGTAAGTTTCAAAAAATATCCGCCAACAACATACAACAGCATCAGTAATGAATCATGATAGTCACCCATCGTTTTACACTCTAACTTCTGCCACGCAATCTTGAGCATAGCTGTAATTGAAACACTGATGTCCCTTACCTCAAAGACTATAAAAGAACGCACCTTTAGGCTAAGTGTATCTTCGCAAAACCTTTCCCTGAACTGTTCATGTACTCATAAGGATAAACGCCCTTTCCTTAACGAGAGTTGGGTCAAAATATCTCCGTTATGGGCGACTTTTATGACATGTCCAGTGACTCAAATGAACCCATTCATGTGCGCAAAGAGTCATAAAAACATGTTATTTAAAGTAAACACATTACTTTTCTGAATACTGTGCAATGCATGCTACCCTGAAGGCATCGTCCACTGCTTTCATTATTAGGTGTGAGACGTAACCTCGCAAGTTATGAAAGAATACAGGCAGCTTCCATGTCCTTAGGATCAAACATTTGATGCAGATTGCATTTGTTAAGCGCCGCTCCTCTAAACTTATCGCTAATGTGAACATGGTCTCTTACTTTTGGATTCTCAGCGTCGATAAGGCCTAAACCACAATCAACAATGCTGGCTAGTCCATACTGTTGTTGTCTTCAGGCGCCATTAGATTTCCAGATAATTTTAGATATTAGAACAGCTTACGCACATTGCAGGCATCGTATAAAGAATGTTTCAGCAGCAATCTACCGGACCTCTATATATTCCAGGTTCTGAATAAACGCCATCCGACCAAGACAAAAGCAGAATGCAATGAACAAATCTGAGATTACTCATTAAGACTAGAAGTTTTCGAAGTTTATGTGTGCAGGCCCTTCATAAGGCACAATAAAGCCGACCACGAAGTCTGCGTAAACTATGTATGAGAATTTTGCAGGGCCGTATTCCAGTTCTTAAACCTAACTTAGAACCGGCGGAGGGCGTTAGTTAGATCAGACCTTACAGTCTACAGAACTTTTACAATGTTTTATATTTCACACGCTCATGCACAGATGGAATTCTGTTAAACAAATTCTGACAGAAATCTGTATTATAGTGGTTTTTTTTGAAGTATGCGCCAATAAACTGTTCATTGTGCGCATCAAATGTTAATGGGGCAGCCCTGCTGGCGAAAACATAGGATTAAAGTCCACATACTTTGGCTGGTATCGCCTATTGTATTGACTGTCTTGACACTTTAATAGCGCCAAATTTGTTTCCTCATCCCATGTGTATACATTAACATTATTGGTTTTTTGTTTTCTTCAAACTGATCAAATTTGGTCTACACTAACAGGACAGATATTCCATTAAGTTAAGATCTTTGGTGTATTGCCGATAGTTAGACACTCTCTCTGCGTTTTCGCGGACAAGATCCCCTTGCAAGAACGCACCACATGAAACCATTGTTGTCTGAATTTTTTATGTTTAAAACTGCTCTCTTTAAAACCAACTCCCGAGTAACGGAATGTAAGCCTTGCTTACAATCGGTTGCATACTTAGCCTGTTTTTAATCTAATCCTCTAAGACTTCCGCCCTCAGACCCACCAGCAAGCCATCTTTCATTATAAGCTCTTCAGCGCAGCGTCAAACTGTGTAAGCAGTTCGTTCAGGCCCAACCGGTGTTTAAGTCATTAGAGGAAAGAATTAGACTTGATTAGTTGAGACCCAAACTTCTAGATTTTCTTCATTATTGTAAATAGTCGAATAAAACAGCTAACATTACTTTAACAGGCGTTCTAGTGTTATTTACTTGGAACTGAAAATAGCTTACAGACACTATGGCCTTTACGTTTGTTGGGTCAATGACTTCTAAATCAATATCATTTCAGTGCTCTTGATAAACGCTCTCTCACGAGCATTCCTTCAAACATTCGTCTTGTCCTCATATATCTTAGCCATGCTGTCTTTCTTTTCTAAGCCAAAATATTTATTTAAATTAAAAAAACAAAAACTTAATCATACCATTATCAACGGTCTTTTGCGCTTGACTCATAAACACTAAATTAAAAACAAACCCTTTGGGCGTTTGTTAATGTGAGCTGTTTAGAACTAAAGTTTATGTCTCGATTTACTTTTTTTAAGCATTCCTATTTTATCTGCTCGGTCAGGTTACTTTGAAAAAACCTTGTCCTCGCCTTTCTTTGAATATCAAACTTTGTCTTTTGTATCATCAAAATCGGGCCTGTAACGATTAAATTGCTTCATCCTTGATGTTAGAGTCAACAAGCCTTTATTTATTGCAGTTTATAACGAAACTAGTTAGCCGTATAGTTAACCATAGCTGGTGCTTTTGGAGTTTAGTTTTTAATTTTTGCCAGCCCGCACTTACAGCTAAAGAACAACAGACCGAAGCTAAAGACAAACCTCCAAAAATAAGGTAAGCTGCGTGCGCCTATCCCATTTGCAAAAGAGACCAAACACTCGTCCAGGCTGAAGAGCACATATAGTTTGATTGCTCCATTATTAACATAAGTAACAGCATTATAAGGCAGCAGAATCCTATCGATAGGTATTAGCTGTATTTTGAAATGTTCCTGTCTCAAAGTTTTTGTTGCAATATTTGGTAAATGTTTTTTAATCTGAATTTTTTACTTCAGGGTAATCTAAAACAGCAAATTGCCTGCAATCTCTACTTTTGGCGGCGCGCTGTAAGGCACATATTGTGATAAAACATGAACAGACATGCTATTTAAAAAATTAAAAAAATTTAGTATTGTATAACATTTAATCTGTAGCTCAATATTTCATACTGCGCATCATAAATAAAAACAAAGTACATTAAGCGGATTAATCACTTCTCTTCTTTATCAATTTGAATGTTTATTACGTCTCTCACAGTTCTCTCCTCTACCCATTCTCCCGCTTACCATGTAACAGATTATCCTCCGTGACCTTATTCAATCCATAAACCGTATTTGTTGTTAAATAATCACAAGCCCTAACATTGTGGAAGGTGTAGATCATTAGCCACAAGGACAACTGTGGATTCTACACCTCCCCTCCAAACAGTTTTTCTTATTTCATCAAAATGCAATAAGGTTTAAGCCCGCTAGCATAGATTTGGTTAGGGACTTGTGCCCACAATCGAACATTGTACTTTCGTAATTTTTGGATCTTAAAAACTTTCACTTTTCCTCTTTAAATGATCTTCATCTCAACACCAGCAATAAAATACCTTTAAGGCGATCTTGCTGAGACCCTAAACTAAAATTCCATATAGTTCTGCTCCTGCTTCTAGGATATGTTTTATAAGAAATCACTCCATTTCGAATAATTGCTAATTTTGACTGATATTTGTTGATCAACAGCCTTTGCTAAATTAGGTTGCTAACTACGTCAAACTCTAACGTGATTCAGAATGCTGTACTTTGCTTCGGTGTCTGTTGATCTATAACACGTTTGTATCGTTAAAAGTTATTCATAGACAGTAGTCCTATTAATCTCCTTGAAATTATCGCATGCGCTTTTAAAAAACAACTCAAATCTAAGGGAATGGAAAAGCATGATACCATACGCATAACTTACAGCAAAAGCCTTTTTGCTGCTTTTAGCACCTGATGGCGAGTTCAAGCGCTATACTAAGTTTATATTGCTTCTTCATTGCCAATTCCTGAAACGCAGATCTTCCCTTTCATATTACCCGGTTAGCCCATAGAACAAATAGTAACAAATAAGTCTGCATTGTGTAAAGAAAATATTCTAGCCACCTCAAGTTTTATAGAACATTTCTTAATCGATTGCCCGCCCCAGGTTCTGTACAACTGTCCTGTTTGGGTCTTTTGTGGAATCGGAGCGATATTTTGAAAGTAAAGACCGCAGAGCCTGGCACAAATCACGTCATTTCTTCCTAGGTCTGGAGAATTTTGACATAACGAATTTGATCTCATCAATAGTTAGATGGATTATTGAACAGTAATAGTCCACTTATTTCCCTTCACGCCAAGGGTTCATTCTGTTTTCTAAGCGGGTCAAGATTCGGATGCCATGACTTGTTGTGCTTTTTTTATGAAGCCCTCTTACAAAAAGTTAATTAAATATAAAACATGGCTAATTGTAGGCGAAGAAGATTATGATGTTTGATTATATAGATCGTTGATACGCAGAGTGATTCCCTTGGAGCGCAATCGCCGGGGCTCTCTTGCCTATGAATTAGCAGAAATCGGGAGTACATAACCAAAAGTCGGTATAAATTTAACGGAGAATTAGGTAAGCGCCCAGATCATTATACCAAAGTTTAGCCAAAACCACCCGAATTTTCAAGCCCCTAAAGATTTTTGATAAAAATGACCATTTTTTTGTGAGGATCGACCAGGACAACTTGTTCAGCTTACAACTAAAAAAGACCCATCAAATTTTTTTAGCCGTGGTTCCATTAGAAATACTCAGTGTGAAAGATCAAAAATCGCTTGGCCTTGTTAGACCAAAATTAAGGTGAGGCAGATTAAAAACTTCAAAACACACTGCAAGAACTCCCAACAGTATAACCAAATGCAAAACATGAACTTAAAGAATTAAAACAATCAGTCAGGTGAATTAAATAAATGTAATAAAGCAGAAACCATTCTTTATACAGAAGAAACAGCGTTAAAGAAAACTATACAACTACTCACAGCTACCCATCGAAAATAGATGGCCCCTTGATCATCTTTAAGAAACCATCAGAGGCGAATTAACTACAATTTAGCAAAACTAGGTGCACTAGATGGGCATAAAATAAGAGAAAAAGAAAACTCGTTTGAGGCTGATGACGCCAACATAGGCCTGATATTAACAAAGAATAACTAACCCAAAGAACTAAAAGATCTTGAACAAGAAAGATCACAAGACTAGAATGCTAACTACCAACTCGAGACAATTACGACTCAAGGAATAGAAAAAGAGAAACTATCCGAAAAAATTTTATATGAAAACACAACTATAGCATAACGAAACCGAACACTGTTTAGAGAGCAAGGAGTCACATTAGTAAGCGTTTATAACATCCTTAGGATTTGCAATAAGTACACGGGTGTGGGCTATTACAGTCGCGGTGGAGGTCAAAGTCCATGCCTCCGCCACCATCGGCCTCCACCTGAATAAATCATGGTTATAAAAACAGCTTGATCATCTTGCGAAATTTATAAAAAAATTAGCCAGTAAAGCCTGGGACGCTTTAACCGGTTTAAATTAGTGGTGTTGTTAGCTGCTTTTTGTCTACTGCAAGCAAAGTATTATCCTTTAAAGCCAAGCACTTATGGGCATTAGTTCCACTTAATAGTTGGGTTACTAATTTAAGTAAGATAAAGACCGAGAAATCCATGCCATTTAATCCAAGAACAACGCGTCTTTTCATATTCAAGCATCGCGAACAGAGTCAGCGAGCTTTGCTGAGAGCTTCAATGACTTGGGTGGTTTGGTCTTCGGATTGGATGACTATAATCTTGGGTTTCATTTATTGTTTGTAATATTTACTGGCCTCAGATTTATGTCGTTTTCCCAACCTTCTGTTCATGCCAGCTAAAAGAATTTCATTATTATAGTTATTATTGAACCAATCTGGAGTCTGAGGTCAAAAGCAGCAGGTATAAATCTCCGCCTTCAACCAGTGCCAACACAAAGTCTACTTTTCCGATCTTGCGTATTGTAAAACATGTTTGGTACCTTTGAATACTTGAATGTAATCAACTGTAGAATTAATTCGTCCTCTAAATTGCTAATAATTGTTTTTTTTGTGCATCAAAGCCATAGAAAATCAGTTATGCCAACTTGCCCTGTGCTTGCGAACCTAGCAAACACCAAACGTAAGTAGGAGGGAGGGGGGGTGGTGTGGGGTGGGGCAATAGAGTCGTTTTATTTCCGTTCTATTCCCGCTCTAATTAGGCCCTAGAATGTCTAAGATAAATGTTGTCCATAGCTTTTAGCTCTTGCCTATGACCATGGCTGAACAATTTTGAAAGGAGGTTTCCAAACATATTTATACTTTCTGGCGCCCCCGAAAATAAGGGTGCCTAATGCCATTATCAAGATCCAACATTTGTCTAAAGGCTTCTTGGTTTAATATGAATTCGTTACAGATCCTTTCAAAAGCCTTCATGTCAATTCTGGTTGCGAATGGATTAAACATTTTGTCAATCGGTAATGGCGCTGCAGTTCATTTTGTCATACTACTCTGAATGTGTAAAAAATGAAATCTGTACACTGACCTCACCAAAGGATCAGGATGATTAAAAGATTAGCATACTACACTCCACACCCAGTTGAAGCACTAAACACAGCAAAAGTTTAACTGTTCTATTAAAACTGCAACGTATGACTCAACCACGCTTCTGTTGTCTCGTTTACAATAGGGGGGTTAAGATAGCCGATTTCAATGGATACTCACATTTTTATGAAAAGAGGCAGTTTGGGTCACAGCAAAATGTCAAGAGAATCATTTGCTATGATTAATAGGATTGATATTGCGCCCCACAAATATATTGCATCAGTATATTTGAATGCAATCATTTTTAATTTGTTTTAAAAAATGTTTGTACAATAACAACTCAATACCGTCCTTCGTTTTAGAACTATCTATTGAGAAACAATTGCGAGAACAAAAACGTCGCGGCTTCATGAAATATATCAACATAAGTCGTATGTTTAAATATAACAAACCAAGGAGAAAATCAAATCAAAAAGTTACCAAAGTCAGGACCAAAATTAGCCAGTTAATAATACCTATGTTATTACGGTTTTGCTCACAACAAGAAGCAATGAATAACTTGACATTACTCTCAAACTTATAACAATGCAAATCTAAAAACAATGTTAACATTCAACCTGAAGAAGTATCTACTTTTTTGATAAAGACTACTAAATGTTAGCTTTACAACTGGCAATCTACCCACTTTTAGTTTTAGTGCAGCGCCAAAATGAAACTACCATAATAGGGGAAAGTCCGCTCATCTTGCATACATTCATTACTCTATGTTCATTTTGCTGACTAGGCACTGATGAAAACTTATATGATGGGAAGGCCTTCAGACTGTATTAAGAGCTCATTCCGTCAGGAAAGCTGCATATTGCGATTATGACATTATACAATTCCCTAATTTACAGTTTAAAAGTTTAGTTTGTGGGGAGGCGTATCATTTAATATCAAAAAATCCCATACAAGCGGGGAAAGGTTGTGAAATTGTGATAACCTGCACATTGTTTTGTGAAATAAAATAATAACATTAACTAACAAATAATGTCGCGGGTGGCCCCAAAGAAACCAGAGTTACATTAGCACCTGTGATGTATAACTTTATAAATAAAGACCTTGCAGGACGTTGCGGAACTTTTAGAACAGAACGGTGAGATAGGCGCCTTTGTATGGTTTTGATACACTAAAGATGTGATTATAACGCAAAGAGGTTTGGCGACAGCAAAAAGTTTCCTAACCTAGAACAGCTGCGCAATCTAGAGCAAAAAAGTTGGCCATATAATATAAAATAGTTCAATACCTGACTCAAATGCAACTTAGAACCATATTTTAGAGGGAAATAAAATATGAATTCAAAGCCCATTTACATATTTAGGCCGTCCAAAAAAAGATTCATGAAAAGCATTCACTCTGGCCCTTTCATGAAATCTTAGCCGGACGAACAAAAGTCGCAAAATTGAATAACGCCGTATGGAAAAAGCAGTACATCCTCCACAGAAAAGAAACAGTTGTAAAAAAAGCTTCTACAAAATTAAGCAGTTACTTTCCAAGCATAAAATTAGAGACACGTTCACATGAAATTTGAAATTTCTGTCTTTAAAGATGAGCAGAGGATGGGTTGTGGCGTAGTGAGACCTTATAAAAGGAATTCATATAGCTTGCAAAACTTAGACTTAAAAAACGCCTTCCGTTATTGTTCGTCGATCTCACAAAGGTGAGGATATTAAGATCATAACAACAACAACAAAATCAATGTTGACGATAAATAGAAACAATCATACAGAACTTGAAAATGATTAATCTACACATAAGGCCTTATAGGTTTTATTATACTGAACAAGTTTTGACGGAGATTATGATAAAATAAAAACTGATTAGATTAAATTCTGGTAAAAACTAAGACATTAAACTTTAAGACAAAAACCCCTCATTGCATTGATTTTGAGGAAGACTGGTTTGAAAAACAATAATTATCCTAGACCTATTACAAACAGTTTATCGTTACAAATTTTAAACAGATTGTGGTTTTTCTGTCCAACACATAAAAGGAACAAAGCAAATAACATAATAAAGGTTTATAGGAACAATTATACATATATATAGTTGATCCTAGCATAAAACTGAGTGAGTGTATTAAACATTTTTATAGACTGTTTGAAGGAAACGCCAGACACAATTTATTATAGATGACTGTTCAGCAAAAGAACATAGTTAAAAAAAGAAAACACATTATCAAAACTAAGCATTCAGTGAAGACATACTGGAATAGTGTGTTGATTTTATGCCAGAAATATAACCCAGTTTTAAAAGACTTTAGAGAACATAAAGACAGTAGTGTTTAATTCACATGAAAACAGAGATCTCATTTGAAGAAATGTTTGCGCGACAATGAGTTATGGAAAATGACCATGATAATCACAGGAATATGCAAAAACTTAAATCTGAAAAGTTTAGTAAATTAGTATTAAAAACGGATAACCCTGCACAGTATGTTTGTTTGTAGATAATCGTTATTTTTTGGTTATTAACGTCTTACTTGTCAGAGAACAGTAATATGCTGATTCTAGGCACTTTCGCCCGAAAACTGTCTGTCTGTCTGTCTCTCTCTGTCTCTCTCTTCTCTGTCTGTCTGTCTGTTCTGAGGGCAACTTGACCTTAACGGGTTTTGTCAGGGGTGCCGGTGATTCTCTCTCTCTCTCTTCCGCCACAGGAAAAGGCGGCTTTTAGGCCACTTTCGCCCAAAAACTCGGTGGTTGAGCAAGTGGGGTTGAACAGACATTTATCTGTTCTCTGGACGGTTCCACATGGACTCTGGAGTGACCTTCTCCGGGTTCAGCAACTGACCGCTGTACTGAGCGGTGTGACCTTGATATTGTTTCCATGTCACAAATCAAAACATGACATGACCGGAACGGGGTGGTAGTGACCAGCATCGTGTAATACTCCCGTCCTGTCTTCTTCCCTGCCCTTCTTCCCTCGCTCATAATCCCTATGGAAACCAGTGCTACCCCCCCCCCCCCAATTGTAATCTCTCTCTCTCTCTCTCTCTCTCTCTCTCTTCTCTCTCTCTCTCTCTCTCTCTCTCTCTCTCTGTGTGTGTATTATTTAGTAGCAGCTTTCTAAAATAGTAACGGCTTTTTTTTTTTTTACTGTTACCGTTATGAAATAAAGAATAATTGTCATTCTCTGTCTCTGTCTCTGTCTGTTTGTCTGTCTGTCTGTCTGTCTGTCTGTCTGTCTGTCTGTCTGTCTGTCTGTGTCTCTCTCTCTCTCTCTCTCTCTCTCCTCTCTCTCTCCTCTCTCTCTCTCTCTCTCTCTCTCTCTTCTCGTAACTACGAGTATTCCCGCTTTCAGCAACGTGCCTTATTTACAACTGCCATATTACGTGAAAGAATTGACTATAGGTCAAAATGCGGGATATAACACTTCCCCAATGGTGACAAAAGCCACGTTGTCGCTGCGTCAACTTCTAGGTGTAAATACGATGTATAAGGTAAAGTTTGAAACACACACACACACACACACACACAGAGAGAGAGAGAGAGAGAAGAGAGAGAGAGAGAGAGAGAGAGAGAGAGAGAGAGAGAGAGAGAGAGAGAGAGAGTATTCAGTACAAGCGGATGAGGCCACTCGGTGACGACCTTCACTCACAGTGCAGAAGTGGATGAAGGAAAGTCCAGACAGAGGTCGAGTGTTCCATTCCGATGTGACCTGTTGCAATTACCACCCCCTCACCGAAAAAGATCTTCTCACGGACATTTCGGTGGTCTTCTAGATTTTCCTCACAAACCGCGATGATAATCATGTATGTAAGTAACTGAAGTCTCAAAATATTCAAATGATCACCCCCACCCACCCCTCCCTCTGCACCATCCGCACTGTCTTTTAGATGAACTAAACTGGAATCACATTTGAAAGAAGAAAAACAAACAATGGACAAACCACCCCTGTAATCTTAGTCCCAAACGGCCCTCTGCATCCACGCTGGTTTTTAGAGGAACTCGAATGGCATCGCAATGGAAGTATCCACAGAAATGAAGATTAAAAAAAAAAAATAGGAAGAAGAGAAGGAAGAAAGGAAGAAAGGAAGGCAGAAACAGAGGAAAATTAAAAGGAGGATGCATGGTACTTATTGCAACATTCATCTTCTTATTTGTTTCATTTATGTTTTCTTTAACCTTTTATGTATTTGTAGGCGCTTAGGGTTTATGATGTAAATTAAGCGCCATGAATAATGATGATGATGATGATGATGATGATGATGATGATGATGATGATGATGATCATTATTATACAAAGGGATTAGGCAATACTTTGTGGCATCTCCCTCTTTCTCATGTGCGTATTACTGTCTACAATACAATGAGGAACAATCATCTATTTCTATATCATTGGACTTCTTCGTCTTCTCGAACACTCTAGATGGGAACGCCAGCTCCCCTGACGAATGCTGTCGTGTGCTGTAGGTCCCCAAGGGCACCGTAGAGCTACCTCTCCACTGATGTTTGCTCCGTCCATATCTGTTGTCTCAGAGCTTCGTGCAACGGGCAATTCTGCAGTAGATGTGCTGTTGTTATACTGCCGGTCTGGCATGGGCACTGGTCTGACTGACCGATCCTGAACTTGGTAAAGAGGTGATAGTTCGGGCGGTTGTGGCCTGTCCGCAGCCTGAAGATGGCCACCTGCTCTGATCTTGTTTGTATGTGGTACAGGTCATGTCTATTAAAACGTGGTTGCTCCTGCAACCGCTTGCTCTGCTGTCTGGCTTTGATGATTGTCTTGGCTTCCTTGAAGGTTGTGGACCTGTCTACCTGTTTCTTCCTGTCATTGGACAAACAAGATGATTTGAGGCCCATCACACTGGAACATTTTGTGCTCGCCATTAGCGAAAATGTACGCAGAAGCCTTGATCACGTAATCCCTCCTACTGATTAATCCGAGGTCCGTGTGTGAACCCGCGCATAACATGTTGCACACAGGTAAACTCCTATCTTGGATTAGATGGCCAGTTTGGTCGGTGATATGGATGCATGTATATAGCATGCATCTTCTATGACAAATTAAAAGTATGTGTGGAAAACTGACTGGCTAATGTTCCATTGTATGACAGGGAACATAAGTGATCAGTCCAACAGGCAGCTCTTTACTCGGCTCTACCTTGGTAAGCAGTCCTTTGTTTAAACAAGAGTGTGGATTGTAAAGCGCTCGAGCGGTGTATAAAAGCTAAAAAAGTTACACATCCCATGGACGATGGCCGTAGGGACAAATGACCTGTCAGAGGGTCACCGTGTCTAGGCAGTGGCGTGATGGAAGACGGGGCTCGTCCCTCTCCTTCGACCGCCTTTAACCTTCTCTGAATTGAACCAGGTACCCGTTTACTGCTGGGTGGACACAATGGGTTTTCAGGCCGAAAATAATCTGACCCCGCATGTGATTCCACATTACGACCCTCAGGTCAGCAGGCTAACGCTCTGACCATTCAGCTTTGTTCCCCCATGTGGTTACAGGGCTATGTCAGCACTCTCAACAACAACAACAATAGTAATGATGATAATGATAATAATAACATTAACAATTATAATGATAATAACAAAGGATGATGATGATGATAATAATAGTAATGATAATGATAATGAAAATAATAATAATAATAGTGATGTTGATGATAATGATGATGATGATAATGATGATAATAATAAATATGATAGTGATAATAATTACAATAATAACAGTAATAATAGTGATGATGGTAATAATAATAATAATGATAATAGTGATGATGACAATAATAATGATAGCAATGATAAATAATAATAATGATGATGATGATGATTATGATGATGATGATGATGACGACGACGATAATGATGACGATGATAATGACTATGATGATGATGATGACGACGACGACGACGATAATGATGATGATGATGATGATGATGTAGAAAGTTCTTTCGTAGCGTATCAGATTTTGAGCGTTCCATGGCGGATGGTCGGGACAGCGTGGATTTCCACATAATAATAATAATAATAATAATAAGGAACATTTAGTGCGCTTAATCTTAAACAAAAGCCCTAAGCGCTTACAGCAATAAGCCCTAACACAACACACACACACACACACACACACACACACACACACACACACACACACACCACACACACACACACACAAACACACACACACACGCACACACCCACACACCAGCGAAGGAGCAGAAAAAAATATGTTTTGAAGAGAGTTGTTTTGAGGAGGACTTGAAAGAAGAAAGACTGTTTGAGTTTCGGAGTGCAGAAGGGAGATTGTTCCAGCAGGAAGGAGCCTGAAAAGAAAAAGAACGTTCACCAAGTGTTCTGGCTCGAAAACGAGGGATCTGCAGAATGCGAGTGTCAGAAGAAGAGCGAAGCTGTCTGGAAGGAGTATAGGTCGACAGAAGTTTAGAGAGGTAAGATGGAGCGAGGCCATCCAATGCCTTGTAGCAGAGCAAAGAAAGTTTGTACTTGATGCGTTTTTCAACAGGAAGCCAGTGCAAAGATTTAAGCAAGGGAGAAACATGAGAGGTTTTCGGAGATTTCGAGACAAGGCGAGCAGCATTATTTTGGACTTTCTGCAATTTTGCAAGAAGATTCTGTGGACAGCCAGCAAGAAGAGAATTACAGTAGTCAAGTCTTGAAAGAATGAAAGCAGAAACCAGAGTCTTGGTGGCTTCTTCAGACAGAAGGTGGCGCACAGAACTGATTCGCCGAAGCTCCAAGTAGCAAGCACGGCAGATAGAAGAAATCTGATTTTGAAAAGAGAGTGTCTGATCAAGTACAACGCCTAGATTTCGCACAGTGGTAGAGGTCTGAATGAGAGAGGTACCAAGTTGGACAGAAGAAGGAACAGAGATTGTAGACATGAGCCGTTTTGGGAGAATGAAGATCAGTTCAGTTTTGTCATTGTTTAACTGAAGTTTGTTGCAAGTCATCCATGCCTTTATGTCAGAGATGCAGAGCTGTGAGCGATCAATGATGGAGGAGAGGAGAGAGATGTCACCAGAAATGTACATTTGATTGTCATCAGAGAAGCAGTGGTGTGAAATGTCATGATGGGCTACAATGTCAGAGATGGGTTGGGTATATAGAACAAACAGAATGGGACCAAGGACAGAGCCTTGGGGAACACCATAATTCAAGTCAGCAGAGCTTGAAGAAAAACCATTGACAGAGACAGTTTGGGTTCGACCAGAAAGGTAAGAATAAAACCATGCCAAAGCTTGAGAAGAGATGCCAAAAGTATATTGAAGTCTAGTGAGGAGGGTGGAGTGATCAATGGTATCAAAGGCAGCGGACAAGTCAAGAAGAGAAAGCAGTGAAACCTGACCATTATCCAGAGCAGAGAGAAGATCGTTTATTATTTTCAGCAGAGCAGTTTCTGTACTGTGTCCAGTGCGATAGGCGGACTGCAACGAATAGAGCAAGTTGTTTTGGTCAAGGTGGTTTTGGAGTTGGAGAAGTGCTATCTTTTCAATTATCTTTGAAAGAAAAGACAAGTTGGAGACAGGTCGATAATTTTTTAGGTTTTCAGGGTCAAGAGAGGTTTCTTCAAAAGAGGTCGGACAACAGCAGCTTTCAGTGCAGGTGGGAAACAACCAGAAGTGAGAGATTCATTTACCACACTAGTGATATATGGCAACAAAACATCCATGCATGCAGATAATAAAGTAGATGGAAGAGGATCCAGTACACATGTTTTGATAACAGTCTTGTCGATGACATCTTTGACAACAGCAACTGTCACAGGTTCAAAGTCAGTCAATGAAATGCCGGAAAAAGAGTAGTATGGAATATCAGGTTCAGATACTGACTGAGCATCCAGACTTTCACGGATAAGTCTAATTTTGCTAGTGAAAAAGTCACAAAATTTCTGTGGAATGTCAGAGGGACAGACAGATGAAGGAAGGGGAGATGATTTTGTTCTCCCCATGAGTGTATCAGTGACCTTAAACAATTGCTTGGTTGTTGTGCATGCTAATATTTTAGCATTGTAGAAGGCTGATTTTGCTTTTTGAACAATTTCATTCACAGCATTACTAGCAATTCGCAAAATTTGTTTGTGAATCTCGAGGTTTGTCTTTAGCCACTGCCTTTCGGCCCTATGTCTAACACGTTTAGCATCAAGAACTTCAGGGCCAACTGCTGGAACCAGGGTGAGGGTGGACGGCTGGAAATCTTGCGTCTAAGTACTGGGGCATGGTGATCAAGGACATCTTGAAGTAGGCCATGGAATTGCTCCGCAGACAGTGAAGGTACAGATTGAAGGGAGGACAGCAGGTCAGCTCGGAAGATGTCAAGGTCGATGGAAGCAAGGTCCCTGGACTCGACGTACCTGGGAGGCTTAATAGGAGCAGATGTGTTCAGATTAGCCAGGACCGCATGGTGGTCAGAAGTCAGGGTCAGACTGGTAGTGGGTGGCTCGACCAGGTCATCATCAGAATGGACAACCCAGTCAAGGATGTGACCTGAACGGTGAGTTGGGGAGGTGACGGACTGGTTCAGACCAAAGGACTGAAATAGATCCATCAGTTTTGCTGTGTTGCAATTAGTTGGATTGTCCCAGTGGAAGTTGAAGTCGCCGACCAGTACAGAACGGCCTTTTAGACAGTTCATGTGCTCCAGCAGATCTGGAAACTCTTCCAGAAAGATGGAGTCTTTCAGTTGGTTTTTCTTGCTGGGAGGGGGGCGGTAAAGGCAGAAGACGTGAAGAGAGGATTTGGGGGAAGATACAGTTAGTTGTACTAGTTCAAAAGAGGAGTGGACAAAGGAGAAGTTGGAGGTAGTGGAAACAGAGGGGGATATAGTGTCAGACACCACAAAAGCGATGCCTCCACCACGGGTTGGCCTGGGAAAGCTGAGGTGGTGTAGCCAGGAGGGGAAAGGTCACAGCACTTCGCTTCGTCACCGCTTGGTAGAAGCCACGTCTCCGTGATGCACATAATGTTGACGTGATTGTCAGCGATAAAATCGTTGATAGCAGTCCTTTTCTCCTTCGCACCAACTGATTGGGCATTAAATAATGCCAGAGCCAGTTTGCTGTGACGACTTGAGACAGGAGATTTGAGAAGGGGCACAGTTATCAGGTTGGAAACAACAGCAGAACGGGGTGGTTTTTTGTTTAGGGAGGA
>CM031597.1:53726942-53736942 GCA_018398815.1 Conus ventricosus | reverse complement strand
TGTCTCCCGTTGTGTCTTACCTTGCCGGCAGATGAAGGTGTCTCCCATTGTGTCTTACCTTGCCAGCAGATGACGGCGTCTCCCGTTGTGTCTTACCCTGCCGGCAGATGAAGGCGTCTCCCATTGTGTCTTACCTTGCCAGCAGATGACGGCGTCTCCCATTGTGTCTTACCTTGCCAGCAGATGACGGCGTCTCCCGTTGTGTCTTACCTTGCCAGCAGATGAAGGTGTCTCCCGTTGTGTCTTACCTTGCCAGCAGATGACGGCGTCTCCCATTGTGTCTTACCTTGCCAGCAGATGACGGCGTCTCCCGTTGTGTCTTACCTTGCCAGCAGATGAAGGTGTCTCCCATTGTGTCTTACCTTGCCAGCAGATGACGGCGTCTCCCGTTGTGTCTTACCCTGCCGGCAGATGAAGGCGTCTCCCATTGTGTCTTACCTTGCCAGCAGATGACGGCGTCTCCCATTGTGTCTTACCTTGCCAGCAGATGACGGCGTCTCCCGTTGTGTCTTACCTTGCCAGCAGATGAAGGTGTCTCCCGTTGTGTCTTACCTTGCCAGCAGATGACGGCGTCTCCCATTGTGTCTTACCTTGCCAGCAGATGACGGCGTCTCCCATTGTGTCTTACCTTGCCAGCAGATGAAGGTGTCTCCCATTGTGTCTTACCTTGCCAGCAATGACGGCGTCTCCCATTGTGTCTTACCTTGCTGGCAGATGAAGGCGTCTCCCATTGTGTCTTACCTTGCTGGCAGATGAAGGCGTCTCCCATTGTGTCTTACCTTGCCAGCAGATGACGGCATCTCCCATTGTGTCTTACCTTGCTGGCAGATGAAGGCGTCTCCCATTGTGTCTTACCTTGCCAGCAGATGACGGCGTCTCCCATTGTGTCTTACCTTGCTGGCAGATGAAGGCGTCTCCCATTGTGTCTTACCCTGCCGGCAGATGACGGCGTCTCCCGTTGTGTCTTACCTTGCCAGCAGATGACGGCGTCTCCCATTGTGTCTTACCTTGCCGGCAGATGAAGGCGTCTCCCATTGTGTCTTACCCTGCCGGCAGATGAAGGCGTCTCCCATTGTGTCTTACCCTGCCGGCAGATGAAGGCGTCTCCCATTGTGTCTTACCCTGCCGGCAGATGACGGCGTCTCCCATTGTGTCTTACCTTGCTGGCAGATGACGGCGTCTCCCATTGTGTCTTACCCTGCCGGCAGATGACGGCGTCTCCCATTGTGTCTTACCTTGCTGGCAGATGACGGCGTCTCCCATTGTGTCTTACCTTGCCAGCAGATGACGGCGTCTCCCATTGTGTCTTACCCTGCCGGCAGATGACGGCGTCTCCCATTGTGTCTTACCTTGCTGGCAGATGACGGCGTCTCCCATTGTGTCTTACCCTGCCGGCAGATGACGGAAGACACACAAGCTAGCCAATGCACAAAGAGGACAGACGATACGACATCGTTGCTCTCAACGCTTTTGACGCTTTTGACATGAAGAGATTACGATGACTCTTTCGTGAACTTTCGACACACACACACACACACACACACACACACACACACACACACACCACACACAGAGCTAGCTAGAGAGAGAGAGAGAGCTAGAGAGAGAGAGAGAGAGAGAGAGAGAGAGAGAGAGAGAGAGAGAGAGAGAGAGAGAGAGAGAGACTCAAGGCTCAAGACAGTGCATTCAGAAAGTTCGTTGACCCGTTTAAACAAGGAAGCTACACAATTCATCAACTGCAGGTATAGGAAACGGTTAAGATTCACAAACTGCAGCCACAACAACAAATGCTTTGCACAGACAAAATTCAAAATCATTGATATCTACATAAGTGCTAGGGCTAAGTAAGACACTTGAGAGAGAGAGAGAGAGAGAGAGAGAGAGAGGGAGAGAGAGAGAGAGAGAGAGAAGGGGTAGGAGCGAGAGCAAGATGGAGGACAAAGGAGGGTTGGAATGATGGGGAACGGAGTTGGGGGTGGGGGGTGGATGGGGGTAGGAAGCTGGCAAAAAGTGAATCGGACGGCTTCTCCTACCAATCATATGTACGCTTACAAATTGGGCGAATCACCAGGCACGACACATGCATCAATATTGATGAATAAAAGTAATCAAAACAAAGGCGGCGTTTCAAAAACCTAGTTTCCATGGAGAAAGAAAGAGATTGCGGCGCTTCTAAATCAGCTTCTTTCTCATCAACCTCCATTTCATCTTCCACTCCCATGAGATAGATGTTGTCTTCGAAAGCAAGATGTAAATAGCGAAATCTGATCTGTTTAAGTTCAGCCATTATTTTTGTCTGTGCATGCAATAAAAAGATGACGTTTGCTGACTGATATAAAGCGTCGTTAGGATATTGACTCTCATCTCTCATCTCTCTCTCTCTCTCTCTCTCTCTCTCTCTCTCAAATGCAGGAGTGCCATAGATATTGAAAAACAATCATATCGAATTCCGACTTTGACATGAAATGAATGACAGCCACCATCACGTGTGTGCAACAACAGTATTCCAACCCTCTGAAACTGACCTTCCCTGCCTCTCTCTCTCTGTAAATACTATGTGGTGTTGACTGTTTGCTAGCTGTCTTGTCTGCGAGTGAGGTCGTGAGCTTTTATCGTGTCACGTGTCAGTTTTTTTGTTGTCGTTTCTCGTGTCTTTTTACTTGCCAACAGCTGTGTCGTGTTGTCGTGTTGATGGTAGACAGCCCTCAGGCATACCTGTCCTTGAGATCCGGACAGTGGTGACATCCATCCTATTCATTTGGAATCACCTCGCATTTGCATGGTTTTGTTAGCTCTTTTTTCTGCCCATCCTCTGGGCTATCTCACCCTTGCTGGTCATTGCGACCCCCCCCCCCCTCCTACCCAACCACAGCCACAACCCGGTTCGACCCGCCACAGCCCCGGCACCTGCAATCCACTCGGAGCAATCAATGTAAGTCGTCTAGAGGCAACCCACCGGAGGAGACATTGCACTGTTGCCAAGTCACTTGGTGGTGTTCAGTGGCGCCTGTTCTGATCTAACATACGCAGGATACCACTTACTAAGCCCCTGCTGACGACAATAATTGCTTAGTCGCAGAGCCGGCGTAAGTAAGCTCTCCCTCCAGAGGGATCCTCAACGTCCGTCTAACGACAATTGGCCGATAACGGCCCGGACAGAATCAAACCAAGACAATAGACGTGAAAGCGAAATCGAAACAGGTCACCATGAGAGTGGGGCATGAAGGGCCACAGAATTTGAGCCTTTTTAATGCTGAGCGATGAGGATGATGAAGATGATGCCACGGATTTCCGTTCCGGTCTGAAGCTGCGTGAGAAGGCCGTATTCTATGCTTACATTCACAATATATCCCAGCGTCAACCAGGCCCAAGAGATACAGACACCTGCAGTGTTGGTTGTGAAATGTTAGCAACACTCTCGCTGGATGAAACTCGACTGTGTGGTTCCAGTCTTCCCAATGAGTCAGTAGCAAACTCAACTCTGGTAGGAGCCGGTCGGAACTGAAAAATCCCACAAATAAATGGCTCTGATGGGAATCGAACCCACGACCTCCCAGCCAGGAGTCCCCAACGCCGACCACTTCGCAGCTGATATCTTATCATTCGTAATGACTGGAAATCTGAAGAAAATAAACACGAAATGTAAACCTGTGTTTGATCCCTGCATGGGTGAGGTGGGTGGTTTCCTGCTCCTGCTTACATTTCTGTCTGCGTTTCTCTCACGACAGATGAGGTGGCAATTCCTGTTTATTTGTTTGTTTGTTTTAAAGTTCACTTTTAAATCGGAAAAATATGGACAACCTGATTTCTTTGAAATACCTGAAAACTGACCAAACGTGCGAAGGCCTAAAGCAGTCTTGGCGGTACCTTCTGCCCAGTCCAAACAGACTGAGTGCTACCTACAGACACCTACCAATACAGTTCCTGTGTGCAGTGTTGTCATGTATAGCCACAGTACTGACATGGTTGTCTGCATCACTGGCAGCTAACACGTGGTTTCAGAAACCTCCGACTGATGACAGAAGTTTCCGACTTCACCGCCCACTTCTGTGTTTCTATACCAAAGGCACATGCCACAGTGTTAAAGGATGATCATGCCCAAAGGCACATGCCACAGTGTTATGGGATGATCATGTCTAAAGGCACATGCCACAGTGTTAAAGGATGATCATGCCTAAAGGCACATGCCACAGTGTTAAAGGATGATCATTCCCAAAGGCACATGCCACAGTGTTATAGAATGATCATGCCTAAAGGAACATGCCACAGTGTTATAGGATGATCACGCCTGCAGAACAGTGGTTTAAACGGCGAATCTACGGCGCACACGTGTACACTGAACGTCATCGGCAGTCCTACATACTAAAAATAAACAGAGACAAAAACAAGAACAAGGTGAAGAGAGAGAGAGAGAGAGAGAGAGAGAGAGAAGAGAGAGAGAGAGAGAGAGAGAGAGAGAGAGAGAGAGAGAGAACGAACGAACGAACGAACGAATGAACGAAGGAACGAGTTTTATTTCCATAGGGTGACGGATTAAGCATATACATTTTTTACATCCAGCTCTCTAGGCAAGACAAAAAAACAAACAAACAAAAAACGTACAGATAATCAAAATCAAACAATATACATGAAAAAGTGCTACAATCAGTGCATTGGTACCTTTGCAAAAAAGAAACCAATGAAGAAAGCTAAACGAAGAGAGAGAGAGAGAGAGAGAGAGAGAGAGAGAGAGAGAGAGAGAGAGAGAGAGAGAGAGAGAGAGAGAAAGTAAACATCGTTGTAAACCTTTGGTGGCCTTGTGTGACCTCATTATCGGCACATCAACAGTCAAGAGAAGTAAACATCGTTGTAAACCTTTGGTGGCCTTGTGTGACCTCATCATCGGCTCATCAACAGTCCATCACGTTCACCTGCTCCAGGATGGGATCAGCCGGAAAGGAGACCACCAACCCCACGCCATGACACTGATCATCTCATTACAGCCACAGCACGTCGACAACAGGCAGGAAAGCCGATCGCCAGGCACCTCCGGTCAATCAGCGTTAGTCCGCTAATTTATTGGTATAGTTTGGAAAACATGCCATTGAACACGTTTCAGGCTGGTCACCTGTAGGTAAGTCACACTGTCATGACTTGAACTGATGTCCCCACCCTGTCTCTCTCTTTCACAATGTGTCCGCCACATGGTCATCGTTTTTCACACAACTTCATCAAAATATGTTATATCAGAATTGGAGAGGTCTTCAAGGGCTGTATCATCTGAATATTTTATAACTGGTGTTTCTTCTGTGCCAATGCAGTCGTTGGTGTACAGAGTAAAGAGGACAGGAGAAAGAACGGTACCTTGAGGGGAACCTGTGGAACAAAAGAGGACAGATGACATGACAGATTGATAGCGCACTGACTGGGATCTGGAGATGAGGAAATCTATGATCCACAGGATAAGCCTGGGTCTGACATTTAAGGATAAAAGTTTGTGCGCTAAAAGATGAGGCTGGATGGTGTTAAAAGCTGATGAAAAAATCAATAAAAAGAATACGAACAAAAGAATCTGTTTTCTCCAGGTAAACGTTGTGTAAAAGTGTGAGAGTGGCATCGTCTGTGCATCTGTTGCGTTTGTATGCAAACTGATAAGGATCTTGATGACTGACTGTATCAGTGAGAAGGTGACCGAGTATTGCTCTTTCGAAACACTTCATCACAATGGATGTTAGAGCGACTGGACGGTAGTCATTGAGGGAAGATGGTTTAGACTTTTTTGGTACAGGACAGATCACTGAGGCTTTCCAAAGAGAGGGACAGTTGAAGTTTTAATAGACCAATTGAACAGTCTAGTGAAGACATGACAGAGTTGAGATCCACAGTTCTTGAGTAATACACTACTAATATTGTCTGGTCCAGGCGCCTTTCGGATATTTAATCTGTTAAACATTGAAAGTATTGTTTTATCTTCCATAATGATCTCATCTTCTATCTTTGCTTTGATTTCCTCTTTTATCACTCCCAATGCATCAGTGAAATCATGAACATCAAAACGACAGTAAAATTCGTTGAGTTCATTAGAGAACTGTTGTTGCTGTTCTTTTAATAAGGCACAATGATGATGGATTTGGTTTGACCCGTTAACGTTTTTAGACCTTGCCATGCGTTTCGCATATTACCGCACTGAAACTGCAATTCAACCTTCTCTTTACACTTTGTTTGGGCTGAGCGTATTTCTTTTCTCAATTTTATTTGGACTTTCTTACGTTCCATTTTGTTTTCTGTTTGAAAGGCAATTTTCTTTTCATTTAAAACTGTTTTCAGTGGCTTTGTTACCCATGGTTTATTATTAGGGAAAATTTGATTGTTTTTGATGGAATGATTAAATCTTGGCAAAACATAATGCATTCTGATATGACCTCTGTTGCTTCATGGATATTGACAGAGGATTAAAAGAAAAGGTCCCAATCAGTACAGTCAAAACATCCTTGTAATTCCAAAATACTGTCAGGCTCCCATACCTTAACCTTCTTCTTTACAATGGGTTCTGTCTGGATTTTAAGTCTGTACGCGGGTATGAGGTGGACCACATCATGATCGGATTTTCCGATAGGGGGTAGGGGTTCAGATTTGTAAGCGTGATTGATGTTGCCATAACAAAGATCGGGCATTTTGTTTTTTACGAGTAAAACAGGAAAATATATTGTTTAAAAGATGGAAGGGATGAGTCAATCTTCTGTGTACAGTTATTAAAATCAACAAGAATAAAATTAGGTGCATCAGGAGAGATAGACTGAAGAAATTGCACAGTATCAACAACATGGGCAGCGGCACGTGACACATTGGCAGCAGGATGAGCATAAACAACTGTTAAAAACAACTGTCCGAATTCCCGCGGCAGGTATCTTGGTCTCAGAGACAGCGATATCAGTTCTACATCAGGAGTGCACAGCCGTCTTCTCACAGTCACATTAGCATTGTCACACCATCTACTGTTGACATACACACACATCCCTCCCCCGTGTGCCTTGCCTGTGGTCAGTGGGTCACGGTCAGTTCTGAGAGGGGGTGAAATCCGTCTATGCGACACTGTCATCAGAGATAGAGTCACACCACGATGTTTCCGTAAAGCATAAAACACAAGCATTTCTGTATTCTCTCATAAAACGAGAGTTCACTAAAAGTTCGTCAAAATTTCCGTAGGAGCTGGTCGGTTGATCGAGCGAACATCAGATAAAATGATAGATGGCAGGGGTGGGGGGTGGGGGAGGGGGGGGGGGGGGGTCGGCTAGCATTCTTTCTCAATCTTCGTTTTACACCTCCACGCTGACAACGTATTCTTTTCCTTTTGGCATGTTCAGAACCGGTTTTGAAATCACTTGTGTTTGGTTTATTTAAAAACGGTAAGTTGATTAAATCGTGCACGCTGTGGTCTGAATAAAATCGAAAGTTCAGAATTCACGGGTGTAAGAAAGTTGGTCACTGTCCCACTGCTGGTGGGCGCCATTTTGGATTTGCACAGCTGATGAGCGGCGAAGAAAAACAACTTGAAACAGGGCAAGGAACGTCACACACACCTTCGACCACTGAACAGAATCCATCCTGTCAATCACACACTATACTGGGTGAAAATTTATACACATCAAATGGGTCACATTTACGAAAACAGTAACTTGAGACGGCATCACAGTCACACAGGTCGCCACTCAGTGCAGCGCCCCCTCTGTAACAAAGACAGACAGAAAGAAAGACAGAGACAGAAAGACAGAGACTAAGATTGACTCAGAGAGAAAGAATCACAGATAAATGACAGGTGTGCCCCAGACAGAGAAAAAGAGAGCTGCGTGTGTGACAAGAGCACGTGGTCAGTGTCGGCCAAGGTCGCCGTGAAGGTAGGTGACTCGCACCAAAGTCAGAGACATCACCACAGCGAGGAGGAAGATGAGGTCATGTCTGGTCGGTCAACCCCAGTTAGCCTTCCTGCCCATGCCTCGTTTCCGCTTAGCCTTTGTCAAAACACCTTAATGATATCCAGCCCGGACCAAAGGCTTCCGTCATCAACCTGATTAAAACGTCAGCAGAACCCGATTAGACGTCACTAACTAATGCGTGTGCAGGCCCATAAGATGAGTGACATCGTGATGAAAAATATGAGACCATGTTGGAACTCATCATGATCATCATCATGATCATGATCATCATCATCATCATCATCATCATCATCATCATCATCTTCATCATCATCATCATCTTCATCATTATCATCATCGTCATCATTATCATCATCATCATCATCTTCATCATCATCACCATCATCTTCATCATCATCGTCGTCGTCGTCGTCATCGTTGTCATCATCATCATCTTCATCGTCGTCGTCGTCGTCATCCTCGTCGTCATAATCTCATCTTCATCATCATCATCGTCATTCTGAATAACCCTGACATTGATCTGGTTTTCATCGCTCATTTGTTCTTCCTCTCTCCGACTGGAGCTTTGTTGTGATTCAAATATATTTAGTTGTACACTCATTTTCTTGTCTGTGAAGCCATAGCCCTTGTGCACTACAGTCTTGGAGCATGGCAGATGTGGTGTAGCGCATACGGGTTAGTCCGCACGCTGGGACTCCTTCATCATGATCTGGATCTGGAAGTGGCATTGGAAGTTGTATTGACCCTGTTTTCACCACTCTCCCCACTGTGCACCCCCATCCTCCTTTTACACCCTGCTTCACTGCGCACCCCCATCCTCCTTTTACACCCTGCTTCACTGCACACCCCATCCTCCTTTTACATCCTGCTTCACTGTGCACCCCATCCTCCTTTTACACCCTGCTTCACTGTGCACCCCCATCCTCCTTTTACACCCTGCTTCACTGTGCACCCCATCCTCCTTTACACCCTGCTTCACTGTGCACTCCCTTCCTCCTTTTACACCCTGTTTCACTGTGCACCCCATCCTCCTTTTACACCCTGTTTCACTGCGCACCCCTTCCTCATTTTACACCCTGCTTCACTGTGCACCCCTATCCTCCTTTTACACCCTGCTTCACTGTGCACCCCCATCCTCCTTTTACACCCTGCTTCACTGTGCACCCCTATCCTCCTTTTACACCCTGCTTCACTGTGCACCCCCATCCTCCTTTTACCCCCTGCTTCACTGTGCACCCCTATCCTCCTTTTACACCCTGCTTCACTGTGCACCCCTATCCTCCTTTTACACCCTGCTTCACTGTGCACCCCCATCCTCCTTTTACACCCTGCTTCACTGTGCACCCCCATCCTCCTTTTACACCCTGCTTCACTGTGCACCCCATCCTCCTTTTACACCCTGTTTCACTGCGCACCCCCATTCTCCTTTTACACCCTGCTTCACTGCACACCCCCATCCTCCTTTTACACCCTGCTTCACTGTGCACCCCATCCTCCTTTTACACCCTGCTTCACTGTGCACCCCATCCTCCTTTTACATCCTGCTTCACTGCACACCCCCATTCTCCTTTTACCCCCTGCTTCACTGTGCACCCCCATCCTCCTTTTATATCCTGCTTCACTGTGCACCCCCATCCTCCTTTTACACCCTGCTTCACTGTGCACCCCCATCCTCCTTTTATATCCTGCTTCACTGTGCACCCCCATTCTCCTTTTACCCCCTGCTTCACTGTGCACCCCCATCCTCCTTTTACACCCTGTTTCACTGCGCACCCCTATCCTCCTTTTACACCCTGCTTCACTGTACACCCCCATCTTCCTTTTACACCCTGTTTCACTGCACACCCCCATCCTCCTTTTACACCCTGTTTCACTGCGCACCCCCATTCTCCTTTTACACCCTGTTTCACTGTGCACCCCCATCCTCCTTTTACACCCTGCTTCACTGTGCACCCCCATCCTCCTTTTACAGCCTGTTTCTCTGCGCACCCCCATCCTCATTTTACATCCTGCTTCACTGTGCACCCCCATCCTCCTTTTACACCCTGTTTCACTGAGCACCCCCCATCCTCCTTTTACACCCTGCT
>CM031597.1:53719442-53721942 GCA_018398815.1 Conus ventricosus | reverse complement strand
TTTATAACAAAGGTCACTGGGCCAGATTTATGAGTGTTGTATGAAAAAAAGAAAACATAAAGAGTTCGTGGATAATGGTGCATTCAATAGCATTTTACCACAGTATGAAAAAAGAAATGGTTAATACATTCATTCAATAGACTTTGATAACATGTTAAGAGAAAAACACAACAGCAAAAACATTCAGTATCTTAAGTTGCCAAACATCGATCTTGTGACGAGAGTTTGGGGTGGCAGGTGTGGTCCTCTAGGGGTGACGAGAGTTTGGGGTGGCAGGCGTGGTCCTCTAGGAGTGAGGAGAGTTTGGGATGGGCAGGTGTGGTCCTCTAGGGGTGACGAGAGTTTGGGGTGGCAGGTATGGTCCTCTAGGGGTGACGAGAGTTTGGGGTGGCAGGTGTGGTCCTCTAGGGGTGACGAGAGTTTGGGGTGGCAGGCGTGGTCCTCTAGGGGTGACGAGAGTTTGGGGTGGCAGGCGTGGTCCTCTAGGGTGACGAGAGTTTGGGGTGGCAGGCGTGGTCCTCTAGGGGTGACGAGAGTTTGGGGTTGCAGATGTGGTCCTCTAGGGGTGACGAGAGTTTGGGGTTGCAGATGTGGTCATCTAGGAGTGACGAGAGTTTGGGATGGGCAGGTGTGGTCCTCTAGGGAAAGGACTCAGAGTGTTTCTTCATTAGAGTTATAGAGTAGTGTATTAAAATGTCACCTCCGCCCTCTCTCTTACTAGTTATAGAAGGAGCAACTTTCCGGTACTAATCATCGAAAGAAATTTTCATTCTTCTCGTGACTGTTTGAAAATACTCCAGGCTGGCTGAGGAATAATTCTCTGCTTGAGCATGAAAAGAACTTGCAGCTCTGAGTGACAGAGAGAAATAGAACAGAAATCAAACATGAATAATGTATGAACAACAAATAACCGACACAAGGTCAGTAACCTTTCACACACCAACTTTACTTGTGTGTACACGAGTAAGACATACAGATCAACAGAACTTCAGTCACATCAGTCTTTGTTTGGGCTGATTTTTCCCCACGTTATCTCATCATAAACAGAGGAGGGGGTGTTCCTGATGAGTTGAGTTGGAGTCTGCTTAGTTGCTTTATCTGTTAGCTGGAGATGTGCATGGATCTCTCTTCGGTTGCTGGTGATGGTCCACCTTCTCTTAAGCCAGGCTGATCTGTGTTGGGTCAGCTTGGCCACGTGGTAGTGTGGAATCTTGATCCTGTGCTGGGCAAGTTGCAGGGAGCCTAGGAAGCCTAGGAACCCATGATCTGGTCACATGACAGAGCCAGGTTTGTAGTTAAGTAGCCTAGAGTCCGGTTTGGCGAGTTCTCACACTTGCCCTCTGACTGTCAGTAAGTGTGTGAGATCTCAGCCAGCAAAGGGTCAGACTAGCATCAATACATCTTAATCTTCAGTGTCCACTTTAGTTCTTTAATCAGATTCTGAGTGGGTTTTAACTAGTGGTAGGAGACAGTAAGCAAATGATGAACAATTGAAGGCAAGCAACTCTTCAAGTTCAGTTGTAAACTCAGCTGAAGTAACTTGGAATACACATAGCTCAAGTACACATGTTGATTAGAGTCACCTACTATAAAGCATTAAGACAATCAACAGGCATGAAGTTGCCCTGTCAAAACATAGTATTCAGAGATCGTCTTAACAGATAGTATCAAGTACTGTGTAAAAGTTATACTGTTAAAGGATGATATTCACTAATCATCTTAACAGGTTTTACCAAAAAGTGGCAAAAAGTCATGCTATAAAAAAGAATACTCATTCAACATCTTGACAGAATTTACCATATATTGGCGTAAAGTTTTTACTGTTAAAACATGTGGCATTCATTCAAGCAATGCGTTGTCTCAAGACTTAGAAACACAGTTTCAACTTACAGTTCTTCTGCGTTGACCAGTGAAACCTGACACAGGATCTCAGGGTAGGAGAGATGAACGTTCCCTACCCGGTGTACACCAGTGTTCTTTGTTGGTTCACTGGTGGTGATCAGTCTTACAGCCTTTGTTGGTTCACTGGTGGTGATCAGTCTTACAGCCTTTGTTGGTTCACTGGTGGTGATCAGTCTTACAGCCTTTGTTGGTTCACTGTGATCAGTCTTACAGCCTTTGTTGGTTCACTGAGATCAGTCTTACAGCCTTTGTTGGTTCACTGGTGGTGATCAGTCTTACAGCCTTTGTTGGTTCACTGAGATCAGTCTTACAGCCTTTGTTGGTTCACTGGTGGTGATCAGTCTTACAGCCTTTGTTGGTTCACTGCTGGTGATCAGTCTTACAGGCTTTAGGTTCACTGGTGGTGATCAGTCTTACAGCCTTTGGTGGTTCACTGGTGGTGATCAGTCTTACAGCCTTTGTTGGTTCACTGCTGGTGATCAGTCTTACAGCCTTTAGGTTCACTGCTGGTGATCAGTCTTACAGCCTTTGTTGGTTCACTGTGATCAGTCGTACAGCCTTTGTTGGTTCACTGTGATCAGTCTTACAGCCTTTGTTG
>CM031597.1:53709459-53712275 GCA_018398815.1 Conus ventricosus | reverse complement strand
GATCTCTGGTTAAGGTGTGTTCATATTCAGCCTGGCCAGATCTCTGGTTAAGAAGTGTTCAGATTCAGCCTGGCCAGATCTCTGGTTAAAGGTGTGTTCACATTCAGCCTGGCCAGACCTCTGGTTAAGGTGTGTGTTCACATTCAGCCTGGCCAGACCTCTGGTTGAGATGTGTTCACATTCAGCCTGGCCAGACCTCTGGTTGAGATGTGTTCACATTCAGCCTGGCCAGACCTCTGGTTAAGGTGTGTTCACATTCAGCCTGGCCAGACCTCTGGTTAAGGTGTGTTCACATTCAGCCTGGCCAGACCTCTGGTTGAGATGTGTTCACATTCAGCCTGGCCAGACCTCTGGTTAAGATGTGTTCACATTCAGCCTGGCCAGACCTCTGGTTAAGGTGTGTTCACATTCAGCCTGGCCAGTGGCTGGCAGTGGCTGTCAGTGGCCGCCAGATGCTGTCTGGAGATTGTGCACACGTCACGCTTTCTTTCTTTTTGTTTGTGCTGACTCATCTTCCGCCCCCCCCCTCCCCTCCCCCCCTCCCCCCCCCCCCCCCCCCCTCCCCCCCCTCCCCCCCCCCCCCCCCCGTGGCTTTGTCCCTAGGTGTCTTCTTCCACAGCCACACCCTGGCTTGTCTTACTGTAGTCCTGTCACACTGTCACTTTTGCGCACGCGCATTCATGACAGCATTTACTCCATACGCACACGCAATCTTTCCAATCAACCAAAAGGCGCACTACCGAATGTTTTTTTCTTCTCCCCCTCTCCTTCGGGAAAACACTTTACTAAATCACATCAAACAATTTATAAACCGATTTTATACATGTAGCTCTCTTTCCACTGAGAGGCAAACTAACTCACTCAAGACTTCATAAAGTCACGGCCTTCACACAACATTGGCCCACAAAATCCAGACCAGGAAAATAAATGATTCTTTCACTCCTTGATGCTATGCCTGCATCCGAATTACGACTCGCTTCATCCTTTCATGATTCCCTGTCTCTCTCAGACATCATCTCGCCCCCTCGATTTCTCCCGTCCTGGAGATATGACTTCCGACTCCTCTCCCTCGACTTTTCCTGTCACTGGAGAATGAGTTCCAACTCCTCTCCCTCGTCTTCTCCTGTCCCTGGAGAGATGACGAGTTCCCGACTCCTCTCCCTGGAGTCCTTAATTCCTGGGGCTGCCTACCGGTGTGTTCCCCACACCATGGCCATCTTCAACCACCTCACGGGGTGAAAGGTGAAGGGTGAAGGGCGAAGGGTAAAAGGTGAAGGGCTGAAACACGAATAAGGTTCGTGTAAGTAACCTACTTCTTAATTCAACATATGAATTCTTTCTTTCTCTTTTCTTTAAGTTTTCCCATGTAGCTTTCCCCAACTATCTATCGCTCACCTGGTAATGACTGGTCAGCAGCGAGGACCAACGTCCTGACAGGTTCGAGTCTCTAGGCCATCTGCTGGGCTAAAACTGATTCTTTCCTCCCTCCTCCTAGTGAGTGCATACTCAGTGTTTAAAACACATGACCAGCACCTTACCAGCCCTTGTTAAACTATCTCTCAGTGGTCACTTTCACCCAATGACCACGTTTGTTTCTTTACCGAGTCATACTCACAATTATTTGGGGACGCCCGCTACACTAGTCAAGCCACATAAATATTCTTCCTTTTCCGTTGTGGCATGAGGAAATGATTCATATCACTAACTACATGTGATGGAGCGTCACATGCCTTGATGTGAGGCACACACACACACACACACACACACAAAACACACACACACACACACACACACACACACACACACACACACACACACACACACACAACACACACACACAGAGAGAGAGAGAGAGAGAGAGAGAGAGAGAGAGAGAGAGAGGAGAGAGAGAGAGAGAGAGAGTCGCGCGGGTGCGTGTTACAGTGAAACAGGATGCTTCATGATGCCTGTGTAGCAAATCAGCTCCCCTTATCAGCTTGACGTAAAACACAGCGATGTCATGCCAGTGACTTTAACTCTTGTAGACCCAATGCACCAGCGAGGCACCAGTGACGCTAGGCCCTAAATTCCCATCAGCTTGACGTAAACAACTGCATGACCTTTTTTTCTCTCTATCATGAGAGAATAACACCCGCTGCAGATTTTTTTTTTTTTTTTAAAGCACGAGCATTTTTCTTTATCATAAAAAGTAGCTTGAAATTGGTTCAGGAATCATGAAATCACGAGAACTTAAAAAGAGTGACTGAAGATAGTCTGATACATAGAAATGCCGGGCTACAGTACAACAAACAGGTCATGAAAGGGTTAAAGGTACGGTGGAAGGTGATCGTGAGCAAGCGGTTGGTGACCTTTGGTGCTTATCAGATTACACTGCGGAAAAGAGGCACAGTGCTGGGCAGAATGATACAACAGACAAATAAGGAGTGGGAGAAATAGAGGGACATGCAAAGAATTCCTCCGTCATTTTGATATGACTCAGTAAAGATCATCTCTCTCTCTCTCTCTCTCTCTCTCTCTCTCTCTCTCTCATCTCTCTCTCTCTCTCTTTATTGGGGCGTTTTCCGTTATATATTACTTCAACAACGAGATGTATTCAGTTCTGGTTCAGACTACGCAGGCAACCACTGACAAGGTACTCCAGAAAAGCTATGACAGGCTTTTTGATTTACAAAATAGAAACACAAAGATGCAAAATTCACTGCTTTGTTCAAACGGTTTTGGGTATGTCTGGATGTTTGGAGAGGTAGGCGACGAGAAACACTTTATACAGATATTCAAAGAACGCCTACAATACTGTTTCTGCCACCGTTGGTATT
>CM031597.1:53696959-53701959 GCA_018398815.1 Conus ventricosus | reverse complement strand
CTGGATGTGTGAACGCTGGTCACAGCTATCTGTCTGGATGTGTGAACGCTGGTCACCATCTATCTGTCTGGATGTGTGAACGCTGGTCACAGCTGTCAGTCTGGATGTGTGAACGCTGGTCACAGCTATCTGTCTGGATGTGTGAACGCCGGTCACAGCTATCTGTCTGGATGTGTGAACGCTGGTCACCATCTATCTGTCTGGATGTGTGAACGCTGGTCACAGCTGTCAGTCTGGATGTGTATACGCTGGTGTGGACAAGTCAGCCTTGGAAGCAAGGGAGAGAACACAAACAGAAATCTCACCAGGCACCTCCCACTGAACAGACAGCAAGCCACAAAAGACAAGTTGGACAGAACTGATTCCACATACAATTGAAGTCAATAAACTTCTCAGTCGCTTTCGTTCGTACACGACAATCAGTAGAACGGCCTGAAAAGGTCACCACCCAGGGAACTCTGGAAGCTAAATGCTCCGGAATGTTACGATAGCTTGTAATCCTAGGGGACGGCGGGGGTTTTAGACTCAGAAATGCATCCGAGAAACTACGCATCAGCTATTGGAAAACCACACATAGCGCGTAGGGAAGAGCTTTCTATTTCCCTCCTCAAATTAACATGCACATACAACAATAAGCTCACTCTTTCAACCAAACGGAGTGACTTCAGCCATATCTTGACAAAGAAAAAAATCGACGTTCAGATCACAAAAAATCGTCAAAACGACTTTCCCAGGGGAAAGAAAACAGTTTCTGACGTAAAGTTTTCCAAAATTTCCGTTAAACCCCTATCTTGAGAGGAGTTACAAAAGGATGAACTAATCTAGGGGGAATTTCCCGAAGTCCTAGTCAGGATTCCTTCAACGTCAAAGATAAACGCCTTGGACTTAAGTCCAGCTGCCAGCTGCCTCTCGCTCAACGAATAAACATACAGAGTGACACAGTTCAGGCCTACGACCTCAATAACAAAAGGCTTTTCCCTTCAGCACTCCCCCTCCCCGAAGGTGGAGGGGTGGGGACGAAAGGAACATCATAACATGCTGTCATACATATTCACGAATAAAGCAACTTGATGTTCATCACACACACACACACACACACACACACACACACACACACACACACACACACACACACACACACACATGCGCGCGCGCACGCATGCACGCGCGCACGCACGCACGCGCGCACGCGCGCACGCACGCACGCACGCACGCACGCACACACACACACGCACGCACACACACACACACACGCATGCACACACGCACGCACACACACACACACACACACACACACACACACACACACACACACACACACACACACACACACACACACACACACATATGCACGCAGTGTGATCAGTATACCAGGGAGCACATCAGGAGATCATTTGCTCAGCTTTGGAGAAAGGATGTCAGCAATTTGCAGACACAGGCTGTAAATAGAACTTGTACCCCCAGTCACAAAACCCACGGGTCAGGAAAGCAGTCCACAAACGGCCTGTGGTCTGTCTGGAGGACAAAGGGACCTCTCCACATAGTACTTGAATCTCTCCACACCACAGCCCAGACTGTTGCTAAGCACTCTCCTCCTGTGGTGTTCTGGGTTTTCTCACGTTCCTGCTGACCTACATGATGGGATGCGAAGTATCCTCAAGTGACCGCAATTCACACCGCGTCGGCATCAGCACTGCTGGCAACAGTTCTAACTGCGAATGGCCGAGAAAGATCTGGTAACCTGGACACAGGGAAAGTGGCCACAAGTCTCTGACCCCGCTGACTATTCTCTGTCCACACGATAGGTTTCCTGCCAACGCTCTTTGGTGAGGGTGGTCAGAGGAACTGTGATCACTGCTTAATGAGGGGTGAACATCCATACTTACTAAACAGCCTCATTGAGGAACGAACCTGTTTTGTTTTAGAAGTAGGCCTGGAAAAAAAGAAGCTTTTCAACGTGTCCCCTTAAGTTCTGTCTTGGAAGGACGGGCAGTAAATCCGGCACCAATGAATGCACCAAAGAATGCCTCCAACATAGACAAGATGTGAATTCCAGGAAGCAGTTGCGGCAAGGAAATTAAGACAGGAAACCCAGGTTTCACTGCCTCATCATTCTGGCAAAATGCCACTTTACTTTCAATATTGCACAATTGTAGCCTAACGACCATACAACGCCTTTCAAGCGGTTTACCCAACTCCCAGGGTATGTGTCCCAGTGAATACTTACGGGTCAAATGAGGTCACAACGTGATCAGTTCGATGATCGGTTTAGTGACAAACTTAGTAAGGAAGACACTCTAGGGAGAGCTTGACAGACAGCAGGTCTTCAGAGAAGAACCCCCCCCCCCACCCCTCAGACAAGTGTTTTGGCCATGAACTCCTTACACTCTAAGGTGGCCAGGCCGCACCCAGGTCATGACTCCCAGATGCCCTTCTAATGAATAGTAGAACAGTGTTCCAATATGGACAGACAACCGATGCCTGACATGTGCTCGGATGCTAGTAATTATTAATTCAATCGTGATCGTTTTCCTTTCAGAGGCGGACTGGGTGAAGACGGGACATGAGAGGGTCGGGTGGAGTGGTGGTATGCTGGGATACGGTACGTCTGATTGCAGCATGCTGGGATACGGTACGTCTGATTGCAGCATGCTGGGATACGGTACGTCTGATTGCAGCATGCTGGGATACGGTACGTCCGATTGCAGCATGCTGGGATACGGTACATCTGATTGCAGCATGCTGGGATACGGTACGTCTGATTGCAGCATGCTGGGATACGGTACGTCTGATTGCAGCATGCTGGGATACGGTACGTCTGATTGCAGCATGCTGGGATACGGTACGTCTGATTGCAGCATGCTGGGATACGGTACGTCTGATTGCAGCATGCTGGGATACGGTACGTCTGATTGCAGCATGCGTTTTGTTTATTGCTGATTGTTCTTGAGGAGCCCGTGGTCAAAGTTGCAGCGTTGGCAATAAATGAAAACTCCTTCTGTCCACCCGGCAATAAATGAAAACTCCTTCTGTCCACCCAGCAATAAATGAACACTCCTTCTGTCCACCCAGCAATAAATGAAAACTCCTTCTGTCCACCCGGCAATAAATGAAAACTCCTTCTGTCCACCCGGCAATAAATGAAAACTCCTTCTGTCCACCCAGCAATAAATGAAAACTCCTTCTGTCCACCCAGCAATAAATGAACACTCCTTCTGTCCACCCGGCAATAAATGAAAACTCCTTCTGCCCACCCGGCAATAAATGAAAACTCCTTCTGTCCACCCGGCAATAAATGAAAACTCCTTCTGCCCACCCAGCAATAAATGAAAACTCCTTCTGTCCACCCGGCAATAAATGAAAACTCCTTCTGCCCACCCAGCAATAAATGAACACTCCTTCTGCCCACCCAGCAATAAATGAAAACTCCTTCTGTCCACCCAGCAATAAATGAAAACTCCTGCTGTCCACCCAGCAATAAATGAACACTCCTTCTGTCCACCCAGCAATAAATGAACACTCCTTCTGTCCACCCAGCAATAAATGAAAACGCCTTCTGTCCACCCAGCAATAAATGAACACTCCTGTCCACCCAGCAATAAATGGGTTGCCTGGTTCAGTTCAGGGAAGGTTAAAGGCGGCGGAATGAGGAGGATGGGCACCGCCTTCCACCATGCCGTGCCCTGGACACGATGAAGCGCTGAAGGGTCACTGCCTCTACGGTCGATGGGCTGTGGGGGAACTCACTCTTCATTCGTTTTGTGCTTTGATGTATATACTTGCGGCTATCGTTTGATGCATGTACTTGTTGGTGTAAATGCTCCGGGCATTCTAGTGTTTAGGCGTAAAAGACAATGATAGTAATGATAATAATAATCATCATTTTCTTCTCTTAACCCCCCCCCCCCCCCCCCCCTTCCACTACTTTTCCTCTTCTTCCACTTCAAGCCCTGCTCCCCACCCCCCAGCAACCCACCCTCCTCCCACTCCCTCAATGCCCCGTTTCCCTCCCTCCCTCCCTCCCTCCCTCCCTTCTTTCCCCATGTCTTTGGATCGACCGGTCAGGCCCGTCCTCCAGGCGGGGCAGTTCCAGCGGGAATTCCACAGACCCTGCAGCCGTCATGCTGACGTGGAGAGGTCCACAGCGCCAAGCCATTGCCTTGATCGATACTCAGATGAGATTAGGGACGGAAGGAGAAGCGTTTAGTGTATTATTGGCATCTGGGCCTCTGGCCTGGCAGTGCAGACTGGGGAGTGCCGAAGAAGGGCCGGGGAAAACGTGGATGACGGCTTCCTTCCGCGGCCATGGTCCATCTTCCCTCTGAATGGGGTCAACATTGCTTCTGTCGTTTCTGCATGGCAATGATGACCGACAAACTGACATGAATGAAAATGTGACTTTTTAAAAAAAATGCAGGGGTATTTTGCCCCTACCCAACTCCCCCCCCCCCCCCCCCCTCACATCCATTTCTTATTGCAGAAACATAGATTCCTTGACATGCATCATTTAAAAAAAAAATCCGATCAACATGTGATCAATGTGAGTTCGTTTGGCGGAAAACTAAAAAAGATTATTCAATGTCCTGTTCTTTTAAGACAGAATTCAAACACCACAAGAATAGCAATACAAATGCTTATAATGCACACTATAAAATAGTCATGTAACATTTCCACATATACATACTGCAGACATGAAAAAACCCGCAGAAAACTGAACTGCCCAGAAGATCTCGCACTTAGCATGAGAATGACGGTGTATGACAAAGCCTGCATGACAATGACAGTGTATGACAAAGCCTGCATGACAATGACAGTGTATGACAGAGCCTGCATGACAATGACAGTGTATGACAGAGCCTACATGACAATGACAGTGTATGACAGAGCCTGCATGACAATGACAGTGTACGACAAAGCCTGCATGACAATGAAAGTGTATGACAGAGCCTGCATGACAATGACAGTGCATGACAGAGCCTGCATGACAATGACAGTGGATG
>CM031597.1:53658291-53690959 GCA_018398815.1 Conus ventricosus | reverse complement strand
AAACAAGAGTGAAAGCACAATAAAAAGGCCCTGAACAAGGAACAATCAAAGTGTGTAATCTTTGATAGTTTGCCTGATATAATTTTTTAAAGTCATATGTGTACGGTTTTCAAATTTTATTTAAAGTACAGAGGGTATGTCTCCATAACATGAGTGTAGATATATCTGCAAATGACCTTACTTTGTAACTCTGATACTGATCTTTCATTCTGTACCCACTAAAGCTTCCTAACTTTACAATTGTAGATATCCCAAGAGGGGCAAGAGCATACCCGAATTTCGTGACTGAATCTAGAGTTAAAAAATAATAACATCCTTCATATACTACCTACACCTCTAAAACTTTGTAGAAAAGGCATTCATACAGTTATCTCCCTTTGTTCAAAATTTCATGGCAATAGCTCATGTAGAAGCTGAGAAACAAAAATGCCCCAAAATAGTGTCAAGTCCCCCCTTAAGGAGCTTCGTCGTGCTGACAGAAACCCTAGTGACAGACTAGTGCTAGGGCCTCCAGTTTACTAGGAGACAGTTTAGCCCTAGCATTGCGACAGAACAGCCGTAACGGTTACCACGGCAAGGACGGTTCAGTTAGTACCACTGACAGGGACTGTGACAGACTTGACTAGGTAGTTGATGCCATTGAAGGGCTTGGGAAAGAACCCTGACGAAACCCCCAACCAGAGTCTGGACTGACCAGTAACGTAGAGTGCGGTGTGGGGAATCTTCTTCTTCTTCTTCCTAAAATACTGGTTCACTCAAAAACGAGTAGGTCACCAGCGCGCATGTTAAAAAGTAAAATAAAATAACATAAAACAGTGCGACTCAGACTGTTGGCCCCTGGAGCAAATTTAGCAACAAGGGGTCGCACTCGATATTCAAGAAGATAAAAGCAATGGCCAAATTCAGGCCCAGGTAATAGTAAAATATCAGGGAAGTAAAAATAAAAAATCGTCAATATGCAGATCTCAAAACTGTCGAATCAATTTGTTTTTTGAATGAGATTGCATTTGTGGCAATCTTGATGGCACCCGCAGTGAGTTCCACAGCCGTACAGAACTGGGATAAAAAGAATGTAAGTGGCTGTCAATATTTGATGCAGGTATGGTATAATACTGACCGCCACTCCTGGTGCTACTTTTATTCAATACTAGTTGTTCCATTGGAATATCAATTACTTTAGCTCTGCCTTTGAAAAAGGTGTTAAGTTTAATTAATAAAAGCTCTTCTCTCTTCTAAGGGTTTCCATTCTAATTTCCTCATGTTCTTCCTAGTATTCCCCTTTTCTCTGATGTGGTTCCCTGTTACGAACCGTGCTGCTCTCTTCTGAATCTTTTCAAGGTTATCAATGTCCTTTAGATGGTAAGGATCCCAAACTGAGCAACCATATTCCAGTACTGGTCTAACCAGTGTTTTGTAGCAGTCGTCTTTAACCTTTTGGGGGCAGTCATTGATATTCCTGTGTAAGAAAGCTAAGATGTTATTTGCTTTCTTACATACTAAATTGTAATGTTCTTTCCATTTGAGACGACTATCTATAATCACGCCTAAATATTTTGCAGCATTAGTTTCTTTAAGAATAGTATTATGGATAGAATAATCTGATCTAATTAGTGAGCGTTTGTTACATATACGCAACACTTGGCACTTTTGAGGATGAAATTCCATTTTCCAAGTTCTTTCCCACTCTTGTAAAGCGTTTAGATCTTCTTGTAGAATGCGTGTATCATTCTTGCTTCTGATTGTTCTATATACTAAACTGTCATCTGCAAAAAGCCTTATAGTAGTTCCAGGAGAGAGATTTCTACTTATGTCATTTATATAAATTAAGAAAAACAAGGGCCCCAGAACAGTTCCCTGTGGTACACCCGACAAGACTGGTTTACAATGGGATGACGACCCTTCCACAACAACTTTCTGCGTTCTCCCAACGAGGAATGATCTAGCCCATTTTAGCAAAGAACCGCCAGTGCCGATGTGTTTCTAATTTAAGCAGCAGGCCCTCATGGTCAACCTTATCAAAGGCTTTAGAAAAATCTAATAAAATTGCATCTATTTGCTGTCTGTTGTTAAGACAGTTACTAAAATCATTGAGAGTTGTTATAAGTTGAGTCTCACAACTCCTTCGCTGTCTAAAACCATGCTGGGCGTTATTTAAGAAATCATATTTGTCAAAATGGTCCATTATGCTACTATATATTATATGTTCAAGTAATTTAGCTGATATGGATGTAAGAGATACAGGTCTATAATTCTCTGCTTTTGTTTTGTCACCCTTTTTAAATAAGGGAACAATGCTCGCATCTCGCCACTCATCAGGTATTACTCCCTGGTCCAGTGAAGCTTGGTAAAGTAATTGGTATACCTCACTCAATTCATTGGCACATAATTTTAAGAGCTTGCCAGGAACGCCATCGGGACCAGTAGCTTTGTTTTAATTGATATTGGTCAGTAACTTAAATACTCCTGCTTTGTTTACTTTGATGTTTTGCATTTCAGGGAGTTTATCATCATCCTTTAGTCCAACGCTAATTAAAGGTTTGGATTTGAGAAAACTGAACAAAACTGCTTGTTTAGTAAGTTTGCTTTCCCTTCAGGGTCCTGTATTAGGTTATTCTGGTTGTTTCTCAGGTCTGGAATCCCAATGTTGTCCTGTCTCTTACTCCTTATGTAAGACCATAATTTCTTGTTTTGATGATCACCTTCCGAAATCATCGAATTAACATAATTGGAGTGAGCAAGTCTACATTCTCTCTGACACATTCTCTTAATATGTTTATACCTAACCAGTAATCTTTCTGAATTAGGATGTAGTTTCAATTTCTTAAAGAAACGATGTTTCCTTCTCAACAAACGTTTAGTTTTAGTAGTAATCCATGGCTGTGGTTCTTGCTTGAAGTTATTTTAGTAGGTATGTTGTCATCCATAATAAATTCCAAGTTAGTTTTTATACACTTCCAAAGATCACTGACATTATCTTTAACACTATGGGACCTCAAAAAAAGACGACTGAAATTATGAGTATCCCTGCGCAATTTTGGTAAATCTGCTTGGTTCCAGAGTCTGATGGTACGTTAGGGGTTTTCTTCGAAAGGGTTGAAAGTTACTCTCTAAGAGAACTATGTCATGATCACCCAGGCCTGCAATTAATTCCTGATTGCCTAAAGCGCCTGGACAATTGGTAAAAAATAAATCCAGGAATGCCTTACCACGAGTTGGTGATTCAACTGACTGTACTAATCCAAGGTCTTTGGTGGCATCAAAAAACTGAGTATTAATATTTTTACTGTATTGATTACCAGGTATGGCATCTTCACCCCAATCAATATCTGGTAAATTAAAGTCCCACCAATCCATAATATTGCCTTCCTATTGGCCAAAACAATGTTAGAAATGTCTCTGCAAATAGACAAACATACATTTTCATCTGAGTCTGGAGGTCTGTAAACTGATCCAACAATGACAGGTCTCTTATTCTTGAAATTAATCCTACAAAATAAACTTTCACTATTTTTGCCTTGATATAAAAACTCACTGGCTAAGTTCTTCCTAATGGCAATCAAGACTCCCCCACCTCTTTTTCCAAGTCTGTCCTTTCTATAAATATCAAAATCCTCCATTAGAAGTTCACTGCTGGATGTTCCAGTTTCTAGCCAAGTTTCTGTTCCAATTACAACATCAATGTTTTTTTCAGTGACTAAATTACTGAGTTCTTCCTTTTTCTTAATAAGAGATTGGAAATTTACGACTATGCATTTAAGTTTATCTTTTCTCTTAATGATTTAGGGTTCAGTTGCACTTTATGATTTGGGATTTTTATCAGTTTTAGAATCAGGGTGGATGCAAACTTAGGACAAAATTTCAAGTTTTCTTTTGGGGATCGGTCTGGTGAGATAGGTCAAAACGGTTGCTTTCTGAGCTGCAGTTTTCAATAGAATCCTCAAAAAGTCTTGAACTAAAGTTTGGAAGCCCGCAGGTAAAACAAGTCCATGATATATCACTATTGCATAATGCTTCATAAACTGCTGAATTCATTAACATACATTTAGTGTGATACCATGAATTGCAGACGTCACAGGCAACTGCTTTATGTTTCCATGTGACTTTCAAATTGCAAACTCCGCATGGATATTTTACTTTGGTGGACGGACCAGGATTGAGTTCAATGTCTCCTGATAGGATAAGGCTTAAAAACCATAATTTAACTCCTCTATGTCTAACTCTTTTAATCAAACAATTCCTTATCACTGTACTATTTCTGATGTTAATTGAAATCAGGGGTTCAAATCTGGGCCTAGTAATAGACGTAAGAACAGTACTCGGCACAGGTGCACACAGGAGACTAACATGGTTCAGGTTGCACAAAGTTTTAAAACCTGCAAATGTGCAAGTGCTTAGTATATAAAACGAACTTCTCCAAGGTGTAGGGAAAACACTTTACATACATCCACCAAGAAATTCTATTGATTCGGATTAAACGGAAACGAATTTTGGTTTTTCTTTCTTTCTTTCTTTCTTATTTTTCTTTGTTGTTTTTGTTTTGCTTTTTTCCCCCACTTTCAAGTGCCGGAAGTTTCGCATGCTTTGCTATTATCGACACGTTTTGCAACAAGTTGGGTGTTTTGGTCCCAGACCACAGTTACAGATTAAGCCTGTAAAGCTCTACACTCTCACTTCATCTGACATCTGTGAGAGGATTAGCCGTCGTTGAAACATATTCATTGCAAAGTTTAACCCTTAAAGAATTTTGTACCTGACTATTGAGACAGGTCCAATGATCAGTTTTTAAGTGCCGGCAAAAGTAAGGTCATTCCTCCCTCCCCTCTCCTTTTTTCTGTCTGCTGGGCTTTTTCACTCCTCATCCCAGTGGTCCAACAAAAGCGTAGGAACACAAGGAGTCCACATGTTATGCATATTTCCATTATCCTTGTGTCAACATATTGCACTGAAATAATTTATCGACCCTAGTTCCAAAGACAAAATCTTTTTTCAAACAGAAAATACACCTGAAATTGAAAAAGAAGAAAACGTTTCACACGAGCAGGGTGATTTTCATCAGTTCGAACGTGACAGTAATTTGATACTGAGAAGCCGAGACAAAACTATATTGTCTCCATATGGGTGTTTGTGTTTATTAATGACTCGTTGACCGACTGTCGCTCGTGATTAAAAACAAAGTCTAAGAAGTGTGATACTGTTGATATAGCATGTTCGAACTTCCACGTGGAAAATAAAAGTATGCGATGAGACCGCAGACTGTGCATTGCCATGCTTTTCATTATTTTTGCCTGTGCGAGATTTGTTGTTGTTGATGTTCAAAGGGTACAATAACCCTATCTCTACGTGTTCTCAAACGTTTTACTGTCTGGCCCATATCCCCACTGGAACCTAACACACTGACTAGCATTTCCATTATAGTATATATGATACATATTCAAGATATATATATATATATATTAATACTGAACAATTAAAGTAGTGGGGGGAAACAAGTGTAGGTTAACAATTCTTCCATCATTATAGTAATGACTTGGCAAAGATTTGAATTTTTTTTTTTTTAAATTGAAGAAAAGTGTATTATGAAAATGACAACCCTTCACTAGCTGCATAAGGGAACCATCGCAATCCATGTCTATTTCAGATCTACATGTATCGCCTGTCCCTAGGCCTTTCGTTCGCTGGATCAGAACTCATCAGGGAGACGCGGTTAATTTGGTCTGTTCTCTTGGCGTCAAATAGAGACACGCCACAGTCCATAATTCTGTGGTGTTGTCACCACCAAGGGTTCAAAGAAGAATCCAACAGCATCCCCAAAACAGCCAGCGAAAGGTAGTAAATAAAACAAAACGAAAGTGTGATTAGGTAAAAAGTTGCTGAAAAACTAAAAACATTATGCAAACAGTATAAAATGTAGGGGGCAATCTTTGAACCTATGCTTGAGGATCCATTTAAGGATGCAAGGGAGATAAAAAAAATGGAACAGTCTGAGTGGTCAGCTCTGCTGTTCAATAACCCAAGCATTGTCAGCGGCTAAGAATTGTGGAGAACAACCTTTACTTGGATCTCCTAAGAGATGCAATCACCCATTGATTGACCAAACAATACAATGCTGAACAATTAAGTAGTGGGGGAAAAACAAGTGTAGGTTAACAATTCTTCCATCATTATAGTAATGACTTGGCAAAGATTTGAAATATTTAAAAGAAAAAAAAAATTGAAGAAAATGGGAAAATGTATTTTATGAAAATGAAAACCCTTCACTGGCTGCATAAGGGAACCATCGCAATCCCTCTCGAATGTGTGTGTGTGTGTGTGTGTGTGTGTGTATATATATATATATATATTATATATATATATAAATATATATATATATATATATATAATTATATGAAAATGGATTATAATAACATCAGCATGATTCTCGCTACGCCTAGTGCGGTGACAGGGATACCCGAATGTAGAAGGGTACCCCCTTTTAATCCACCCCGCCCACACTCTAAAACTACAGACACCACAGAACAACAGTTCGCGATACGAACCACAAAGGGGACATAACGACACCTCCCCCCCCCCCCCCCCCCCCCCCCCCCCCAATACCATTCACCCTTCACACACTCGAACCGTCTTTTTTTTTATTTTTTTAACACAATTAATTCCCACACTCCAACGTTTTCCCCTTCCTTCACGAAGTTCACGGTTTGTGCACTGGTGACCACACTGTCACTGAGGTCCTGATGCCCCAGCAGACGAAGCGCCGAACGATGAAGAATCGACGATGTCACAAGGTTCAACACGGAGTCACTGATTCAAAGTACACAGTGACACACATTGAAGAAAATGGAGATCTCAGCAGCAGGAGGGGGAGCTCCGACGCTCGCAGATGGATGAGCTCGCCCCCTCCCAGTCGTTCGTAGCGATGACCTAGAGGTCGGCCAGAAAGAAGTTGTAAACGGGGCAGTACCAGGTAAGATGCCTCACACCAGAGGTTGCAGCAGCAGAGCGGTCAAACCCTGTCGACACCCGGACATAAAATAGTTTCATGACTACTCTGGCCCGCAATTAATCATAGAACTTCGGGCACACCAGAACTACAACCCATTGTCTCTGCGACTTCAATGTCGGCCAAGGCATTTGAGTCAAGAGAACAGGAAAAGGCCGACTCTAAGCCACTTTCACCCTCCACCGAGTTTTTGGGCGAAAGTGGCCTAAAGCCGCCTTTTCCTGTGGGGGAAGAGAGAGAGAGAGAATCACCGGCAACAGACAACAGAAAGAAAAGAAGAGACAGAGGAGAGCAGACAACAGACAGAGAGGCGGCAGACCCACACACACACACCACACAACACTCTTTCTCTCTCATTAAATCATAAAACCCAAAATTTCTTCTGACAAATTTTTCCCCCTACAAACTTTGTACAGGGGGAAAATCGATCATTTTAAATTTACGGCCCGGCAGTTTTGCACCTACCTGTGCTTTTTAAAACGAAACCTTGGGGTTTCACTACATTGCTCGAAATTCAGTTTGCCACTCACAAACCAGATCGGGCTGTCAGCACACAACTGGCTGACTTGTTGTTTTGAGCCACCAAAAGAAGGCTGTGTTTTTGACTGCCCTTTTTGGGGCCCTGTGTTTTACTTGTGTTATTTTAAAAGGGCTAAACTACTGAAGAAGGTTTTATTCACCATAAGTTTTATTTTAAACCCAAAATGTTGTAAACCGAAAATTTGTTTTTTAGAAAACAAAAAATGAACTAACTGCTTTTGAAATGAAGGGCTATTTTAAAGGTTTTTTGGGTTAAAGGGAAATGAAAAAATGACTATTTTAATACGTGTTTATATTGATGGTGAAATTTTATTTTTTAACAAAAAATCCGCACACTTATCTACTAATTCTAACCTACAAAACATGTGTAGACCGACCGAAACCCCGCAAAATTTACGGCTACGAGACCCCAAAACCTTCGTTAAAAACAGCGAACGGCAAGCACCAAAAAAATCAATAAAGCAAGACTGGCTTGCCGGGTGAGGGGGGGGTGGGGGGGGTGTATTCATTTCATTTTGACAGCGCCCAGGGTCGTAGCGCCAGGGGGTTGTATTTTCTTAGTTTGTATCAACTGATTGTTGTTAACTACAATTCAGTTCATGGGCGGGCTACTTTTAATTAAGAGGGGTATACTTTTCTATTTTTCAAATTCTAACCATTCATCGCCTTCAAGTGCCCTTTTGCAACTAATGGCGATTTTTTTAATTTTCTGGCAAAAAACAATATTGGGCCAGCCCCGGCGCACTTATAGAGAAAAGCAGACAACAGACAACAAAGAGTCATGCGCAACACACACACACACACCACCACACATGCACAGACAGACACTCATAACCACCGCGCGCGCGCGCCTCACCCTGCGGGAAAACTGAGAGCAAAAAAAATAAATACTGCCGCCCCTCTCCTCCCCCCCCCCACCCCCCACGCGGCTGCTGCTTTTCAAATATTTCATCATTTTTCACAGCGCTAATTCTATAACCAAACCCCGGGTTTTTCATCATTTTCTACTGCTGCCGACTGGGGACTTTTTTATGCGCTGTGTATTGGTTTGGTGTGTTATTCAAAAAGGGCAGCCGTTTACGAGAACAAATTGTGCTATCAAAACACAATTTTACTTTACGCATTTTAAGTTTTTTTCAAAAAAAGAATCGGGTAAGCTTTTTCGTTACCCCCCGAAACCAAAAAGAGTATTCTTTCCTAGGGTGGAGAAAAAAAAAAAAGAACCACCTTTAAAATGAAGACTTTTTAGGTTTTTTTGGGTTAAAGGGAAAAAATGAAAATGACATTACCGAACAAGATGGGGCCAAATTTAAATAATGTTTAACTGTTGATAGATCTTCCTTTTTAAAAAGGGCGCAAATTTTTAAAAAACAAAAAAAAGCAAAAAAATTTTCACACCGTTGTTTGTTGGCCGGCTTGAGACCTAACCCCATGTTTAAAAAGAGCAAAAGCACAAACAGGGCGTTCATTTTTTTGAGGCCAGGGGGCAGTCGATTCATATGCAGAAAACTTATTCAGATTTCAATATTTTTTTACAACTATCCTAAATTTCATAAGCTAGGAATCATAAAATGAACGGTAGCAAACGAAAAACCCTTATAAACATCAACTGGAAACGATTTCGAATTTTTCGGAAAACAAACAGATAGGCTAGGCAGCCCTTATACATCACCATATGGGAGGAGTAGTGTGTGGCCACATTTATTTTCAAATAAATGCCCAAATATACAATGACGATGACTACTACTGGTTTAGAGCCGCCATAAAACGGGCTACAGCAATTACTGGAACTCTGCCAAAAGCCAGTTGCAACCCGGGTTGAGAAAAGGGGACACACAAACTGGGCCAAGTGATCATAGGATCCTTGACCTCAAAGCCAGCAGCCTCCCGCTAATGACGTCAGCACGACACCTGCAAACAGGCCAAGGATCATAAATGACATTGACCTGCAACGGGGCAGAAACCTGCAAACCACGGAAAACTGGGCCAAATGATCACAATATCACTCCTATTGTTTGAGGTTGGGGGAAAAAGACACAAACTGTTTAGTCACAAAGCAAAAAGGGGGCCTAATTTCATTTTCTTTGTTTGTTTTTGGGTGTTTGCCCACTCCCCGCATGCACACCCCCACCCCCCCCCCACCACCACGTCCCCCCCACCCCCACCCCGGGACTGCTATTTGTGTTTGTTTTTTTTGTGTTTTGCCCGCCCCACGATGCCACCCCACCCCCACCCCACGCATCACACTCAACACCACAATTTTTAAACTAAGTACCCCAAGTCACTTCTAAGTCATCCTCAAGTTTTTTACTTAAGCATTCTCAATTGCCCTTTAATATCCCCAATCACCCCAATTACTTAAAGTTCTTGACAAGTTTTTAAAAAAGTTTTTAATAAGTTCTTGATAAATTCTTGATTAATCCCTTAATACAACCAAGGCTTATCTTATTTTATAATATCAAAAAAATACGTTCTTTTTTTTTATCAAAATAGTAGATGTCAATATAGACACACACCTAAAAAAAAACGCCATCGTTGAGGATGTCTTCCAGCGTTCTCTGCATAGATCTTAAGAAGGGTTTTTTTACATCCAAAAAAACCGCATTGATTACTTTTGGGGTTTTGGGAAATTCTTTTATAGACCCGGGTTTTTATTTATTGACTTCACATTTTAAAAAACGCCATGATTTATTTTTATAAAAAAAATTTAAAATTTATGCTTTATAAATGGTCAAAATGATCTTTTTTTATTGCGGGTTTTTTTGTGCAGTTGTCTTTTTTTGCATTTAATGGTTCAATTTTTTTGATTGCCTTTTTTTTCTGTTTCAATGGTATATATTTATAGCCGCAATAAATGCCCCCAACAGCACAATGGCCCAAAAAAGGCAACAGTTTTAAATTCAAAATCCAGAAGACTTTGGGGGCCCTTTTACCATGGTTTTTTTAAACGGGGATTGAACAACTTTTCTGGCGCTGGCGGTTTTATTTTTCATAATGCTGAACATTAATTTTTTTTTTCTGTTTCCCCTCTGCTAATTTTTTTCCGCTTCAAAACGCCCAGGATTTTTTTAAAGTCCCCCCCCTTTCATGTTTTCTGATGATTTTCTGGCTGGTTTCTTTTTCCACCGGGTTTAGTGTTTTTTTGATTCCCGCTGATTTTCCAATCTTTTATTTGAAGGGGAAAAAAAATCTATAGATTAAAATTATTTAAACCCCCTGATTAATGGCGATAACATGTTCCCAAAACATAGTAAAATCAAGCCTAGAACTCAATACTTTGTTAAAACTGGATCTTGGTTAAATCTACAAGAACTTTTTCAGAATCAATGGGAGCAAATCTAAAATGACTAGTTTAGTTTTACAAAATAAGAAAACCTTTCCCCCCTTTTCCCATTCTCGACCCCCGCGCGCTTCATACTTTAATACTTTAAAAAGTCTTGTGGCGACACTGTTTAATCTGTCTATCGAATTTAGCCGAGGAAATGTTTTTGTTTTCCCACAGCTGCCAAAGAATACACCCCTCCTTTTTTGGGGCAAAAAATAGCTTTTATCTTAACTTGGGGCATTTTATAAGTTCAGAAGGTTTTGGCTGCCTTGTCTTAGGAGATCATCGCGTTCAGTTTTTTTTTAAATTAAATTATTTATTTTATAAAAAAGACACCCAAAAAACTGTTGCTAACCTTGTATACCATTTGCTGTTATTGAGGACAATGTGAACTCAACCCGGGAAAACCGTTTTAAAAATTAAACCGCAGATCTTGGCAAACAATTTTAGGTTCACAAAAATATGCTATTATTGCAGCTTATTTTTCTACAAAGATTTTTTTATTAAGCAAGGAATAATTCCCGAGAATAAAAAATATTTAAAAAAAAAAACATTTATAAAAAATGGGTTCACTCCAATAATGATAGGCGGGGCTGGTGAAAGCGCTTTCTTTTAGCGCAGTAATTTTGCATTATAAACTGCGGGGTACGCGAGAGAAAAAGAATAACAAAGCTAGGAGCAACTAGCACTGCACAAGACGCCCATAAACAGAGACTTGAGCTTAATTTTATTAATGACACCTAAAAACAGGGGGAGCAGCTTACAATTAAAGATGTTGACAAGCAAAAAACAATATAAACTGTAACAGGGAAACCCTTTTAACATTGCCCCCACCAAAATTCATGATTTTATCAAAACCCTCAAAAAAACAAAAAATCAAAAAATCGGGTTTATTTTCGTTTGGGAACCCTTTTGTATTTGGTTGCACATAAATTGGCTGAATAAAAAATAAAAAAATCTATTTTTTCCCCAAAAGGAATTGAAGGCACACAGCAATTAAAAAAAAGCAAGCCAAGCAGGGGCTTTAACAAACAGCAAAGGGGTTGGTTTAACTAAACGGATTTGGGGAAATTTTTTTATGGCCAAAAGAAACGAGACCGCACTTGGAAAAACAACCCAAACGACACCCACAAAAGGACCTTTTTTTATTTACCCTCTGTAGGGTTGACGAAAAAGTTAAATACGCACCACAGCTTGACATGGCTTCAAATACAAAAATGCAGAACCATAAAACAAAAGGCTTCTGCTGTTCTGTTTCCAACAGCTAAAAACCAACGGGCCCTTTAAATTACCCCCCATGATTCAAGTCGACGATGGAAAAGAATTTAAAGGGCCCGTGAAACAATATTTTAAAAAAACAGAGTTACCATTAGAAAGGGATTCCCGGGGGTTCACAATCACAGCTTTATTGAAAACTTTAACAAACATTACCGAAAGACTTTTTTTCCCCACCATATCCAGAGAGCTATTGAAATTCCGCAACACAGAAAGGGTTAAAACGCCCTCAGTTTTTCCGCAATGAATAATGAAAATTTTAAAAACAAAACCAACAACAAAAAAAAAAAAAAACAAAAATGTTGCTGAAGAGAGTCTTCATCCGCAACTATTCCATTTTGGGTTGAAAGTAAGGGACCTTTATTTACCGGGAACGAAGGGGACACTCGCTCAGGCCAAAAGATCCCTTTTAGGTTATCCATATTAAAAAAAAGAATTGAAAGATGAACCGCCCGGTTTATTTACGAGAAACGGGACAACAAAAAAACCAGCTCCTCAAAAATCTTTTGTGAAAGGGAAAAACTGCGAAAATCCCACCAGACACAGTTCCGCTTTAATTATTTTTCGGTTTTTCCATGCCCCATTGCTATGAAAAAATCTGGGTTTAAAAAACACCCTTTTTGGGGTTTTTTCTATCTAATACTTCTTTTTTACAAAGTTTTTTGACTCATGAAAATTAGATCGTATTTTTTCGTGTCATATGAAAAGTCTTATTGCCAAAAAAGCTTCTTTTAATTTTCATTTAAAAGTTTGACGCACAACGCTGCGAGATATTTCCCTTTTCTTCTTTTGATTTTCCCGGGTCGAAAAACTTACATTTTTTACCTAAACAACATACTCCCTTTAAACACCTTTCCCAAAAATTTTCCCCCTTTTCTTTCCTAAAAACCCCTGTTAGTAATTGAAACAAAGCGAATCTTTTGGGAAACAGATTACATACCACCCGCATGCCCCTTACTACTTCCCCTTTTCCCCTGCTTTATAGATTCTTTGTAGGAATATCTAACAAAAAATGCTGATCTGGTAAATACTCTTGGGCTCAGTATACGAGGCTTTAAATAGTCATAAAGAAACTCAACACAAAAGCTTGATAATCTAAAACGAAACCCCAAAAAATACAGGTTTGTCTAATTTGACTTTTTTTTTTTTTCATCATTATGCCAAAAAGCTGATCAAAATCTTTTTAAATCCTGAAATTAGGTTTAGAAATCAGCTTTAATTTCTTCATTTTCTCTGGGGACCAATCTAACATCTTTTCCTTGTGCATTCCCATAGTCTTACCAAAAAGCTGTTTTTTCACACTTGAAAAAGTCTTTTCTGAAGCATTGGGATTTGGTTTAAAACAGGTTCTTCTGATGTATGGTTTCTGAACTGTTCTTATCAAAAGCAATTAACGATAAAGCTCTCAACTTCAAACAGTTTTAAATAAAATTGTAAATTTGTAATGACGACATTTTTTTTTGCCTCAAGTTTGGGCAAAAAGTTTAGGCGGCCTCTTGGATCCATCTTTAGATTTCTGCTGCTAAGGGGATAGTCATTATGCAGGCAGGATTTCTGGGGATATTCTAAGTCAACTTCTAGAATGTATCCACGCTGCTGACAGGCTTAAACTGTTCAACCACTTTAATGCCTTTTGAATATTATTCGTACCTGTTTTCATTTTGAAGTTGCGTAAGGGAAAGTGTTTGCGCCAAAGCCCAACCATACGTTTTTTGCATCTAAATACATGAGATGTTGACCTTTTTTTGGATCTATGCCCAAGATTTTTTTTTGCTTTACATAATGTGCGACGCCATACAAATTTCCCCCCACGAAACCCTTTTTCATCATCTGAATCATTGGAATCAACAATAATAAAATTCTGTACTCCGTAAACTTTAAAAAGCGTCCCAGTCATCCCGGGCGAGAAATAAAATGCGCGGGAAAAACTTAAATGTTTCATGGGTCTTTCTAAAATTTTTTCAAAGACTCCCCAAAAACAACTCCCAAAAATAGGGTCATGATAGTCTCCCATCTTTTTTCAATCTAATTCGCCACGCATTTTGGATTTTGGGTAATCGGAACACTGAGTCCTTTCCTCTAAGACTAAAAAGAACGCGCCTTTAGGGGGAAATGTGCTTCGTCAAACCTTTTCCCCAATGTTCATGATTCAAAGGGTAAACACCCTTTCTAACAAATTATCAAAATATTTTTCCGTTTTTGGGCAGGACTTTAAGGAATAGCCATGCCTCAAAGAACCCATCATTGTTCATAGAGTCGTGAAAGACATGTTTTTTAAAGGAAACACATGCTTTTCTGATGACTGTGCAATCATGCTACCCCCAAGGCGCTGGGTTACTGCTTGCATTATAAGGGAAGCAAACCCCCCAATTGTGAAAGAATACGGCACTTTCCCTTCTTGGATCAAACTTTGTTTTAAGATTGCATTTACTGTGCGCTGCCCTCTAAACCCCACTAATGTGACATGGTCTCTTACGTGGGGTTTTTCACCCGGGGGTTTGCTCTAAACCCCAAATCCAACAATGCTGGCTAAGTCATACTGTTGTTGGGCTTTTAGGCGTCATTATGATTTCAGATAAGTTTAGATTATTAGAACGTATTACGCCTTTCTGCATGCTTCTAAAAGTATTCGCACATCTGGGCCCCCTATAAATTCTGGGTCTGAATAAAAGCCATCCGACCCAACAATAATGAAGGCAAATGAACAAATGATATTTTCCCTTAAGACTGTTTTTCGAAGTTTTTTGTGGTGCTGGCCCTTCATAAGGAACAAAAAAGCGACTCGAAGTTGCGTTACTACGTATGGACTTGGTTGCAGCCTTTTCCAGTTCTTAAAACTAACTTTAGATCTGGCGGGGGTCGCGTAATAGTTTAGTTAGTTCTGTTACAGTTTCTACAGAACTGTACAATGTTTGATTATGTTCAAGCCGGCTTGAGCGGTTGGAATTTCTTGTTAACATTTTCTACAGATTCTTGTTTATGTTCATGATTTGAAGTATGCGCAATAATCTGCTCATTTGTGCGTATCAATGTGTAAATGGGGCAGCCCTGCTGGCGGAAAACATTAAGAGTAAGTCACATGGACTTTTGGCGGTTCGCCATTGTTGGACTGTTTTTTCTTGGACATTTAATTGGCACCAAATTGTTTCCTCATCCCATGGTGTATTACATTAACAGTTATTGGGTTGTTTTGTTCTTCAAATGATCAATTTGGTCTACACTAACAGGAAAGGATATTCCATTGAGTTAAGTACTTTGGCCGTACGTTATTGCCGATAGTTAGTCACTCTTTCTGCGTGTTCGCGGATATGAATGCAGCCTTCAAGAACGCACCACATGATACATTTGTTTGTCTGAATTTTTTATGTTAAACTGCTCTCTTAGATCCAAACTCGCGAGGTAGCGGAATGTAAGCCTTGCTACAATCGGTGCACATTACTTAGCCTGTTTTAATCTAATCTCTAAGGACCATTTCGCCCTTGACCAACCAGAGCCTCTTCATTTTGGCTTCTTCAGCGGCAGCGTCAAACTGTGCAAGCAGTTCGTCTGCCAACCGGGTTGTTAAGTCGTTATGAGAAAGAATAGTCTGTTGTTTAGTCGAGACCAGAACTTCTAGATTTTCTTCATTTATTGTTACATGGTCGATTAAAAACAGCTAACATTTCTTTACACCGGCCTGGGTCTATTGTTAGTTTGCTGGAACTGAGGAAATTGCTTGACAACACTTGCCTGTACGTTTGTTGTGTCAATGGACTTCTAAATCAATATTCATTCAGTGCTCTTGATAAACGCTCTCTCTCGAGCATTCCTTCACCACATTTCGTCTTGTCCTTCATAATTATCTTAGCCATCTGTCTTTCTTTTCTAAGCCAAAATAAGTTATTTAAATTAAAAAATTACTTAATCAGAACCAATATCAACGGTTTCTTTTGCGCTTGGACTCATAAACTAAGTATTAAACACCTTTTGGTGTTGTTAATGTGAGCTGATTAGAACAGAGTTAATGTCGCGTTTACTTTTTTTATGCATTCCTTTTTTATCTGCGCGGGGTCTGGTTGTCGAGAAAAACCTTGTCACCGCTTTCTTTGAGATCAAACTTTTGTCTTTGGTAGTCACTCAAAATCGGCCTGATAAAACGATAAATTCTTATCCGTGGATGTTTGAGTCAACTAGCGCTTATTGTATTGTCAGTTTTAAACGAGCTTAAGTTTAGCTGATATTAGTTGAAACCATAGCTTGTGCTTTTGGAGGTTTGTTTTTTGTTTTGCTAGCGCACCTAAGTAATGAACACAGGCAGTGAGTAAAGACAAAACCTCTAGGAGGTAAGCTGCGGTGCGCCTATGACCCGTTGTAATGAGACAAACACTGTTCCTGCTGATTGAGCACTTATAGTCGATGCTCCAGTTTTAACATATGTAACTGCATTAAAGGCAGCAGAATCACCTTCGTTGGGTTTTGCTGTTTTTTGAAATGGTCTGGCTCTGGTACTTGCTGCTTTTGTGTAATGTTGGTTTATCTGAAGGCTTTTTACTTCAGGCGTTTCTATTAACAGCAGATTGCCTCTAATTCTCTCTTTTGGCGGCGCTGTCGGCACATTTGGAATAACTTGAACAGACATGCTTTTTATAAATTTAAAATAATTTAGTCTTGTATATCTTTTATCTGTTTATTTTCCTATATTCAGCTGGCTTCCTATAATAAAAAAACAAATGTACATTAGCGGTTTAATCAGCGGCTTCTTCTTTATCAATTTGATATGTTAATCGTCTCTTCACAGCCTCCCGCTTTCCATGCAAACCTGATTATCCTCTGTTGACCTTAGGTCAATTCATAAACCGTATTTGTTGTTAAATAATCTTCACGCCTAACATTGTGAAGATGTAAATCTTTAGAACACAAGGTCTGCTGTTAGACGTCTACCCCTCACACCCCAAACCCAATTTTCCTTATTTCGTCAAAATGATGATAAGGTCTAAGCCCGCTAGCGTAGGATTTGGTTCAGGACTACCATTCATTGTACATTGCACTTTCGCTATTTAGGATTAAAAAACTTTTTCACTTGCCTTTTGAACGGTTCTTATCTTATCACAGCAATACATACCTTTAAGCGATCTTGCTGCGACACTAAACTTAAAATTCCATATAGTGTCTGCCTGCTTGGGATATGTTGTATGATGAATCACTCTTTCGTAATATAGTGATAATTTGGATGATATTGTTGCTCAATCAGCCTTGCTAAAATTAGGGTTGCTAACAACGGTCAAAACTCTAACGAGATGTCAGAAATGCTGTACCATTGCTTCGGTGTCTGTTGATCTGATAACACGTTGGTATTCGTTAAAAGTAGTTTCATATGACAGTCTGTCTTTTAATGTCCTGTAAGTATGGAGCATGACGCTTTTAACAACTCAAAATCTAGGGATGGAAAGCCGATTTCATACGCAAACTTTAGGCTACTTCTTTTTGCCCCGTCTTTAGTGAGCATCTTCAGCGCTATTCTATGTTTAGTGCTTCTTCATTTTCGATTCCTTGACAACGCAAGATCAGCCCTTTCATTCCGGTTTAGGGCATAGACAGAATAGATGGTAAAAAATATGTCTGCATTGTGTAAAGAAATATTTCACGCCTTCAAAGTTTTATAGAAATTTTCTTAACAAATGCCCGCCCCAAATTTGGACAACTGTCCTGTTTGTGTTGTTGTTGAATCGAGAGTACATTTTGAAAGTAAGAGGGAACGCGCAGAGCCTGGACATTCACTTCATCTGCTCTAGGTCCGGCAATTGACAGTAAGACGTTGATCGCATCAATAGTAGATGATTATTTGGAACAGTAATATTTCCGTTTATTTCCCTTTCACGCAAAGGGTTCTTTCAGTCTTCTATGCGGGTCAAGAATCGAGCCATATGCATGTATCATTTTTTTATAAAACAAAATAAAAAAATTAATTATTAAGAATCATGGCAGGCATTGAAGTGAAAGATTATGATGTTTTTGATCGTGGAGAAGACATGAGTGATTCCCCTTGGGTGCGCCATCGCTGGGCTCTCAATGCATGATGAATTAGCAGAATTCGGGAGTACATTACCAACAAGTCGGTATACATTAACAGAAAGTAAGGTCGATATTATACCAAAGTTTTAGGCCAAGAACCTCCCGAATTTATTAGACCTAATGGAGTTTGTAAAGTAAATGATAACCTATTTGTTTTGTTGAGGAGGGGCCGACCAAGGGACAATTGTTCAGCTTACAACTAAAAAAGACCTCAAAGTTTTTAGCGTGGGCTCAATGAAAATAGGGACTCCCTGCGAGCGTACAAAATCGCCTTGGCCTTGTTAGCCAAAATTATGGGCGGAGGCAGGTGCTAAACTTAAAAACACACTGCAGAACTCAACAGATAACCAAATGCAAAAAACATGGAACTTAAAGATTTTAAATCAATAGCAGGTGAATAATAAACGTTTATAGAAGAGAATCCAGTTTTTCAGAAAGAAACAGCGTTAAAGACTATTCACGACTCGCCGCTACCCAGCGAGAAAATAGCGGCCTTGATCGTACTTAAGAACCATCAGCAGGCGGGAGTATTAACAAAACAATTTTAGCAAAAACTAGGTGAACTAGTGAGATATAAAAAGAGGAAAAGAAAACTCGTTGGGCTAGATGACGCCAACTTAGGCTGATATTAAAGAAAGAATATCCCAAAGACTAAAAGATCTTGAACAAGAGAGATCAGCAAAAGGACTTAGAAGTGCTAACTATAACCGAGACCAATTCGAACTCACGGGAATAGAATAGAGAAAAATATCCGAAAAATTTTATATGAGACACAACGCTAGAGAACGAATACGAACACTGTTTAGAGCGCAAGGAGTACCTTAGCAAGCGTTTATAACGGGCCTTTAGGAGTCAATTAAGTTACACTGGTAATGGCTAATTACGGCGGCGGTGGTCAAAGTTCATTACCTCCGCCGCCATCGCCTCCACCTAATAAATCATGGGTAAAAAAACAGCTTGATCATCTTGCAGTTTATTGAAAAATTAGCTGGTTAAGCCGTGGACGCTTTACCAGAGTTTATTGGGGAGTATTGTCAGTCTGGATTTTGTCTTACTGCAAGCAAAGAGTTGGCTTATGGCTGAGCATTAGGACATTAGTTCTTGTAATAGTTGGTTAACTATTTAGTAAGATAAAGACAAAGTATTCCTATGCGCAGTTAATCAAGAACAACGCCTGTCTTTTCCATATTCGTGGTCATCGCGAACAGAGTCCGCGAGCTTTGCTGAGTTTCAATGACTTTTGGGGTTATGGGACTTGGGGAATTGGGATGACTTAATCTTGGGTGTTCTTTTTATTGTTTGTAATATTATGGCTCAGAAATTTATGTCGCGTTTTCCCAACTTCTGTTATTGCCTGCTATAAGAATTTCATTATTATAGTTTTTTATTGACTATTCTGGAGTTGAGGTCAGAAGGCAGCCATGTATAAACCAGTGCCAACGGCAAAGTCTTACTTTCGACTTCTTGCGTATTGTAAACATGTTGGGACCCTTTGATTACTTGAATGGTAAATCAACTGTAGAATTAATAGCGTCCTCTATATTTGCTAAGTATTGTTTTTGCGCGTCAAAGCAAGTTAGAAGGATCAGTTATGCTCGATCTCGTTTGTGCTTGCGACCCTAGCAACCACCAAACGTAAGTACGATAAGAGACGTTTATTTCGTCTATCCGCCTAGTTAGGCCTTAGAAGTGTCTAAGATAAATGTTGTCCATGCTGTTTTATTTATGCTCTTGCTCTATGGACCCGAGGTTGTGAAAAGCTGTTGCGCTGAGAGAAAGATGTTCAAGGAGGATTCTGTCATATTTAAACTTTCTGATGCATGCCCAAAAATAAGGGGTGCCTAGACCATGATATGAGCCAACTTTTGTCTAAGTCCGTTCTCTGGTGTTAATATTGTATTCGATACGATCCTTTCATAAAGCCTTCATGTCTATTATGTTGCTGAATGGATTTAAACGGTTTGTCATTTGGTAATGGCCGATCGCAGAGTTCAGTCAAAATCCGCCTAAAGTGTAATAAAAAATGAAAATCTGTACTACTGACCTCACCAAAGGATCAGGATGATTTAAGTGTCAGATACGACCTCCTCACCCAAGTTGATGCACAAAACCACAGCAAGTTTAAACTGGTTCTGATATAAAACTGCATTCGGATGACTAAACCACGCTTTCGCAATGTTAGTCTTTTTTAATAGGGGGGTTAAGATATCTGTTTAATGGCGAGGTTGCGTGCGGGGGTACGTAGTGTAAAGGTCTGGGGGGGAACGTGGTGTACGGGTTAGGTGGGGGGTAACGTGGAACTGAGGGGAGTGGAGGGTCGGAGTGGGTAAAGTAAAAATAGTGAGGAGTAGGGGCTATATCGTTGAAGGGCACGGGAGGGAGGGGAGTACGCGCGTGCATGAGGCAGGGGGTAGTTAGGGCCTCGGCGGTTGGTGGTGGTGGTAATGGGGTGGGGGGTGTGGTGTTGCAGCGATAGGTAGGGGTTCGCGCGGCTGTGCGGTGAGTTGGGGGGGTTGGGGGGGTCGGGGTAAAAAGGGTTGACGCAGGCGCGGGTGGGGTGGCTCGGGACCGTTAGATGGGGGAGGGATGGCGAATCGAGAGGGGCGGGGGGTGTTGGGGATGGGGGTTGCGTAGGGTGGGAGTTAAGCAGTGGTAAACTCACAACCTTTTTATTGAAAAGCGACAGTCTGGGTCACAGAAATGTCGTGGGGGTCCAGTTGTTATATTTTTAGATTGTAGTGCGGCCACAGAATATTTTGCATCAGTATATTTAGAATGCAACTCATTTTTTAATTTGTTTTAAAAAATGTTTGTGTAACAATAACAAACCAAGACCGCCCTTCGTTTTTTAGAACATGCTATGATAACAATTGCGGGCAAAACGGTCGCGCTCCATGAAATATTTTACAAAGTCGTTGGTTTAATATAACATATAAAGCAAGGGGAATATAAGATTACAAAATATGAAAGGAGGAAACAAACGACGTTAAACAGTTAACAATACCTGATGGTTATTACGGGTTATGCTCACTAAAGAAGCAATGAGAACTTAGACATTACTCTTAAACTTAAACAATGCAAATCTTAAAAACAATATAACATTCAAACCTGAGAAGCAAAATACGATTTTTGATAGAGACGCTAGCTAAAATGCTAGGGGTTTACAACTAGCAATCTACCCACTCTTAGTTTTTAGTGTTTCGCTATTAAGAAACTTACGTTTGAGGGGGTAAAGTCCGCTCAATCTTGGATTACATTCCATTACTCTATGTTCATTTTCGGACGAGCTAAGCATGATGAAAACTTATATATGTTGAAGGCCCTCAACTGTTTTAAGAGCTCTTCCGTCAGGGAAAGCTGCATATGCGATTATGGAAATTATTACAATTCCCTAATTTACAGTTTTAAAAGATTAGTTTGTGGTGAGGGTCGGATCATTTTAATTAAAAATCAAAGACAAAGCGGGGAAGTTTGTGAAATGCCGATAACCTGCACATGTTTTGGAAATTAAAATAATACGCTACTAAAAAAATAATGTCGCGTGGGCCAGAAAGAACCAGAAGTTACATTAGCCCTGTGAGGTGTATAACTTAGAATTAAAAAGACCTTGCAGACGTTGCGGGCACTTTGAACAGGAACGGTGAGCTAGGCACTTTGTATGGGTTTGAGTACACTAACGATGCGTGATTATAACGCAAAGAGGTTGGCGTCAGCAAAAAGTTTCCTCTAAACCTAGAAACAAAACTGCGCAATCTAGAGGCAAAATAATGTGGGCCAGTTATGAATATAAAATGTTCGAAAATGACCTCATAATGGCACTTGGAAACCATATTTAGAATGGGAATAAAATTTGAATTCATAAGCCCATTTACATATTTTAGCCATCAAAAAAAAGTTTCAGAAAAGCATTCAACTCTGGCCCTTTCAATTTAAGTCATATGCCCGAGACAATATCGGAAGAGATTGAAATATAGCGTATGGGGAATAAACAGTACATCTCCACAGAAGAGAAAACGGTTTTTGAAGATGCTTCTACAAAATTACAGTTCATTCCGCAAAATGAAATTAGGAGATGCGTTCACAATGATTTGAAATTTCTGTTTAAAAGATGTAAAGAGGGATGGGGTTGTTGGGGGGGGGCATTAGTGACGTCCTTTCTAAAGGACTTTAAATAGCTGGCAACATTAGACGTTGAAAAACTTAAATGGTACCGTCGTCATTTCTTCACAATGGCGAGCGAGTATTAAGTCATACACAAGGAAACAAAATCAATATATTAGGTTAATTAGAAACAATCTTACAGAACTGATTTGGATTAATCTTACGCATTTTGGCCTCATAGGGTTTTATTACACTGAACAAGTTTGTGACAGAGAGTATGGTAAAAACAATAACTGGATAGATTAATTCTGTATAAAACCTATGGAGCAGTTAAAACCTTTATGACAAAAAAACCCCTCATTGTTCATTAATTTGTGGGCAAACTGGGATGTGGAAAAAAACAATATTTATCCTCAACCTCTGTTACAACAGTTTATGTTATAATTTTGATCATATTGTGATTTTCTGCCAACACTTAAAAGGAACAAAGCATATCATGATAGAAGGTTTTATATGGAAAGATGATGACATATATTTAGTTGATCTAGCAATAAATGAGTGAGTGTTTTAGAACAGTTTTTATAGACTTTTGCAAGGAACGCAGGACACTATTTATTATAGTGATGTTCGGTGAAAAAGACATAGTTTAAAAAGAGAAACACTTTATCAACTTGCTTTCAGGGGTAAGACATGCTGGATAAGTGTGTGGATTTTATGTCAGATATAACTCGGGTTTTTTTTGGTAATAGACTTCCTAGAGAACGTTAATAAACTGTAGTTTTATTTCACATGAAAGTCAGAGGATCTCATTTGAAGAATGTTTGCGCGATATGACTGTTATTGAAAATGACCAGGAAAAAACAAGCGATTAAACCAAAAACTGAAAATCTGAAAAGTTTAGTAAATTAGTATTAAAAACAGATATACCCTGCACAGTATGTTCTGTTTTTAGATAATCGTTATTTTTGGGTTATTGACTCTTATTGCCATGAGAACAGGAGTAATATGCGCTTGCGTGTGTGTGTGTCTGCCCGCCTCTCTGTCTGTTCTGTCGGTCTCTCTTGTTCTCTTCTTCTCTGTCTGTCTGCCGGTGATTCTCTCTCTCTCTCTTCCGCCGCAGGAAAAGGCTGCTTTTAGGCCACTTTGCCAAAAACTCGGTGGAGGGTGAAAGTGGCTTAGAGTCGGCCTTTTCCTGTTCTCTCCGGTGTAATGAATCAATCACGTTGAATTCTCGCTTCCATCTGTACAATTGTGACCAATAAAATTCGCCCCTAACCTTCAGCTTGTTTTGCTTTCGCGTTTTTTTATGGAAGTCAGTATATATTGTTTTAAATGAAGTATTAAAAATTTTAATACTTCATTAAAATTTTTTTTAACAATATATATAATATATATTTAAATACTTTTTATGAAGCATAGGCATTATAAGCCTATTTGTGTTAATCACATATTCAATGATCGTTTATACTTTTCCCCTTAATTTGTACATCTATTTTCATGATTTAGCTTGGTAAGATCAGATCGGAAGAATAGTCTTACCTACAATCTCTGATCTCTCTCTCTCTCTCACTGTGTGTGTGTGTGTATGTGTGTGAGTGTGTGTGTGTGTGTGGTGTGTGTGTGTGTGTGTGTGTGGGCGTGCGTGCGTGCGTGCGTGTGTATGTGTGTGTGTGTGTGTGTGTGTGTGTGTGTGTGTTGTGTGTGTGTGTGCGCGCGCGCGCAGTGCGTGAGTACGGGCCGAATTCTTTAACGTCGTTTCCACTGGTATCTAACAATAGCGTAATTAACCTTCAAGTTCTGCCACAGCCGTAGCAGCAGCTGGGGTTAATTACTTCCGATGTCCTCTCTGACGGATCTCCCGTTTGCTTGTTCAGCCAACGACGGAATCGTGTGTGCCGGTGTCAACATGCATGACTTCCTGCTTCCATGTTGTTGTGTGCATGGCTTAGAAGATGACGACCTGTGATTCATCGTCTTCACTTTGGCAGAATAGAAAGGGGAAAAAACAAGAAAACGACGACAACAACAAGAACAACAAACACAACAACAACAGCAGCAGCAGCAGTAGCAGCAGCAACAAAACCAAACCAGACAGGAAGTGACGTCATGTCCACGAAAAGGATCACTGGCATTAACGGTCTGTTTAACCCAAACAAAGCTATGCGCGTCAGTTCACACGTTTTGTGCTTTAAGTAAGTGGAAGAAGAAAACAGCATGGAAACATTCTTTTGCTTGCTATGCAAGGCTCCTCCATTTCACTGACTTTGAACAAACGGGGGAGAGGGGATGAGGGGAGCCAGACCTTTTTTTGTAAGTTAGTAGAAGTAGGGGATTAGGATGGGTTGGAGGTTATTTAGAGAAGAGTAGTGAGGCTGGGGAACGCAGACTGAACCAGATCTGTATGACGCAGAGTACTTCTCTGGTTGTTATTTCATTAAATAATCTTTTTCTTTTTTATCATCTTGACTGTTTGTTTTCTCTCCCTCCCTCCCTCCCTCCCTCCTCCTCCCTCCCTCTGATATTGGCCCTTTGCGGTCGGCTGGGCTATAAGCAACATTACCTTACCTCTCTCTCTCTCTCTCCTCTCTCTCTCTCTCTCTCTCTCTCTCTCTCTCTCTCTCTCTCTCTCTCTCCTAAGCAGCAGAAGTTTGGGGTGTTGGAAGATACAGAGTTAATTACAAAAAGTACATGCTTTTGCTATTAAACGATTCTTGGGTCTACAATTACTCTTCAAACAAAATGATTTACGGAGAAACAGGAAGATATCCATTGTTTGTTCGAACAGCAGTAAAATGTTTTAAATACTGGTTGCGAGTGGTAAGATTACCAGTTAATACAATATGTAGGCAAGCCTGTGATATGATGTTAATACAATCAGAGGCAGGCAAACATAACTGGGCATCAAAAGTTAGGAACACTCTAACAGAAAATGGCTTTGGGATAGTATGGTTGTGTCAGGGTGTTGGCTCCGAGAAGGGGTTTATATCAGAATTGAAGGAAAGACTTGTTTCATGATACAAAACAAACTGGCATTCTGAAATTGAAAATAATGATAAATATGAATGGTATCGTTCCTTTAAAATTACGTTTGAAGTGGAGAGGTATCTGTCTTTAATAACGAATGAAAAGATGAGAAAAGTCTTGTAAAGTTTAGATTAGAGTGCATGGTCTTCGCGTTGCAAAACACTGGTTTATGACCAGTGAACGAAGTGCTGACTGCCCAATGTGGCGGTCATAGTAAGGAAGCTGAAGTGCAGTTTTTCCCCAATGATGCTTCTTTTCAGTTATTCGCTGAAAATGTTCATTTTTCAAAATGACTCACATCGAGCCTACAGTAGGTGGCATATAAATCTTTTGTCAACAGATAATGATACAACCATTATTGCCCTTGCTAAATATTTGAACGGAATCTATCAATGTCAGAAGAAAGAAATTAGAACTTGATGACAATAGTATTGTAATCTATTATATTTGTTCTGTGTTAGTATGTTCTTTAGTATTAGGTGGGTGCCATGTAGTCACCCACATGCAAAGTCTACGCGTTGCAAAACACTGGTTTATGACCAGTGAACGAAGTGCTGTCTGCCCAATGTGCGGTCATAATAAGGAAGATGAAGTGCAGTTTTTTTCCCCAATGATGCTTCTATTCAAATTTGAAATTTAGAGAGAAAAAAATTGAAGATGAAGAAAATAGGGGGAATATATTATAAATATGAGAAACCCTTCACTAGCTGCCTGAGGGAGGAGCGCAGTCGGGCGGTCGCGGTTCTGTCAGATTAGATGGTGAGGTTGGAGAAAGGGGGAACGGAAGGATGTGAGCTTGTGTTAAGCGTGTAAGGCGAGTGAAGGGAACGGGAACAATATTTTGAACTATGTGGGTGGGAATGGTAGCGTAGGAAGGATGTTATATACGGAAGTTTTCCGACTGGATTTGATCGTTGACGTGTGAGTTAGTTAATGTTATAAATATCTGTACCTTTCTAACAATGCGAGCGATTTAATAAGTCCATTGCTTCCTGATATTTTGTTAATCTAAACATTATTCATCTTCCTTGTACTTTATTTTCCTTATACTTCAACGATTCAATATGTCAAGTCGTATATATATGCACCGCCCCTTGCCTTAATGGCTTGTTAAGCTGAAGGCAATAAATCGTCAAAGCGTCAAAGCGTCTCTCTCTCTCTCTCTCTCTCTCTTCTCTCTCTCTCTCTCCCCTATCTTTTGACCGGCCAAACAGGGAACATCCCTGACAGACTGTCAAATCACGGGATCCTATTCCTGTCATGGAGTACCTTGACAATTCTGCCATTGAAATATTTGCAGGAGAGGAGAGAGGTGGAAGGCAGTATCGGAATGGAGGTGGACAAAGTGGGGGAGGAGGGGGGGGGGGGGGGGGGCGAGGGAGAGAGTGTAACTGCATTCATTTTATTACTTTATTATCTAATTTCCATCTTTTATCGTCATCTAGTTCTTCAACATTGTACTCTTACGAGCTGTATGTTTCATAAGTACTATGATTATCATGTGCAGTGCTCTGTGTAAATGTGTCAGAAATAATTATGTCTATAACTCGTTTACACATGTTGAATTTTCTGTCCATTTTGCTTTTCTGATAACGTTTACACCTGTTGCAATATTTCTCGTTTCGGAGATAGTATACTAACGTTTTTCTTTGACTCATTCTTAACTATTGTTTTCCATGAGCACGATTCCGTGTTGATGTGGAAGAGAAAAGAACCCTCACAGCGACTGCAAGGTTTGTTCTGCTTGTTCTTGTGCCTGTCGTTTCATCATTGATCTATTTTGATAGCCCATTGATCTATTTTGATAGCCCATTGATCTATTTGATAGCCCATTGATCTATTTTGATAGCCCACTCGTACGAAACAAACAAACATGGAGAAACAAGTTGCGCGGAATTTCACGTAAAAGGTTATGACTTATTTTCAATCGGCTGACTCATCAAGCATAAACATTTCATTCAGATTTTCAGCTTATTGAGCCATTCGATAGAGAGGAAAAGATCGCTGTACATCGACAGCTGTTATGAAGTGATTCCATTTCGGGCAGTCTCCTGGCTATGTTTAGGTGTCGGGTCTATTTCGGGAGGCGCATGTTACGCTCACCATTAGCTGTGCACGTTGCTGTGTTGACATCAAGATCGTCAAATGTTGTTTTCAGTGTTTGCAGAGAGAGTCTTTACAACTTTGAGGCGTAGTATATGACTAACTGCACAATGCCCGTGTTTCTACGCTGCTTTCTTGTTAGCCTGGTCCTAGAAAAGTAACAGTCGTGTCTCGTCCGCACAACTCTCGCCAGTCTCCTAAGCTACTTAGGTTTCCTCTGCGTTGACCGATTTAGACAAAGAAAGGCATCACCTCTCAGACTCTGGGGAATTCCTCGTCACCCGGGCAACCAGTCGTGATGACGTCAGAACCTCAGTTGAAGGTATATAGTAGCATCCCCGAAGCGTCGGAAGCTGAACTTCCCTCGGAACCGATCGAAGACAGTACATTCCGACTTGGCATAGTACTGCCTATCGGTGTCTGCAGTGCTCAGTGCTGGTCCCTGAGCTGAGAGAAGCTGGTGGTTCTGTGGTATTTCTCACCAAATCGATCTGCTTGCTGAGACACTCTCAACAGTCTTTGATGTATCGGGTTTAGTCTCCGAAGACAGAAAAAAGGCTGGTTTGGGTAAGGCAGCTCTCTCCTTGAACTCCAAGTTAGAAGCTGAAATTAATGATACGCTGCCCGTTTTACTGTTGCACCCAGTAAACTTTTGCCGCCGGACAAAAATCTTGTTTCTCTGCGAGGTTCTGCACAGTGAGCTTCCTGGCTGAAGACAGCGTGCACAGAGGAGCTGGTATCAGTCTGAACTTTCTTTGATCCCTGAAGGGTGAGTCAGCCAGCAGACCTGCATCATATCAACCATGGCTGCTGCTAGAGATGGGTCCAGTCAGGCCGATATGACTTCACGTCGCAACGCCCTGGGCAACATCTTTGAGAACATCGAGGTGGCCAGGCTCAGCAAGCTCCTTCTGGGTTCCTGTGGCTCTAGCTCTTCCGACTCAGAACATTGTCTCTCTTGTCAGGCTGTTGACGGTGAGACGGGACTGCCATCGAGTTCTTCTTGTGAGACTCCTGATGACCTGGCTGGTCCCACATCTCGCACGGCTTGCTCCCACCGAAGAGCAGCATCCATAGACAGGTGTGGTGATCACTCATGTTGTGACTCCCGGAGGCATACTGACGACATTGCTCCCTGTCTTCCCTCCACAGAATTCAGTAAGGGAGACACCCCTCGCCTAGGTCTCAGTTCATCCCTGAAAGAAGACCTCCACCAGGGACCGCTGTGGGCCACTCACAGACGTATCAAGCAAACACTGGCATCACCATCGCCGCCACACAGACCCAGGTCATCAGCCGCACGGACCTGGACGCCTTCACTCACCATCGCCGCCACACAGACCCAGGTCATCAGCCGCACGGACCTGGACGCCTTCACTCACCATCGCCGCCACACAGACCCAGGTCATCAGCCGCACGGACCTGGACGCCTTCACTCACCATCGCCGCCACACAGACCCAGGTCATCAGCCGCACGGACCTGGACGCCTTCACCAGTCATTAGCTCCGGGGTCTCCAGCGTTCCGCTGACCTTCCAACCAGCTGGCCCAGAAGCTCCAGAACCGTCGTGCGTAGATGGAACAGCGACAGCACGGAGGTCCCCACTGCGTCCCAGCGAGGGATGGAGAGGGTAGCCCTGACCCGGACCAGGTCGGTGCACAGCGACTGCGCAGGATCTCTGCGTGCAGAGGGATATGTTGTGACGCCTCTCGTTCTGTAACTGACGTCACCGGCTCCTAGAGCGAGGCTGGTGCAAAAGACTGGGACAAACGTTAGGACAATGGTCAGCTTAACGATGAGGACAAAGTTTAGGACAACATTTAGGACAAAAGCCAGGACGAAGCTGTGACAAAGATTAGGACAAGTTTTTGGTCAACCTTTACACAAACGACTTTGATTATGCCTTTGGCCGAACACAGACAAGGAAGGTTTAAAATGTTGCAAGGTTATTCTTCAGAAAGATTTTTTTTTTAAGTGAGAGTACTGAAATCCCAGGCACTATTCAATACTAAAATGAAATAATGACCCATTTCTCGTCCAGCGAGTTCGCTGGAAAAATGTAAAAGATGTTTACAAAGCATTATCAGTCGACTCAGTTTTGCTCTTTCTGACGTCATATCGTGCGAAGAGGGGGACAAAAACTGGGACACAGATTAGGACAACGATTAGGACAACGATTAGGACAAACGTCTATGCAACGCTCATAATCTTACTTCGCAGGAGCGGCAGAGTGACGCCAGATGTTGTTGGCGGTTGGGTTGGTCGATGTTCATATCCACCGTGGAGGCTAGGTGTTATCCCTGTCTGTAAGCTGGTGTCTGTGTGTGTCAGGTTTATGTTTATGATGCTAACAACAATGAAGCTGTTTTTCCACGCACAAAGCAGTAAAAAGCTGGAATGAAACCAAGGACGAATCTGTTAGAATTTGGTGCGGATCCGATGCAGAGAGAAGATTCAGGATTTTTTTTATATCACTTTCTTTTCCTTTTCCCTTATATTTGATAGGAAATGATTTATTTGATTCAACTGGACATATGTGCGACATCAAACAAATCATGGATAAAACATTAGCTAACACATGATATTCGCCTAAGTCATATATATATATAATTTTTTTAGTCCTCCAACCTTTCAATTTTTCCCTCTGTTTCTGTTTCTAAAGTAGAGCCTCTATTCTCCCATTTTCCCCACAGTCTTTTTCCCCTGAAACGGGATCGTGATGAGGGTTTGGCAAGGGGCCGAAGGTGGGTGGGGTGGGAAGGGGGTGGGTAAGGGGGATTTGCTGTGACGCACATGTAATGCGACCTGTTTCTAGGCTTATGTTATTCTTGTGTGTACATACTTTTCTCTTTGTATAGTCCTTTCTTTTCCTTAGTACTTTGGCTTTCTTCTTTCCTTTTTTCTGTTTTTCTTTTTTGTGTTCTTTCTTTCATTGTTTTCTCTATCTCTCTCTCTCTTTTTTTTTTTTTGCTACTAGCTTTATGTCTATTCTCTAGCCTTCTCCTTTCCCCCATCTCTCTCTCTCTCTCTCTCTCTCTCTCTCTCTCCTCCTCTCTCTCTCTCTCTCTCTCTCTCTCTCGTTTTCCTTCTTTCTCATCTCTCTCTTTTTTTTTTTGTCAAAAGATGAATTCTATGTACTGCACTTTGACTAGTGGTACGGACGAACGATTAACTCATGGCTTGGTCAGTCGACACTGAATGTTGTCTTGCTGATTTGATTTGTTGGTTATATTCACCATTGCAAGAAAATGCTTTCTATGTTTATTATTGTGCATGGTTTCCATGTTCGGGATAACTCCCTTTTTGTGGATACTTGCTGTCTAGATTTTAAGGTCTTGTTTCAAACAACATCAACAAAATCTGGACAGGTTGTAAATCCTCTGTGACTTGCGCGTTCGATTCTGCGGTGTTAGGAACAAACACTGGATGCATCATACGGGGTGAATCATGTTGAGATTGTGATTTGAGATGCTGCAGATGAATATTTTGAGAGAGAGAGACAGACAGACAGACAGAGAGAAGAGAGAGAGAGAGAGAGAAGCGGAGAATGTAGACTCTCCCCCCCCCTCTCTCTCTCTCTCTCTCTCTCTCTCTCTCTCTCTCTCTCTCTCTCTCTCTCTCTCTCTCTCTCTGTGTGTGTGTGTGTGTGTGTGTGTGTGTGTGTGTGTGTGTGTGTGTGTGTGTAATAGACTAAATTGGAAATGAAATGAGGCAGGGAACAGTAAACAATAAACAGGTGGGGTAACTTTTGCTCCCATAAGAAAACCTACGACTGGCACTGCCTTTTAAACTTGAATAAAGTCAGACAAATACATAGACGAACAATCTAATAGTGGGGGGAAAACAAGCGCAGGCCAACAACTGAACTGTCTTCATAGTAATGACTTGGCAGAGATTTGGGCTTAAGGAGGGGGGGACGGGGGGAGAGGGGGAGGGGGTTGAGAAACTGGGAACATGAAATTAAGAAAATATATTACAGATATGAAAACCCTTCACTAGCTGCATAAGGGAACCATCGCAATCCCTTTTGAAGACAGATATATTTGTACTGCCTGCTCCGAGGCCTTTCGTCCGCTGGGTCGGAACTCATCAGGGAGACACGGCTGGTTGTGTCTGCGCTCCTGGCGTCAAATAGAGACACACCACAGTCCATAATACTGTGGTGTTCTCACCACCCAGGGTGCAACAAAGAATCCAATGGCACTTATAAAGCACTTTAATACTATTTGCATAATGTCTTTAGTTTTTCAGCTACTTTTTTCCTCCCCACACTTTCGTTTGGTTTCATTTACTACCTTTCGCTGGCTACTTTGGGGGTGCTATTGGATTCTTTTTTGCACCCTTGGTGGTGAGAACACCACAGTATTATGGACTGTGGTGTGTCTCTATTTGACGCCAGGAGCGCAGACACAACCAGCCGTGTCTCCCTGATGAGTTCCGACCCAGCGGACGAAAGGCCTCGGAGCAGGCAATACAAATATATCTGCCTTCAAAAGGGATTACGATGGTTCCCTTATGCAGCTAGTGAAGGGTTTTCATATCTGTAATATATTTTCTTAATTTCATGTTCCCAGTTTCTCATTCCCCCCCCCCCCCCCCCCCCCCTCCTTAAGCCCAAATCTTTGCCAAGTCATTACTATGAAGACAGTTCAGTTGTTGGCCTGCGCTTGTTTTTCCCCCACTATTAGATTGTTCGTCTATGTATTTGCCTGACTATATTCAAGTTTAAAGGCTGTGCCAGTCTTGAATAAAAGTTACTCTGTGTTAGGTTTTCTGATGGGAGCAAAAGTTACCCCACCTGTTTATTGTTTACTGTTCCCTGCCTCATTTTATTTCCAATTTTGTTTCGATTAAATTGAGTTTATTTGTATTTGTTTCTATCCGTGTGTGTGTTTGTCTTTTGATCTCTCTTGCATCTTTGGGTGGATCCTCAAGCGTAGGATCAAAGATTGTCACCTACATTTTATATTATTTGCATAATGTCTTTAGTTTTTCAGCAACTTTTTTTCCGCTCCACACTTTCGTTTGGTTTCATTTACTACCTTTCGCTGGCTGCTTTGGGGATACTATTGGATTCTTTTTTGCACCCTTGGTGGTGAGAACACCACAGTATTATGGACTGTGGTGTGTCTCTATTTGACGCCAGGAGCGCAGACACAACTAGTCGTGTCTCTCTGATGAATTCCGACCCAGCGGACAAAAGGCCTCGGAGCAGGCAATACTAATATATCTGCCTTCGATAGGGATTACGA
>CM031597.1:53650791-53653291 GCA_018398815.1 Conus ventricosus | reverse complement strand
CTCTCTCTCTCTCTCTCTCTCTCTCTTTGCGTGCGTGCGTGCTTGTTGAGTGCGTATGTGCGTGCATAAGTGCGCGCGTGTGTGTGTGCGTGCGTGCATGCCTGAGTGTGTGTGTGTGTGTGTGTGAGAGAGCGAGGAGAGAGAGAGAGAGAGAGAGAGAGAGAGAGAGAGAGAGAGTGTGTGTGTGTGTGTGTGTGTTCGTGCCTGTGCAAGGCGATGCGTGTTCTTTTATTTTATTTGTTAAACCGTAAAAATTGCCATGGTTGTTTTAACACGGCATCTGACATGAGACTTTTTATCAAAAACTAGATTGTCAACGAAAAACGATCTTCGATCCTATTTTATGTAAGCGAGGTAAGTGGGTTTTCCATTTGTATTTTCATGCCAAGAGTGGTTTCCCATTATCAGCTAAACAAAACAACAACAACAGAGAGAGAGAGAGAGAGAGAGAGAGAGAGTACACCACATGCGCACACACAGACTCACGTGTCTACCTACCCAACTACTTACCTACTTTAGTATGCATGCATGTATGTATGTATGTATGTATGTATGTATGTATGTATCAATCAGTCTATGTATGTATGTATGTATCAATCAGTCTATCTATCTGTGTAGCTATCTATGTATCTATTGATCGATCGCGCGCGCATATTCCCAAACATTTAGGCCTGCATTTTGTCGTTGTTGTTGCTGTTGCTGTTACTTTCATTGAAAAGTATTTCAGTAACAATAGAACACACATGCATATACACAAAAATCGAGTTGAATTCTTTAGAAGACCTTTACTAATGATGAAAGAAATACAGACAAGAGTCAACAGACCACCAGCCGCCGTGGCGAAGTGGTTAGCGTCACGAATGTGAGGTCATGGGTTCGATTCCATCAGAGCCATTGTTTGTGGAAGTTTTCTGCCCCGACCGGCTCCTAGCCATTAGAAAAGTAGTTACAGGCTCAGAATCAAAAACTTACTTGGAGAATATTTCGACAGGGTCGCCCTGTCTTCTTCAGCTCACTGTTGCTGTTGTGGCAGCGAGGCTTGATGGGACGACTGTGTGGGGGGGGGGGGGGGGGGGGGGGGGGGTGAACGGTTGTCAGGATCTGATTGTAGATGGGGGGGAGGGGGGGGGGGGGGTTCAAAGCCTTGATCTCTGTTCAGGCTGGGGCGTCTGGTCTTAATTTCGATGGCTTCTTTAACTTTTCTTTTTGTCAGGAAGGGCTCTGTAGACAGGATCTTGGTTTCTTGGGGGCTGAAACTGTGGCCTGTGGCTTGTAAATGTTCATGTATGGCAGAAGTAGATCGGTTTTGGTGTTCCTGTAGACGGGTGGTGAGTGGTCTTGCTGTCTCGCCAATGTATGTATGGGTACAGTCTTGACACCCTACCTGGTACACTACACCACACTGCTTGAGGGGGTCCGTTTTGTCTTTGACATGGGTCAGTTGCTGGCGTAGGGAGTTGGTGGGTTTGTGGAACACTTTGCATCCATGTTGTTCGAAGGTCCTGGCTAGACGCTCTGAGACTCCTTTAATGCAAGGGATCCCCACTTTCACAGTGTCCGTATCTGTAGATGAAGGGTAGCGAATTCGAGGGTTGTCCCACATCCATGCAGGGTATCCATTAGCGGAAAGGGCAGTCTTGATGTGTTCTTCTTTCAGCTCTTCCTCCTTAGTAGAACACAGTACAGAGGCTCTGTGCGTGAGGGTGTTGACAGCAGATCTCTTGTGCTGGAGGGGGTGGTTAGAGTGAAAGTTCAGATATTGGTCAGTGTGGGTGGGTTTCCTATAAACGGTGGTCTCCACCCTGTCGTCATGGGTTCGGGTGAAGAGTGTGTCCAGGAACGGGATCTTCCCTTCTGCTTCAGTTTCGGAAGTGAATTGGATACTGTTGTCGATGGAATTCAGGTGGGTGGTGAAGCTGTCAACCTCCATCTCCTGTATGCGGGTCATGGTGTCATCCACATAGCGGTACCACATGCTGGGAGGGTTGGCAGCAGTCTCAAGGGCTACTTTTTCAAAATGTTCCATGTACAGGTCGGCTACCACTGGAGATACTGGCGAACCCATGGCAGCTCCTTGTTTCTGCTGGTAGAACTCATGGTTAAAGGAAAAGTAGGTGCTAGTGAGGCACAGTTCCAACAGTTCTAGCACCTGTTTTGTAGTGAGTTCACACCGGTGACGAAGGTGGTAGTCATCCTCAATCTTCTCCCGAATGACTTGGAGAGCCTTGGGTACAGGGATGCTAGTGAAAAGTGCACGAACATCATAGGAGACAAGTTTCTCCCTGGAGCCAGTTGCTGGTTTTCCATCTTCTGTACAAAGTCTGTGCTGTTGACTATGTGGTGCTCGGTCTGCCCGACTGAAGGTCCCAATATTTGTGTCTGGAATTTGGAGGCATTGTACATGACACTGCCACAGCTGGACACAATGGGGCGGAGGGGGGCATCCTTCTTGTGTATCTTGGGTAATCCATACAGCTCAGGCGTGGATTCTGAAGTGGGG
>CM031597.1:53643291-53645791 GCA_018398815.1 Conus ventricosus | reverse complement strand
CCTTTTCAGGCATTGTGTGGTCTTAAAGTAAAAACAAAGAGTGCGTGTACTATCTCTAATACAACAACCCCAAAAAAACAATTTTGAGTTGCTCGTTTTAAAGATCCCTGCAGAGGAAATCACTCATTATGTTTGACTATGTGAACCAGCCTTTATTGAACGTCAGGTTTCAGGCCTTCAAACTCATCCGTGACTCTATCTTGGCACCAACTGGGATTCTCCAAATTGCCGGTTTTATACTTTTTAATCTTTCTGCTTGGAACCACTTGGCCTATATTTTGATGTGCATATGAAGGGGGAAAGATGAAGGGGAATCAACATTCAGAGACAATAAAAAGTACTCTGAGAACAGTCAAATTGTGCCTGACTATGTAAAGGTTACCAAGATGTGGCGTAGAATTGAGTCGAGAAGACCAAGCTGACGGTCAGCAACAACGCCGCCACCAATACCCATACAACTGTCCATGGTCAGACACAACGCCGCTACCAATACCCATACAACTGTCCATGGTCAGACACAACGCCGCCACCAATACCCATACAACTGTCCATGGTCAGACACAACGCCGCCACCAATACCCATACAACTGTCCATGGTCAGACACAACGCCACCACCAATACCCATACAACTGTCTATGGTCAGCTACAACGCCGCTACCAATACCCATACAACTGTCTATGGTCAGCTACAACGCCACCACCAATACCCATACAACTGTCTATGGTCAGCTACAACGCCACCACCAATACCCATACAACTGTCTATGGTCAGCTACAACGCCGCTACCAATACCCATACAACTGTCTATGGTCAGCTACAACGCCACCACCAATACCCATACAACTGTCTATGGTCAGCTACAACGCCACCACCAATACCCATACAACTGTCTATGGTCAGCTACAACGCCGCAACCAATACCCATACAACTGTCCATGGTCAGACACAACGCCGCCACCAATACCCACACAGCTGTCCATGGTCAGCTACAACGCCGCTACCAATACCCATACAACTGTCCATGGTCAGACACAACGCCGCCACAATACCCACACAGCTGTCCATGGTCAGAAGCTAGAATCTGTTGAACTGTTCATTTTCTGGGGTCCATCAGTAGCAGTGAGGGATCCAACCCAGAAATCCTATCAATGGTAGCAAAGATGACCTTTGCACTGTCCAGATTAGAAACTGTATGAAAGGACAAGAGCATCTCCATGACACACAAGATCAGGCTCCTGCAAGCACTGATTTATTCCATCTTCCTCTGTGCATGTGAGACGTTAACCTCACAGTGGACCTGAAAAGAATCCTAGCCATGGAAATGAGATGTTACTGCAAGACACTAAACATCAGATCCACTGATCACATCACCTGTCAACAAGTGCGTCAAGTCATCAGGCAGCACACAGAACCATACAGAGATCTACTGACATGAGTCCAGAGAAGAAAAATCTGTTTGTATGGCTATGTAACAAGATCCAGGGACCTAGCTGAAACTATCCTTCAGGGAACTGTTGAAGGACGGAGACGGAGGGGAAGACACAGAAAACGATGGACTGACAACATTGCAGAGTTGAGACAGGCAAAACGATGGACTGACAACATTGCAGAGTAGCCAGGGAAAACGATGGACTGACAACATTGCAGAGTAGAGACAGGAAAACGATGGACTGACAACATTGCAGAGTAGAGTACAGGGAAAACGATGGACTGACAACATTGCAGAGTAGCCAGGGAACACGATGGACTGACAACATTGCAGAGTAGAGACAGGAAAACGATGGACTGACAACATTGCAGAGTAGAGTACAGGGAAAACGATGGACTGACAACATTGCAGAGTAGAGACAGGAAAACGATGGACTGACAGCATTGCAGAGTAGAGACAGGCAAAACGATGGACTGACAACATTGCAGAGTAGCCAGGGAAAACGATGGACTGACAACATTGCAGAGTAGAGTACAGGGAAAACGATGGACTGACAACATTGCAGAGTAGAGACAGGAAAACGATGGACTGACAACATTGCAGAGTAGCCAGGGAAAACGATGGACTGACAACATTGCATTGTAGAGACAGGAAAACGATGGACTGACAACATTGCAGAGTAGAGACAGGAAAACGATGGACTGACAACATTGCAGAGTAGCCAGGGAAAACGATGGACTGACAACATTGCAGAGTAGAGTACAGGGAACACGATGGACTGACAACATTGCAGAGTAGAGTACAGGGAAAACATCTGTAGAGATCCAGACCCTCGCACATGACCAACAGAACCGGAGGAACCTGGTGAACTGGTCTCCAGTGTGATATGCGCAATGACTCCCCACGGCAGAACTGGAGGAACCTGATGAACTAGTCTTCAGTGTGGTACCCCAATGACTCCAGTGACTCCCCACAGAACTCAGGAAGAACAAGAAAGAGACTTAATGGAAACATCACTGATGGCCTTGGCTCATTCATGTATGGTGTGCTACCTCAGCACCTGGCGTCA
>CM031597.1:53613291-53638291 GCA_018398815.1 Conus ventricosus | reverse complement strand
AGAAGAAGAAGAAGATGATGATGATGATGATGATGATGATGATGATGATGATGATGACGACAACAATAACAATGGTAATGATAATGATAGTAGTAGTAGTAGTAGTAGTAGTAGTAGTAGTAGTAGTAGTAGTAGTAGTAGTGATGGTGGTGGCGGTACCATTAGCAGAAATATAGTAGTAGGCAGCAGCAGCAGCAGCAGCAGCAGTAGTAGTAGTATTGGGAGTAGCAGTTGTAATAAACATGATAATAACATATAGAAGGGCACTCTGTAGAGCGAAGACTCCCGCCAAGATTAAACGGATCCTGGATTGGCTGTTTGATTCGGATCTACATCAACATGTGAGGGAGAGAGACCATGACTGTATGTGCTGTAACATGGGAGATAAAAAAAAAATCACGTTTGCTAAGTCGACTCTTATTCTGATTCTCCTGGTATTTTTTTAACGCTTTTGATAGGAAGTTAGTTTATGAATACACGTAAACCTTGTGACATTATACAATGTATTAAGTACTATAGTTCATAGAGTAAATCTATTCTGGTTCTACAGTCCCAGTTTTGCAAGGACTGCAAAACAGACCTGAAGTCAATACAAAGTAGAACGTTAAAGAAGGACACTGGTGTATCATGTATGTAAATGAAGGCCATCAGTATTGCATGTAATTTTGTCATGTATACTGAAACCCCTTTCCAAGATGAAAATATTTTCGTATATTTAAGATTGGAATAACGAATCCTGACCCGCTGCCTGTGGTATCCGTAACGAACCATCGGTATAAATTTTAAGGTGATTGGGATAAAAACTGTGTCCTCTCACATCATTTACAAGAATATTACGTGGTTTTTTTCTCTCGTAATGTTTGTCCAATAATCCAATACTATATTCAGCAGTATGGAACCGTGTTAATAATCCGTTTTTCTTTATTCTTTTCTTTTTTTGGGGGGTGGGGGGGTGGGGGGTGGGTGGGGGGTGGGGGTGGGCTGGTGGGGGTGCAGTGGTACGTTTTATCCTCCTGTATGCAAGCGAGACATGAACCTTCACAGCGGACCTGGAAAGAAGAACCCAAGTCATTGAAATGGGGCGTTACCACCAGACAGTAAAGATCAGACATAGTGATCATGCCACCGCTGAACAAGGGCGTCAACCCATCGAACGGCACACAGGACCATGGACCTTCTGGTGTCATTTAACAAAGAAAGCCTCGTTGGTATGGTCATGCAGCAAGATCCCATGGCCCTGCTAAGACAATCCTGCAGACTGATACCATTGCAGAACGAACAGGGGAAATCCCTCACAGACATCCAAGCCTTGAAACACAGCCGAAAGAGCGGGAGAGAAATGCTGTTCAGTCTGCTGTTCAGCTCTTCATCCAGCGGGAGAGAAATGGTGTTCAGTGTGTGCTGTTCAGCTCTTCCATCCAGCGGGAGAAATGGTGTTCAGTGTGTGCTGTTCAGCTCTTCCATCCAGTGGGAGAGAAATGGTGTTCAGTGTGTGCTGTTCAGCTCTTCCATCCAGTGGGAGAGAAATGGTGTTCAGTGTGTGCTGTTCAGCTCTTCCATCCAGTGGGAGAGAAATGGTGTTCAGTGTGTGCTGTTCAGCTCTTCCATCCAGTGGGAGAGAAATGGTGTTCAGTGTGTGCTGTTCAGTTCTTCCATCCAGCGGGAGAGAAATGGTGTTCAGTGTGCTGTTCAGCTCTTCCATCCAGTGGGAGAGAAATGGTGGTCAGTGTGCTGTTCAGCTCTTCCATCCAGTGGGAGAGAAATGGTGTTCAGTGTGTGCTGTTCAGCTCTTCCATCCAGTGGGAGAGAAATGGTGTTCAGTGTGTGCTGTTCAGCTCTTCCATCCAGTGGGAGAGAAATGGTGTTCAGTGTGTGCTGTTCAGCTCTTCCATCCAGTGGGAGAGAAATGGTGTTCAGTGTGTGCTGTTCAGCTCTTCCATCCAGTGGGAGAGAAATGGTGTTCAGTGTGTGCTGTTCAGCTCTTCCATCCAGTGGGAGAGAAATGGTGTTCAGTGTGCTGTTCAGCTCTTCCATCCAGTGGGAGAGAAATGGTGTTCAGTGTGTGCTGTTCAGCTCTTCCATCCAGTGGGAGAGAAATGGTGTTCAGTGTGCTCTTCAGCTCTTCCATCCAGCGGGAGAGAAATGGTGTTCAGTGTGTGCTGTTCAGCTCTTCCATCCAGCGGGAGAGAAATGGTGTTCAGTGTGCTGTTCAGCTCTTCCATCCAGCGGGAGAGAAATGGTGTTCAAGTGTGTGCTGTTCAGCTCTTCCATCCAGTGGGAGAGAAATGGTGTTCAGTGTGCTGTTCAGTTCTTCCATCCAATGGGAGAGAAATGGTGTTCAGTGTGCTGTTCAGTTCTTCCATCCAATGGGAGAGAAATGGTGTTCAGTGTGCTGTTCAGTTCTTCCATCCAATGGGAGAGAAATGGTGTTCAGTGTGTGCTGTTCAGCTCTTCCATCCAGTGGGAGAGAAATGGTGTTCAGTGTGTGCTGTTCAGTTCTTCCATCCAGCGGGAGAGAAATGGTGTTCAAGTGTGTGCTGTTCAGCTCTTCCATCCAGCGGGAGAGAAATGGTGTTCAGTGTGTGCTGTTCAGCTCTTCCATCCAGTGGGAGAGAAATGGTGTTCAGTGTGCTGTTCAGTTCTTCCATCCAGTGGGAGAGAAACGATGTTCAGTGTGCTGTTCAGTTCTTCCATCCAGTGGGAGAGAAATGGTGTTCAGTGTGCTGTTCAGTTCTTCCATCCAGTGGGAGAGAATGGTGTTCAGTGTGCTGTTCAGCTCTTCCATCCAGTGGGAGAGAAATGGTGTTCAGTGTGTGCTGTTCAGCTCTTCCATCCAGCAGGAGAGAAATGGTGTTCAAGTGTGTGCTGTTCAGCTCTTCCATCCAGCGGGAGAGAAATGGTGTTCAAGTGTGTGCTGTTCAGCTCTTCCATCCAGCGGGAGAGAAATGGTGTTCAGTGTGCTGTTCAGCTCTTCCATCCAGCGGGAGAGAAAGGGTGTTCAAGTGTGTGCTGTTCAGCTCTTCCATCCAGTGGGAGAGAAATGGTGTTCAGTGTGCTGTTCAGTTCTTCCATCCTATGGGAGAGAAATGGGTTCAGTGTGCTGTTCAGCTCTTCCATCCAGTGGGAGAGAAATGGTGTTCAGTGTGCTGTTCAGCTCTTCCATCCAGTGGGAGAGAAATGGTGTTCAGTGTGCTGTTCAGTTATTCCATCCAATGGGAGAGAAATGGTGTTCAGTGTGCTGTTCAGCTCTTCCATCCAGTGGGAGAGAAATGGTGTTCAGTGTGCTGTTCAGTTCTTCCATCCTATGGGAGAGAAATGGTGTTCAGTGTGCTGTTCAGTTATTCCATCCAATGGGAGAGAAATGGTGTTCAGTGTGCTGTTCAGTTATTCCATCCAATGCGAGAGAAATGGTGTTCAGTGTGCTGTTCAGTTCTTCCATCCAGTCCCCAAATAATTCGTCACGGAATTAAGGGAAGAAGAAAGCGATGAAGGAGAAGGTGGAGGAGAGAAGAAGGAAGAGAAGGAGGAGGTGGATGAGAGGAGAAGGAGGAGGAGGTGGAGGAGAGGAGAAGGAGAAGGAGGAGGTGAAGGAGAGAAGGAGGAGGTGGAGGAGAGAAGGAGGAGGTGAGGTGGAGGAGAGGAGAAGGAGGAGGAGGAGGTGAAGGAGAGAAGGAGGAGGAGGAGGAGGTGAAGGAGAGAAGGAGGAGGTGGAGGTGGAGGAGAGGAGAAGGAGGAGGAGGAGGTGAAGGAGAGAAGAAGGAGAAGGAGTTGGAGGAGAGAAGAAGGAGGAGAAGGAGGAGGAGGAGGAGGAGGAGGAGGAGGTGAATGAGAGGAGAAGGAGGAGGAGGAGGTGGAGGAGGAGGAGAAGAAGGAGGAGGAGGTGGAGGATAGGAGGAGGAGGAGGAGGAGGAGGAGGAGGAGGTGGAGGAGAGGAGGAGGAGGAGGTTGAGGAGAGGAGGAGAAGGAGGAGGTGGAGAGAGGAGAAGGAGGAGGTGGAGATGGAGGAGAGGAGAAGGAGGAGGAGGAGGAGGAAAAGAAGAAGGAGTAGTAGTAGTAGTAGTAGTAGTAGTAGTAGTAGTAGTAGTAGTAGTAGTAAAAGCAGAAGAAGTAGAAGAAGAAGATGTCGGCATACGTGGTTTCAGTCAGGATAGAACCGACACTGTCTGTGCTGCCCCCGAGAAGCTTTGTAGTCTGGATTCCTCATTGCTGATCATGAATTGCAAGTAAGAGAAACTGTTGGACACTTCCTGGCTTCCCAGCGTGGACAGTGGTCAGCCAGTCTTTCAACAGCAGTCTCAGCGTGGACAGTGGTCAGCCAGTCTTTCAACAGCAGTCTCAGCGTGGACAGTGGTCAGCCAGTCTTTCAACAGCAGAGTGATGATTCTTCCTGCAATGTTGACTGTGCTGTCAACATTCAAGTGCGTCAGTCCTGTTGCATTGAGGAATAGGATGAAAAGTGTGGAAAAGCGGCCAAGTGAACTCCAACTGAAGGATCGAATCACTCTCCTATAGCCACCCGTATGAGCACTGCACTGGTCGCTTTGGAGTGTAGTTTCGGAGTAGTGTTGATCGGTTTTGTCAACCTGTAACAAAAGCTAATGTCCATCCAGATTTCATTGTCAAATCGACTGTTCTTATCTGTTATACACTGACTAGCTGCAAGTTAGTGGTTTGTTTTTGTGTGTGTACTATTTCAGTGTGTCGCCTCTCCCCATCTTCCATAGTCTGCACCTTCAGGTTCTCCCTAACACAGCCCCTCCCTGGCAGATTCTGTGGCATTACCAGGCGGTAACAGTCTCTAGGGAACTCACTATTAACTTCATATGTCGACGACCAAGACTTTTCTGTTCTTTGCGAGTGGACGCCTGTTGCACAAGAACAGCAAACAACGAATGAATATTTAACAGTTGATGTACATACCTTTCACTTGTTCAACATTATAAATTGTCGGGAAAGAAACGAACCAAAGTGACTTTCTTTCCAGAAAGAAGACAGGAGAACACGATTCTAACACTGTTCAAAGTGTATGAAAAATGACCGTTACTGGGATGTTTTTGACAATTGAACGATTTTTCAGAGGCTATCATCAGTTGCTCGGAAATGACCTTAGTGTTGTGCTCAGCAGAGAAGTAAACCAACACCACACAACAATTGAAGGAAAAGGGTAGAGTTTCCACCGTAAAAAAAAACCCTTTCGGAGATCCGACCTAACTCATCCTCCCTCACCACACCTCTTCTAGTCTCCCCTTCCTTCCTTCCTCCCTCCCCATTTCGGGGTCGTTGGAAGACCTTCAAGAGGCAATGGCGTATTAATACACACGGATTTACCCTCTTTTGTATGCACCTTACTGACCTTACTTAGACTGAAATCATACGGTAAGGGACACAACTCCGTAATTTTACCATACCTCCTTATTTAAAAGTATATTTTAAAGCAAACTAAAGCAAGAAAAAATATGTAAAAATTGTTTTTATGTTCTGTGCAATTTGTTCTTGCTTTGTAAACAGATATGATGATGTTTACTGTGCCATTGTATTCTTTAAAAAAATATTAAAGATGAAATTTCACAACCAACTTTGTTTTGCGTTGACACTTACCTTCACTCATCTTCTCATATATCTGTTCTCACTCATCAGTGTTGAGACAGCAGGAACACGAAGTCTGTCATCACTAGACCAGTACAGTCTCTGTCTTGGCAGCTTGTGAATTCCCATCATTACTGCTATAGCAATATACAGCTTCATTTCTTCTACTGTTGCTTCACGCCATTTAGAATCAAGTTTTCCCTTTTCTTCCTGAACTTGCTGAGCATACAGATTTGTTTCTTCAGCCAAGGTCTGAAAAAACGATTCTGGTAAAAGGAGATGAAAATAATCAAGAGGCGAAGCATCGACCGGCAAATCATGTTTTGGCCCTACATCTTCACAAAATTGATCAATTTGAAAATCTTTCAATGAACTAGACCACGTACCAGAAGTTTCACGGTCTTGTAGCACCGGTGCTTCTTCGTCATCTTCCGAACTAGATTCCGATGAATCGTGGTTCATCAAACGCACCACATCATCCCAATCGATATCTAGGTCACTTTCATCGGCAGGCTTCACTTGCTGCAATTCATCTCGCGTAAATCCTTCAAAATCCGACTCCTCTTCGTCACTGTCTCCCATTATGGAACGCCAAAATCTTTCTGCAGCCATGCTGACGAACGCTACTTTTCTGGCAAACTTGAAAATTCAATAACTCGACAACCACTGCACTGATCGACACACGGTTTGTTGCAAAAGGAAGCGAAAATGAGCAGAAAAAAGGAAGTCACGTTCTCGCGAGATCTCCGTTCCCATGGTAAACATGGCTGCCCCCATAAAGTGCGTGGTCATGCATGAGGCGCTCACAGGCGCTTAATGTTTCGGGTAACCGACTTCCGGCCGGGCGCTAGCGGGCGTTCTACTGTTAAGAGGGGTCGATGTATAACAGCAGCAGGCAGGGCGCGACAACCTGGGCTGTGCTCGTTGACAGGGGATGAAGTTTGTCCTGTCACTTTTCCACACAGGTAGAAACCTGGCCCTGACTGGATGACATCCGGGTTCCCCGATTGACGTCATCACCTCGTGCGTACGCAGTCACCGAGGGCAGAAAGCGTGGCAGCGACCTGAGAGTTTTGTTCGGTCGCTTGCGGCGGCCGTGTTTTGCCGAACAATTGTTATATAGGTTAATGCACGTTGTGTAATGGACCATTCCAGCAGAAACACAAAGTAAGACTGATTCATTTTACAACTAATTTACAGAGATTAGTGCAACAAAAGGCACACAAAAAGAAAGAAAGAAACGAACAACAACGACAACAACACTGAAACTAAAACAAAACAAAATAAAACCAAACAAAACAAAGCAAAAAGCTCTGCTGGAATTCCGTGAAAGATACCGGTTGGTTACGCAAGCGAAAAATCAACCGACAAAAAATAATGTGATAGCAATGACGCAGGCGGTCAGGTCACGGACTCACGTTAGTTTCTAAAACTTCATTTTTGATAAACCATTTCAAAATTCGGTTGATCACGTGTTTTCACATACGCACACATACGCATACAAGCACTCTCTTATTTAGACATGTACACAAGAGATCATATTTCCTATCCATACACGCAAAATGTGTCCACTTCTGTACATTGCAAAATTTTGCACTATTGATGTGGAAACAGACATACACCCGTAAAGAGAGCACACACACACACACACACACACACACACACACACACACACACACACACACACACACACACACACACACACACACACACACACACGGTGAAAATTCAAAACGTTTATTTTGAAGAGCCTGTCAGGTTGAATAATTTCAGTTATTACATGCAAACACATTTTTTCTTGAACAGTCACAAGAGTCAATACTTACAATGTTACGTCATATGAATGCATGATGACATAATATGAAAACGAGGAAAACATGCCAAGTACATGACTTTGATGAATGTGATATGTTAACGCGTTGAACAAACTCCCATTTTCTCTTTTGTCATTTTACTTTTTTTTTTTCGTATCATAATCCCATGTGTTACTCACCGTACACTCATAACATTTAGAATGTTATTCCAAACTAAAAAGCGCTGAAATGCAAAGGAATGAAAAGCGTTGAAATACAAAGGAAATAAAAGCTTAAAATACAAAGGAATGCACACACTCAACCAGACCCCATATGCACAACACTCCGGCCCAGGGACACTGGGAGTGGTCATGTGTATATGATACCTGTTTCACAATTAGGACTGCTCGTCTCATTGATGCTTAAAGGAGTGCTGAACTCTTTGCTCCAAATGTATCTTATCTTTTTGTCTTGTGCGTAGAAATCATGGTATGATATTCAGAGAAGACGATGATATTACAGGAATCAAAATATCAGAAACCGACTTCAAACTAAACAGTTAGTTTAGAAGGAGATAGGGGATCATAGGAATTGTTGTTTGATAGTTTGAGCGATCTTGACAAAACATCTCATGGATACAGTTGACCTTTGAAGAAAAATTCCAATGTTACGCCAGAACATAAGAAAAAGATCTGTAACATACTTGGCTGAAAAATGTATGGAATGGACCCCCCCCCCCCCCCTCTCCCCTTCCCCACTAATCTAAAGCATTAGGGATATGATTTTCGAATGATATGTTTGCAATAACATGGATCAATACAATGGGAAAGCTGATTGAAGTCAAGACCTTGTTTATATTCTGATAAAAAAGAGTGCGTTCTCTACTCGTAAGAAGTGTTTGATATTTCCAAAGCTCACATATTTGTAGATTTTACAACCAAACCAGCCAGACAGGGAAATCAAGACACTACAAAAACCGTGCTTTGATTTTGTATAGAAGAGAAAGGTAGACAAGTCACATGGAAACACTCAGTGCATAATATTGAACAAAATATTGAACAAGGTAGACAAAGTTACATTGAAATATTCAGTGCATAGTATTGAACAAGGTAGACAAAGTTAAATTGAAATACTCAGTGCATTATATTGAACAAGGTAGACAAAGTTAAGTGGAAATACTCAGTGCATAATATTGTACAAAGTGGTATAGAAGAGAAAGGTAGACAAAGTTAAATTGAAATGCTCAGTGCATGATATTGAACAAAGTGGTATAGAAGAGAAAGGTAGATAAAGTTAAATTGAAATGCTCAGTGCATAATATTGAACAAAGTGGTATAGAAGAGAAAGGTAGACAAAGTTAAATTGAAATGCTCAGTGCATAATATTGAACAAAGTGGTATAGAAGAGAAAGGTAGACAAAGTTAAATTGAAATGCTCAGTGCATAATATTGAACAAAGTGGTATAGAAGAGAAAGGTAGACAAAGTTAAATTGAAATGCTCAGTGCATAATATTGAACAAAGTGGTATAGAAGAGAAAGGTAGACAAAGTTAAATTGAAATGCTCAGTGCATAATATTGAACAAAGTGGTATAGAAGAGAAAGGTAGACAAAGTTAAATTGAAATGCTCAGTGCATAATATTGAACAAAGTGGTATAGAAGAGAAAGGTAGACAAAGTTAAATTGAAATGCTCAGTGCATAATATTGAACAAAGTGGTATAGAAGAGAAAGGTAGACAAAGTTAAATTGAAATGCTCAGTGCATAATATTGAACAAAGTGGTATAGAAGAGAAAGGTAGACAAAGTTAAATTGAAATGCTCAGTGCATAATATTGAACAAAGTGGTATAGAAGAGAAAGGTAGACAAAGTTAAATTGAAGTGCTCAGTGCATAATATTGAACAAAGTGGTATAGAAGAGAAAGGTAGACAAAGTTAAATTGAAGTGCTCAGTGCATAATATTGAACAAAGTGGTATAGAAAAATACCGGATGTAAAGCACTTTTCACTGACATTGGAATAGTGGATTTAAAGCACTTTTCACAGACATTGAATAGTGGATTTAAAGCACTTTTCACTGACATTGGAATAGTGGATTTAAAGCACTTTTCATGACATTGGAATAGTGGAATTAAAGCACTTTTCACTGACATTGGAATAGTGGAATTAAAGCACTTTTCACAGACATTGGAATAGTGGAATTAAAGCACTTTTCACAGACATTGGAATAGTGGAATTAAAGCACTTTTCACAGACATTGGAATAGTGGATTTAAAGCACTTTTCACAGACATTGGAATAGTGGAATTAAAGCACTTTTCACAGACATTGGAATAGTGGATTTAAAGCACTTTTCACTGACATTGGAATAGTGGATTTAAAGCACTTTTCACTGACATTGGAATAGCGGATTTAAAGCACTTTTCACTGACATTGGAATAGTGGAATTAAAGCACTTTTCACTGACATTGGAATACTGGATTTAAAGCACTTTTCACTGACATTAGAATAGTGGATTTAAAGCACTTTTCACTGACATTGGAATAGTGGATTTAAAACACTTTTCACAGACATTGGAATACCGGATTTAAAGCACTTTTCACTGACATTGGAATAGTGGATTTAAAGCACTTTTCACTGACATTGGAATAGTGGATTTAAAGCACTTTTCACTGACATTGGAATAGTGGATTAAAAGCACTTTTCACTGACATTGGAATAGTGGATTAAAAGCACTTTTCACTGACATTGGAATAGTGGATTTAAAGCACTTTTCACTGACATTGGGATAGTGGATTTAAAGCACTTTTCACAGACATTAGAATAGTGGATGTAAAGCACTTTTCACTGACATTAGAATAGTGGATTTAAAGCACTTTTCACTGACATTGGAATAGTGGATTTAAAGCACTTTTCACTGACATTGGAATAGTGATTTAAAGCACTTTTCACTGACATTGGAATAGTGGATTAAAAGCACTTTTCACTGACATTGGAATAGTGGATTAAAAGCACTTTTCACTGACATTGGAATAGTGGATTAAAAGCACTTTTCACTGACATTGGAATAGTGGATTAAAAGCACTTTTCACTGACATTGGAATAGTGGATTTAAAGCACATTTCAAAGGCATTAGAATAGTCATGAATGAGAAAAACCCACACGGAGAAAATGATTCAGACAAAATGTCCAGACACGCGTTCTGTGAACCACTGTGCCTCTTCAAAGTTCCCAAAGGCTTGATATCATAAACTGTGGAATCATGTATTTTCAGCACAGGACAACTTTTATAACTGTACAAATATAAAGGATGAAAATGAAAAATCTCCCAAACCGTTATTTCATCTCCACAAATTTCAAATGAACTCCAGTGAACTTTGCTTTAAAAGTCGACAGATAATAGCGCAATCTTTGGAAAAGATATCCTGAACGTCATCTCCACAAATTTCAAATGAACTCCAGTGAACTTTGCTTTAAAAGTCGACAGATAATAGCGCAATCTTTGGAAAAGATATCCTGAACGTCATCTCCACAAATTTCAAATGAACTCCAGTGAACTTTGCTTTAAAAGTCGACAGATAATAGCGCAATCTTTGGAAAAGATATCCTGAACGTCATCTCCACAAATTTCAAATGAACTCCAGTGAACTTTGCTTTAAAAGTCGACAGATAATAGCGCAATCTTTGGAAAAGATATCCTGAACGTCATCTCCACAAATTTCAAATGAACTCCAGTGAACTTTGCTTTAAAAGTCGACAGATAATAGCGCAGTCTTTGGAAAAGATATCCTGAACGTCATCTCCACAAATTTCAAATGAACTCCAGTGAACTTTGCTTTAAAAGTCGACAGATAATAGCGCAGTCTTTGGAAAAGATATCCTGAACGTCATCTCCACAAATTTCAAATGAACTCCAGTGAACTTTGCTTTAAAAGTCGACAGATAATAGCGCAATCTTTGGAAAAGATATCCTGAACGTCATCTCCACAAATTTCAAATGAACTCCAGTGAACTTTGCTTTAAAAGTCGACAGATAATAGCGCATCTTTGGAAAAGATATCCTGAACGTCATCTCCACAAATTTCAAATGAACTCCAGTGAACTTTGCTTTAAAAGTCGACAGATAATAGCGCAATCTTTGGAAAAGATATCCTGAACGTCATCTCCACAAATTTCAAATGAACTCCAGTGAACTTTGCTTTAAAAGTCGACAGATAATAGCGCAATCTTTGGAAAAGATATCCTGAACGTCATCTCCACAAATTTCAAATGAACTCCAGTGAACTTTGCTTTAAAAGTCGACAGATAATAGCGCAATCTTTGGAAAAGATATCCTGAACGTCATCTCCACAAATTTCAATGAACTCCAGTGAACTTTGCTTTAAAAGTCGACAGATAATAGCGCAATCTTTGGAAAAGATATCCTGAACGTCATCTCCACAAATTTCAAATGAACTCCAGTGAACTTTGCTTTAAAAGTCGACAGATAATAGCGCAATCTTTGGAAAAGATATCCTGAACGTCATCTCCACAAATTTCAAATGAACTCCAGTGAACTTTGCTTTAAAAGTCGACAGATAATAGCGCAATCTTTGGAAAAGATATCCTGAACGTCATCTCCACAAATTTCAAATGAACTCCAGTGAACTTTGCTTTAAAAGTCGACAGATAATGCGCAGTCTTTGGAAAAGATATCCTGAACGTCATCTCCACAAATTTCAAATGAACTCCAGTGAACTTTGCTTTAAAAGTCGACAGATAATAGCGCAATCTTTGGAAAAGATATCCTGAACGTCATCTCCACAAATTTCAAATGAACTCCAGTGAACTTTGCTTTAAAAGTCGACAGATAATAGCGCAATCTTTGGAAAAGATATCCTGAACGTCATCTCCACAAATTTCAAATGAACTCCAGTGAACTTTGCTTTAAAAGTCGACAGATAATAGCGCAATCTTTGGAAAAGATATCCTGAACGTCATCTCCACAAATTTCAAATGAACTCCAGTGAACTTTGCTTTAAAAGTCGACAGATAATAGCGCAATCTTTGGAAAAGATATCCTGAACGTCATCTCCACAAATTTCAAATGAACTCCAGTGAACTTTGCTTTAAAAGTCGACAGATAATAGCGAATCTTGGAAAATATCGACGTCATCTCGCACAATTCAATGACTCAGTGAACTTTGCTTTAAAAGCGACAGATAATACGCAATCTTTGGAAATACCTGAACGTCATCTCCACAAATTTCAAATGAACTCCAGTGAATTTGCTTTAAAAGTCGACAGATAATAGCGCAATCTTTGGAAAAGATATCCTGAACGTCATCTCCACAAATTTCAAATGAACTCCAGTGAACTTTGCTTTAAAAGTCGACAGATAATAGCGCAATCTTTGGAAAAGATATCCTGAACGTCATCTCCACAAATTTCAAATGAACTCCAGTGAACTTGCTTTAAAAGTCGACAGATAATAGCGCAATCTTTGGAAAAGATATCCTGAACGTCATCTCCACAAATTTCAAATGAACTCCAGTGAACTTTGCTTTAAAAGTCGACAGATAATAGCGCAATCTTTGGAAAAGATATCCTGAACGTCATCTCCACAAATTTCAAATGAACTCCAGTGAACTTTGCTTTAAAAGTCGACAGATAATAGCGCAATCTTTGGAAAAGATATCCTGAACGTCATCTCCACAAATTTCAAATGAACTCCAGTGAACTTTGCTTAAAAGTCGACAGATAATAGCGCAATCTTTGGAAAAGATATCCTGAACGTCATCTCCACAAATTTCAAATGAACTCCAGTGAACTTTGCTTTAAAAGTCGACAGATAATAGCGCAATCTTTGGAAAAGATATCCTGAACGTCATCTCCACAAATTTCAAATGAACTCCAGTGAACTTTGCTTTAAAAGTCGACAGATAATAGCGCAATCTTTGGAAAAGATATCCTGAACGTCATCTCCACAAATTTCAAATGAACTCCAGTGAACTTTGCTTTAAAAGTCGACAGATAATAGCGCAATCTTTGGAAAAGATATCCTGAACGTCATCTCCACAAATTTCAAATGAACTCCAGTGAACTTTGCTTTAAAAGTCGACAGATAATAGCGCAATCTTTGGAAAAGATATCCTGAACGTCATCTCCACAAATTTCAAATGAACTCCAGTGAACTTTGCTTTAAAAGTCGACAGATAATAGCGCAATCTTTGGAAAAGATATCCTGAACGTCATCTCCACAAATTTCAAATGAACTCCAGTGAACTTTGCTTTAAAAGTCGACAGATAATAGCGCAATCTTTGGAAAAGATATCCTGAACGTCATCTCCACAAATTTCAAATGAACTCCAGTGAACTTTGCTTTAAAAGTCGACAGATAATAGCGCAATCTTTGGAAAAGATATCCTGAACGTCATCTCCACAAATTTCAAATGAACTCCAGTGAACTTTGCTTTAAAAGTCGACAGATAATAGCGCAATCTTTGGAAAAGATATCCTGAACGTCATCTCCACAAATTTCAAATGAACTCCAGTGAACTTTGCTTTAAAAGTCGACAGATAATAGCGCAATCTTTGGAAAAGATATCCTGAACGTCATCTCCACAAATTTCAAATGAACTCCAGTGAACTTTGCTTTAAAAGTCGACAGATAATAGCGCATCTTTGAAAAGATATCCTGAACGTCATCTCCACAAATTTCAAATGAACTCCAGTGAACTTGCTTAAAAGTCGACAGATAATAGCGCAATCTTTGGAAAAGATATCCTGAACGTCATCTCCACAAATTTCAAATGAACTCCAGTGAACTTTGCTTTAAAAGTCGACAGATAATAGCGCAATCTTTGGAAAAGATATCCTGAACGTCATCTCACAAATTTCAAATGAACTCCAGTGAACTTTGCTTTAAAAGTCGACAGATAATAGCGCAATCTTTGGAAAAGATATCCTGAACGTCATCTCCACAAATTTCAAATGAACTCCAGTGAACTTTGCTTTAAAAGTCGACAGATAATAGCGCAATCTTTGGAAAAGATATCCTGAACGTCATCTCCACAAATTTCAAATGAACTCCAGTGAACTTTGCTTTAAAAGTCGACAGATAATAGCGCAATCTTTGGAAAAGATATCCTGAACGTCATCTCCACAAATTTCAAATGAACTCCAGTGAACTTTGCTTTAAAAGTCGACAGATAATAGCGCAATCTTTGGAAAAGATATCCTGAACGTCATCTCCACAAATTTCAAATGAACTCCAGTGAACTTTGCTTTAAAAGTCGACAGATAATAGCGCAATCTTTGGAAAAGATATCCTGAACGTCATCTCCACAAATTTCAAATGAACTCCAGTGAACTTTGCTTTAAAAGTCGACAGATAATAGCGCAATCTTTGGAAAAGATATCCTGAACGTCATCTCCACAAATTTCAAATGAACTCCAGTGAACTTTGCTTTAAAAGTCGACAGATAATAGCGCAATCTTTGGAAAAGATATCCTGAACGTCATCTCCACAAATTTCAAATGAACTCCAGTGAACTTTGCTTTAAAAGTCGACAGATAATAGCGCAATCTTTGGAAAAGATATCCTGAACGTCATCTCCACAAATTTCAAATGAACTCCAGTGAACTTTGCTTTAAAAGTCGACAGATAATAGCGCAATCTTTGGAAAAGATATCCTGAACGTCATCTCCACAAATTTCAAATGAACTCCAGTGAACTTTGCTTTAAAAGTCGACAGATAATAGCGCAATCTTTGGAAAAGATATCCTGAACGTCATCTCCACAAATTTCAAATGAACTCCAGTGAACTTTGCTTTAAAAGTCGACAGATAATAGCGCAATCTTTGGAAAAGATATCCTGAACGTCATCTCCACAAATTTCAAATGAACTCCAGTGAACTTTGCTTTAAAAGTCGACAGATAATAGCGCAATCTTTGGAAAAGATATCCTGAACGTCATCTCCACAAATTTCAAATGAACTCCAGTGAACTTTGCTTTAAAAGTCGACAGATAATAGCGCAATCTTTGGAAAAGATATCCTGAACGTCATCTCCACAAATTTCAAATGAACTCAGTGAACTTTGCTTTAAAAGTCGACAGATAATAGCGCAATCTTTGGAAAAGATATCCTGAACGTCATCTCCACAAATTTCAAATGAACTCCAGTGAACTTTGCTTTAAAAGTCGACAGATAATAGCGCAATCTTTGGAAAAGATATCCTGAACGTCATCTCCACAAATTTCAAATGAACTCCAGTGAACTTTGCTTTAAAAGTCGACAGATAATAGCGCAATCTTTGGAAAAGATATCCTGAACGTCATCTCCACAAATTTCAAATGAACTCCAGTGAACTTTGCTTTAAAAGTCGACAGATAATAGCGCAATCTTTGGAAAAGATATCCTGAACGTCATCTCCACAAATTTCAAATGAACTCCAGTGAACTTTGCTTTAAAAGTCGACAGATAATAGCGCAATCTTTGGAAAAGATATCCTGAACGTCATCTCCACAAATTTCAAATGAACTCCAGTGAACTTTGCTTTAAAAGTCGACAGATAATAGCGCAATCTTTGGAAAAGATATCCTGAACGTCATCTCCACAAATTTCAAATGAACTCCAGTGAACTTTTGGCTTTAAAAGTCGACAATTAATAGCGCAATCTTTGGAAAGATATCCTGAACGTCATCTCCACAAATTTCAAATGAACTCCAGTGAACTTTGCTTTAAAAGTCGACAGATAATAGCGCAATCTTTGGAAAAGATATCCTGAACGTCATCTCCACAAATTTCAAATGAACTCCAGTGAACTTTGCTTTAAAAGTCGACAGATAATAGCGCAATCTTTGGAAAAGATATCCTGAACGTCATCTGCACAAATTTCAAATGAACTCCAGTGAACTTTGCTTTAAAAGTCGACAGATAATAGCGCAATCTTTGGAAAAGATATCCTGAACGTCATCTCCACAAATTTCAAATGAACTCCAGTGAACTTTGCTTTAAAAGTCGACAGATAATAGCGCAATCTTTGGAAAAGATATCCTGAACGTCATCTCCACAAATTTCAAATGAACTCCAGTGAACTTTGCTTTAAAAGTCGACAGATAATAGCGCAATCTTTGGAAAAGATATCCTGAACGTCATCTCCACAAATTTCAAATGAACTCCAGTGAACTTTGCTTTAAAAGTCGACAGATAATAGCGCAATCTTTGGAAAAGATATCCTGAACGTCATCTGCACAAATTTCAAATGAACTCCAGTGAACTTTGCTTTAAAAGTCGACAGATAATAGCGCAATCTTTGGAAAAGATATCCTGAACGTCATCTCCACAAATTTCAAATGAACTCCAGTGAACTTTGCTTTAAAAGTCGACAGATAATAGCGCAATCTTTGGAAAAGATATCCTGAACGTCATCTCCACAAATTTCAAATGAACTCCAGTGAACTTTGCTTTAAAAGTCGACAGATAATAGCGCAATCTTTGGAAAAGATATCCTGAACGTCATCTCCACAAATTTCAAATGAACTCCAGTGAACTTTGCTTTAAAAGTCGACAGATAATAGCGCAATCTTTGGAAAAGATATCCTGAACGTCATCTCCACAAATTTCAAATGAACTCCAGTGAACTTTGCTTTAAAAGTCGACAGATAATAGCGCAATCTTTGGAAAAGATATCCTGAACGTCATCTCCACAAATTTCAAATGAACTCCAGTGAACTTTGCTTTAAAAGTCGACAGATAATAGCGCAATCTTTGGAAAAGATATCCTGAACGTCATCTCCACAAATTTCAAATGAACTCCAGTGAACTTTGCTTTAAAAGTCGACAGATAATAGCGCAATCTTTGGAAAAGATATCCTGAACGTCATCTCCACAAATTTCAAATGAACTCCAGTGAACTTTGCTTTAAAAGTCGACAGATAATAGCGCAATCTTTGGAAAAGATATCCTGAACGTCATCTCCACAAATTTCAAATGAACTCCAGTGAACTTTGCTTTAAAAGTCGACAGATAATAGCGCAATCTTTGGAAAAGATATCCTGAACGTCATCTCCACAAATTTCAAATGAACTCCAGTGAACTTTGCTTTAAAAGTCGACAGATAATAGCGCAATCTTTGGAAAAGATATCCTGAACGTCATCTCCACAAATTTCAAATGAACTCCAGTGAACTTTGCTTTAAAAGTCGACAGATAATAGCGCAATCTTTGGAAAAGATATCCTGAACGTCATCTCCACAAATTTCAAATGAACTCCAGTGAACTTTGCTTTAAAAGTCGACAGATAATAGCGCAATCTTTGGAAAAGATATCCTGAACGTCATCTCCACAAATTTCAAATGAACTCCAGTGAACTTTGCTTTAAAAGTCGACAGATAATAGCGCAATCTTTGGAAAAGATATCCTGAACGTCATCTCCACAAATTTCAAATGAACTCCAGTGAACTTTGCTTTAAAAGTCGACAGATAATAGCGCAATCTTTGGAAAAGATATCCTGAACGTCATCTCCACAAATTTCAAATGAACTCCAGTGAACTTTGCTTTAAAAGTCGACAGATAATAGCGCAGTCTTTGGAAAAGATATCCTGAACGTCATCTCCACAAATTTCAAATGAACTCCAGTGAACTTTGCTTTAAAAGTCGACAGATAATAGCGCAGTCTTTGGAAAAATATCCTGAACGTCATCTCCACAAATTTCAAATGAACTCCAGTGAACTTTGCTTTAAAAGTCGACAGATAATAGCGCAATCTTTGGAAAAGATATCCTGAACGTCATCTCCACAAATTTCAAATGAACTCCAGTGAACTTTGCTTTAAAAGTCGACAGATAATAGCGCAGTCTTTGGAAAAGATATCCTGAACGTCATCTCCACAAATTTCAAATGAACTCCAGTGAACTTTGCTTTAAAAGTCGACAGATAATAGCGCAATCTTTGGAAAAGATATCCTGAACGTCATCTCCACAAATTTCAAATGAACTCCAGTGAACTTTGCTTTAAAAGTCGACAGATGATAGCGCAATCTTTGGAAAAGATATCCTGAACGTCATCTCCACAAATTTCAAATGAACTCCAGTGAACTTTGCTTTAAAAGTCGACAGATGATAGCGCAATCTTTGGAAAAGATATCCTGAACGTCATCTCCACAAATTTCAAATGAACTCCAGTGAACTTTGCTTTAAAAGTCGACAGATGATAGCGCAATCTTTGGAAAAGATATCCTGAACGTCATCTCCACAAATTTCAAATGAACTCCAGTGAACTTTGCTTTAAAAGTCGACAGATGATAGCGCAATCTTTGGAAAAGATATCCTGAACGTCATCTCCACAAATTTCAAATGAACTCCAGTGAACTTTGCTTTAAAAGTCGACAGATAATAGCGCAATCTTTGGAAAAGATATCCTGAACGTCATCTCCACAAATTTCAAATGAACTCCAGTGAACTTTGCTTTAAAAGTCGACAGATAATAGCGCAATCTTTGGAAAAGATATCCTGAACGTCATCTCCACAAATTTCAAATGAACTCCAGTGAACTTTGCTTTAAAAGTCGACAGATAATAGCGCAATCTTTGGAAAAGATATTCTGAACGTCATCTCCACAAATTTCAAATGAACTCCAGTGAACTTTGCTTTAAAAGTCGACAGATAATAGCGCAATCTTTGGAAAAGATATCCTGAACGTCATCTCCACAAATTTCAAATGAACTCCAGTGAACTTTGCTTTAAAAGTCGACAGATAATAGCGCAATCTTTGGAAAAGATATCCTGAACGTCATCTCCACAAATTTCAAATGAACTCCAGTGAACTTTGCTTTAAAAGTCGACAGATGATAGCGCAATCTTTGGAAAAGATATCCTGAACGTCATCTCCACAAATTTCAAATGAACTCCAGTGAACTTTGCTTTAAAAGTCGACAGATGATAGCGCAATCTTTGGAAAAGATATCCTGGACGAAAGATACTCATTTCTAAGTCACGAACATTTTTCTAATTATTTAAATTAATTGCATACAAACAGTAAAAATATGTCAGAAAAGGGAACATAAGGATGGACACAATGCTCAGCAGATAACAAAAGCCTTAACAATGGCACACAACTTTACAAGTGTAAGCTAAAAACCACTCGTTCACTGGAAAATACACATGAACACCCGCAGTGGACAGGAACATTGTCCTAAAAGCAACTAACAAAATACAAATGTCATAATCATTTTATACACTGTATGATCATAGTCCATGTTGTGTCACAGTGTTCATGTAGTAGCTTCCCTCTTCACTGAGGACAGTGTTCATGTTGTAGCTTCTCTATTCACTGAGGACAGTGTTCATGTAGTAGCTTCTCTATTCACTGAGAACAGTGTTCATGTAGTAGCTTCTCTATTCACTGAGGACAGTGTTCATGTAGTAGCTTCTCTATTCACTGAGGACAGTGTTCATGTAGTAGCTTCTCTATTCACTGAGGACAGTGTTCATGTAGTAGCTTCTCTATTCACTGAGGACAGTGTTCATGTAGTAGCTTCTCCATTCCCTGAGGACAGTGTTCATGTTGTAGCTTCCCTATTCCCTGAGGACAGTGTTCATGTAGTGGCTTTCCTCATCACTGAGGACAGTGTTCATGTAGTAGCTTCCCTCTTCCCTGAGGACAGTGTCCATGTAGTGGCTTTCCTCTTCCCTGAGGACAGTGTTCATGTAGTGGCTTTCCTCTTCCCTGAGGACAGTGTTCATGTAGTGGCTTTCCTCTTCCCTGAGGACAGTGTTCATGTAGTAGCTTTCCTCTTCCCTGAGGACAGTGTTCATGTAGTGGCTTTCCTCTTCCCTGAGGACAGTGTTCATGTAGTGGCTTTCCTCTTCCCTGAGGACAGTGTTCATGTAGTAGCTTTCCCTCTTCCCTGAGGACAGTGTTCATGTAGTGGCTTTCCTCTTCCCTGAGGACAGTGTTCATGTAGTGGCTTTCCTCTTCCCTGAGGGCAGTGTTCATGTAGTGGCTTTCCTCTTCCCTGAGGACAGTGTTCATGTTGTAGCTTCTCTCTTCACTGAGGACAGTGTTCATGTTGTAGCTTCCCTATTCTCAAGGGCTAGATGGGAACGAGGCATTTTCGTGCATGTCTATTACCCTTCGGAATACGAGATGATCAAACTGCCACTCACCAGAAAACATGGTCTCACAGGCTGCCTGGTCTTACCTGATGTCGGATAGAAACCCTCCACAGCAGATTATGAACACCTTGTTCAGACATGTCCCACCTGATTTGTGACTGATCTAAAATTTAACGGAAAATGGACTTCAAAATGGACTTCGAAAATCTGTTTCTCTCTCTCTCTCTCTCTCTCTCTCTCTCTCTCTCTCTCTCTCTCTCTCTCTCTCTCTCTCTCTCTCTCTCTGTGTGTGCGAGCGCGCTCGTGTGTGTAAACCTATTTTGCAAGTCGACTTCAACGAGGTGAACTTCAACGACGTGACAGCCCTGATAAGGCCCTTCGCGGTCGGCTGGACTATAAGCGACGTGAATCGATTGAATCAACCAATCAATCTCTCAGTGTCTCGCCTTTACTCTTTGTCTCTGTTTCTCTCTACATCCCCAACCTCACTCTCTCTCTCTCTCTTTCTCTCTCTCTCTGTCTCTCTCTCTCTGTCTCTCTTTCTCTCTCTCTCTCAGACCCCCCCTCCACCCCCCCCCCCTACCCTCCTGTCGGCTCCATCTATCTTTCTTTCAGTATCTCTCACTTGTTGCCCTCCCCCACCTTCCTTCTCCTAATTCCCTGTCAACGTGTCTGCCTGTCTCTCAGTCTGTCTCCCCCCCCCCACCCCTCTCTCTCCCCCCCCCCTCTCTCTCCCTCTGTCTCTCTCCCTGTCTCTCATGCACTGATACGTACCATACAAGGCCATTGGTGTGTGGATGTGGAAGGATGATGGTCGCTAACTCGTGAAGGAGCAACACCAGATGACGCGGATAGGTGATGATGAGGGGTGGGGTGGGTGTAAGAGACGACAAGGGGGAGGAGAATGATCGAGAGAATGGGGCAGAGGTGGGAAAGGGTGGCTGGAGGGGTGTGGGAAGTTGGGGGTGGGGTGGGGGGGTGGGGGGTGGGGGTGGGGGATGTAAGAACATGTCGTGTGCACGCCCTCTATCATCCATCACGGGCGATAAATCTCTGACTGGTAGTTTCACTGTTTCCCTCATTCTTTTCTCCTTCTTTTCTCTCTCTCTCTCCTCTCTCTCTCTCTCTCTCTCTCTCTCTCTCTCTTCTCTCTCTCTCTCCTCTCTCTCTCTCTCTCTCTCCGCCACCACTGCCTACCCCCTCCCCAACCCCCACTACCCCCGTCACTGCCACCCCACCCCCACCCTTCCTTGTCCGGCAACTTCTCCTTCCCCTCCCCTCCCCGCCATTGTTTTTCTGTTTTGAAGCAGTTTTCTTTACGTCTCCAGACCTTTCGTCTCTCTTTCTTTCTTTCTTTGTTTGCCTGTCTCACTCAGTCTATGTCTCCTTCTCTTCCTATCTCTCTCTCTCTCTCTCTCTCTCTCTCTCTCTCTCTCTCTCTCTCTCTCTCTCTCTCTCCCTTTCCTCTCTTTCTTTCTCTCTGTCTGTCTGTCTGCCTCCGTCTCTGTTTGTCTTGCATTCTCTGTCTGTGTGTCTGTGTATCTATGTATCTGTCTGTCTGTCTGCCTGTCTGTCTGTCTGTCTGTCTGTCTGCCTGTCTGTCTGTCTGTCTGTCTGTCTGCCTGTCTGTCTGTCTGTCTGTCTGTCCGTCTGTCTCTGTTCTTACTTCTTTATCATCATAATTTTTCATTCAATCCGCAATCCGCGTCTCTGCACTCCTCTTTCCGTTTCAACTGTTTTCTCCATCAGGTACTGCACACGTCCATCCGTTTCTGACGTTGTTTCATCATCGTCATCGCCATCATCATCATCATCGTCATCATCATCGTCACCGTCATAGTCATCATCATCGTCACCATTATCGTCATCGTCATTATCATAAACATTGTCACCATCACCGTCATCGTCATAATCATCATCACCATCATCGTCATCGTCATCGTCATCGTCATCGTCATCATCATCGTCATCGTCATCGTCGTCATCATCATCATCATCATCATCATCATCATCATCATCATCATCATCATCATCATCATCATCATCATCATCGTCGTCGTCGTCATCATATTCATCATCGTCACCATCATCGTCATCGTCAACGTCATCATCGTCGTCGCCGTCGTCATCGTCGACATCATCATCATCATCATCGTCATCGTCATCGTCGTCGTCGTCGTCGTCATCATGCTTTTTTTCATTTATCCAGCACCTCCGCACTCCTCTTTCTGTTTCAGATGTTTACCCATTAGCCACGTCTGTCCGTCTCTGACGGTCCTTCGTCGTCGTCGTCGTCGTCGTTGTCCTCCTTCTCCTCCTCCTCCTCCTCCTCATTGTCATCACCAACAACAACATCATTATCATCATCATCATCGTTGTCGTCGTCGTCGTTGTCGTCGTCGTCGTCGTCCTCGTCCTCCTCCTCCTCATTATCATCATCAACAACAACATCATTATCATCATCATCGTCGTTGTCGTCGACCTCCTCCTCCTCCTCCTTATCATCATCATCATCATCATCATCATCATCATCATCATCATCATCATCATCAATCATCATCATCATCATCAATCTTCTCCTTTCCCTCCTCCTGCTCCTCTTCTCCTTTTCCTGCTTCTTTTTCTTGTTCTTGTTTTCGTTCTTGCTCTTGTTCTCTTTTTCTTCTTCTTCTTCTTCTTCTTCTTCTTCTTCTTCTTCTTCTTCTTCTTCTTCTTCTTCTTCTTCTTCTTCTTCTTCTTCTTCTTCTTCTTCTTCTTCTTTCTCTTCTTCTTCTTCTTCTTCTTCTTCTTCTTCTTTCTTCTTCTTCTTCTTCTTCTTCTTCTTCCTCTCCTGCTAATCATGTCGTTTTTCCTTACCCACCTTTTCGCTCATTGTGCAACATGTCTTTTCCCTGTTGCATTGCTCCTCCCACCACCTTCTCCCCCCTCATATCCTCCCTGTATCATTTTTTACGTCGAGGATGATGGTGACATATTTAAAAACAGCGAGGAGGAATTCATCACTGGGTATTCCTTCAACCTTTCGCCAACAACGCTCCCCCCTCCCCTCGCCCCCCCCCCCCCCCCCCTCTTTCTCTCCTCTCACCGTCTTTCTTGTTCATATACATTACAATGTTGTTCATATACATTACAATGTTGTTCATATACATTACAATGTTGTTCATATACATTACAATGTTATTGTGGTGGGAAGGCGTTAAGTGGAGCACTGTAAACCGTCTTGCGATTGGATTAACTTCACATCGTGTGTGAGTGAGAGTGACTTTGCCGTGGGGTGGGTCGGCCTATCGGATGATGTTAGTGGTTTTGATACATGATGACATACACAATGGCTGAACAAAATACAATAACATTTCCTTCTTGACCTTTCGCTCTTTACAACATTTATACCATAATCTGTTGAACACTAAGTGGATTACCTTAATCAAAGACGCTAAAGTCAAAGCTGATATGTTCAAATTTCATCTTGGTTTTTGATTTCGGTCAGTAGTATTTCAATTAACACATTTGTCAGACTACACAAGTCGTCCATTTTTGTAAACTTTCTGGCGATTAGACACATAGCGCGCGACAACCACCTGGTGCAGGCGAGGGTAGGTTTGACTCGTTCCTGTTATTAGCGCGGGAGGGGGGAAAGCTTGGGAGTGGAGTGGGGAGGAGGTACAATAGCGGAGCATAAGATGACCCCCCCCCCCCTCCCCCACTTTTTGACTTATAGCTCTTAACATATAACATTTGCCTCGTTTGTACTGGAGATGAGGTGGATTTTAGAAGAAAAGAAGCTGAATCAGAAAGTAGACTGTGTAAAGATCGATCGATCAATCAATCAATCAATCAATCAATCAATCAATCAATCAATCAATCAATCAATCAATCAATCGATTGATAGATCGATCGACCAGTCAATCAATCAATCAGCCAATCAATCAATCAATCAATCAATCAATCAATCAATCAATCAATCAATCAATCAATCAATCAATCAATCAATCAATCTTCTTTCCCCTCTGTCTGTCTGAGTTGTTTCTGGTACTGTCTGTCCTGTATGCCTGTCTCTCTCTGAGCTGCATCTCCAACCCTCTCCCCTCCCCCATCCCCCGCCCCGCCCCGCTTTTTTTTTTTTTTTATCCCCACCACCCATCCACAGTTTTTGTGCCCCTTCTCTCCCTTTCCCAACAAACCCTCCCCTAGGCCCTCCCTCCCCCCTCCCCAGCCAACCCCGTCCCCATGTTCGCTCTCCCCTGCCGCACCGCCCTAACCTTTGGTGTCGCTGTCATCATCAGCCTGCATGTCATGTTCAACTGACAGCGTCAAGGGACTGGCATCTGTTTCTCTCTGTTTGTCGACCCTCTGTCTGTTTGTTAACCTTCTGTCTGTCTGTCAGTCTGTCTGCCTGCTTGTTGGCCTTCTGTCTGTCTCTTTGTCTGCCTTTCCTTCCATTCATTCATTCATTCATTCATTCATTCATTCATTCATTCATTTATTTATTTATTTATTCATATATGCACGTACGTTTACAAGGAG
>CM031597.1:53593291-53603291 GCA_018398815.1 Conus ventricosus | reverse complement strand
CATAGTTGACTGCCCCATGGCCAGTGGGTTACATAATTCACTGTCCCCATGGCTAGTGGGTTACATAGTTCACTGACCCATGGCCAGTGGGTTACATAGTTCACTGCCCCCATGGCCAGTGGGTTACATAGTTCACTGCCTCCATGGCCAGTGGGTTACATAGTTGACTGCCCATGGCCAGTGGTTACATAGTTGACTGCCCCCATGGCCAGTGGGTTACATAGTTGACTGCCCCCATGGCCAGTGGGTTACATAGTTCACATGCCCCCATGGCCAGTGGGTTACATAGTTCACTGCCCCCATGGCCAGTGGGTTACATAGTTCACTGCCCCCATGGCCAGTGGGTTACATAGTTCACTTGCCCCCATGGCCTGTGGGTTACATAGTTCACTGCCCCCATGGCCAGTGGGTTACATAGTTCACTGCCCCCATGGCCAGTGGAGTACATAGTTCACTGCCCCCATGGCCAGTGGGTGACATAGTTCACTGCCCCCATGGCCAGTGGTTACATAGTTGACTGCCCCAATGGCCAGTGGGTTACATAGTTCACTGCCCCATGGCAGTGGGTTACATAGTTCACTGCCCCCATGGCCAGTGGGTTACATAGTTCACTGCCCCCATGGCCAGTGGGTACATAGTTCACTGCCCCCATGGCCAGTGGTGATATAGTTGACTGCCCCCATGGCCAGTGGGTTACATAGTTCACTGCCCCCATGGCCAGTGGGTTACATAGTTCACTGCCCCCTGGTCAGTGGGATTACATAGTTGACTGCCCCCATGGCCAGTGGGTTACATAGTTGACTGCCCCCATGGCCAGTGGGTTTAATAGTTCACAGCCCCCATGGCCAGTGGGTTACATAGTTCACTGTCCCCATGGCCAGTGGGTTACATAGTTCACTGCCCCCATGGCCAGTGGGTTACATAGTTCACTGCCCCCATGGCCAGTGGGTTACATAGTTCACTGCCCCATGGCCAGTGGGTTACATAGTTCACTGCCCCCATGGCCAGTGGGTTACATAGTTGACTGCCCCAATGGCCAGTGGGTTACATAGTTCACTGCCTCCATGGCCAGTGGGTTACATAGTTCACTGCCCCCATGGCCAGTGGGTTACATAGTTCACTGCCCCCATGGCCAGTGGGTTACATAGTTCACTGCCCCCATGGCCAGTGGATGATATAGTTGACTGCCCCCATGGCCAGTGGGTTACATAGTTCACTGCCCCCATGGCCAGTGGGTTACATAGTTCACTGCCCCCTTGGTCAGTGGATGACATAGTTGACTGCCCCCATGGCCAGTGGGTACATAGTTGACTGCCCCCATGGCCAGTGGGTTTTATAGTTCACAGCCCCCATGGCCAGTGGGTTACATAGTTCACTGTCCCCATGGCCAGTGGGTTACATAGTTCATTGCCCCCATGGCCAGTGGGTTACATCGTTCACTGCCTCCATGGCCAGTGGGTTACATAGTTCACTGCCTCCATGGCCAGTGGGTTACATAGTTCACTGCTCCCATGGCTACTGGATGACATAGTTCACTGCCCCCATGGCCAGTGGATGACATAGTTGACTGTCCCCATGGCCAGTGGATGACATAGTTCACTGCCCCCATGGCCAGTGGGTTACATAGTTCACTGTCCCCATGGCCAGTGGGTTACATAGTTGACTGCCCCCATGGCCAGTGGGTTACATAGTTGACTGCCCCCATGGCCACTGGATGACATAGTTCACTGCCCCCATGGCCACTGGATGACATAGTTCACTGCCCCTATGGCCACTGGATGACATAGTTCACTGCTCCCATGGCCACTGGATGACATAGTTCACTGCCCCCATGGCCAGTGGGTTACATAGTTCACTGTCCCCATGGCCACTGGATGACATAGTTCACTGCCCCCATGGCCAGTGGTTAATGAGATTTACACCTTGTGACTTTTTAACACGAAGCAGGGCGTGTGCAGATGCTGGAACAAGATTGATTAAAGAAAAAACAAAAACAAAATAAACAAACATGAGAATACATTATCAAGGATTTGATTTCTCTCTGCTGGAGTAATTTCTTTTCGTATACACCATCCACTTTAATAATCAAGTATTAATATCCCACCGAACAGGCTGTCTGTGGAAGGCTAAGACGAAAAAGATTAAAGAAAAATGTAAATGCCATCGCAGACATGGAATAAAGGCAGCAGGAACAAAAAGTCCTGTGAGGCAGAAGGAACAAAACGTCCTATCTGACGTGTGATCCTCTACATCTTGGGTGAAGAACCAGATCCATTTCATCTTCCTGAATGGCATTCTTTTCAGGTCACTTGCTCCTTAACATTCTATCTCCCTCAGGAATCGGCTTACATCCTGCTGACAAAGACTTGTGAAGACTGATTATGGATTGTCAGCATTGCGAAAAGAGGGGGTGGGTAGGTGATGTGCTTTTCAAACTCTGCTCCACAGTAGTGTGATGAATGCCGTTCTTTATAACTTGAGTTGTTTCTCTGGTACTGTGCGTGGTTTGTTCCAAGCTCTGTTTTTCCTTTACCAGCGTTGAGGTTCAGTTTTAACACCGAGACATTAGTTTTTGAGAGTGGTTTTCAGTAGAAACATCAACAAAAGCTCGTGCGCGGTCATGTACAAATGCATATGCAGGTGCACGAAACACACACACACACACACACACACACACACACACACACACACACACACACACACACACACACACACACACACACACATGCGAACACATACGCATGCACACATGTACAAACACACGCGCACACGCATACATGCACACACACACACACACACACACACACACATATGGACACACGCACGCACGTAAGCACGTATGAACGTCAGCGTGCATAGACAGATAATCAGGGCAGGATACTGATACAGGTCAGATGAAAGGAAGATGTGAGAATGATAATCAGGGCAGGGAACTAATACAGGTCAGATGAAAGGAAGATGTGAGAATGATAATCAGGGCAGGGAAGTGATACAGGTCAGATGAAAGGAAGATGTGAGAATGATAATCAGAGCAGGGAAGTGATACAGGTCAGATGAAAGGAAGATGTGAGAATGATAATCAGGGAAGGGAAATGATACAGGTCAGATGAAAGGAAGATGTGAGAATGATAATCAGGGCAGGGAAGTGATACAGGTCAGATGAAAGGAAGATGTGAGAATGATAATCAGGGCAGGGAAGTGATACAGGTCAGATGAAAGGAAGATGTGAGAATGATAATGAGGGAAGGGAAGTGATACAGGTCAGATGAAAGGAAGATGTGAGAATGATAATGAGGGAAGGGAATGGATGAAGGCGAAAGGAAAGGAGGATGTAGGGAGGGATGATGATGGCAGAGAAGTTATGAAAGTAAGAAGAAAGGAAGAAGGAAGGAAGGTGGAAATGACGGGCAGATCAGAGAAATGATACAGGTAAAAATAGGAAGGAAGGCGTGGGAATGATGACCAGGTCAGAGAAGTGATAAAGGTGAGAAAAGGAAGGAAGGAAGACAGGCGTGGGAATGATGACCAGGTCAGAGAAGTGATAAAGGTGAGAAAAGGAAGGAAGGAAGGCGTGGGAATGATGACAAGGTCAGAGAAGTGATAAAGGTGAGAAAAGGAAGGAAGGAAGGCGTGGGAATGATGACTGGGTCAGAGAAGTGATACAGGTGAGAAAAGGAAGGAAGGAAGGCATGGGGAATGATGACCAGGTCAGAGAAGTGATAAAGGTGAGAGAAGAAAGGAAGGAAGGAAGGCGTGGGGATGATGACCAGGTCAGAGAAGTGATAAAGATGGAAGAGAAGGATGGAGGGCGTGGGGAATGATGAAAAGGTCAGAGAAGTGATAAAGGTGAGAGAAGGAAGGAAGGAAGGCATGGGGAATAATGACCAGGTCAGAGAAGTGATAAAGGTGAGAAAAGGAAAGAAGGCGTGGGAATGATGACCGGGTCAGAGAAGTGATAAAGGTGAGAGAAGGAAGGAAGTAAGGCATGGGGAATAATGACCAGGTCAGAGAAGTGATAAAGGTGAAGGAAGGAAGGAAGGCGTGGGAATGATGACTATGTCAGAGAGGTGAAAAAGGTGAGAGAGGGAGGGAAGGAAGGCGTAGGAATGATAAAAGGTCAGAGAAGTGATAAAGGTGAGAAAAGGAAGGAAGGAAGGCATGGGGAATGATGACCAGGTCAGAGAAGTGATAAAGATGAGAAAAGGAAGGAAGGAAGGAAGGCATGGGGAATGATGACCAGGTCAGAGAAGTGATAAAGGTGGGAAAAGTGTAGGAAGTGGTGATCAGGGCAGGAAAGTCTGACAGGGTAGGAGGAAGGCGTGGGGAATGATGAAGAGATTAGGGAAAAAAGGAACACAGGTGAGAGGGAATCTAGGAAGGTGTAGGGAGCCATGATCAGGGCAGGGAAGTCATACACGTTAGAAGGAAGGCGAAGGGACTGATGACTAGATAAAAAAGAAAGACAGGTGAGAGGCAATCTAGGAAGGTGTAGCGAGTGATGATCAGAGCAGGGAAGCGAGACAAGTGAGAGTGAAGAAAGGAAAGTGTAAGGAAAGATAATCAGGGCAGGGAAGTGACACAGGTGAGAAGGAAAGAAGGTGTGGGGAGTGAGGATCTGGCAGGGAAGTGATACAACTGAGAGTGAAAGAAGACGTGAGAAGCCATGATCAGCCCAAACAGTGACACGGGTGTGGAAGGTTCTCACAGAGGTGATTATGGTAAGGAAGTGACACATTTGAGAAGGGAGGCAGGTGGAGAGGAAAATGATGATGGCAAGGACATGATAAAAGTGCGAAGAAAGGAAGGCGTACGTGAGGTGATTATGGCAGGAAATTGATACCAGTGAGAAGCAAGGATGTTGTAGGTGAAGATGGTAACGGGCAAGGGCGTGGTGAATGTGAGAAAGGTGTTTAGGGTGATGTTGAGATTAAAGAAGCGAAAGTGGGGCGAAAGAACGTGTAGAGAGTTATGAAATTGTTTCTTTGGCTCTCTCTGTCTACCTTTGTCCCTGCCCATCTTTCCGTTTGTCTGTCCGTCCGTCTATTTGTCTGTCTGTCTGTCTGTCTGTCTGTCTCTGTGCTGCTTCACATCCATGAAGACTCAAATGATTGCTTTTCGGAGGAAGAAAAGACTAGCACAGTGTGTGGACCCTGTCTCTCAACATGCTCGTGACTGAGTCACAAAACCCCCATCTAACAATAATGGACCGGAAAGAGCTGTCTCACGCCGAGTGAGATGAAATCGCAATGAGACGGAAGGATCCATTGAAAGGATCTGAATGCGGCAAAAAGCTAATGGCGTCCCAAACTGTCGGCTTTGACTGCAATGAAGCAGAAGATCTTCACAAATTCTACCTTAATGTTCACTCGATCTCTTGAAAGGTGACTGTGTGCGTGTGGGTACAATCAACACACGGTCACTGTGACGGAAATCTGGGGAAGGGGATTTGCGATATTTGTTCATGAGCTGTGATGGTTATGGCTTCTGCATTGGTAAGCTCAAGTATATATATTTTTAAATTTTAGTTATGTTATTTTTTATTCCATTCTTTTTTTTGGTGTGTGTGTGTGTGTGTGTGTGTGGGGGGGGGGGGGGGGGGTAGTCTGTAATTCAGCTCTAACCTTCTTGGCTTCTGGCGTTATTACACAGGCAACATGGGTGTTGCACATTTCAAAACAGTCTACCGATCGTTATGCTGATTTTGTTGTGATGACTGTGAACAATTATCAACCAACCCACCCAACAGCCAGGCTGACTCAGTAAACAAAGGACATCTTAGCTGAGGCGGGGATCTGTAAACAGTAAACAAAGGACATCTTAGCTGAGGCGGGGATCTGTAAACAGTAAACAAAGGACATCTTAGCTGAGGCGGGGATCTGTAAACAGTAAACAAAGGACATCTTAGCTGAGGCGGGGATCTGTAAACAGTAAACAAAGGACATCTTAGCTGAGGCGGGGATCTGTAAACAGTAAACAAAGGACATCTTAGCTGAGGCGGGGATCTGTAAACAGTAAACAACAAACAAGTGGGGTAACTCTTCGTGCCATGATGAAACAATGACACGTCCATGATGAAACAATGACACGTCCATGATGAAACAATGACACGTCCATGATGAAACAATGACACGTCCATGGTGAAACAATGACACGTCCATGATGAAACAATGACACGTCCATGATGAAACAATGACACGTCCATGGTGAAACAATGACACGTCCATGATGAAACAATGACACGTCCATGATGAAACAATGACACGTCCATGATGAAACAATGACACGTCTATGATGAAACAATGACACGTCCATGATGAAACAATGACACGTCCATGACTGAAACAATGACACGTCCATGATGAAACAATGACACGTCCATGATGAAACAATGACACGTCCATGACTGCAAAGGCATGCTGCTTACGACAGCAAATCACCTAGCACAAGAGCCACCTTAGAGCACACAGAACCCCCCCCCCCCCCTCCCCTTGTTTGTTCTGTGTGCTCTGTGATGGCATATGTGCTAAGCGATCTGGTGTCATAAGCTGCTGTCGTTTGGAGTTATGGGCATGTAATCTCTTCGTCATAGGAGCAAGAGTTACCACACTTGTTCAGTACGTAAATCCCCCGTTGTCCTGACGCCTCCGGAAGTCCAGGATCAGGGACAGGGGGTGGCTGCATTACAGTGGAACTGTCAAGCTTTCCACACTACGCACATCTTTTTTTTTTGCTTTCCAAATGTTAGTTTCGTTTAGTTTGGATGATATTTTAAATGTTGAAGTGATAGGCCTTCATAGCAGTCAAGCATAATAACTCATTATTTCAATGATAGGAAATTGTTTTGAACTGAAAATGCATCATGTCTTTAAGAAAAGAAACGACAGGGAAATCGAATAGTTGTGAGAAAGAGAAGAAGGAGATGGCACAATTAGTTCATCTGTCTCCTTCCCTCTCTCTGTCCATCTCTCTCTCTCTCTCTCTCTCTCTCTCTCTCCTCTCTCTCTCTCTCTCTCTCTCTGTATGTTTATGTTTATCTGTCTGTCTGTCTGTTTCAGATTCAACACACAAGTAAACTCAGCCGCTTTCTTTGGAGATATAGAGAAATGAGTGACATACTACTATACCATCTCTTTTGTTATGGTTATAACTCAGTCATAAAACCCCATCAACCTGAAATGAACCGTAAACAGCTGTCTCTTGCCCTTGTCGGGCGGGCCGAGTTCGTAACGATACGTGAAGGACTATTGAAAGTGACTGAATGCGCCCAAAGGCTGATGGTGTCCTGAATTGTCAGCTTAGGTTATAATACAGCAGGGCGTCTTCACAGCTTTGTCACCCCATCTCACTTAAAATGATGACAAGTGATAGTGTGAGGGCGTGGGTGCTTTGAATACAAGGTCAAGGTCGTGGCACTTAACAGAAAATGAAAAAGCAGTTTTGTGAAGTTGTTCTATGAGCAGTAAACCAAATAGTTAAACAAAGTTGTTCTATGAGCAATAACCCAAATAGTTTAATGAAGTTGTTCTATGAGCAATAACCGAAATAGTTAATGAAGTTGTTCTATGAGCAATAACCGAAACAGTTTAATGAAGTTGTTCTATGAGCAATAATCCAAATAGTTAAAAACGAAGTTGTTCTATGAGCAATAACCCAAATAGTTCAATGAAGTTGTTCTATGAGCAACCAACCAAATAGTTTAATGAAGTGGTTCTATGAGCAACCAACCAAATAGTTATTGCATAGCTAAAGGCTGTAGTCATTTCAAATTCGTGACACATTTGATTTTAGTTCACCTTCTTCCTTGTTCTTTTCGACATATTTCATTTTAGTTCACCTTTTTCCTCGTTCTTTTCCGTTCAGCTGTGACACTTCTTAACCCACCAAACAAAAACAAAAAAAATAATTATTTTGTTATTTTGAACGTGAATGGTTGCCAGCAAATATATCCAACAACAAGAAGAGGACTGTGTGTGGAATTAGCAATCCTCCATCAGAGGACCCTTGAACAGGGGCCAGCTGTAGTACAGCTGATCTTATGATCTCCAGACACTGTGCACCTGTCTGTCCTTTCACAGTTCCATTTGCCCAATTTCATGTGTTTGAAACATGTACAAGTGACACACTCATAAAAAATAAATCCTGTTCCTAAGAATAAAACGAAACAACCGGTAACTAACGCAAGAGAAGATTGGTGTTGTGCGGTTACTCACTCTAACCCCCTTATCCCCGTGTTTCTTTACCTATACATCGATTGGTCTGTCTGTCTGTCTGTCTGTCTGTCTGTCTATCTCTCTGTCTGTCTGTCTGTCTCACTCTCTGGGGTTTCACACCCATATGCACTTGAAGACTGCTTTTCAGAGAAAGAAGGGAATGGCACAGTGTGTGCGCCTTGCCTCTAAATATGCTTTTGACTGAGTCATAAAACCCCTCAAACAAAATGGACTGGAAAGAGCTGTCTCACTCCGAGTTAGCTGAGACTACAATGAGGCGGATAATGGACCACTAAAAGTACTGAGATTACAATGTGGCCGAATGGACCATTAAAAGTATCTAAATGTGGCAACAACAAAAAAAACCAACAAAAACAAAAACAAAAACTAGTGGCTTCCCGAACAGTTAGCATAAATTACAATGAAGCAGAAGACCATCACAATTTCTTCACTGTCTTTTCTGGATCCCATTAAAGGTGATGGGGATGGCGTGCTGGTGTGGGGATAGTGAACACACTGTCAGCATTACAGCAAGAAAAGGAAAGTACTAAGAACGTGGTTTTAAATTTGTTGACGAGAAGTGATGGTTGTGGCTTCTGCGTGTGTGATCATTAGAATGTATTTATGGCCATTTTTGTATTAGTCAGGTATTCTTTTCAGTCTTTTCTGGCTGGTTAAGCTCTGAAACTCATTGAATCTGGACATCACCGCAATTTAAGGAGATTATTGTGCATTTTAAAGCATTGTACCAGTCATGATGGTCATTTAGTTATTATGAATCAGACTGAAGCTACAGGCCTTTACAGCAGTCAGGCATAAAACTTACCAGTGCAATGATAGGAAATTGAAAACTCAAGATGTATCCTGTTCTTGAAAATGAAGTGAAGGCACCAGTAGATAAAGTGGTTTAAGGAATGAAGAAAACAATATTGTCCCATCTGCCAATGTTCCCCTCTTTATCTCCATCTTTGTCTATCTATCTGTCCTCCCCTGTCTCTCCCACCCCTATCTAGGTGTGTCAGACTCCACAGCAAAGTGCATCCTGCTGCTTCCTTTGGAGGCAGAGAAAGGAGCGGCACATACTACCTATGCCTTGCCTTGAGTTACGTACGCTCCTTGCTCATCACACTGAATGAACCGTGAACAGATGTCTCCTGTCGGCCAGGCCAAATGGCAACGAGATGGAAGGAACTATTCAAAGTATCTGAATTTGCCAGAAAGTAAATGGTGTCCCATATAGTCGGCTCAAATTGTATTAAAGCAGAAGATCTCAACAGCCTTTTCACCGAGATGATAGAATGAGGTGTACATGCATAAGCACCAGATACATCGTTGGCAGTTAACAGAAACTGGTGAAGTGGTTTTATTATCTTGGTTTACGAGCAGGACTAATGATAATCGTTTCTGCATGGTAAGCTCGGAGATCATTTGGAATTTACAGTATTTTATTTATTTTTTCTTTTCTGGTTCAGCAGTAATATTTTCTGACCCACTGACATGGGTACACATCTAACGTGGACACCAGGCATTCCAAGAATCTTCCACAATAATGGTCACTATTTTTTGTGTGAAATGACTCTGGATGGTCAGCTTGAAGACATCAAACAACCAAGCTGACTCAGCGCATGGAATCAGCAGTCCTGACTCCCCACAAGGCCAGGGTTTGGGATAGTAGTAAAGTGCATCTGGTGATCTTCACACAATGGGCGACATTTCATGCTGTCCACATTTTCCTTTCTCCTAGTTTGTATTCTCTTTCATAGTATTGGATGAAGGCACTCACAGAAGTC
>CM031597.1:53583291-53585791 GCA_018398815.1 Conus ventricosus | reverse complement strand
GCTTTGGTTGTCTTGGCTGCCCTGGAGAAGATCTCTGGTTTGGATCCATCACCGCTAATGATGGACCTCTGGTAAGTGAATTGTTGAACAGTTTCTAGCTTCTGACCAGCTTCTGACCATGGAAGTTGTATCAGTACGTACTGATGGTAGTGCTGTGACAGGAATTCAGCTTGATTTTCTTGGCGCTGAATTCCATACCTTGTTTTGTTGATGTCTCATGCAGTTGTTCAACACGCTTTGCGAGTGTTGTCCACTGCTTGCCACGCCGTTAATGTCATCTGCAAATCGATTTTTTGCTGATGGTTCTTCCTTCAATGTTGACTGTGTTGACATAATCTTCACGTGCATCATCATGATGCTTTCCAGGAAGATGTTAAAAGTGAGGGAAATGGAAGGTAAACCTGCGAACGCCAGCTGAAGTATGGAACCACTCTGCAAGAGATGAGGAGAATGATGACATGGTGTTACTATATGTCATTGTATCAGGCGTATGTTGGTGGAGCAATGTCCTCGCTGCTTTCTGGGACGAGTGGTCAAAGAGACACGCCCACAGGAGCCTGTGCTAACCTTGCAATACTTGAGCGTCAATCTTTCATTTGAACTCGACAGTCTTTTAAGACGCTGAATCCAAATCTGCCGGTAATTTCCATTGCGATTATGATTACATAATACAAGTGTCAGCCTGTGCATCTTGATTACATAATACAACTGACCATCGAGACCTGTTCAAACACCAAACATTCACAAAGGGCGACAATTAGTTCTGCAGTAGACCTGAATGTGTGACCTGTAAGCTCAGAACGGTTACCCAAGGTGCCATTTCAACTTTCTGTGTCGCAATGTCAGGACAGAAAACCACCTGAGGTGTCACCGGCTCATAGTTTCTACACGGGTGATATTTTGTGTTCCGCAACACACACTAGCGCTTAAAATCTGTTGAGACTGTTCCAGGTTGTACAAAAAGCGCAGGAACAAAGCTTAACTCCTGCACTTGTTCGGTTACTCCGCCGACACTGTTGTCGTCCCTCACAAACGGCCTGATCTTGTCACCTCCAAGGGACCCGCCTCCTATTCTTCCTTCTCTCACAGAGGGCACACAATCGACAGATCTCATGTTACAAAAGAAAAATTCTTCTTACACTCTATAGGCAAAGAAACGAAGCCGATTTACCATTCGGGACAACAGCAGACATTAATTCATTATTTCGGTGATTCATGTATTGATTCGTTGATTCAGTTAGCATCGAGGTCATCGATGATGACATGATTAACGTCCTACAGACGGAGGCTCTTGCAGACAGATTGACAGGCTGATCCAGCGGCAGGCTATCAGGATCTATTGTTCACACAGTGAGGTCTCCACCTAAGTCGAGTCAATCCGCAGATTGCTGTCTGGTGGCAGGCATCAGGATCTATTGTTCACAGAGTGAAGTCTCCACCCAAGTGAAGTCAATCCGAAGATTGCTGTCTGGTGGCAGACAGCAGGATGGAACAGGAATCCCTCCATCTCTTGGAAGTCTGTCTACCTGCAGGTAGGGAAATCTTGGCCATTTTCAAAAACTCTTTTCAGGGTCGCTAGGCGATCTGTCTTCACACACGAGTGGCAGTCAGCTCCTTCAACATCCCCTTCACCCCTCCACCCCCCACTGCTCTCCCCCGTTGATGAACGCCAGGAATAGCAAGGAAGAAGCAACAGAGTGACCCACCACCTGAGCCGTTGAACTCCGGGTAAAATATAAGTTTAAATCCTGCAGCCTAACGATCGTGAGACCAGAGAACTGTCCCAAATTCACCTCGTGTTGGACACCGCATAATGGAAGGAGGAGCCCCTCCTTCTTCCGCCACCTCAACTTTCTCTGATCAAGGTCAGGTACCCATTTACCGCTGGATGAGAGGTACCCATTTACCGCTGGATGAACAGAGGTACCCATTTACCGCTGGATGAACAGAGGTACCCATTTACCGCTGGATGAACAGAGGTGGTTTTCAAGTGGTAAGAAAGTGGTTCGAACTCACGACTTTTCTGCAGTTAAACGCTGTAACCATTTGACTAAGGGCCACTCTAAACTCCAGTACCCCTTTTCCAGCACAGGCCTCCCGCCCTCCTGGCTGACCCACGATCAGCTGGGTAGGACCCTGACCCGAAGGAGGCACAATAGCGGGCCACCGTGAGTCTATAGGCCACTGTAGACCTGAGCAGAGCTATGGCGAACTGTGTGCGGCCCTGTGATTGGAGCTGAGTCTATAGGCCACTGTAGGCCTGAGCAGAGCTATGGCGAACTGTGTGTGGCCCTGTGATTGGAGCTGAGCCTATAGGCCACTGTAGACCTGAGCAGAGCTATGGCGAACTGTGTGCGGCCCTGTGATTGGAGCTGAGTCTATAGGCCACTGTAGGCCTGAGCAGAGCTATGGCGAACTGTGTGTGGCCCTGTGATTGGAGCTGAGCCTATAGGCCACTGTAGACCTGAGCAGAGCTATGGCGAACTGTGTGTGGCCCTGT
>CM031597.1:53565791-53578291 GCA_018398815.1 Conus ventricosus | reverse complement strand
CCGGAGTGAAACAAGGCTGCATACTGTCACCAATCCTCTTCTCCTTGGCCATCGACTGGTTGATGCGAAACGTCACCCAGGGAAAGCAACGGGGAATCCGGTGGACGTTGACCTCAGTCTTGGAGGACATTGACTACGCAGATGACCTGGGACTGCTGTCACACAAGCATCAGGACGCCCAGCAGAAGACGGAAAGCCTCAGCGAGATAGCCAGCACCATTGGGCTGAAGGTCAACGAGAGGAAGACGCAGGTCATGAGGAAAAATGCCACAAACAACAACCCCATCACCGCTAACGGCAAACCACTTGATGATGTTCAGGAATTTGTATACCTGGGCAGCAAGATGACCACAGACGGCGACTGCAACCAGGAGATCAACGCCAGAATCAGCAAAGCCAACCAAGCTTTCGCAGTGCTTAGGCCCATCTGGAGATCCACCGTCCTCAGCATCCAAACGAAGATTCGACTCTTCAAGAGCAATGTCCTCAGCGTCCTCCTGTATGGCTCAGAGTGCTGGAAGACGACCGTCGCCATCGAGAAAAAGCTGGAAGTGTTCCAGAACAAATGTCTGCGACGTATCCTCAGGATCTTCTGGCCGAACATCATCTCAAACGAAGAACTGAGGACTAGAACAGGAGTCTCCACAATACAGGACACCATCCAGGCGCGTCGATGGAGATGGCTAGGGCATGTCTGTCGCATGCCACCCAGCTCACTCCCCAGAACAGCCCTGCACTGGACCCCCCAAGGTAAAAGAAAACGGGGGCGACCGAAGGAAACCTGGCGCAGGACAATAGAAAGAGAGCTGAAAGGCAAAGGACTGACTCTCAACACAGCCCCCAGAGCAGCCGCAGACAGAGCCAGATGGAGATCTCTTGCCATAGCCTCAAGCGCCAGCAGGCACGGAGAGGACTGATGATGATGATGATATATATATATATATATATATATACACACACACACACACACACGGAGACGCGCGCGCGCGCGCGCACACACACACACACACACACACACACACACACACACACACGCACGCACGCACGCACGCACGCACGTTCTGTGCCACTAGCTAACGCTGCTGTCATTACTACTGCTACTGCTAAGCCACTTGTACCCCTGAACTTACCCCTACCACTGGAACTACTTCTTTTGGTGCTACTTCTTCTCTTACCATTACTACTCCAATTGCGGTTGCTTCTTCTGTTGCTCTTGCTGCTACTGTTGTTGGTCTTTGATAAGAGCTGTAAGTTCCTCCAATCAAGCGACTGATGTCAACAGACTGGAGTGAGACGGTCTTATCTCTTCACGCTGTGACTGTCTTGACAAAAAAGATTGTCTTTCTTCGAGACTTCGATCTGTGCCCCTTTTCCCTCGTGGCTTGCCTTCAACTGACCATTCCCTCATTCATCATGTCACCTCGCAACTAAACCGTCTCTCCCCCCCCCCCCCCCCCCCCCATCCCAGCCAAGACAGACCCGCCGTCATTTTAACGCCACCCCCTCCCCCTTTTCCCCTCCCCTTTCCCCCTCCCCTTCCCCCCTTTTCCCCATCCCCCTTTTCCCCTCCTTCACCCCCTTCCTGTTCCTTTTCCCTCCCTCCCTTTCCCACCCCACCCCCCTTCTACTCCCTCGCCGCCGTTTTACGCTAATAGTTTTGCCACTTGAGCGCATTGTGTGCATACTTAGCATTCACAGACCTGCGGTCTAAATAGCGAAAAGCGTTTACACCAGGGTGGCGGAAAAAAATTGAGCGGGGGGGGGGGGGGGGGGGGGAGGGGGGGACTGAAAGACTGGGGTCGGAAGGAGGTGGGGGAAGGGTGGGGGTGGAGGACAGGGATGGGGACTGATGAGAGGGTGGGGTGGGTGAGAGAAGGGGTGGGTCTGGGTACTCATTAGATCGACGTGTCAGACCGAGAGAGTCGTCAAACCCGCGGGGTTTTCCCAAAGAGCAACCCTCACCCCCACCCCCACCCCTTCTTTCTTCTTTCTTTTTTATATTTCTGTCTGTATGTTCGTCTTTCTTCCTTCTCTCCGTCCTTCCTTCCTTCCTTCTTTCCTTCCTTTTCCGCCTCCCCTCTCCCTCTCCCAACCTCTTCCCTATCTACGCCCCCACCCACCCCCGGTGCCTCCCTCCCGTTTGCGGAGGCGGGGCTGAGGATGGAGCGAGGAGCGGGGTAGACTGGATGTCTCCGTGACTGAACCAGTGAATGGCTGCGGAGCTTTACGTTGTCAGCATGGGACAGTGCCCCCTGTGTCACCAGCTCCACAGGAGAGGCACAGAGTTGAGTTCGAACGTTGAGAGAGGGTGGGGAGAGGGAGGGTAAGTGTGGAGGTGAGGGTGTGTGGAGGTTGGGCGAAAGACATGGGAAGAGGTGGAGGAGCAGGAGGGGTAAGGAGGTGGGTGTGGCGGACTTGAAGAATGGCACATGAAGGTGCCTGAATTCATATGCAAACTTATATGTATATATGTATGTATGTATGTGTGTATGTATGTATGTATGTATGTATGTATGTATGTATGTATATATGTATGTATGTATGTATGTACAGCAAGGGCAGGTGCGACCATTGTTAAAGAAACTGTGCTCATTCTGAAGACATTACGTCCACCAGCACTCGGAACAAACAGAAAGAAATCCATGACTTGATGACTTCTCACTGCTTTTCTGAAGCTTCTTTTCCTGCTTCTCCCATAACCAAATCCACCACTGTTGACTACGTCCCTACACCAGAACGTGCAGCTGTTCTCCCTCCAGCCACTTTCTTCCAGCTCCTGGTGTGGACGCTTCCATCATTTCAGGCCATTTCATGGCATCAGGACTTCCCAACTGTCACCCATGCTGAGTTAGAATGATAATATGAACATGCGTCTGACTGATTTGCGTAGTCAGTTATTCTGCAAATGGATTTCCAGCCTTATACCCTTCAGAAGTTTAAGCCTTGGAGTCTCTCTGTTGCAGAAACGACATCGTCATCAAAACCAGCAGATAAAGGTGAAGTGGCGGTTGTGTGGGTTAGAAACCTGTTTACACAGGAAATCCTTCGGCAGCTTAACAACACCAACAGTTATCAAAAGGTGGATACACCCATTCTCCCTGAAGACAAAAAAAAAAGAAGAAAAAAAGTTTAAAAAAAAATATAGCAAGAAACATCAAATTCTACTCTTCAAAGGCTTTCTACATCCCAAAACAATTTCCCCATCAAAGTTCAAACTAGAGTTTAGTTTCAATTTTTTTGTCTCAAATCCACACAACGAACACCCTTGATGGACCTAGTGTTTTGCCCAGCAGCTGCCTAACAGAACACGTCTATGATTACCTGAACACCTCCCTGCAACCTGCATTTCAAACATCTGCCTACTTTTATCGGAGACACGACCCATGCCCTCAGTCTGATTGACGTGACATACCTATATACCAACACCCCCATGCAGACGGGTCGGAGGCCCACCAGTTCTTTTGTTACTAAAGGGAATACCCATTTGTCTCAACCACCAGGGCGATACGCTTCACCAGATTTGGTCTTGCCAACAACACTACTCCGGGAAAGGTGGTGTGATCACGCCCTGAAAGACACACAAAGGGGAAATAAACCCAAGCGATTGGCAGAAGAAAGCCTGCAGATGATAGACCAGTGCAGCCTCCCAGGCAAACACAAAGCTTGGTATCTGCAGGCCATCTGATCCTGAGGATCGTGGTCTTAGTATTGGCAGGTGTGATTAACGTCCTATCAGGTGTAGGGTCTTGAGGACATGTTATCCAGAGGGCTGATTCCTTTTGACGATGAAAATGAAGAAGACGAGGTTTATAAGAGTTGTCGGTGTCTCTGTCTCCCTGCCTGTTAGTCGGTTGGTCAGTGAATTGTTGGTTCATCCTTTGTGGTGCAGTATTCACATCTGGTTGTACGTATTATAGTGGCTCATGCCGTCTTTCCCTTCGTGGTGGAAATGTTACGGTGGTAGATGTGGCCTGCCCTTTATATTCCGTTCAGGTCCTTCTCAGAGTCAATATGCATCTGCATGATAAGGCAGTTCGGATAAAATGCATCAACTGGGTACCCCCCCTCCCCCCTCGTCCTTCCGGGTTGAAGCCAGAGGACAGAGGTGAAACAAGGGGATTCAGTCTAGTGCCGGAGCAGTCGGGATTCCTTATGTCTCTTTCGTTCTTTGGCCAGTCCTTTTCATTACATAGCGGTTAACATCAACCGTCCATACCACAGGATGGGAGGGTCGTACAAGAGCTTCATGGGCTACATCTTGAGGAACGATGGGCTAGATGAAGACCTGAACATTAAGTTGTGGGTTCTCCTACACACCCCACAGCGGCGACACTGTGTCGGCAAGGGTCGGGCACTCTCTGAAGACATGTTGGAGTATGAGGTCACGTACGCATGTACGTTTGGTGATCATGAGGGCATTCCATGCAACACTCTATTAGTAACGTCCATTCCATGCAACACTCTATTTAGTAACCTCCATTCCATACAACACTCTATTAGTAACCTCCATTCCATACAACACTCTATCAGTAACCTCCATTCCATGCAACACTGTTAGTAACCTCCATTCCATGCAACACTCTATCAGCAACCTCCATTGCATATAACACTCTATTAGTAACCTCCATTCCAAACAACACTCTATCAGTAACCTCCATTCCATACAACACTGTATTAGTAACCTCCATTCCATGCAACACTCTATTAGTAACCTCCATTCCATGCAACACTCTATCAGTAACCTCCATTCCATACAACACTCTATCAGTAACCTCCATTCCATACAACACTCTGTTAGTAACCTCCATTCCATGCAACACTCTGTTAGTAACCTCCATTCCATACAACACTCTATCAGTAACCTACATTCCATACAACACTCTATCAGTAACCTCCATTCCATACAACACTCTATCAATAACCTCCATTCCATACAACACTCTGTTAGTAACCTCCATTCCATGCAACACTCTGTTAGTAACCTCCATTCCATACAACACTCTATTAGTAACCTCCATTCCATATAAGACTCTATTAGTAACATCCATTCCATACAACACTCTGTCAGTAACCTCCATTCCATACAGCACTCTATCAGTAACCTCCATTCCATACAACACTCTATCAGTAACCTCCATTCCATACAACACTCTATCAGTAACCTCCATTCCGTACAACACTCTATTAGTAACCTCCATTCCATACAACACTCTATCAGTAACCTCCATTCCATACAACACTCTATCAGTAACCTCCATTCCATACAACACTCTATTAGTAACCTCCATTCCATGCAACACTCTATCAGTAACCTCCATTCCATACAACACTCTGTCAGTAACCTCCATTCCATACAACACTCTCTCAGTAACCTCCGTTCCATACAACATTCTGTTAGTAACCTCCATTCCATACAACACTCTATCAGTAACCTCCATTCCATACAACACTCAATTAGTAACCTCCATTCCATACAACACTCTGTTAGTAACCTCCATTCCAAACAACACTCTATTAGTAACCTCCATTCCATACAACACTCTATTAGTAACCTCCATTCCATACAACACTCTATTAGTAAAATCAAATCCATGCAACACTCTATCAGTAACCTCCATTCCATGCAACACTCTATCAGTAACCTCCATTCCATGCAACACTATTCGTAACCTCCATTCCATACAACACTCTATTAGTAACCTCCATTCCATGCAACACTCTGATAGTAACCTCCATTCCATGCAACACTCTATCAGTAACCTCCATTCCGTACAACACTCTATCAGTAACCTCCATTCCATACAACACTCTATTAGTAACCTCCATTCCATGCAACACTCTATTAGTAACCTCCATTCCATACAACACTCTATCAGTAACCTCCATTCCGTACAACACTCTGTTAGTAACCTCCATTCCATACAACACTCTATCAGTAACCTCCATTCCATACAACACTCTATTAGTAACCTCCATTCCATGCAACACTCTGTTAGTAACCTCCATTCCATGCAACACTCTATCAGTAACCTCCATTCCGTACAACACTCTGTTAGTAACCTCCATTCCATACAACACTCTATCAGTAACCTCCATTCCATACAACACTCTATTAGTAACCTCCATTCCATGCAACACTCTGTTAGTAACCTCCATTCCATGCAACACTCTATCAGTAACCTCCATTCCATGCAACACTCTCTTAGTAACCTCCATTCCATGCAACACTCTATCAGTAACCTCCATTCCATGCAACACTCTGTCAGTAACCTCCATTCCATGCAACACTCTGTTAGTAACCTCCATTCCATGCAACACTCTATCAGTAACCTCCATTCCATGCAACACTCTATCAGTAACCTCCATTCCATGCAACACTCTGTTAGTAACCTCCATTCCATGCAACACTCTATTAGTAACCTCCATTCCATGCAACACTCTATTAGTAACCTCCATTCCATGCAACACTCTATTAGTAACCTCCATTCCATGCAACACTCTATTAGTAACCTCCATTCCATGCAACACTCTATCAGTAACCTCCATTCCATACAACACTCTATCAGTAACCTCCATTCCATGCAACACTCTATCAGTAACCTCCATTCCATACAACACTCTGTTAGTAACCTCCATTCCATGCAACACTCTATTAGTAACCTCCATTCCATACAACACTCTATCAGTAACCTCCATTCCATGCAACACTCTATCAGTAACCTCCATTCCATGCAACACTCTATCAGTAACCTCCATTCCATACAACACTCTATTAGTAACCTCAAATCCATGCAACACTCTATTAGTAACCTCCATTCCATACAACACTCTATCAGTAACCTCCATTCCATGCAACACTCTATCAGTAACCTCCATTCCATACAACACTCTATTAGTAACCTCCATTCCATGCAACACTCTATCAGTAACCTCCATTCCATGCAACACTCTATCACTAACCTCCATTCCATACAACACTCTATTAGTAACCTCCATTCCATACAACACTCTATTAGTAAAATCAAATCCATGCAACACTCTATCAGTAACCTCCATTCCATGCAACACTCTATCAGTAACCTCCATTCCATGCAACACTATTCGTAACCCCCATTCCATACAACACTCTATTAGTAACCTCCATTCCATGCAACACTCTGATAGTAACCTCCATTCCATGCAACACTCTATCAGTAACCTCCATTCCGTACAACACTCTATCAGTAACCTCCATTCCATACAACACTCTATTAGTAACCTCCATTCCATGCAACACTCTATTAGTAACCTCCATTCCATACAACACTCTATCAGTAACCTCCATTCCGTACAACACTCTGTTAGTAACCTCCATTCCATACAACACTCTATCAGTAACCTCCATTCCATACAACACTCTATTAGTAACCTCCATTCCATGCAACACTCTGTTAGTAACCTCCATTCCATGCAACACTCTATCAGTAACCTCCATTCCGTACAACACTCTGTTAGTAACCTCCATTCCATACAACACTCTATCAGTAACATCCATTCCATACAACACTCTATTAGTAACCTCCATTCCATGCAACACTCTATCAGTAACCTCCATTCCATGCAACACTCTGTTAGTAACCTCCATTCCATGCAACACTCTATCAGTAACCTCCATTCCATGCAACACTCTGTCAGTAACCTCCATTCCATGCAACACTCTGTTAGTAACCTCCATTCCATGCAACACTCTATCAGTAACCTCCATTCCATGCAACACTCTATCAGTAACCTCCATTCCATGCAACACTCTGTTAGTAACCTCCATTCCATGCAACACTCTATTAGTAACCTCCATTCCATGCAACACTCTATTAGTAACCTCCATTCCATGCAACACTCTATTAGTAACCTCCATTCCATGCAACACTCTATTAGTAACCTCCATTCCATGCAACACTCTATCAGTAACCTCCATTCCATACAACACTCTATCAGTAACCTCCATTCCATGCAACACTCTATCAGTAACCTCCATTCCATACAACACTCTGTTAGTAACCTCTATTCCATGCAACACTCTATTAGTAACCTCCATTCCATACAACACTCTATCAGTAACCTCCATTCCATGCAACACTCTATCAGTAACCTCCATTCCATGCAACACTCTATCAGTAACCTCCATTCCATACAACACTCTATTAGTAACCTCAAATCCATGCAACACTCTATTAGTAACCTCCATTCCATACAACACTCTATCATAACCTCCATTCCATGCAACACTCTATCAGTAACCTCCATTCCATACAACACTCTATTAGTAACCTCCATTCCATGCAACACTCTATCAGTAACCTCCATTCCATGCAACACTCTATCACTAACCTCCATTCCATGCAACACTCTATCAGTAACCTCCATTCCATACAACACTCCATTAGTAACCTCAAATCCATGCAACACTCTGTTAGTAACCTCCATTCCATGCAACACTCTGTAAGTAACCTCCACTCCATGCAACACTCTATCAGTAACCTCCATTCCATGCAAACACTCTATCAGTAACCTCCATTCCATGCAAACACTCTATCAGTAACCTCCATTCCATGCAGCACTGTATCAGTTACCTCCATTCCATACAACACTCTGTTAGTAACCTCCATTTCATACAACACTCTATCAGTAACCTCCATTCCATACAACACTCTATCGGTAACCTGCATTCCGTACAATACTCTGTTAGTAACCTCCATTCCATACACCACTCTATTAGTAACCTCCATTCCGTACAACACTCTATTAGTAACCTCCATTCCGTACAACACTCTATCAGTAACCTCCATTCCATACAACACTCTATCAGTAACCTCCATTCCATACAACACTCTATCAGTAACCTCCATTCCATGCAACACTCTATTAGTAACCTCCATTCCATACAACACTCTGTTAGTAACCTCCATTCCATACAACACTCTATCAGTAACCTCCATTCCGTACAACACTCTGTTAGTAACCTCCATTCCATACAACACTCTATTAGTAACCTCCATTCCGTACAACACTCTATTAGTAACCTCCATTCCATACAACATTCTATCAGTAACGTCCATTCCATACAACACTCTATTAGTAACCTCCATTCCGTACAACACTCTATTAGTAACCTCCATTCCGTACAACACTCTGTTAGTAACCTCCATTCCGTACAACACTCTATTGGTAACCTCCATTCCATACAACATTCTATCAGTAACCTCCATTCCATGCAACACTCTATCAGTAACCTCCATTCCATGCAACACTCTATTAGTAACCTCCATTCTGTACAACACTCTATTAGTAACCTCCATTCCGTACAACACTCTGTTAGTAACCTCCATTCCATACAACACTCTATCAGTAACCTCCATTCCGTACAATACTCTGTTAGTAACCTCCATTCCATGCAACACTCTATCAGTAACCTCCATTCCGTACAACACTCTGTTAGTAACCTCCATTCCATGCAACACTCTATCAGTAACCTCCATTCCATGCAACACTCTATCAGTAACCTCCATTTCATGCAACACTCTATTAGTAACCTTCGCACCAGTTGGAGGTGTTGGCGAGCGAGTTTCTGGCTTACCCGTATTTGTCCACGTATGGTTGTCCTGGCCTGGTCTGATGTATATCAGCACTGGGACAGTGGAATGAGTGGAGGCCACATGCACGATGAAATGGACTGGCGGCTTACCCAGACTCAGTGACGTTTTGCTGTATGAGAAGGGGGGGGGGGGGGGGTATCACAAATCATTGACAATAATCTTATGGCTTCTTTGATCAGTTTTTTTTTCTAACTCGATGTGATAGATTGACACTCAAATACCGTAGCATTAGAATGTTATTTTACGAGAAGACTGATTACAGTTTTGAGAGTAACTATCCTTGATTATTGCGACTTAAAAAATAGGAATAAACAACCGATGATTTAGGTTTCTAACTCTATATTTTCTAGTCGGTGCATAGTGCGCAATGTATATTGCGACCATTTAAAAAAATCATTATAGCATATTTCAGTCGTATGCATATATTTTTCTGTCTGATATCTGTGTTTCAAATCATATGAACATTTTGACAGTCTGGGTACCGTGTTATTGATTCTGCATTTGTGAACAAAGAACTTCGCCGATATTAGTATCAAATCCAATGCTTTGTATGTTTTTGTTTTGTCGTCTGTTCCAAACAAGATCAGCGCAATTTGTTTCACATATTCTTAAAATCCTTCCAGAAATCTTGTGATATAACACAACTAATGATGTATAGAGCCTCTTTCGAGTTTACAAAAATAGCACCAGGTGTTATTTGTCAGACCCATCCCTTTTAGCATGATACTTATTACCAGAATTTTATAAGAAAAAAAAATCTTTATTTGAAATCATATGAATGTTATTTCTTTTTTATTTTCCAGACAGTTCCCAAGACATTTTCTTAGTCTACTGGAGTATGCAATGTGATTTCCAATCTAGTGAAAGGCACCAAATTCGATGTATTTATATACTCAAGGGGTAAATTGTTGCAGACCTCGGATTCTCTGCCAATGCATATAATTTTCAGCACCTTGCTATTTTCATTCTTCAGGTTGTGTTCTTGTATTGTGTGGTTGTTGTTTTTTGACACAGCCTTTAAATGCCCGGATTCCTCCTAAATAATGGATGTTTTTAACGTGTAATCTCAACTTTGTCACGAAACTTTCGTAACTTAAACAAAAACTGCTTTTTCATCTCCCACATAAAATGTATCTTTTTCAATCAACGTTTCAAACAAAAAATGAATGCCATTGATTTTGACTTTGTTATAGTTACAGAATAGGTTCGGCTTCAAATTTCATAATACTCTAAATCAGTAAAGCGTTCCGATTGTCATAAAATTTGAATACATCCTTCCGAAACTGATTCATTTGCAATGAGACAATTGAGCTCAGTGTGAGTGCCCGGGGCTACAGACTGTTGAGGCATCCTTGATGTCTGATTTGTTTTTACAGCATCACAGCAGACACAGTGCAGTTAAAGTGACTGAATTATTTACCCCCTGTCATCAACTCAGTGTTTGAAAAACGTTGATACACACAAATGAACACATCAAAGAAACGCAGTTCGTTCCGCAGACCAGGGGACGCAATGCCGCCTTTAACTCTGGTAGCGGAAATCCAGCTGGGATGGACAAGAGCTCATAGAACTCCACCCCAGAAGTCTCTCCCGGGAACTAAGCAGCTTCATCCCCTGGGCTACGGGCTTCATGACAGCATTACTGTGCTTTGCATGACTGAGTCATTTCGTATGGCACAAGGAAGGCGTGTGTTTCAGTTGAAATGGCCATGTGTACAGGCTGAATGGCAGATGTGAAAGAAGTCAGCCTTCTTCTTTCGGGCTTGGCTTGTAGATAGATACCCTCAAAAAGCCATCACCTCAGTGTCTAATCAGGTGAGTCTGGCTTCTAGATGGATGATCCCTAGAAAGCCATCTTCCCTATGTTTGATTGGGACAGCTGGATAAACCTTTGAAAGCCATCATCCCTGTGTTTGATTGGGACAGCTGGATAAACCTTTGAAAGCCATCATCCCTATGTTTGATTGGGACAGCTGGATAAACCTTTGAAAGCCATCATCCCTGTGTTTGATTGGGACAGCTGGATAAACCTTTGAAAGTCATCATCCCTATGCTTGATTGGGACAGCTGGATAAACCTTTGAAAGCCATCATCCCTATGTTTGATTGAGACAGCTGGATAAACCTTTGAAAGCCATCATCCCTATGTTTGATTGAGACAGCTGGATAAACCTTTGAAAGCCATCTTCCCTATGTTTGATTGGGACAGCTGGATAAACCTTTGAAAGCCATCATCCCTATGTTTGATTGGACAGCTGGATAAACCTTTGAAAGCCATCATCCCTATGTTTGATTGAGACAGCTGGATAAACCTTTGAAAGCCATCTTCCCATGTCTAATCGGATGAGTCTGGCGCTCATCTGGATAGCCCCTGGATAGCCACCTCCCTCAGTGAAGCCAGTGTTGTCTGGTTTCTAAACAGATAGGTCCGATCTTGAGAAAGCAGATAGGCCCGATCTTAAGACGGATAAACCGTAGAAAACCGACACCCCCCTTGTTAATATATTTTTCCATTAAGGTTGAGAATAAGATGACTTTGAATCGGCTGAGTATGACTGAATAAGATGACTGTTAGTCGGCTGAGTATGACTGAATAAGATGACTGTTAGTCGGCTGAGTATGACTGAATAAGATGACTGTTAGTCGGCTGAGTATGACTGAATAAGATGACTGTTAGTCGGCTGAGTATGACTGAATAAGATGACTGTTAATCGGCTGAGTATGACTGAATAAGATGACTTTTATTCGGCTGAGTATGACTGAATAAGATGACTTTTAGTCGCTGAGAATGACGGAATAATATGACTTTTAGTCGGCTGAGTATGACTGAATAAGATGACTGTTAGTCGGCTGAGTATGACTGAATAAG
>CM031597.1:53535791-53560791 GCA_018398815.1 Conus ventricosus | reverse complement strand
TATCTTTCATTATCTATCTATCTATCTATCTATCTATCTATCTATCTATCTATCTATCTATCTATCTATCTATTTATCTATCTATCTATCTATCCATCTATCTATCTTTTCCAGCCTTCCTTTTCCTCGTTCTTCTACCCTTTTTAACCTCCTAATTTCAAACCTTCTTTCTTCATTTCTTTGTTTGTTTGTTTGTTTTTTCAACCAAGCTTTCTTTCCCTCTAGCGTTCTCATGCCATGATACAGACCTTTGAGGTCAGCTGGACCATGAACATCATGAACGTACTTCTGCCTTTCTTCCTTTCTTTCTGGGCCATGAACATCATGAACGTACTTCTGCCTTTATTCCTTTCTTTCTGGGCCATGAACATCATGAACGTACTTCTGCCTTTCTTCCTTTCTTTCTGGGCTATGAACATCATGAACGTACTTCTGCCTTTATTCCTTTCTTTCTGAACCATGAACATCATGAACGTACTTCTGCCTTTATTCCTTTCTTTCTATGTTTTCTCTCCATTTCTTTACATCTTATCTTTCTTTTCTCTTTTCTTCCAGTATTTTTTTCTCCCTTTCTACATGTCTTTGTTCCTTTCTTTTTGCTTTTATACCTTTCCAGTCTGTCTGTCATTCTACCTTTCTTTCTTTCTTTCCTTCTATTTCTCTTTTTTTTTTGCCTCTTACTTTGGACTGTTTGCTCTGTCTTTCAGCGTTCTGTTCTTTTTCTATCTATCATCTTCCTTTCTCAGTTCCTTTATTTTTCTGTCTTTCTATCTTGTTCTTTCTTTCCACCTTTCGCTTTCTCTTTCAAGCTTCCATTTTGTCTGTTGTCCCCTCTGTACCCTTCTTTGTCTCTGCCTTTCTTGTTTCTTTGTATCAGTACCTCTTTCTATCTGTCTTTTTTCTATGTTTTTCTCTCTCGTTTTCTATCTTTCTTTCTTCTATGTTTCTCTCTCTTGTTTTCTGCCTTGTTTTTCTTTTCTTTGTTTTGACCTTTCGTTTTTTCTTTCTTCCTTTCCAACTTTCTTTCTTTCTCTCTCTTTTTCTTTTAACCTTTCGTTCTCTCTGTCTCACTACATCCCTTTCACCCCATGCGTTTCGTAACTGAAGAAGCATGCATTACTCCCCCCCCCCCTTCCCCCCACCCCCACCCCTCCCCGGAAACACCAAATCGATGAGTCTCGGAATTGTGAGAGATTAAGTACTTAAGGATTGCAGAGGCAGGGAGAGTGGTCTTTTCATGGAGCTATCGGAAATGCTTTCATCGCCATCAAAGCTAATCTATGGTGATCTTTCAGTGCTGTGACGGTGATAGTTACCTTTAGGCCATGAACACTCAAACTGTACGGGATTCTTGGTGGCTGGCTTCAGTGGTACAGATCACCACCTTTCTCAGTAAGATGTTGCAGGTTTGAATCCAACCGTCGTCTGACGTAAAATTCGCCTTTTCTTCTTTTTTTTTTTTTTTGCTACCCATCTTAACTGTATTCTCCGGTCTGGTGGTACAAGTGTAGAGCTAGAATTCTCCTGAACCAGACCACCCCGTCTGGCGTGGCATCCTCGTGGGTGTGGACGTGTAGCCTGGGTGTTGCTGACTGACCGCTGTCCAGGGAGAGGGAGAAGAACTGTTGGAGGCAGCTTTGACGCATGAAGATCAGCTCTGGTTCGGGGTCCTGTTTTATTTGTTTTTGTACGTCTCTATCTGTCTCTCTTTCTCTCTCTGTCTCTGTTCATCTCTCTCGCCGCTCTCTGTATGTCTGTCTGCCTGTCTGTCTGTCTCTCCCTCTCTCTCTTTCCACTCCTCTCTCTCTGTTTTTTTTTTCTCTTTCTCACACTCCCCCCCTCCCCCTCAGACACACACACACACACACACACACACACACACACACACACACACACACACACACACACACACAACACACACACACACACACACACACACACACACACACCAATGCACAGACAAGCAGATGCACAGACAGACAGACATCCGTATGTTGCACACACATACTCCGTCCTCCCCCCCCCCCCCCCCCACACACACACAGTGAGTCTAAAAGTAAAGCTCTACTTTTGGGCCTACATTATTTCTGTGTGGATCTGTAGATGTAATGTACACATGTAGGATACTACTTCAGTTTGTAAGGTAATATGTTGATCTGTTAGGTATCATATAGTACTTTAAGGTATGTTGATCTGTAATCATTATTTTGATCTGTATGTATTGTATTGACCTGTAGACTATTGTGTTGAACAGTGAGGTAAGATGTTGGTCCGTAAGCTATTACATTGATCGGTGTATGGTATTATGATGATCTGTAGGATATCACATTGACCTGTAGGGTATCAGGTTGATCTGTAGCGTATTATATTGATTGTATTATATTGATCTGTATGTAATGTTTTTGACCTTTGATGTTTCATGTTGAAGTGTGAAGTAAGATGTCGATCTGTAAGAGTATTATGCTGATCTGTAAGGTATTACGATGATCTGTAGGGTACCATATCAATCTGTCAGGTGCCATGTTAATCTGTAGAATGTATTGTTGAACTGTAGGGTTATATGATAATTTGTAAGGGCATCATGTTGGTCTGTGGGAGACAATGTTGATCTGTAGAGTGTTACGTTGTACTGTAGGGTCATTTTGTTGATCTGTAAGCTATTAGGTAACCTGTGGGGTATCAGTAGCACATGGGACATTTTGTATATTGATGTTTAGGGTAGAACTGATTTGCAGGGCACTATGTTGATTCGTAGAGAACGATGTCGATCTGTAGGTTTTATGTTGATTGTTACAGTGTCATGTTGATATGCAGGGTATTTTGTTGATTTGTAGCGTGGCATTTATGTTGATTTGTAGGGTATTACGTTCATGTCTAGGGTGCTATGTCGATCTTTAGGCATTCCGTTGATGTGTAGGGTATTATGTTGATCTGTAGGGTGATTCACTTATCTGTAGCGTATTATGTTGACCTGTATGGCATTATGGTAGTCTCATGCTGATCTGCAGGGTATTTTGTTAATCTGTAGGGCACTACATGGGTCTGTAGGATATTACATTGATCAGTGGCGTATTACGTGAGTGGAATGCGGTTGTTTGACACGACAGTGACGGTTTGTTGACGGAAATCTAAACAACATCCCCCGCTGGCTTCCTCCAGTCCAGCCGGCAAACGTCTGCACAGCTGCTGGACAGGCCGCGGCGCTCAGTACTCTCTGAACATGGGCTCTGAAGAAGAAGACATTTTAGTTGGCGCTATTTTAATCATTTTGATCACTTGCGTACAATTGAAGAATTACAAAAAAATCGAAGATGGTGGGTGAGACCATGTATCGCAAGGTGGGAGACGTTTGGTGCATACCATTCTCCTCTCTTCTTTCCATCTTTGTTCCACGTTGTCGTATACGCCGTTCGAGCTTCAGGTGAGCAGTAATCAGTCAGTACACATTTTCACGCACAAACACATACATGCATGCATGAACACATGTAAGTCAGAGAGAGAGAGAGAGAGAGAGAGGTGGGGGGGGGGGCGTGAAGGAGAGAGAGAGAGAGAGAGAGAGAGAGAGAGAGAGAGAGAGTGGAAGGTGGGCGGGGGAGAAGAAGATTGGAAGAGTAGGGGAGAGATGGGGTCAGAGAGAGAGGGAGAAAGAAATTATTCAAAGGCCAATGAACTGAGAGTGAGAGAGAGAGAGAGAGAGAGAGAGAGTGTGTGTGTGTGTGTGTTGTGTGCTTGCATGCGTGCGTGCGTGCGTGCGTGCGTGTGTGTGTGTGTGTGTGAGTGAGTGAGCACGAGCGCACCACCCTCTTGAAGTCGCCTGCCCGGCTGTGATTATGTTCGCTTAAATGATCAAACCTTCTCCACTCCCTACCCAACTCCACTGCCCGCCTCCCACTCCCCGAGCATTTCCCATTGTGCTCTCTCTCTCAGAGAATGTAAATATCTTCGTTCAAAGCTCACCCATCTTATTTTGCACGATAACCCCCCTTTTCACATACAAATCACGTCTATCACATGTCAGTTTTGCCAAAATTAACACCTGTTTTATAACAAAATTAACACCCCAAAACCATCAAAAATTGACGTTATTAACACATTGAAACGGGGGCTTACTGCTAGATAAGATTTGGTGATCGTGAACAAAGATATTTACCTTCTCTTACAGACACATAAAATGAACTAAAGCGTATATGCTTAACAGTTTACTACAAACTGGTCGCCGTCGTTACGCGACACTGCAAGTCGATAAATTGCAATTACTGCCCCATCCTGTGTTAATGGGGCTGGCCGCCCACCACTGCAGTGGTGTTATCAATACCCCTGCAATGCGGTAAATTAGTATTCATCGCGCGATGCACGCGACCAATCAGAAAGAAGTATGACGTCATTTTTAGTCGACAGACCGTAAGCCCCCCGCCAGTTGGTCATTTTTGATGTGAGCGCCAGCGGAGCAGTTGTGCTGTGTGCAGGCTCGTGCATTTTCTGTGATAGAATTGATTTTACCAGAAATATTTATGTCTCAAGACAGCATTTCTTCAGAGTTAGAGAGAGAACATTCTGGAATCGCAAGTTGCTCATCAAAATTTATTAGATTTTTCAACACAGCCATCAACTTTAATTCTACCTGATTATGGATCAAGATTCTACTTCTAAACAAGGTCAAAATCTCCCGTTACCACCGCCAACACCAACGGAATTGTGGACTGAAGAAGAAATGTGTATTTTGCGGGAGAATCAAGACTACTTTTAAAAAAATGACAGAAATAGTTGAAAAAGCAAAAACAAAAGGGCCACAGAAATTGCCAAAGAAGCCTAAAACAACACTTCAACATTTGTTTAAAGAAAAGGAAGGCAAAAAGACAAGCAGGAAAGAGTTAACACAAGGTGAGCTGCATACCTATCTTATGTCAAGTCAGGCTGACGTTCAATCAGCTATTTTGAGAGAAGCATTTTCTGAAGATCTTTTTTTCAATCACAACAGATGAAAATGAAGTTGTGGACAGGCTGCAAAAGGGGGTGAGAAATCTGAAGAAGCAGATGCTCAAACAATCATGATCTACGTTCAGTTTGGGAATTTCTTGAATCTTTGCAAAAACTGGCATGAAGAGGCAAAAAAAGCTGGAATGATAAAAGAAACTTGGGTCAGTGGCTTAAAGAGAAATGTGGATATTCTGATGATCATGCTCGCAAATTGCGTGCTGTTTCAAAAGTGCTTTTTGGGTATCCTCAGTTTTACACTGTTGGCCTCCCCTTCAGCTTTATTTTCAGCAATTTAAAACAAATTCAAACCATGCTGCAAGCCCCTCAATTTGAGACTATTGGAAAAAACCTCTCAGTCTACCTCCAACAACTACCCTGCAAAGCCTCCCAGTGAACGCCACAAACGCATGACGTGGTCTAGCGGTTTTGCAAAACCGCCAAGCTATTGATCGTGTGTGTAGTTTTTTCCTTCATCGCCCGACCGGCCCAAGCTGCGCCTGCGCCCCGCTTCACCTGCTTCAGGCTGCCTTCGGGTGGCCGCCAATAGAACTGAAACAGATCCTGTGATTATTGATTCAGGATTCTGCTAAGTGCTTTGGTGGCTGTCTCGAATTCACGACGTTCAAGTGTGAACCACAAAAAGCCCCCACTTCACATTTTCCCCACAAGCACCTTTACCATCTATTGTGCGTGTGTTTGTTTGTTGTTTTGTTGTTTGTTTGTATTTGTTTGTTGTTTGTTTGTGTGTGTTTGTGTGTGTAATGGGTGTGAGAAAGAGCGTTCTTCTGCCCTACAAATGCAATGCAGTAATCCAGGTCAAAAGACCTGCTATGATTAACATAGTTAATTAAACCACAACACGCCCCACCCCCCGCCCACGCACGCACACATATATAAAACCCTAATGGCTCACAGAGCGCTCTTCTACTTCTAATACCATTAATAAATCAGAACAAAACAACTGGCTTTCCACCTTGATTAGTTATTTTTACATCTAATGAATTTATAGGTCCATTAATTAGTTCTTTAAATTCACTGTTTTTTCCAACTGAGATTAATTGATAATCGCAAAATCCGCCCTAGTTGATGGCAAAACCTTTAGAACTGTAGACGGGTAGCCATCAAACAAATTAGTATCTGTTCTTAACTGTTGTAAATGGACATACAACATTGGGTTCACAAGAAAATCAGAAGGTTTATTACCTTCAAATTGCCAGACATCTCTCTTGTACTAAAATCTATAAGTTCTATTCGCTACCGTGGAAGCCTAAGATTCTTGCAAGCCCCTTAGGAAAAGTATACTCTCTTCTTTCTTCTAGTGGGAAATGTATAGTAATTCTGAGGTTTGCTTCGTTAATTTTTAAACAATATACCATATTCGCTAAGTACTTCTTTTAAAGAACAAAATTGTAGTAGCCATTAGGTATTTGCACATTAGTTATTTGATTGCCCGCCCCGTTACTAATATTGATCCAGTTATTTTGGGCTTCTTCAGATACGTTAGCCCACATAACTTTAAAGCCAATTCTTTAAGGGCAATCCTACAACTCCCGCGCCAATTGACAATTGGTACGTTAAGAACACGCGCTCGTTTTGCTTGGTTATATAGATGTACATCTTTTTATAACTATTAAAAAAATTATTAAATATAATGAAAGTGTTATTAACGTCCGCGGGACTGAGCCCTTGCTACTTTTCTAGTATGCCTTCTACTTCTAGCTCTATTAATAAATCAGAACAAACAACCGGCTTTCCATCTTGATTAGTTATTTTTACATCCAAGGAATTTATAGTATCCCAAATTAATTCTTTAAATTGGCTGTCTCCATCAAAACTATATAACTGATAATTGCAAACCCCCGCCCCCAGTTGGTAGCAAAACCTTTAGAACTGTTGACGGATTGCCAGCAACAAATTAGCACAGGTTCTTAACTCTTGTAAATGGACATACAACATTGGGTTCACGAGAAAATCAGAAGGTTTATTGCCTTTAAATTGATAAACATCTTCTCTTGTACTAAATCTATAATTTTTGTTACTGCTGTGAAAGCCTAAAATTCGAGCAAGTCCTTTAGGGAAAGTGAACTCTCTTCTTTCTTCTAGTGGGAAATTTATAGTAATTCTGAGGGTTGCCCCGTTAACTGTTAACAATAGCCAAATTCGCTAAGTTTCTTCTTTTAAAGAACAAAAGTTGTAGTAGCCATCAGGTATTGTTATATGAGTTACGTGATTGCCTTGTTCGCCATTAACATTAATCCAGTTATTCTGAGCCTTTTCAGATATGTTAGCCCACATAACTTTAAACCCAATTTCTCTAAGGGCAACCCTATAATTGCCGCGCCTATTGTCAATTGGGTAGGTTAAGGGCACACGTTGTTTTGTTGGTTTATATAGATGCGCATCTTTTTTTATAACTATTTAAAATTAATTTAAAAATGGTAGCCTTTGAATATATTGAACATGCTTCTTACAATGTAGGAGCGTTTTATAACCCCAAATCTTTGGACTTCAGCAATTTAAACCATTGCAGTAGATGGATCATGTGGCTTCCAAGTTAGACTTGTAAACCCGCTAACTAGATATTTAAATCCGCCAATAAAGAGTGACAGAGTAACCATCAGCATGGACATCCCACCCCATGGCTTTTTTCCAGAATCAGTTAAATTTTGCTGTTTACTGCGCAACTACTGGCTGCGGTGTTCATATGCAGACCATTTAAACCACCCTAATCTTTTAGTAAGGGCAGTATATAACTTTCATGTTTATTACCAGTACAGACGAAAACTAACTGAACTACAAGTAGTTCTCCCTAACGACAACGCTTTTTATCCATTCAAAAACAGCCCAATGAACAATAATGCATATGAAAGAATCTGCAACGAATTTAACATTAATCCTTCAACTGATTTTAGGCAAAAGTTAGACCGCAATCATGGGTTAGGCACATTGTATTTGTGGGGTGCAAAAAGAGAATATACTTATGACTACTGGCCCAGCCACACCTCTTTTCACCAAAAAGCACAAGTTAGATTGGGGTCCATAGAAACAAAAACACCCTAATGCCGGACAACATTTATCTTAGATAAAAGTAAAGGCCTAACAATGCCAGGCGTGCAAAGACTTAATGACTCCATAAGGACATACTTTGGTGTGTATTAGGAGCGCAAGCACAGACCAAGTCTAGCATAGTTGATCAGTCTACAGGCTTTGATTCCAGAAAACAATTTCTAGCTAATTTAGAAGATGCTATTAACTCTGCTGTTGATTGCCTGCCAGCATACAGAGGTATCAAGACGTTCTTGCACATGCTAGGTCAAAGGTTGACTTTGTTGTAGGGCATGGATTATACATGCTACCCTCTGACCTTAGACTGCAGATTGGCATGATACAGAATTATAATAATGAAATCCTCATAGCCGATACGACCATGACTTAGGGCACAATAAATGGTTAACACAAGGCCCGCCCCATCCATTTTAAAAAAAGTACCTAGCCCTGAAGAAAGCGATCCAGTTATAACACCCCGAAAGCGATCCACCACCAGTTATAACACCCCACAGCCAGAAAGCAACCCAGAAAGCACGCCACCTGTTGATCTACCTTACACTGACAGCCACACCAGAGAAAAGACAGCCCTTGTTGTGTTTTTAACTTTTACTGGATTAGCTATACTTATATTTTACTAAAAATTAATCCAGCAGCTAGCACTCCTAGCGTCCACAGATGGTCAGCCATATAACCAGCAACTTTACCTATCTGTGCCTATCTGGAGTCTGAGGTCAGAAGGCAGCATGTATAAACCAGTGCCAACAGCAAAGTCTGCTTTCGATCTTGCGTATTGTAAAACATTTTGGTACCTTTTAATACTTGAAGGTAAATCAACTGTAGAATTAATGGCGTCCTCTAAATTTGCTAAGTATTGTTTTTGTGCATCAAAACCAGTAGAAGGATCAGTTATGCCCGATCTCGTTTGTGCTTGCGAACCTAGCAAACACCAAACGTAAGTACGAACAGAGTCGTTTATTCGTTCTATTCCTGCTTTAGTTAGGCCCTTAGAAGTGTCTAAGATAAATGTTGTCCATGCTGTTTTATGCTCTTGCTCTATGGACCCGAGGTGAACAGCCGTGCCTGAAGAGAAAGATGTGTAAGGAGGTTTCCAGTCATAGTTATACTTTCTGTGCACGCCCCAAAAATAAGGGGTGCCTAGACCTTGATTAAGATCCAACTTTTGTCTAAAGTCTGTCTTAGCCTTAATATTGAATTCGTTACAGATCCTTTCAAAAGCCTTCATGTCTATTCTGTTGCTGAATGGATTAAACGGTTTGTCATTTGGTAATGGCGCTTGCAGTTCAGTCAAAATACGTCTGAAAGTGTAATAAAAATGAAATCTGTACACTGACCTCACCAAAGGATCAGGATGATTTAAATGATCAGCATACGACACTCCACACCCAGTTGATGCACAAAACACAGCAAAGTTTAACTGGTTCTGATAAAACTGCATCGGATGACTAAACCACACTTTCGGGATGTGGTCGTTTTTTAATAGGGGGTTAAGATAGCTCTTCAATGGAGTACTAACCTTTACTTGAAAGGTGTCAGACTGAGTCACAGAAATGTCAAGAGTATCAGTTGTTATATTTTTAAGATTGTAGTGCGGCCCAACAGAATATTTTGCATCAGTATATTTAAATGCGATCATTTTTATTTCGTTTAAAAAATGTTTGTAACAATAACAACTCAAGACCGTCCTTCGTTTTTAGAACATGCTATTGATAACAATTGCGGAGCCAAAATGGTTGCACTTCATGAAATTTTTTACAAAGTCGTATGGTTTAATATTAGTGAATCCAAGGAGAATAATAAGATTAAAAAATATAATAATGCAGGAAAATTAGTTAGCCAGTTAACAATACCTGATGGTTATTACGGTTTTGCTCACTAAAAGAAGCAATGAGTAACTTTGACATTACTCTCAAACTTAACAATGCAAATCTGAAAACAATGTTGGCCTTCAAGCCTGAAGAAGAAGAAGTAGGTTACTATTTTGATGGAGAGCTAGCTAAAATGTTAGGCTTTACAACTGCTAATCGACCCATTCATAGTTTTAGAGTTACGTCAAACAAAACTACTTATGAGGGAGAAAATCCGCTCGATCTTGCATTACATTCATTACTCTATGTTCATTTGGATGAGCTGAGCACTGATGAAAACTTATATGATGGAAGGCCCTCAACTGTTTTAAGAGCTCTTCCGTCAGGGAAAGCTGCATATTTCGATTATGAAATTATACAATTCCCTAATTTACATTTTAAAAAAGATTAGTTTGCGGGGGGTCGGATCATTTAATATAAAAATTGCAGACAAAACAGGGAAAGTCGTGAAATGTGATAACCTGCACATTGTTTTGGAAAAAAAATAAGTTGTTCTAAAAAATAATGTCGCGTGGGCCAGAAGAATCAGGAGTTACATTAGCGCCTGTGAGTGTTAACTTTAAATTAAAAGACCTTGCAGACGTTGAGGACTTTGAACAAACGTGAGATAGGCGCTTTGTATGGTTTTGAGTAAAATAAAGATGGTGATTATAAACGGCAAAGAGGTTGGCGACAACAAAAAGTTTCTAAACTAGAACAACTGCGAAAATGTAGAAGCAATAATGCTGGCCAGTATGAATATAAAATAGTTCGAAAACTGACAGCAAATGGCACTTAGAACCATATTTAGAATGGGACATAAATTTGAATTCATAAGCCCATTTACATTTTTTAGCCGTCAAAAAGTTTCAGAAAAGAAATTCAACTCTGGCCCTTTACATGTAAGTCTTATGCCAGAGGACAATAGTCGGAAAGAGATTGAAAAAACGCCGTATGGGAAAAAACAGTAAATCCTCCACAGAAAAGAAACGGTTTTAAAGGAAGCTTCTACAAAATTAAAAGTTCATCCGCACAGGAAATTAGGAGACACGTTCACAATGATATTTGAAATTTCTGTCTTAAAGATGTAGAGGGGATGGGGTTGTGGGCGTTAGTGACGTCCTTATAAAAGGAATTAATATTAGCTGGCAAAACTTTGACGTAAACGTCTTAAAGTTACCGTCGTCGTTCTTCACAATGGTGAGGATATTAAGACCATAACAACAAGCAACAAAATCAGTGTTGACTTAAATAAAACAATCTTACAGAACGAATTGGATTAATCTTACCCATTTAGGCTTATAGGGTTTTATTATACTGAACAAGTTCTGACGAGAGTATGATAATATAATAAACAGGATAAATTAAATTAAATTCTGTTATAAAAACTATGGAGCAGTTAAACTTTATGCCAAAAAAGCCTCATTGTTCATTGATTTGTGGACAGACTGATTGTGGAAAAACAATATTGTCCTAACCTATTACAAACAGTTTTATCGCTATAATTTTGAGTGTATTGTAATTTTCTGTCCAACGCTTAAATGGAACAAAACTATCATGATAGAGGTTTATATGGACAGATGATGACGTATTTTTAGTTAATCCTAGCAATAAACTGAGTGAGTGTTTAGAAACTCTTTATAGAATGTTTGAAGGAACACAGACACTATTTATTATAGATGATGTTCGGCAGAAAGAGACATAGTAAAAAAAAGAAACACTTTGTCAAAACTAGCATTCGTGGAAGACATGCTGGAATAAAATGTGTGGATTTTATGTCAAACATATAACTCAGTTTTAAAAGACTTTAGAAAACAGTTAAAACTGTAGTTTTATTTCACATGAAAGACAGAGACTCATTTTATGAATGTTTGCGCGAAAATGATGTTATTGAAAATGATCAGGAAAAACATAGGGAAGCAAAAACTAAAAAATGAAAAGTTAGAAATTAGTATTGAAAACGGATAATCCCACCAGTAAAGTTTGTTTGTAAGGGTTTTCTTGTCAGAGAACAGTAAATGTCTGGTTCTGGCTCAGCAGCTCGAATTGTTGAAGCTGCTGAGCCAGAACAGACATTTTACTGTTCTCTCCTCCCTATTGGAGGATGTCTCCCCCTTGGAGAATGTAAGCTTGCTGAAGGCTCATTTTGAGAAGCATTTATTTTATTTTTTCCCCATTCACCCACTCAAGCACATACTGTTAGTTAGGCAGAATCATCTACCACTGCAGATATGAATGCGTTATCCCCCCATTTCTTTAATCTAAGAATAAGGCAAGCTTTGTTTATAATTCAATATATATATAATTATATATAAATATATATATATAAATATATATATATAATATAAATATAAAATGTGTGTGGGGTATATATATATATATATATATATATATATATATAGATGATATAATCAAAGAGCCTAAATGATTTTAAAAGTGCTCGACCCTTGGGAGCAACATTTTTTTTTTCAATGATGTTAAAAAGGAAGGTTAAAACTCAAGGTTAAAACTCGACAAATTTGTTTCTAGCGGCGTTGCGCTGTCATCAGGATGATTTTTGTTTGCCCACCCGCCGATGTTATATAGCGTGTGGGCTCACGTTTGCGGTTGTTAGCACGTGCGGGTTGGCTGCACGTGTTTTTTGGGGCTTTCAGGTTTTTGTTTTGGATGTGTTCACTAACAACGATTTCCATTTATGCCTGCAGTTGTTTACTATTTCTGTTTTGGTGTTTAAAGTTGCTAAGTGTGGTTTGCATAGTATTAACCATTTTTCAGTAAACATAGGTTGCACCTTTTTGAAACATTGCTGTATGGTGATGCTCTTTTTATGATTTCCAGGATATATTGTAGCTTGTTTTTGCGTCTTTAAGTTTCCAGAATATATTTGCTCAGTTCTGTTTGGTTTTTATATTTTTCTTTATTGAATGACTGTTTGTGGTTTGCATATCTGGTTTTGAAGTGGTTTTCAGTGATCCCTATGTATGTTTCTTTTTCATTTTCTGATGTTACAGTAGCCTGGTATACAATGTGTGTGGAGACATTTATTGTTTAGTGGGCACTGCTCCTTTCTCGTGCAATTGCAAGATTTCCTTTCTTCACCCTTCTTTGCCGTGTTGATTTTCATTTTATTGGATGCGTCAATCAGACTATCAAACCTGTCATGCAATGAGAGAGTGATTCAACAATGCAGCAGTGAATACCAGAGGCACTACAAACAAGTGGATACAATTACAAACTACAATACAACCCGGACAACAACACAAATAAAAGCAAGAAAAATAGGAGAAGAAAAATCATATGGTATAACCCCCCATACGACGGGAAACTCAAAACAAACATAGGGAAAGAATTCTTCAAAATCCTAGCAACTTCATTTCCAAAAGAGCACAAACTGTCCAAAATATTTAACAAAAACACTGTCAAACTATCGTACTCATGTATGCCCAACCTCAAAAACCTGATTGACGCATCCAATAAAATGAAAATCAACACGGCAAAGAAGGGTGAAGAAAGGAAATCTTGCAATTGCACGAGAAAGGAGCAGTGCCCCACTAAACAATAAATGTCTCCACAACAACATTGTATTACCAGGCTACTGTAACATCAGAAAATGAAAAAAAACATACATAGGGATCACTGAAAACCACTTCAAAACCAGATATGCAAACCACAAACAGTCATTCAATAAAGAAAAATATAAAAACCAAACAGAACTGAGCAAATATATCTGGAAACTTAAAGACGCAAAAACAAGCTACAATATATCCTGGAAAATCATAAAAAGAGCATCACCATACAGCAATGTTTCAAAAAGGTGCAACCTATGTTTAACTGAAAATGGTTAATACTATGCAAACCACACTTAGCAACTTTAAACACCAAAACAGAAATAGTAAACAACTGCAGGCATAAATGGAAATCGTTGTTAGTGAACACATCCAAAACAAAAACCTGAAAGCCCCAAAAAACACGTGCAGCCAACCCGCACGTGCTAACAACCGCAAACGTGAGCCCACACGCTATATAACATCGGCGGTGGGCAAACAAAATCATCCTGATGACAGCGCAACGCCGCTAGAAACAAATTTGTCGAGTTTTAACCTTGAGTTTTAACCTTCCTTTTTAACATCATTGACAGATATATATATATATATATATATATATATATATATATATTATATATATATATAAAGCCGAACAATTAAGTAGTGGGGAGACAAGTGCAGGCTAACAATTCTTCCGTCATTATAGTAATGACTTGGCAAAGATTTGAACTAGTGAAAAAAAGAATAGGATGGGGATGGGGGGGGGGGGGGGGGGGGGGGGGGGGGTTCAAGGTGAAGAAACTGGGAACGTAAAATTAAGAAAATCTGTTATAAGTGTGAAAACCCTTCACGAGGGAACCATTGTAATCCCTCCCAAAGACAGATCTATTGGTATTGCCTGCTCCTAGGCCTTTCGTCCGCTGAATCGGACTCATCAGGAGACACGGCTGACTGTGTCTGTGCTCTTGGCATACACACACACACACACACACACACACACACACACACACACATACACACACACACACACACACACACACACACACACACACACACAACACACACACATATACATACACACATATAAAACACACTGTACATACTGTCAGGTTTGACTCGCTCCGAACGTCGCCATCGCTTCGCGGTGCCAGAGGGTCGTTTAAAACGAGACTGATGCGACATTGTTGAGTTAAAGTGATTCGCTTTTGACGCGCCCGGTATGCAAATGGCTATTGCCATCATGCCCAACTTAAAGAAAGCTGTAGATTTGTTAACTGACAATTAAGACAGAGTGCATTGGACACAGACAGATAGGCAGACATCTATCTATCTATCTATCTATCTATCTATCTATCTATCTATCTATCTATATCTATATCTATATCTATCTATCTATCTATCTATCTATCTATCTATCTATCTATCTATCTATCTATCTGTCTGTCGGGCTATGTGAGTCTCTGTTGGTACGTGGAATGGTCGGCATTCCCCTGTTGTGAAGACCTACGCCCTGTGCTGAGTCAACACCATCCACACGCTGTTTGCTTCTCTCCTTCTTTGGTGTGTTTCCGCTATGTCATCTTCCGTGCCTCTCGCTCCACCCCCCACCCCCCGTCCTCCCCAATCCCCTGTGGCATGATCCCCTCGCCGCTAATTTCTACTCCCCTATACACAGCCGTACCCTTGTTCATCCTGTTGTGACCCTAGCAACCACAGACTACAGGGAGTCTTCAGGAGACGCCCCCATTTCTTGGTGGCAGAGTCCAGAGGCTTTGAGGCACCAAGGTCTGTGCAGACTACTCCCTGAGGTCTTGCTGAAATAACATCAGGGAGCAGTAACAGAAGTATTTGCAGTGATATCAAGAAAACACTAGGGCCGGTGTCGTATATAATACTGTCGCTCATAAAATCGTGTCGCAGCGACAGTATTTCCCGGAAATACTGCATTTTAATGGACAGCTACAATATTCTATGGGACATTTTTCGTGAAAAGTTGTCGCGCGACATTTTTTTCCAGCAATTATTGTCGCTGCAACAATATTTCACGTGAAATGCTATCGCTGCGATACAATTCCACGGCGACAGTATTATATACGACACCGGCCCAGAGTAACCCAGACTCACTCAAATCTTCTGCTGGAGAATTCATTACAGACAAAGGCCAGGAGGAAAAGAGATAGAATGTTGCTCAGAACCCAAATCCAGAAAGAAACTGTATGCCCCCTAGCTACAGACATCATAGGGTGCCTGACAACCATTACCGAACGAAACACCAAACTGACGGTGGAAGAGGTCAGCTAAGCCGTCAAACTGCAGCCTCAGGCAACGACAGGATTCCCCCAAACTACTCCAGAACTGCAAAGCTGCCATGTTGCTTTCACTGCAGGAAGCCCATGCCAGTGTTGGTAGGAAGACACACAGTCACGGGGATGCCAAATTTATCACCCTCTACACAAGAGTGAAAGAAGCGACTGCAGCAACTATTGAGGCATCTCCCTCCTTAGCACAGGCGGCAAAGGCTCTGCTCGGGTCATAACTGATGTCCTGCAGAAGCTGGTAGAACGTGTCTACACTTTACGGCTTCTGAGCAAGGTAGACATGGTCATTTCTCTTCGACAGCTTTAGGGGTAGTGTAGAAAGCGGCAGATGCCTATTTGCATTGACTCTTCCAGCTGAAATGGGCTGCCCACCAAAGCTGTAGAGCCAGACTGAATCTTTCCACATTGTTATGAGAGTAGGGTTAACTGCGATACGTCGTAGCTTTCACTTCGCAGTTTTCAAATTTGATGCCTCGTAGCCTTTACTTATCTGCATATATTCCTCATCCACACTCTTCTGGAAGCTCTGCTTCTGAAGCACGTCTTCGACTCTGCAAAACAAACAGAGACAGTAGGCTGCTCAGATTTCCCCGCCTTAGAGCCAACACAAAAATACATCCAGATACTTGCTGTTTGCTCTCAGTGTAGCAGTTTAGATCCACACACAATAGTAACACCACTTTTCCCGTGCTTGCAAGGATCTCGGGCTGACCATTAGTCTAAGACCACAAACGTCCTGAGGCAGGCTACAGAAGTATCGCCGGTCATTACCATCAACGACCATGATCTCGATGTCATTCATCTGTTCACATACTTCGGCTCCAGCATAACCAGAAACTCTCCCTGGACACACAGACCGATTTGAGGACTGGGATGGCGGCTACAATCCATGCTGGCCTCGCGACCCGAGTGTTGGCAAACTCCCAAGCTGAGAGTCAAGAGAACGAAGGCAGTACACAGCCTTGTCGTCCGCACATTGCTGAATAGCAGCGACAACGCTAGATAAAGAGAGAAAACTGAACGTGTTCCACCAGAGGAACATCTGCTCTACTGTGGGCATATCCTCACAAGACAGTGTGCCCAACTCTGAGGTTCTGTAGACTCTTCAGCCTGCCCAGGCAACGCACATACCCATGGCTGAGTCATGGCCACCGTATGCAGGATGGATGCAACCTGAAAGACGCTCTGCATGGAGAACTTGCATCTGGGTAATGAACTAGTGCCCCCATCTCTCCTCTAGCTCCAACACAGAAACACATGCAGGAGAGACCCGACAGCTCTTTGAGGCACACAGTCAACCATAGAGCTGCAGCGGAGACTGGGCTGGAGGAGTTGCATTGAGGTGGCAGTCATGCTTACCCCTTTCCTTGTCGCCTGAAGGGCAAGCACTCCTCTGATCGCACAGGATTCTCCAGCAAGATCTGTCAAGTGCAGTGCGTTCCCAGTTAACTGTGTCCCTTGCCGTTCTTGAAGTCGGTCATTAGAGTGTCCTGGTGCCTCATGAGTTGTTTACCTTGGTGACGCTGCCCTTCCTTCAGCTGGGCAAACAGGAGCATTTGGGGATGCTCAGAAGTACAGTCTTTTTGCTTCACCTGAAGGTTGGACTCTTTGTCATGCCGCTGGATGTCGCAGATCTTGCGGCAAGAAATACTGCTGGACTCGTTCCAGCTGTTGGATGCGTCCGTAGGCGGTGAATGCCTCAGAGCAGCACAGCAGAACACTGAGAACCACATCGTCCATTCTGACACCAGCACATACAGGACAGTAACAAGTAAGTGTCCATATGACGCCAGTACATACAGGACATTAACAAGTAAGTGTCCATATGACACCAGTACATACAGGACATTAACAAGTAAGTGTCCATATGACACCAGCACATTCAGGACAATAACAAGTAAGTGTCCATATGACACCAGTACATACAGGACATTAACAAGTAAGTGTCCATATGACACCAGTACATACAGGACAATAACAAGTAAGTGTCCATATGACACCAGCACATTCAGGACAATAACAAGTAAGTGTCCATATGACACCAGTACATACAGGACATTAACAAGTAAGTGTCCATATGACACCAGTACATACAGGACAATAACAAGTAAGTGTCCATATGACACCAGTACATACAGGACAATAACAAGTAAGTGTCCATATGACACCAGTACATACAGGACATTAACAAGTAAGTGTCCATATGACACCAGTACATACAGGACATTAACAAGTAAGTGTCCATATGACACCAGTACATACAGGACATTAACAAGTAAGTGTCCATATGACACCAGCACAATCAGGACAATAACAAGTAAGTGTCCATATGACACCAGTACATACAGGACAATAACAAGTAAGTGTCCATATGACACAGTACATACAGTACGGTAACAAGTAAGTGTGTCCATATACACCATTACATACAGTACGGTAACAAGTAAGTGTGTCCATATGACACCATTACATACAGGACATTAGCAAGTAAGTGTCCATCTGACAGCAAGGTAGGCAGGACATTCATCAAGTAATCCTTCACACTGACACCACTGTATTTGCATTAACATAAGCTGAAGTCCGATCTGGCACCACCAATTCGTGCAGGACGTGAAGAAGTTCGTGTCTATAGTGACATTAATATACAGAAGATCTCAGTAAGGGGTTAGTGCGTCTACAATGACAGTAATGTACATTGGATGTTAAGAAGTAAGTGTCCATACTGACATTAATATACACGGGATGTTAAGAAGGTACTGTCCTTAATGATATCAATATCAATACTGTATTACCTTCACAAGTAGGAGTCCACATCGTCACCGATGTACGTAGGACATACATACATACATATCCTTTTTCTTCTTTGCCCTAACTAGGCTGACCCTGGAGAAAGGTCCAGTGACGGTGAGGAAAGACCCACTGACCACAGGGAAAGTCCTGTTGACAGTGGAAAGACTACACCTTTGGATTCTCTCTTGAGGGCACATAAGACCGTATGGCGAAAGCTTGGCTGTGTCTGTAGAGGCACTGTCTTCATCTGTCCGTGGGCAGGGGTGGTTGGGTCTGTGGGGTGTGCTCGGCAGCTGGAGGGTGGTGTTTTTCGCCGGTGGGCTCTACAGTCATGAAACACGGGCTGGTACACCCATGGGGATGCTACTTTAAGGCTGTTATGAGTCGCATCCTGTAGTCTGATTTACCTCTGTTCAGGAGCAGTTATGTCCCTTGATATCTTAACGGAGTGTCCTGCGCGAGCCTGTACCCATCGTCAACACAGCGCAGGCCTCCAAGGGTGGTACAGGACTGCTCTAAAGGCAGGTAAAGACAGTGCTTCTCTGGGTCCTGCCCAGCACCTTCGGGTATTTCTTTTTCTTTTCCATACATATCAATCATTTTTATTGCAAACTTTGTGATAACTACAATTATGCAACCTTGTCCATAAATGTTCAAAACAACACACACACACACACACACAACACACACACACACACACACACACACACACACACACACACACAAACATACATACATACATACATACATACATTGACAGCTGTTACTCTTTTTGGAAGGAGGCCAGATTGACAATTCTCGCTCCAAAAGTGGACACCTTCACATACCAGTCTTCTCCCCCTCCCTCCCCCCCCCCCACCCCCCGTTATATCTCACCCAGTCCTCTTCTTCAAGACCCCTCCTCCTCCACCACTCCCATCCCTCTGCTTACCCCTCACACTCCCCTCATCTCCCCCCCCCACCCCCCCCCCACCCCCCACCCCCCACCCTCCTGTCTTTTCCCCCCAAACTTTCCTTTTCCATTCTTTCCGAATGTTGACAAGAGCGCGGCGGCATTGGCGTGGAGTAGCCGCCACCATCTCGGAAGCCTCTTTGCCCCACTGGGGGAGAACAAGCTGGAGTACGTGTCGCCTCACATTCCTGCCACTAAAATCAACAGCAAAGATTCAAATTAGGGAGAAGAGCAGGAGGTGAGGGTTGAGAGGGGAGTGGACAGCGGTGGTGGTGGTGATGATGATGATGATGATGATGGTGGTGGTGGTGGTGCACGGTCGTGTATGTGTATTGTGCGTGTGTGTGGAGAGAGAGAGGTGTAGAGGGGGAGGGGGAGGGGGCAGGGTGTTAGACAGGGGTAGACTCCGTTGCTGCATAATCTGCGTAGAGTGTCAGGGTAGGAGGTGTGAGGTTTTGCGGTTTCCTCTCTTCGTACCCGCCACCCCCTCCCCCTTCCCTCTCCTTACCCCCCTTAACTTGCCCTCAACTCTTTCCCTGCCCAGTTTTTATTCAAAGGGGGATTTTCAGCAGTGTCACAGTTTGTCAGTTGTTCATTGTGACAGCGCGTGTGCGCGAGCGCATTTGCGCACGTGCGTTCGTGCGTGGTGTTGTGTGTGTGTGTGTGTGTGTGTGTGTGTGTGTGTGTGTGTGTGTGTGTGTGTGTGTGTGTGTGTATGCGTTCGCGAGTTCCTGCGTGGTGTGTGTGTGTGTGTGTGTGTGTGTGTGTGTGTGTGTGTGTGTGTGCGTGTGCGTGCGTGCGTGCGTGCGTGCGTGTGTGCGCGCGCACGTGTGAGTGAGTGTGTGTGTGTGAGTGTGTGTGTGTGTGTGTGTGTGTGTGTGTGTGTGTGTGTGTGTGTGTGTGTGTGTGTGTGTCTATGCGTGTATGTGTCGAAATGTGGCCCATGTTACCCTCCTCTCTCTCTCTCTCTCTCTCTCTCTCTCTTTCTCTCTTATCCCCTCCGTTTAACTACGACTTTTACGCATGAAATATGTAGGAGTTGCGGTTTAAAGCAAGAGACACTTCGTCGCCAACTGGAAAGTCAATTGTTTTCGCCTCAATGATGCATTCGCGATATCGCCCATCAACAATGGCGTGGATTTGTTTGGACAGTGGCGTGGATTTGTTTGGACAATGGCGTGGAGTTGTTTGGACAATGGCGTGGAGTTGTTTGGACAATGGCGTGGAGTTGTTTGGACAATGGCTGGAGTTGTTTGGACAATGGCTGCGTGGAGTCGGCTGTGCTGCTGGACAGTAGTCATCTATACTATACCACTGATCAACGTCGGCTGTGCTGCTGGAAAGTAGTCATCTATACTATATCACTGATCAACGTCGGCTGTGCTGCTGGACAGTAGTCATCTATACTATAACCACTGATCAACGTCGGCTGTGCTGCTGGAAAGTAGTCATCTATACTATACCACTGATCAACGTCGGCTGTGCTGCTGGAAAGTAGTCATCTATACTATACCACTGATCAACGTCGGCTGTGCTGCTGGAAAGTAGTCATCTATACTATATCACTGATCAACGTCGGCTGTGCTGCTGGAAAGTAATCATCTATACTATACCACTGATCAACGTCGGCTGTGCTGCTGGAAAGTAGTCATCTATACTATACCACTGATCAACGTCGGCTGTGCTGCTGGAAAGTAGTCATCTATACTATACCACTGATCAACGTTGGCTGTGCTGCTGGAAAGAAGTCATCTATACTATACCACTGATCAACGTCGGCTGTGCTGCTGGAAAGTAGTCATCTATACTATACCACTGATCAACGTCGGCTGTGCTGCTGGAAAGTAGTCATCTATACTATACCACTGATCAACGTCGGCTGTGCTGCTGGAAAGTAGTCATCTATACTATACCACTGATCAACGTCGGCTGTGCTGCTGGAAAGTAGTCATCTATACTATACCACTGATCAACGTCGGCTGTGCTGCTGGAAAGTAGTCATCTATACTATATCACTGATCAACGTCGGCTGTGCTGCTGGAAAGTAGTCATCTATACTATACCACTGATCAACGTCGGCTGTGCTGCTGGAAAGTAGTCATCTATACTATACCACTGATTAACATCGGCTGTGCTGCTGGAAAGTAGTCATCTATACTATACCACTGATCAACGTCGGATGTGCTGCTGGAAAGTAGTCATCTATATTATACCACTGATCAACATCGGCTGTGCTGCTGGAAAGTAGTCATCTATACTATACCACTGATCAACATCGGCTGTGCTGCTGGAAAGTAGTCATCTATACTATACCACTGATCAACGTCGGCTGTGCTGCTGGAAAGTAGTCATCTATACTATACCACTGATCAACGTGGGCTGTGCTGCTGGAAAGTAGTCATCTATACTATACCACTGATCAACATCGGCTGTGCCACCGGAAAGTAGTCATCTATACTATATCACTGATCAACGTCGGCTGTGCTACCGGAAAGTATTCATCTATACTATATCACTGATCAACATCGGCTGTGCCACCGGAAAGTAGTCATCTATACTATACCACTGATCAACATCGGCTGTGCTGCTGGAAAGAAGTCATCTATACTATACCACTGATCAACGTCGGCTGTGCTGCTGGAAAGTAGTCATCTATACTATACCACTGATCAACGTCGGCTGTGCTGCTGGAAAGTAGTCATCTATACTATACCACTGATCAACGTCGGCTGTGCTGCTGGAAAGTAGTCATCTATACTATACCACTGATCAACGTCGGCTGTGCTGCTGGAAAGAAGTCATCTATACTATACCACTGATCAACGTCGGCTGTGCCACCGGAGATTACTCATCTGTACTATACCACTGATCGACGTCGGCTATGGTATTGGAAAGTACTCAACTACACTGTATCACTGTGATCAACGTCGGCTGTGGTATTGGAAAGTACTTAACTATGCTATAAGCACTAGCTTGTTGCTCTTCTCTTTCTGGTATTTACTGTAAAGCTGCATATGACTGGATGTTGGAAATAAGGGTATTTAAACCAAAGTACTCCATGAAATACTCAGTAAACAAGTAAAAACAACAACTAATCAATAAACTAACCAATAGCCCAAGAATGTCAGACATGATTGCTACCGACTGAAGACTTGTCTCGGTTACTTTGGGACATGGAGCAGTCTTGTAGCTGAAACCAACTATCCGACTACTAGGATAACTCACCACATACTTGATTATCTAGGTGTCACTATCATACACCAATTGCACGTTGCTGGCGTGACTGCCATATCTGTTGACATGCTCATTTTCATTGACAGATGAGTCTTGAATATGTATGTGAATACCACCAATACCCTCAAACACAAGGGAAACCCGACCCCGGGTGGGAAAGCATCTCATGACGATAAAAAAAAAGTTGTTCAAGTTGTTTCGAAGTTGACCGACCCTAAGGTTTGCCATTTATTGACCTTTTTGTTATTTTCAAGGACAGAAAAAAAGCCAACTAGGATTGCTGTTACCAAACGCTGTCATGTCGCTCTAAACGTCCATGTCTTGGTGGGCAGTTAGGTCTTCTGTCCCGGTAGGCGTAAATTTACGACCGTTGTCAAGACCAACCTTTGCCCAGTCGATGGCAAATCTGCAGTCGTAAATTTAAAGACTACACCCTCCAGAATTAGTCTTGCCAACGAGTATTGCAACTGAGTCCCCCTGGAGAATCTCCCATACAAACTGCATCTGCTGTTCTGATATTCAAGACCTTTCAAAAGACTTTCGACTACGGGCCACGTCTTTCCTTGGCCGAATTACGATTTGCATTTTGTGAAAATAAGTATGGATATGATCATGATGACGATGGTGATTATGACGAAGAGGAAGTGGAAGAGGAAGACATACGGTTACGTAAGTACTCGCCCCACATACTTTCTCATTCTCTCTTTCCCCGTATTTGCCTCTTTCTGTCTCTCTCTGTCTTTCTGTCTCTCTGTCTCTCTCTGTCTCTGTCTTTGTCTCTGTCGCTCTCTCTCTCTCTCTCTCTCTCTCTCTCTCTCTCTCTCTCTCTCTCTCTCTCTCTCTCTCTCTCACTTTGTCGCTTTGTTTTTCTTCGCCTGCCTGTTTCTTACACTTTCTGTGTGACTATCTGTCTTTCATGCTCTCTGTCTGTCTGTATGTCTCTCTCTCTATCTCTCTGTGTCTCTGTCAGCTGTCTGTCTGTCTGTCTCTGTCTGTCTCTGTCTGTCTGTCTGTCTGTCTCTGTCTCTGTCTGTCTGTCTGTCTGTCTCTCTGTGTATATTTCTCTCGCTCTCCTCTCTCTCTCTCTCTTCTCTCTCTCTCTCTCTCTCCTCTCTCTCTCTCTCTCTCTCTCTCTCACACACACACACACACACACACACACACACACACACACACACACACACACACACACACACACACCGACCGTTTGTTACACACTCAGCGACATATGCAAATACATCATACGGAATTCCTTCGTTTCTTTTCCATGGAGGGTATAGGTAGCGGGGACAGCATGGAGGGTATAGGTAGCGGGGACAGCATGGAGGGTATAGGTAGCGGGGACAGGGAGTATTTGAGAGCAGAGGCTGGAGGCGCGTCGGCCGGGAGGAGGAGGACGGGAGGCAAGAGGGGTGTGGAGGGAGGGGGCAGGTGGGGCAGAGGGCTGAAGGGAGAGAGGTGTGTGTGGGGGTGGAGGTGGGGGGGGGGGGGGTAGAGGCGGGAGCCGAGGGTCACTTCAAACAGGAGGGCATTCCTTGAGCCGCTCTTAACGGAGCATCTGCCAAAGGCAATTATCACATGTATGACAGACTGTACGAGCACTCGGAGACGACTGTGTACAACACTGTGTGACGACAAAGCAGTGGTGTGTGTGTGTGTGTGTGTGTGTGTGTGTGTGTGTGTGTGTGTGTGTGTGTGTGTGCGTGCGTGCGTGCGTGTGTGTGTGTGTGTGTGTGTGTGTGTGTGTGTGTGTGTGTGTGTGTGTGTGTGTGTGTGTGCACGCGTGCGTGCGTGTGTGTGTGTGTGTGTGTGTGTGTGTGTGAATGAAATACACTCGGAGGGAGAGAGCATGGAGGGCATGTTGAGGAACTGGGAAGGGAAGGGGTGGATGGGGATGATAGGGATGATGATAGGACGGTGTGGTGGGTGGGGGGGGGGGGGGGGTTGGAGGAGTGGGTAAGTGATGGAATGTTGAGTGAGGATAAGGGGTGTTAGGATGGGGGTTCTGTAGTCAACAAGAGAGAGAGAGAGAGAGAGAGAGAGAGAGAGAGAGAGAGAGAGAGAGAGAGAGAGAAGAGAGAGAGAGTGAGAGAGAGAGTGATTAAATAAAAAACGAAACATATCAAGTCAGTGACCCAGCATTTTTCATTCTTATTTACTCTCTCTCTCTTTTCTCTCTCTCTCTCTCTCTCTCTCTCTCTCTCTCTCTCTCTCTCATGGGTATGTGTGCGTGCGCTTGTGAATGTGTGTCTGTGCACGCGAGCATGCACA
>CM031597.1:53520791-53530791 GCA_018398815.1 Conus ventricosus | reverse complement strand
CCCCTCCCCCCCCCCCCCCCCCCCCCCCCCCCCCCCCCCCCCCCCTCCCTCCTTTTTTCTTTCTTTCTGTCCTTTTTTTTCTCTGCCTCTCCCTTCCCTCCATCCTCATATTCTCACCTTCTTTTTTCCGCCCATCCTTTCGTCCTAGTTGCTCCCCTCCCCTCCCTCCCTCTCTCTCTTCCCCTCTGCCCCCTCCTCCCTCCTCGTCTGAAGCTGCTGTGCGTGCGTGCGTGCGTGCGTGCGTGGTGTGTGTGTGTGTGTGTGTGTGTGTGTGTGTGTGTGTGTGTGTGTGTGTGTGTGTGTGTGTGTATGCGTGTGTGTGTGTGTGTGATTGTGTGTGTGTGTGTGTGTGTGTGTGTGTGTGTGTGTGTGTGTGTGTGCGTGCGCGCGCGCGGAGAGAGGCCAGACGAGGTGCTACATGAGGAGCACTCCAGGGCCAGGTCTGATGACAGCCAGCTGTACCTCCTCGGGTCTGATGGATCGCGCAGACTGCCGTCTGACGTATGCACACTCACACCCAAACACACTCGTACTGTGTTACACACACATACACACACACACACACACACACACATACACACACACACACACACACACACACACACACACACACTCGGAGACAATGTATACGTATGTTGACATGAAAACACACCTTGAAGAATCATGTTCCTACATACCTCATAGAGTCACTCAGTCCGTCTGTCGGTGAACCGCAGGCGACCAAGACGTGGTCAGTGAGGCGGGAGACGACCACAGCCTCAAACCTATATAGTGGACAGACCATTGACCCTGGCCGGAAATAGTTGTGACATGCGGGACAAACGGCGTTTAAGCACAGCGAGAACAATTGACAGCAACAATATTCATATTTTATTTGTCTTCTGTACGGTTTTCTGTGTCACCTCAATGTGTCACGCCGCTCATTTCGACCCCCCCCCCTTCCGCCCCCCCCCGTCCACAGCCACATCCTGGCCAGGCTCGCCGCAGCCCCGTCACAGGCAATCTTCAGGGAGCAGTCAATGCCAAGTCTCTAGAGCCAGCGCAGGAGACACTGCACTGCTGCCGAGTGACGTCGGTGGCGCCTGTTCTGATCGAACATACGCTGGACACCACCTATTACGCCCCCTGTTGAAGACAATAATTGCTTAGTTGCGCAGCCGGCGTGAGTGAGCTTTCCCGCCGGTGGGCGCCAACACGTCCGTCCAACGACAGCCCTCATGAACTTGCCCATACCGGTGACCTCGACAGAGTTTAAACAGAATTTTTCCTAGAGGACATCAATACTGGGGTCACCATGAGAGCAGGGCATGAAGTTCCACAGAATCTCAGACTTTTTTTTTTTAAAGCTGATCGGTGGCATGAGGATGATGAAGATGGTGCTTCGAATTTCCATTCCGGTCTGAGAGTGCGTGACTGTGCTGTACTCTAGGCTTACTTTCAAACTATCTCCCGGCGTCATCCAGGCCCAAGAGAATAGATACAGACACCTGCAGGATTGGTCAGAAAATTTGAGCAGCACTCTCAGATGCGCATCCATTGAGTGGACGAAACTCGACTGTGTGGTCCCTATCTTCCCAGGTGAGCCCGTAGCAGACTCAACTGTGGGTAGGAGCCAGTCGGGGCAGTAAAATCTCACATCACGCGTGCGTGTGTGTGTGTGTGTGTGTGTGTGTGTGTGTGTGTGTGTGTGTGTGTGTGTGTGTGTGTGTGTGTGTGTGTGTGTGCGTGAGTACGTGCGTGCGTGCGTGTGTGTGTGTGTCTGTATGTGTGTTTGTGTGTGTGTGTGTGTGTGTGTGTGTGTGTGTGTGTGTGTGCGTGTGTGTGTGTGTGTATGTGTGTGTGTGTGTGTGTGTGTGTGTGTGTGTGTGTGTGTGTGTGTGTGTGTGTGTGTGTGTGTGTGTGCGTGCGCGCGCGTTAGTGTGTGACAAGTGAGGAGCCTAACATTCTCCTGCTCTGTCGACGCAGCATGTACATTCGGTACGGGTAACTTTTAATTTTCGTACGGAAACAATGTTTCAGATCAATGTCTTGTAACAAAATGAAAGAAACATCAGAAGCAGCATTGGTCTGTATCATCAAAAATTCTATCTGCTGAAGCCCAAGCTTGTAAAACATCAAAGCAAAGCATTCAATGAATGTGTCATCAGCACTCACACTGAATAAATCCCTGGTTTGTCCCACCGCATTCCCAGCATGGGCAATGCACAAGGAGCAGTCACTGTGTCAAGTCGTCATGAGGCGATCAGCCAGAGGAGAACAGCCCTGGTGCTGAATCACTTCGGTCTTGTCCAGTGGTACCCGTTCTAATCTTATACATGCGGGACACCACCCACTTTAGCCCCCTACTGACGACAACAATTGCGTAACCGCGGAGCCAGCGAGAGTGGCCGCCCCTCTCCGGAAGGCGTCGTCACCACATCCGTCCGACGACAGTGCCAATGTACTGGCCGAAACCTGTGACCTCGCCATGAAGTCATTTGAGGCCTAGGCGCGGAAAGGAAATCAGAACTGAGGTCAGCATGTATGACAACAAAGCATGAGGGGCTTCAGATTTTTTGACTGTCTTTTTAAGCTGATCAGTGAAGATCAGGAAGATGATGTTAATGCTACGGAGTCCCAATCTGGTATGAGACTGCAGGACAGGGCTTTACGGCACTCTTGTTTCTTTACTATATTCTGGTGTCATCAGGCCCGAGAGATACCAACACTTGCAGTGTTGATCAGAAAATATGAGCAACACTCTCAAAGACACATCCATTAAGCGGACGAAACTCGATTGGCCGTGTGGTTCTAGCCAGCCGAGCCTCCCAGCGTAGCCCATAGCAAATTGAACTCTAGGTAGGAGTCGGTCGGGGCTGAAAACTTCCACAAATTAATGGCTATGATTGGATTCGAACTTACGACCTCCCAGGCCGGGATCTGTGACGCTAAACGGCGGCTGGTGACATGCTGTTTGTTTGGTTCATAGGTAGAGTTCCTGTGTGTACAAGACCTGTTTTGTGCGTCGATCTGCTCGTGTGACTCCCCCCACCCTCCCTATCCCCCAACAGATCAATGACATATTTCTAAAATTCTGGGATTCCCTGTGAAATGTAAAGAGAAATCTGTCCGTGGAGGATATGAATATACCCCAAAAACGTCTTCACATCGCTGACTAAAGCACTTTAATGAACACATCATTAAAAATGTTATTCCGAGTCGATCACTTTACCTTATGGCCATCATCTTATGTCCATTTAAATGATAGGGTGTAATGAGTTCATTTTGAGATACAAATCATCAATTTTGTACGTCCATTTCGCTTCAGAATTAATAGTAAGAAATATGGGGAAATTTGAAACCTTGAAGAATCTCTCTCTCTCTCTCTCTCTCTCTCTCTCTCTCTCTCTCTCTCTCTCTCTCTCTCTCTCTCTCTCTCTCTCCCCTCCCCAGCCCACCTCACTCCCTACCCCCGCTCTCTCCTTCCTCTTCATTATTATTATTCTCATTTTTATTTTATTTTATTTTTTTGTTATTATTATTTTTTGTTGTTGTTTTGTTTATTATTATTCTTATTTTTTGTTTTGTTTTCATTTATCTTCTATTTTCATTTGATGTTCCTCTATGATTACATGACCGCTTTGCTTGCTTCTTTGATTTCTTACATTAATTGATTTCACTGCATGTTGTAGTCCCTACTCAGGGCGAGGACTGGATGTAAAAAAGCACGTTAGTGCTTATCTATTATCCTCGTAAATAAAGAATTTTGTCTTGTCTTGTCTTGTCTCTCTCTCACACACACACACACACACACACACTCTCTCTCTCTTCTCTCTCTCTCTCTCTCTCTCTCTCTCTCTCTCTCATTCACACACACACACACACACACACACACACACACACACACACACACACACACACACACACACACTCTCTCTCTCTCTCTCCCTCTCCCTCTCTCTCTTTCTTTCTTTCTTTCATGACCGCGCTATGCAAAATATGTCCCCATAAAGAGTTCTCAAATTAGACAGACAGACGAGCAAACACATCCAGGAAAGAAGTACAAGCAAAACAAGGAAGGAACCAAAGTAAATACAGGCGAAGGTAAAGTTGTCTGAAGTGAATCCTTTCAAACAGGAATGCCTGAAACCCGATATGTCACACTCACCCCCCAACCCCTGGCCAACTCCACGGCAAGCTGTCAGTCTCTGGCGGGTGCAGGGGACTGCCTTCATTCATTGAATACGGTGGGACCGGGTTTGTTCAAGCAGCTCGTCACCAACATTGTATCCTGCCAATCCACGTCACATCTCATCCACTCAATCAAGAACGTTTAATGACGTATATCGTAAGCTTTGACAGCATACTCGAAAACAAAAGAAAAAAGAAAAAAAAGGTAACCCGGAAATAAATCTTAAGTAAATGTTAGCGAGCCGCCAAGGGAAAAAAAAAAGAAAAAAAAAGAAAGAAAACGTGGACAAACGAACCACAAGACAAAACACGACGCGTTTCGACCTCTTAGGTCTTCTTCAGGCAAGATACAAAACAATTAGGACAACGAAAATGAACGTAATCAAGTTTAGGAAAACCACTGAGCGCGAGTGACATGCAAGCTACTGTCACGATGACACGTCACTTTTGTGGACATCTGACTGGCATCTTCCTTGCACTGTCATCTCTGTTCACATGTGTCAGTTCTGCCAAGAACACCAATGATGTAGAAGGAATTGAAACACTCGCACACATTCTGTTCAGTTTGGCAGTGGTCATAACACTGACCAAAGAGGGCAGGATCAGTGTTGCACCTCGCCTTCCCACTGTTCGTCTCTGTCGGAGTCCCATTCGCCAACGCTGGGCACCAATCACTTCCGGACACCACAGTTACCACGAGCCACGTGCGAACTGTTCAACTGGCTGGCTGCCCTTTCGGGTGAGCACGTACGCCAGCTTCACTGTTCAGCGATGTCGGCCTACTGTCTGCACGTAGCCTGTGCCCGCTTGAACCCCTGAGTGCATACCTGCAACCTGACAGTTTGGCGCCATCAGCGGCAACATGAGGTGGACAGCCAGCCTCTGGTCAGTGGGCGGGCAGAGAGTCAGTGAGATCACAGGGAAGTGCTGAATGCCTTCCAAAGGCACAACGGCACTAGCGATAGGGCAAGATCCCATAGCCTAGTATCCTTAGGGAGTCCCATAGCCTTGTAGCCACAGGGAGTCTCATAGTCTTGTAGCTACAAGGAGTCCCACAGCCTGTAGCTACAGGGAGTCCCATAGCTTAGTAACCACAGGGAGTCCCATAGCTTAGTAGCCACAGGGAGTCTCATAGCTTAGTAACCACAGGGAGTCCCATAGTCTTGTTACCACAGGGAGTCCCATAGCTTAGTAACCACAGGGAGTCCCATAGCTTAGTAACCACAGGGAGTCCCATAGCTTAGTAGCCACAGGGAGTCCTATAGCTTAGTAACCACAGGGAGTCCCATAGCTTAGTAGCCACAGGGAGTCCCATAACCTATAACCACAGGGAGTCCCATAGCTTAGTAGCCACAGGGAGTCCCATAGCTTAGTAGCCACAGGGAGTTCCATAGCTTAGTAGCCACAGGGAGTCCCATAGTCTTGTGACCACAGGGAGTCCCATAGCTTAGTAGCCACAGGGAGTCCCATAGCTTAGTAACCACAGGGAGTCCCATAGCTTTGTAGCCACAGGGAGTCCCATAGCTTAGTAGCCACAGGGAGTCCCATAGTCTTGTGACCACAGGGAGTCCCATAGTCTTGTGACCACAGGGAGTCCCATAGCTTAGTAGCCACAGGGAGTCCCATAGCTTAGTAACCACAGGGAGTCCCATAGTCTTGTGACCACAGGGAGTCCCATAGCTTAGTAGCAGCAGGGAGTCCCATCGCCTGTAACTACATGAAATGCCATAGCTTAGTAGCCACAGGGAGTCCCATAGCTTAGTAGCCACAGGGAGTCCCATAGCTTAGTAGCCACAGGGAGTCCCATAGTCTTGTGACCACAGGGAGTCCCATAGCTTAATAGCAGCAGCGAGTCCCATAGCCTGTAACTACATGAAATGCCATAGTTTAGTAGCCACAGGGAGTCCCATAGCCTATGGCTAGAGGGAGTTCTGTAGTCTATAGCCACAGGGAGTCCTATGGCCTATAGCCACAGCGAATCTCATGGCCTTATGACCACAGGGAGTCCCATAGCCCAAAGCCACAGGGAGTCCCATAGCCTATAGCCACGGGGAGTCCCATAACCTATAACCACAGGGAGTCCCATAACCTATAGCCACAGGGAGTCCCATAACCTATAGCCACAGGGAGTTCCGTAGTCTATAGCCAGAGGGAGTTCCATAGCCTATAGCGACAAGGAGTCCTATAGCCTATAGCCACAGCGAGTCTCATAGCCTTGTGACCACAGGGAGTCCCATAGCCCATAGCCACAGGGAGTCCCATAGCCCATTGCCACAGGGAGTCCAATAGCCCATAGCCACAGGGAGTCCCATAGCCCATAGCCACAGGGAGTCCCATAACCTATAGCCACAGGGAGTCCCATAGCCTATAGCCACAGGGAGTCCCATAGCCTATAGCCACAGAGAGTCCTATTGCCTAGTAGCCACAGGGAGTGCCAGAGTAGTCTCTAGCTGTCCATCCTGTAGTCTGTTGGCCACTATGACCCAACCAGAGTAGTCTACAGCTGTCCATCCTGTAGTCTGTTGGCCACTATGACCCAACCAGAGTAGTCTACAGCTGTCCATCCAGTAGTGTCTGTTGGCCACTATGACCCAACCAGAGCAGTCTCTAGCTGTCATCCCTGTAATGTCTGTTGGCCACTATGACCCAACCAGAGCAGTCTCTAGCTGTCCTCCCTGTAATGTCTGTTGGCCACTATGACCCAACCAGAGCAGTCTCTAGCTGTCCACCCTGTAGTGTCTATTGGTCACTATGACCATTTTAAGTTGTTTGGCGCCGTTGGATATAAAAGTGCAAAAACTCAAAAGGAAAGACTGGCGCTCCTACAACAGTCTGATCTGCATTATATATATTAGAAATGTCAATTCTTTAGCTGTTAACTGATATTGCGTTGTGTTGTATTCTTTTCATGCAGATTTTTCTTCTTTTAAAAAAAAAGTTTATAGAGACAGCAATGAAAAGCTTCTTTGTGGTCGGCTGGGAAGCAATTTCGACAAAACAAGGTCTATCCAAAAGAACATTCAGAGGCTAGAGAGGTTAGTGGTGGCGAGCTAGAAGGTTTAAGGCAGGACACTGTGAGGTTGTAGGGAGGGATTGAATGGTAACAAGCATTAGAAGTAAACAGACTTTCGCCACAGTGAGTGTACACGTATTCCGAAGACTGATAAAGCATTGCTGTAAACAAGCCCCAACACCAATGAACACAACAAAGAGAATGACGCAAGCATTGTTATTTTATAGACAATGCAAAACCCACAAGTCAATGTTGACAAAAATGAATTTCTACCGACGTCATACATATGACAGTAAGTGTGCACATTTTCCCCTCTGTTTATTTGGTGCGTTGTTTTTATGTCCATTTGTGGTGTTTGAAGAAAACATATTTTTTTTTGGATGTGCATATGTTTATTTCGATTGACGTATTAAACAAGCGACACTTTGCAATCTGTTTTGTGTGTATCATGGTTTTCAGCCGTTTACACAAAATGTAACAGAAACTCAGTGTTTCTTTCAGAGCGTTAAGCCAATTCCCTTTCTCCGATTCCGTTTTTCCAATCAAGTTTCCTTCGACTGAGCTCACATGTCTTGAGTCTCACTGAACGATTCCAATCAGCGACACAGCGTCACTGCTAGCTACTCATCCTCAAGAGCCGATGACGAAAAGACATTTTAATCTCCGTTGTAGACTAGAGACCAGGTGTAGGCAGACGACAAGATGATACCAGACTCCAAGTTACCTGTTCCCAGTCTCATTACTGTTAAAGACGGTTTAGTGCCAGGCTCAAAATAATCTCACTTTTAAGCATCAGTATCCATACGTCATACACAAAAGAGCTAGTATAGATAGGCGATCACTTCTTTGCCGTTTCTGGCAAATCCTGGTTTGTTTATAGAAAGTGGTCATTGTCAGAGATACTCTGGGGATTCATTAACAGGTGTCCTATTTTATTAACAGGTGTCCTATTTCATTAACGGGTGTCCTATTTCATTAACAGGTGTCCTATTTCACTAACAGGTGTCCTATTTCATTAACAGGTGTCCCATTTCATTAACAGGTGTCCTGTTTCTGGCAGTGGCCTTGCATAGCCTTTCGTTGTCCATGTCAGTTCACTTTATATCCAGGCGGAGATGCTGGGGTCTCTTTCATGACAAACACCTCCCCTGCCTTCTGGAAATTCCGTGTTAGTAACATCTCTTTTTGATCACTCTCTGTAAATGCCTTAATTATTAATTTTCTTTTACAGGCATCTACGACCTTTATGTCTTTGGGGATGATTCCCTTATGTTTAGTCTGGAAACTGTTTGACACTTTTCTTTTCAGGTAACAATTCTTGACAAGCCATTTCTTTGTTGTTGCAGTCTGGCGACTACGTAGCGGCAACTATTCAGATTGTCCACACTGGACACAACCCCACGGTGTCTCTGTCCATACGACCTTCTGTAGCGACAACTGTTCATTGTCCACACTGGACACAACTCCACGCTGTCTCTGCCCATACGGCCTTCTGTAGCGACAACTGGTCATTGTCCACACTGGACACAACTCCACGCTGTCTCTGTCCATACGACCTTCTGTAGCGACAGCTGTCCATTGTCCACACTGGACACAACTCCACGCTGTCTCTGTCATTACGGCCTTCTTATAATACTTTTTGTAAGCAGGAAATGTTTGTCCTTCATTCATTGACGATTCGGATCTAATTCTGAGAGTGCCAGAGGACAGGGAATGCCTAGAACTCTTGCCACAGCCTGGTCTTCACCGCTGTGAGGTGTTGGTTTTTTTGCTCCAGCGTCTTTGACTGTTTACTTCGATTGCGTTAGCCTTTGTTGTTTGTTCCTTTGTTGTTAGCCTTTGTTGTTTGTTCCTTTGTTTCTTACCCTCCCCCGCCTCCTACACGCGTCGACAGTCCTGTTGAGGCCTTTAGTTTATCGTATTTATATTATGAATCCTACCGCGTAGATCACTTAAGTAGTGGTCACATGTTTAAAGGCAGAACCGAGCACAAATCAAAACAAATTGCTGTTTGCCATTTATCTTCATGTGTAACACATTAAATGTAATGGCGTGCAGTCATTTCAGTCAATATACTTGTTTATGAGAATTCAAATTAAACGGCTTCTTGTCAATATACATACAAACGGTCTCCCCACTATTTGAACATCTGTGAACAGAAATTTCCTAACGCGTGGCTTTCATAAAGGCGTGAGAGACCTTCCGACAAGAAACTGCAGACAGGTGGAACGCACAGGTGGCACGCTATGTTATCACCTCAGTCCCGTCCATCGGGGTTCTTCTGATCCGTCCAGTGTCTCCATCCTCAGGTGTCCCATCTCCAGCCTGGAGAGGCGGCACTTGACCTGTCAGCACAGGAGGAGCCTTCACCACTGCCCGCCTCAATTCAATCAGTGAAGGGGAGGAGAGGCAGTGAGGAGGTGGGGGTGGAAAGGTGGAGATGAGGAGGAAACTTGGGGGGAGGGGCATTTCTGTCTTCTCTTTTTTCACTTTTTTAAATAAGGGATCTGTGGGAGGACTTCAGCAGGATTTTTTCAATCAGTTGTTGAGTGGAGAGAGAGAGAGAGAGAGAGAGAGAGAGAGAGAGAGAGAGAGAGAGAGAGAGAGAGAGAGGAAGTTGCGATGACATATCATTTTTTATAGAATGAAAAATAAATTCACCCCCAAAATAACTTAATCTGTGGGACAAAAGGAACTGCTTCTGTATCTTTTTTTTTCACTATTGAGTTAAAATAAAGATTAGACCTTTCATTTTTTTGTTCTTTGTCTTCCTTTCTTCCAGCCTTGCCTTTTTCTGTTCCTTCCTCCCTTTCCTCC
>CM031597.1:53495791-53513291 GCA_018398815.1 Conus ventricosus | reverse complement strand
CAATGGACACCGACAGACACCGGTTACACATGCTCTGGCACTTGTAATGTTGTCACTTGTGACCGTCTCTGTTATAGCATTGTGAAGATTTTGTTGATGACCTCGTTGATGGGGGGTTAAAAACAACAATCCTGCCTAAAAAAAAAAAAAAAAAAAGGTTGGCACGACTCTCGTCTGGCGGTGATCTTCTATTGTGGACACTCCGTGCCTTGTACTGACCTTGACTGGGTCCACGTCAAGCAACAACGGCGTGGCTGCCTCTGTTCACAGTAGGATTTCTGAAAGGACCTGCTACAACCGGTTTGTTCCCTTCATAGAATGCACATCTTTCTTTAGCTCGGTAGTTGTGGATGACTTGCTGTTGTTTAGTCATCAAGTCCTCTTCCAGTCTTACCCCCTGCTTTAGCAGGCCCCTTTGTCCCTTTGCCAGTACACTCATGATATCTGACCATCTTGCTCATTTCACAATGACAGGCTGTGGTTTAGAAAAGTCACTGCTTCGGCCAAGACGATGGGCACGTACAATGTCCTCAGAGGACCACGTTGTCCCTGGCACAGTGTCTTGCTGTATGTTGGTCCTTTTCTTGCTTCATGATTTTAATGAGACGGTTGCAATATGAAGAAAACTTGAGGTTGTCTGTCCTTAAAATATTGTAATGTGTCCATTTTCTTGCTGAATTCACTTGCGATTTCTTGAAGCCCATCTTCAACATGAGAAATGGCTTTTTTTTCTATTACGATCCAAAAACGATCCTCAAGCTTTGCTTTGTTTGACCTCTAAGGGCGGTAACTGTGTGTTCATCGCGCCCTGCACGTTGTCCACTTTAGCTTACAATTCTTTTCCAAGTGAACTGAAACGTGTTTTGAGTTGCTGACACAAGAGTCAATAAATCATGTTTTATTCTTCATTACAATCAAAAGACAAATAGTTTTTCATTTGAACAAGTTTCTTTTTATGGACTGTCACTAGAATCGATAAATAATGTTTCATTCTTCCTTACAATCAGAAGACAAATAGTTTTTCATTTGAACAAAACTTTCTTTTTTATGGACTGTCACTAGAATCGACAAATCATGTTTCATTCTTCCTTAAAATCAGAAGAAAAATAGTTTTTCAAGACTTTGCACAAGCCTCGCTCATGTCAATTAATCACAGAGTTCCTTAAGCATCAGTCTTCAATCAAATTTTATTTTCGATGAACATTAATTGTATCACCTTGCATGGTTCACCTTCTGGCGATCTTTTTGCCAACCACACCGCCTATGATACAGACCAAACGCCAACTTTGCATTCACTGATTTACAAATGTGTGTGTGTGTGTGTGTGTGTAGATAGATAGATAGACATCAACGAATGAGTTTCATGGACGGAATCAAAATCACATGACTCTTCGTCCCCTAAAATGGCCAGCCGATAGTATATAAGAACAGACAGAATCTTCAAAACATAAGTCGCTAATCATTTGATGTGAAAGTCAACGACAAAATATTTAGTAGAAGATGATTCCTACAAATTACATGTCTGTTGGCCTGTCTATACTCTAACTATCTGAATATTCTTTTACAGCTCACACAATTTGACGTTTGTATGTGTATTCCATAACATTCCAAAGCATAGATACTGCTACACGTCTGTCGGTGTACGTTCTGTAAGCATCTTTATCTCGGTCTCTGTCTCTGTCTCTCTCTCTCCTCTCTCTCTTGTGTGTGTGTGTGTGTGCGCGCGCGCGCGCACGCGGTTGTGAAGAAAGGGACCTGTTTTCATATTGTTTCTTGAAACCATCTTTTCTTGAACACTTGACTGTTCTGTTTCATAATTATATCATTTTCCTTTTGATTTGTAATGACTGTCCATTTTATTTTTCATATTTTGATATATTTAGTGTACAGCATAAATAAGCTTTCCGCTTATCTAATTTCATTAAAATGACCGTATTCGTGTCGTATTTATACTCGTATTCTCTCTCTCTCTCTCTCTCTCTCTCTCTCTCTCTCTCTCTCTCTCTCTCTTCTCTCTCTCTGGGGGTCCCGTGGTTTGACACGAATCGACAAGACGCTACACGTCTACTTTCTAGTTTTTGGTCTGGCTGATGATGACAGAATGTCTCTGTCTGTCCGTCCGTCTGTCCGTCTGTCTGTCTGTCTGTCTGTCTGTCTGTCTGTCTGTCTCTCTGTGCGCACACTCGTGCGCGCACCTCTGTGTGTGTGTGTGTGTGTGTGTGTGTGTGTGTGTGTGTGTGTGTGTGTATGTATGTGTGTGCATGTGTGTGTGTCAGTGTGTGTGTGTGTGTGTGTGTGTGTGTGTGTGTGTGTGTGTGTGTGTGTGTGTGTGTGTGTGTGTGTGTGCGTGCGCGCGCGTGCGTGTGTGTGTGTGTGTGTGTGTGTGTGTGTGCGTGTGCGTGTGTGCGTGTGTGTGTGTGTGTGTGCATGAAGGTAGGGTCAATGTGGGTGGTAGGATCGGGATGTCTGTGTGCCTGCACGCGTACAGTGGTGTGTGAGCATAGTAAAGAAAGAAAGTAGTAGCAGGAGGATACATAGCCCTGCACACATACACGCAGGGGAGTAAATCTGAGTATGTCTGTGTGGAGTTGTTTAGTTGTCACCAGGTGCAGGGGACTGGGTGTGTTGGGGGTAATTTACATCTCCAACTGTTGGCACATCAGTTCAGATTACCGAGAGTGGAACTCGCTCAGTGTCAGACTATTAGCCTCACAACAAAGAAACCTTTCCCTTGAAAAAGCTTCCTCACATTATCTTTATGGAAATCTCACGGCGTGGAGGCAGGAGTGAAGAGGTGCGGGAGGGAGGGGTGGGGGGGGGGGGGGGGGGAGGGACAAAGAAGCACTCCATCAGACTTTTCCCTCCCTCATAACGCTGCTTCAGGTCAGACGCACGGTTGTTTCATTCATGTGAATATTCTGACTCGCCAAGCAATGCTTTTAAAATGCATGTGAAATGATTTTGCCACACTGCTGTGCAAAGGTCTAAACTGAAAAGCAAACCATTGTTTATTGATAACACAAATGAAATAGAATTACTCAAACCTTCTATGTTTTGTAGTCTGTGCATAAGCGTTCTGTAAGAATCAAGCAATACTTTAAAAAAAAAAAATCCACTTAATACTGGGCTCCCAAACCAACTCCTGACAGAAAAGACGGAGCCATGTTGTTCCTCGCTCCATCCGTGATCTTACTAACAATCAACTTTATACATCAACACCCCCCCCCCCCTTCATCTCCATCCTGATCTTACTAACAATCAACTTTATACATCAACACCCCCCCCCCCCTTCATCTCCATCCTGATCTTACTAACAATCAACTTTATACATCAACACCCCCCCCCCTTCATCTCCATCCTGATCTTACTAACAATCAACTTTATACAACACACCCCCCCCCCCCCCTCTTCATCCTGCCACACCTCCTAGCCAATCTAATGTCCAGTCTCACACTTTCCATTGTAACTTTCGGCCTCATTTCGGGATCTCTGAAAACATTCCGATTCCATACGCCACATGTTGTTTACACAGGAATCACCATGTACCACAGGAATCACCATGTACCACAGGAATCACCATGTGCCTCGATCCGCATTGGAAAGAAATAAAGAAAGAAAACTTGAAGGAGGAAGAATAATAATAATAAAAAGAAGAAAAGAGTTTTGACCACCGATCTTCTGTGAACAATACAAACTATCTTTGCGGACGCTCAGAAGATTAGAAAATAGAAAAAAGGAACAAAAACTCTTTTCAACGTTTCGGTGATAGACCGTCTTCAGGACATGAGACATAAAACAAAAGACAAATAAATACGTGTAGGCAATGACGTATAAAAACATATACGTAAATGGACGAATACGTGTTTAAAGGTATGTGCGTGTGTGTGTGTGTGTGTGTGTGTGTGTAAATGAAGACACGGTAGAGATGGCCCTTGTGGTCTATCTCTGTGCGTGCACACCCAATGTGAGAAGAGTAAGACATGTAGAAGGAGGATACAACATCCGCGCACGTCCTTAAGGCAGTGCAAGTTGGAGTGGGTCTCTGTGTGGATTTGTGTTGTTTTCACTGGGTGCAAAGGACTGGGTGGGTGAATTAAGGTAGGCTACAGCCCCGTGTACTGCCACAACACGTCAGATTACAGGCAGTGCAACCCACTCAGCGTCAGACTGAAGACGCTCCACCGGGCTGTGGTCAGATTACTGGCCACGCAATGCACAAGTCTGGCCCATCAAACTTCCTCAAAATCTCATGGTAGTAGCAAAAAACAACAACCCCAAAATTAAACAATACAAAACAACCCCCAAAACAATCAAACAAACAAACAAAACAAATACCTCTACAGCCAAAAAAAAAAAAAAAAAGAAAAAGAAAAAAGCCGAGAAAACACTGCCACCCTCAGATCCAGTTTTTCCCTGCGCTGTAAGGCAGATCAGACACCACCGTTGCAAGAAAGTACCAAATCGTTCTAAATACGTCACTCATGGAAATGTTTTGAGTCGAATAACTCTGCTCTTCAACAGCATACAAAATGATTTCTTCATAATTGTGTCGAGTTCTGGATAAAGGAGAAAAAAACAACCCAGTCTCGCTGGCTGAAAATAGACAGGCATGAAAAGACACACCTGGAAATGGAACTCAGTGGAAGTGTTTGAAGACGCCAGTCCATGCTCTGTTCTGACTGTTAGGCTATCAAAGATTTTTTCCGCCAAACCATCCCCTTCCGTTTATCTTCCAAATAGTCACATTTTGTTTACCTTCAAAATCGTTCCGTTGCATTTACTTTTCAAAGTCCTATTGCATGAACTTTACTTCTGACAGTCCCATTGCATGAACTTTATTTCTGACAGTCCCATTGCATGAACTTTACTTCTAACAGCCCCATTGCATGCATGAACTTTACTTCTAACAGTCCCATTGCATGAACTTTACTTCTAACAGTCCCATTGCATGAACTTTACTTCTAACAGCCCCATTGCATGCATGAACTTTACTTCTAACAGTCCCATTGCATGAACTTTACTTCTAACAGTCCCATTGCATGAACTTTACTTCTAACAGTCCCATTGCATGAACATTGCATGAACTTTACTTCTAACAGTCCCATTGCATGAACTTTACTTCTAACGGTCCCATTGCATGAACTTTACTTCTAACAGTCCCATTGCATGAACTTTACTTCTAACAGTCCCATTGCATGAACTTTACTTCTAACAGTCCCATTGCATGCATGAACTTTACTTCTAACAGTCCCATTGCATGAACTTTACTTCTAACGGTCGCATTGCATGAACTTTACTTCTAACAGTCCCATTGCATGAACTTTACTTCTAACAGTCCCATTGCATAAACTTTACTTCTAACGGTCGCATTGCATGAACTTTACTTCTAACAGTCCCATTGCATGAACCTTCCTTCTAACAGTCCCATTGCATGAAACTTTACTGATTCTAATCTTAACCCCGGTCGCATTGCATGAACTTTACTTCTAACAGTCCCATTGCATGCCAACACTTTACTTCTAACAGTCCCATTGCATGAACTTGCTTCTAACAGTCCCATTGCATGAACTTTACTTCTAACAGTCCCATTGCATGAACCTTCCTTCTAACAGTCCCATTGCATGAACTGCCTTCTAACAGTCCCATTGCATGAACCTTCCTTCTAACAGTCCCATTGCATGAACCTTCCTTCTAACAGTCCCATTGCATGAACTTTATCTTCTAACAGTCCCATTGCATGAACCTTCCTTCTAACAGTCCCATTGCATGAACCTTCCTTCTAACAGTCCCATTGCATGAACCTTCCTTTAACAGTCCCATTGCATGAACCTCCCTTCTAACAGTCCATTGCATGAACTTTACTTCTAACAGTCCCATTGCATGAACCTTCCTTCTAACAGTCCCATTGCATGAACTTCCTTCTAACAGTCCCATTGCATGAACTTCTCTTCTAACAGTCCCATTGCATGAACCTTCCTTCTAACAGTCCCATTGCATGAACTTTACTTCTAACAGTCCCATTGCATGAACCTTCCTTCTAACAGTCCATTGCATGAACTTTACTTCTAACAGTCCCATTGCATGAACCTTACTTCTAACAGTCCCATTGCATGAACCTTCCTTCTAACAGTCCCATTGCATGAACCTTCCTTCTAACAGTCCCATTGCATGAACTTCCTTCAACAGTCCCTTGATGAACTTCCTTATACAGTCCCATTGCATGAACCTTCCTTCTAACAGTCCCATTGCATGAACCTTCTTCTAACAGTGCCCATTGCATGAACCTTCCTTCTAACAGTCCCATTGCATGAACTTTCCTTCTAACAGTCCCATTGCATGAACCTTCCTTCTAACAGTCCCATTGCATGAACCTTCCTTCTAACAGTCCATTGCATGAACTCTTCTTCTAACAGTCCCATTGCATGAACTTACTTCTAACAGTCCCATTGCATGAACCTTCCTTCTAACAGTCCATTGCATGAACTTTATTCTACAGTCCCATTGCATGAACTTTACTTCTAACAGTCCCATTGCATGAACTTACTTCTAACAGTCCCATTGCATGAACTTCCTTCTAACAGTCCCATTGCATGAACCTTCCTTCTAACAGTCCATTGCATGAACCTTCCTTCTAACAGTCCCATTGCATGAACCTTCCTTCTAACAGTCCCTTTTGCATGAACTTACTTCTAACAGTCCCATTGCATGAACTTCCTTCTAACAGTCCCATTGCATGAACCTTCCTTCTAACAGTCCCATTGCATGAACCTTCCTTCTAACAGTCCCATTGCATGAACTTCCTTCTAACAGTCCCTTCATAAAACTTCCTTCTAACAGTCCCATTGCATGAACCTTCTTCTAACAGTCCCATTGCATGAACCCTTTCTTCTAACAGTCCCATTGCATGAACCTTCCTTCTAACGTCCCATTGCATGAACCTTCCTTCTAACAGTCCCATTGCATGAACCTTCCTTCTAACAGTCCATTGCATGAACTTTACTTCTAACAGTCCCATTGCATGAACCTTCCTTCTAACAGTCCCATTCATGAACCTTCTTCTAACAGTCCCATTGCATGAACCTTCCTTCTAACAGTCCCATTGCATGAACTTCCTTCTAACAGTCCCATTGCATGAACCTTCCTTCTAACAGTCCCATTCATGAACTTTACTTCTAACAGTCCCATTGCATGAACCTTCCTTTATACAGTCCCATTCCATGAACTTTCCCTTCTAACAGTCCCATTGCATGAACCTTCCTTCTAACAGTCCCATTGCATGAACCTTCCTTCTAACAGTCCCATTGCATGAACCTTCCTTCTAACAGTCCCAATTCCCAGAACCTTACTTCTAACAGTCCCTTTGCATGAACCTTCCTTCTAACAGTCCCATTCCATGAACTTTCCTTCTAACAGTCCCATTGCATGAACCTTCCTTCTAACAGTCCCATTCCATGAACTTTACTTCTAACAGTCCCATTGCATGAACCTTCCTTCTAACAGTCCCATTCCATGAACTTTTCTTCTAACAGTCCCATTGCATGAACCTTCCTTCTAACAGTCCCATTGCATAAACTACTTTAACAGTCCATTGAAACCTTCTTAACAGTCCCATTCCATGAACTTTACTTCTAACAGTCCCATTGCATGAATCTTCCTTCTAACAGTCCCATTCCATGAACCTTCCTTCTAACAGTCCCATTGCATGAACCTTCCTTCTAACAGTCCCATTGCATGAACCTTCCTTCTAACAGTCAATCATGTTCCTTCTAACGTCCATTCCATGAACTTCTTCTAACAGTCCCTTCCCATGAACCTTCCTTCTAACAGTCCCATTCCATGAACCTTCCTTCTAACAGTCCCATTGCATGAACCTTCCTTCTAACAGTCCCATTCCATGAACCTTCTTCTAAACAGTCCCATTCCATGAACCTTCCTTCTAACAGTACCATTCCATGAACCTTCCTCTTCTAACAGTCCCATTCCATGAACCTTCCTTCTAACAGTCCCATTCCATGAACCTTCCTTCTAACAGTCCCATTCCATGAACTTCCATTCTAACAGTCCCATTGCATGAACCTTCCTTCTAACAGTCCCATTCATGAACCTTTCCTTCTAACAGTCCCATTGCATGAACCTTCCTTCAAACCAGTCCCATTCCATGAACCTTCCTTCTAACAGTCCCATTCCATGAACCTTCCTTCTAACAGTCCCATTCATGAACCTTCCTTCTAACAGTCCCATTCCATGAACCTTCCTTCTTAACAGTCCATTCCATGAACCTTCTTTAACAGTCCATTCCATGAACCTTCCTTCTAACAGTCCCATTCCATGAACCTTCCTTCTAACAGCCCCATTGCCTGAACCTTCCTTCTAACAGTCCCATTGCATGAACCTTCCTTCTAACAGTCCCATTCCATGAACCTTTCCTTCTAACAGTCCCATTGCATGAACCTTCCTTCTAACAGTCCCATTGCATGAACCTTCCTTCTAAACAGTCCCATTCCATGAACCTTCCTTCTAAACGTCCCATTGCATGAACCTTCCTTCTAACAGTCCCATTGCATGAACCTTCCTTCTAACAGTCCCATTCATGAACCTTCTTCTACAGTCCATGCATAACCTTCCTTCTAACAGTCCATTGCATGAACCTTCCTTCTAACAGTCCCATTGCATGAACCTTCCTTCTAACAGTCCCATTCCATGAACCTTCTTCTAACAGTCCCATTGCATGAACCTTCCTTCTAACAGTCCCATTGCATGAACCTTCTTCTAACAGTCCCATTCCATGAACCTTCTTCTAACAGTCCCATTGCATGAACCTTCCTTCTAACAGTCCCATTGCATGAACCTTCCTTCTAACAGTCCCATTGCATGAACCTTCCTTCTAACAGTCCCATTGCATGAACCTTCCTTCTAACAGTCCCATTGCATGAACCTTCCTTCTAACAGTCCCATTGCATGAACCTTCTTCTAACAGTCCCATTGCATGAACCTTCCTTCTAACAGTCCCATTGCATGAACCTTCCTTCTAACAGTCCCATTGCATGAACCTTCCTTCTAACAGTCCCATTGCATGAACCTTCCTTCTAACAGTCCCATTGCATGAACCTTCCTTCTAACAGTTCCCATTGCATGAACCTTCCTTCTAACAGTCCCATTGCATGAACCTTCCTTCTAACAGTCCCATTGCATGAACCTTCCTTCTAACAGTCCCATTGCATGAACCTTCCTTCTAACAGTCCCATTGCATGAACTTACTTCTAACAGTCCCATTGCATGAACCTTCCTTCTAACAGTCCCATTGCATGAACCTCCTTCTAACAGTCCCATTGCATGAACCTTCCTTCTAACAGTCCCATTGCATGAACTTTACTTCTAACAGTCCCATTGCATGAACCTTCCTTCTAACAGTCCCATTGCATGAACTTTACTTCTGAACAGTCCCATTGCATGAACCTTACTTCTGAACAGTCCCATTGCATGAACTTTACTTCTACAGTCCCATTGCATGAACTTACTTCTAACAGTCCCATTGCATGAACCTTCCTTCTAACAGTCCCATTGCATGAACCTTCCTTCTAACAGTCCCATTGCATGAACCTTCCTTCTAACAGTCCCATTGCATGAACCTTCCTTCTAACAGTCCCATTGCATGAACCTTCCTTCTAACAGTCCCATTGCATGAACCTTCCTTCTAACAGTCCCATTTGCATGAACCTTCCTTCTAACAGTCCCATTCCATGAACTTTACTTCTAACAGTCCCATTGCATGAACCTTCCTTCTAACAGTCCCATTCATGAACTTTAACTTCTAACAGTCCCATTGCATGAACCTTCCTTCTAACAGTCCCATTGCATGAACCTTCCTTCTAACAGTCCCATTGCATGAACCTTCCTTCTAACAGTCCCATTCCATGAACTTTACTTCTAACAGTCCCATTGCATGAATCTTCCTTCTAACAGTCCCATTCATGAACCTTCCTTCTAACAGTCCCATTGCATGAACCTTCCTTCTAACAGTCCCATTGCATGAACCTTCCTTCTAACAGTCCCATTGCATGAACCTTCCTTCTAACAGTCCCATTCCATGAACTTTACTTCTAACAGTCCCATTGCATGAACCTTCCTTCTAACAGTCCCATTCCATGAACTTTACCTCTAACAGTCCCATTGCATGAACCTTCCTTCTAACAGTCCCATTCCATGAATTTACTTCTAACAGTCCCATTGCATGAACCTTCCTTCTAACAGTCCCATTCCATGAACTTTCCTTCTAACAGTCCCATTGCATGAACCTTCCTTCTAACAGTCCCATATCCATGAACTTTACTTCTAACAGTCCCATTGCATGAACCTTCCTTCTAACAGTCCCATTCCATGAACTTTTCTTCTAACAGTCCCATTGCATGAACCTTCCTTCTAACAGTCCCATTCCATGAACTTTTCTTCTAACAGTCCCATTGCATGAACCTTCCTTCTAACAGTCCCATTGCATGAACCTTCCTTCTAACAGTCCCATTCCATGAACCTTCCTTCTAACAGTCCCATTCCATGAACCTTCCTTCTAACAGTCCCATTCCATGAACCTTCCTTCTAACAGTCCCATTCCATGAACCTTCCTTCTAACAGTCCCATTCCATGAACCTTCCTTCTAACAGTCCCATTCCATGAACCTTCCTTCTAACAGTCCCATTCATGAACCTTCCTTCTAACAGTCCCATTCCATGAACCTTCCTTCTAACAGTCCCATTCCATGAACCTTCCTTCTAACGTCCCATTCCATGAACCTTCCTTCTAACAGTCCCATTCCATGAACCTTCCTTCTAACAGTCCATTCCATGAACCTTCCTTCTAACAGTCCCATTGCCATGAACCTTCCTTCTAACAGTCCCATTCCATGAACCTTCCTTCTAACAGTCCCATTCCATGAACCTTCCTTCTAACAGTCCCATTGCATGAACCTTCCTTCTAACAGTCCCATTGCATGAACCTTCCTTCTAACAGTCCCATTGCATGAACCTTCCTTCTAACAGTCCCATTCCATGAACCTTCCTTCTAACAGTCCCATTCCATGAACCTTCCTTCTAACAGTCCCATTGCATGAACCTTCCTTCTAACAGTCCCATTCCATGAACCTTTCCCTTTTCTAACAGTCCCATTCCATGAACCTTCCTTCTAACAGTCCCATTCCATGAACTTTACTTCTAACAGTCCCATTGCATGAACCTTCCTTCTAACAGTCCCATTGCATGAACCTTCCTTCTAACAGTCCCATTGCATGAACCTTCCTTCTAACAGTCCATTGCATGAACCTTCCTTCTAACAGTCCCATTGCATGAACCTTCCTTCTAACAGTCCCATTGCATGAACCTTCCTTCTAACAGTCCCATTGCATGAACCTTCCTTCTAACAGTCCCATTGCATGAACCTTCCTTCTAACAGTCCCATTGCATGAACCTTCCTTCTAACAGTCCCATTGCATGAACCTTCCTTCTAACAGTCCCATTCCATGAACTTTACTTCTAACAGTCCCATTGCATGAACCTTCCTTCTAACAGTCCCATTGCATGAACCTTCCTTCTAACAGTCCCATTCCATGAACTTTACTTCTAACAGTCCCATTGCATGAACCTTCTTCTAAACAGTCCCATTGCATGAACCTTCCTTCTAACAGTCCCATTGCATGAACCTTCCTTCTAACAGTCCCATTGCATGAACCTTCCTTCTAACAGTCCCATTGCATGAACCTTCCTTCTAACAGTCCCATTGCATGAACCTTCCTTCTAACAGTCCCATTGCATGAACCTTCCTTCTAACAGTCCCATTGCATGAACCTTCCTTCTAACAGTCCCATTGCATGAACCTTCCTTCTAACAGTCCCATTCCATGAACCTTCCTTCTAACAGTCCCATTCCATGAACCTTCCTTCTAACAGTCCCATTGCATGAACCTTCCTTCTAACAGTCCCATTGCATGAACCTTCCTTCTAACAGTCCCATTGCATGAACCTTCCTTCTAACAGTCCCATTGCATGAACTTTACTTCTAACAGTCCCATTGCATGAACTTTACTTCTAACAGTCCCATTGCATGAACCTTCCTTCTAACAGTCCCATTGCATGAACCTTCCTTCTAACAGTCCCATTGCATGAACCTTCCTTCTAACAGTCCCATTGCATGAACCTTCCTTCTAACAGTCCCATTCCATGAACCTTCCTTCTAACAGTCCCATTCCATGAACCTTCCTTCTAACAGTCCCATTGCATGAACCTTCCTTCTAACAGTCCCATTGCATGAACCTTCCTTCTAACAGTCCCATTGCATGAACCTTCCTTCTAACAGTCCCATTGCATGAACTTTCCTTCTAACAGTCCCATTGCATGAACCTTCCTTCTAACAGTCCCATTGCATGAACCTTCCTTCTAACAGTCCCATTGCATGAACTTACTTCTAACATCCCATTGCATGAACCTTCCTTCTAACAGTCCCATTGCAATGAACCTTCCTTCTAACAGTCCCATTGCATGAACCTTCCTTCTAACAGTCCCATTGCATGAACCTTCCTTCTAACAGTCCCATTGCATGAACCTTCCTTCTAACAGTCCCATTGCATGAACCTTCCTTCTAACAGTCCCATTGCATGAACCTTCCTTCTAACAGTCCCATTGCATGAACCTTCCTTCTAACAGTCCCATTGCATGAACCTTCCTTCTAACAGTCCCATTGCATGAACCTTCCTTCTACAGTCCCATTGCATGAACCTTCCTTCTAACAGTCCCATTGCATGAACCTTCCTTCTAACAGTCCATTGCATGAACCTTCCTTCTAACAGTCCCATTGCATGAACCTCCTTCTAACAGTCCCATTGCATGAACCTTCCTTCTAACAGTCCCATTGCATGAACCTTCCTTCTAACAGTCCCCATTGCATGAACCTTCCTTCTAACAGTCCCATTGCATGAACCTTCCTTCTAACAGTCCCATTGCATGAACCTTCCTTCTAACAGTCCCATTGCATGAACCTTCCTTCTAACAGTCCCATTGCATGAACCTTCCTTCTAACAGTCCCATTGCATGAACCTTCCTTCTAACAGTCCCATTGCATGAACCTTCCTTCTAACAGTCCCATTGCATGAACCTTCCTTCTAACAGTCCCATTGCATGAACCTTCCTTCTAACAGTCCCATTGCATGAACCTTCCTTCTAACAGTCCCATTGCATGAACCTTCCTTCTAACAGTCCCATTGCATGAACCTTCCTTCTAACAGTCCCATTGCATGAACCTTCCTTCTAACAGTCCCATTGCATGAACCTTCCTTCTAACAGTCCCATTGCATGAACCTTCCTTCTAACAGTCCCATTGCATGAACCTTCCTTCTAACAGTCCCATTCCATGAACCTTCCTTCTAACAGTCCCATTGCATGAACCTTCCTTCTAACAGTCCCATTGCATGAACCTTCCTTCTAACAGTCCCATTGCATGAACCTTCCTTCTAACAGTCCCATTTGCATGAACCTTCCTTCTAACAGTCCCATTGCATGAACCTTCTTCTAACAGTCCCATTGCATGAACCTTCCTTCTAACAGTCCCATTCCATGAACCTTCCTTCTAACAGTCCCATTGCATGAACCTTCCTTCTAACAGTCCCATTGCATGAACCTTCCTTCTAACAGTCCCATTGCATGAACCTTCCTTCTAACAGTCCCATTGCATGAACCTTCCTTCTAACAGTCCCATTGCATGAACCTTCCTTCTAACAGTCCCATTGCATGAACCTTCCTTCTAACAGTCCCATTGCATGAACCTTCCTTCTAACAGTCCCATTGCATGAACTTTACTTCTAACAGTCCCATTGCATGAACCTTCCTTCTAACAGTCCCATTGCATGAACCTTCCTTCTAACAGTCCCATTGCATGAACCTTCCTTCTAACAGTCCCATTGCATGAACCTTCCTTCTAACAGTCCCATTGCATGAACCTTCCTTCTAACAGTCCCATTGCATGAACCTTCCTTCTAACAGTCTTTTTTATTTGTCTGCTTCTTCCTTCCCCTGTCCCTTGACATCGTCTGTTGTCGTTGGGGCACCCCTGATGATCTGGCCACCACTCTCCTCTATCTCTTCCTTCCCCTGTCCCTTGACATTGTCTGTTGTCGTTGGGGCACCCCTGATGATCTGGCCACCACTCTCCTCTATCTCTTCCTTCCCCTGTCCCTTGACATCGTCTGTTGTCGTTGGGGCACCCCTGATGATCTGGCCACCACTCTCCTCTATCTCTTCCTTCCCCTGTCCCTTGACATTGTCTGTTGTCGTTGGGGCACCCCTGATGATCTGGCCACCACTCTCCTCTATCCGTCCCTGTCCTTCCCCTGTCCCTTGACATTGTCTGTTGTCGTTGGGGCACCCCTGATGATCTGGCCACCACTCTCCTCTATCCGTCCCTGTCCTTCCCCTGTCCCTTGACATTGTCTGTTGTCGTTGGGGCACCCCTGATGATCTGGCCACCACTCTCCTCTATCCGTCCCTGTCCTTCCCCTGTCCCTTGACATTGTCTGTTGTCGTTGGGGCACCCCTGATGATCTGGCCACCACTCTCCTCTATCCGTCCCTGTCCTTCCCCTGTCCCTTGACATTGTCTGTTGTCGTTGGGGCACCCCTGATGATCTGGCCACCACTCTCCTCTATCCGTCCCTGTCCTTCCCCTGTCCCTTGACATTGTCTGTTGTCGTTGGGGCACCCCTGATGATCTGGCCACCACTCTCCTCTATCCGTCCCTGTCCTTCCCCTGTCCCTTGACATTGTCTGTTGTCGTTGGGGCACCCCTGATGATCTGGCCACCACTCTCCTCTATCCGTCCCTGTCCTTCCCCTGTCCCTTGACATTGTCTGTTGTCGTTGGGGCACCCCTGATGATCTGGCCACCACTCTCCTCTATCCGTCCCTGTCCTTCCCCTGTCCCTTGACATTGTCTGTTGTCGTTGGGGCACCCCTGATGATCTGGCCACCACTCTCCTCTATCCGTCCCTGTCCTTCCCCTGTCCCTTGACATTGTCTGTTGTCGTTGGGGCACCCCTGATGATCTGGCCACCACTCTCCTCTATCCGTCCCTGTCCTTCCCCTGTCCCTTGACATCGTCTGTTGTCGTTGGGGCACCCCTGATGATCTGGCCACCACTCTCCTCTATCCGTCCCTGTCCTTCCCCTGTCCTTGACATTGTCTGTTGTCGTTGGGGCACCCCTGATGATCTGGCCACCACTCTCCTCTATCCGTCCCTGTCCTTCCCCTGTCCCTTGACATTGTCTGTTGTCGTTGGGGCACCCCTGATGATCTGGCCACCACTCTCCTCCATCCGTCCCTGTCCTTCCCCTGTCCCCTTGACATTGTCTGTTGTCGTTGGGGCACCCCTGATGATCTGGCCACCACTCTCCTCATCCGTCCCTGTCCTTCCCCTGTCCCTTGACATCGTCTGTTGTCGTTGGGGCACCCCTGATGATCTGGCACCACTCTCCTCTATCCGTCCCTGTCCTTCCCCTGTCCCTTGACATCGTCTGTTGTCGTTGGGGCACCCCTGATGATCTGGCCACCACTCTCCTCTATCCGTCCCTGTCCTTCCCCTGTCCCTTGACATCGTCTGTTGTCGTTGGGGCACCCCTGATGATCTGGCCACCACTCTCCTCTATCCGTCCCTGTCCTTCCCCTGTCCCTTGACATTGTCTGTTGTCGTTGGGGCACCCCTGATGATCTGGCCACCACTCTCCTCTATCCGTCCCTGTCCTTCCCCTGTCCCTTGACATCGTCTGTTGTCGTTGGGGCACCCCTGATGATCTGGCCACCACTCTCCTCTATCCGTCCCTGTCCTTCCCCTGTCCCTTGACATCGTCTGTTGTCGTTGGGGCACCCCTGATGATCTGGCCACCACTCTCCTCTATCCGTCCCTGTCCTTCCCCTGTCCCTTGACATCGTCTGTTGTCGTTGGGGCACCCCTGATGATCTGGCCACCACTCTCCTCTATCCGTCCCTGTCCTTCCCCTGTCCCTTGACATTGTCTGTTGTCGTTGGGGCACCCCTGATGATCTGGCCACCACTCTCCTCTATCCGTCCCTGTCCTTCCCCTGTCCCTTGACATTGTCTGTTGTCGTTGGGGCACCCCTGATGATCTGGCCACCACTCTCCTCTATCCGTCCCTGTCCTTCCCCTGTCCCTTGACATTGTCTGTTGTCGTTGGGGCACCCTGATGATCTGGCCACCACTCTCCTCTATCCGTCCCTGTCCTTCCCCTGTCCCTTGACATTGTCTGTTGTCGTTGGGGCACCCCTGATGATCTGGCCACCACTCTCCTCTATCCGTCCCTGTCCATTCCCCTGTCCCTTGACATTGTCTGTTGTCGTTGGGGCACCCCTGATGATCTGGCCACCACTCTCCTCTATCCGTCCCTGTCCTTCCCCTGTCCCTTGACATTGTCTGTTGTCGTTGGGGCACCCCTGATGATCTGGCCACCACTCTCCTCTATCCGTCCCTGTCCTTCCCCTGTCCCTTGACATTGTCTGTTGTCGTTGGGGCACCCCTGATGATCTGGCCACCACTCTCCTCTATCCGTCCCTGTCCTTCCCCTGTCCCTTGACATTGTCTGTTGTCGTTGGGGCACCCCTGATGATCTGGCCACCACTCTCCTCTATCCGTCCCTGTCCTTCCCCCTGTCCCTTGACATTGTCTGTTGTCGTTGGGGCACCCCTGATGATCTGGCCACCACTCTCCTCTATCCGTCCCTGTCCTTCCCCTGTCCCTTGACATTGTCTGTTGTCGTTGGGGCACCCCTGATGATCTGGCCACCACTCTCCTCTATCCGTCCCTGTCCTTCCCCTGTCCCTTGACATTGTCTGTTGTCGTTGGGGCACCCTGATGATCTGGCCACCACTCTCCTCTATCCGTCCCTGTCCTTCCCCTGTCCCTTGACATTGTCTGTTGTCGTTGGGGCACCCCTGATGATCTGGCCACCACTCTCCTCTATCCGTCCCTGTCCTTCCCCTGTCCCTTGACATTGTCTGTTGTCGTTGGGGCACCCCTGATGATCTGGCCACCACTCTCCTCTATCCGTCCCTGTCCTTCCCCTGTCCCTTGACATTGTCTGTTGTCGTTGGGGCACCCCTGATGATCTGGCCACCACTCTCCTCTATCCGTCCCTGTCCTTCCCCTGTCCCTTGACATTGTCTGTTGTCGTTGGGGCACCCCTGATGATCTGGCCACCACTCTCCTCCATCCGTCCCTGTCCTTCCCCTGTCCCCTTGACATTGTCTGTTGTCGTTGGGGCACCCCTGATGATCTGGCCACCCATCTCCTCTATCCGTCCCTGTCCTTCCCTGTCCCTTGACATTGTCTGTTGTCGTTGGGGCACCCCTGATGATCTGGCCACCACTCTCCTCTATCCGTCCCTGTCCTTCCCCTGTCCCTTGACATTGTCTGTTGTCGTTGGGCACCCCTGATGATCTGGCCACCACTCTCCTCTA
>CM031597.1:53463291-53473291 GCA_018398815.1 Conus ventricosus | reverse complement strand
TGATGATATCATTGCAGTGGGTAATTGGAACAAATCAGTGCACTGCCAATTTGACTGTTACAATTATATCCACGTGTGGCCGCCCTTGTGGCGGGGTAATCAAAAACGGTCACACACGTAATGTTCTCATCCCCAGCTGATGCATTTGTACCATAGTGTTCAAGTACTTCAGCTGTTCGGATGATCCCTGGAGTCTTTTAGCCAGGGTACGACAAAACAACAACAACATATACATGATATAAATCCGAAAGCAAGAAAAGAGCTAAAACATATGACAGGAGAAAAAGAACTAGATTAGCTAACGTATTGAAGGAAGACTTAGGAGCTGTATCTGGTGAAAAGGAACGTATTGAAGGAAGACTTAGGAGCTGTATCTGGTGAAAAGGAACGTATTGAAGGAAGACTTAGGAGCTGTATCTGGTGAAAAGGAACGTATTGAAGGAAGACTTAGGAGCTGTATCTGGTGAAAAGGAACGTATTGAAGGAAGACTTAGGAGCTGTATCTGGTGAAAAGGAACGTATTGAAGGAAGACTTAGGAGCTGTATCTGGTGAAAAGGAACTCCACTTATACAAAACCGATTAGAGTTCTTTTTATATCTGACTATCTTCATGCTCATATGAAAAATCTAATGTCGAAAAAGTTAACGATCTGACGGTGCAATGGTTACATTATGCTTGAAATTTAGTAAAGTGAAAAAAGTAAAGGATTCTTGAAATTTGAGAACAAGCAACATGTAGACGAAACTGATGAACTAATATTGAATACAATTTTTTTTATACACAGGTAACCAATCGCCTACACAAAATCAATCAGTACTATTTGATCTAGTAAAATCTAGACTCAAATTCAACATTTCGCATAAACTTCATTTTATTTCCTCATGATGAAAATACCAGGGAAATCAAAAAGTTATATCACAATAAAAAAAAAAAGAGAACGAGATTATAAAACACACACAAACTCTTGAAAAGATGGGCAATAAAATAGAAACTGAAATAAGATTGATCGAGGGGAAAAAAAAATTAAGAGTTAACAGCGCCCAGGGAACAGAAAATGAAAAGTGTGTATTTATGGTCAAGGGCAAGTTGGATTGTAGGTGTTGAGAAAAAATATCAAAACACATCTGCATATTTGTAAGCAAATGTCTTAACTAGTGACCAAAGGTAATAAAACAATAAACCAACAAAACGATGTATTGAATGAAATAAAGCGTTTTTTTTTAATGAACATCTAATCAAGAAAACGATGAATGGCAAGCGTGAAATCAGAAAACTTGCAAATGCAGTTCCAAAGTTACCTGAAGATGGGCGAAAAATGTTAGCCAAGCTTTAAAAAACACGAAGCATGGGACAAGTCCAGGCGCATATGGTTTGGATGCAGAATTATTTCAAGTTCCTTTTGAAAATACAAGACCCACTTGTGGTAAAATCTCTGAAGGAATCGAATAGAGACAGGAGAATTTCCGTCAACACAGAAGGAAGGACTGATCATGTGTATACCAAAAGGTGATAAACTAGAAGAATTCATCAAATACTGGCATCCTGTTTCCTTCCTGAATAAAGTATGCAAGGTAGGTTCCTCGTGTTTATCAAAGATAATAAGAAGTCTTTATATTTGGCCTATTTGTGAAGATCAAATAGGCTTAATGGCGAAGAGTTTCACAGGTGATGATATTAGACTAATTTACAATTTGATTAATCATTAAAATGCAACACAGACACACAGACACACAGACACACAGACACACACACACACACACACACACACACACACACACACACACACACACACACACGCACGCACGCACGCACGCACGCACGCACGCACGCACGCACACACGCACGCACACATACACACACACACACACACACAGAGAGAGAGAGAGAGAGAGAGAGAGAGAGAGAGAGAGAGAGAGAGAGAGAGAGAGAGAGAGAGAGAGAGAGAGAGAGAACAAAAACAAACAAATGAAGAAAGAAAACCTTCCCCGGACTTTTACTTTGTTTCGATTTTTTAAGCTTTGGAGACTGTGAAATGAGATGTTTTGTCATGTATATTGAAGGCTTTTGGGTTTGGTGTGAGTATAGGCCACAGGATGGGAAAAATTATAACAATAGTAAATCAACGGTATTGCAAAATTGTCAAGCTGCAAAGTGATTTAACATAGACGATGGTTGTAGACAGGAAGACCTTTCATCTCATTACGTATTCATTGGATGTGCAGAAACATGATAAAGGAAGACAAGACGATAAAAGACTTAAACATAAATGATGTGGAACACAAAAATTTTTCACTTCGCTGACGACATTCCGTTACTAAAAAATGGTGACAAAAAGTCATCTGAACAATCTATTCGTATCTTTACCACGTTTGGCAGTTTCAGGATGGTTAATGAAAATTAAGGAAATGCAAGTAATGTATGTGGCTAGGCTGTTACAAGAAACGGAGAAAAAAAAACACCGGTCCTCATTTAAAGAGAATATGGAATCCTCCTAGATATAATGTAATTGGTATTTGGTTTACTAAAGACTTACAAGAATGTGGAACCATAAATTATAGCAATAAGTTTTCGGAAGTTAAAACATTATTCAGAATTTGGTCGCTGAGAAATGTGACATCAGTCGGAAGAGTCGCCGTTCTAAGATCTCTCGTTTTGTCTAAGATCATACACTTCTGGATTTTGCTATTAAACCCAGCTGACCACATCATTCAAGAACTTAAAAAAAATTTTTTTTTCAACTTTGTGCTGAATCGTAAGCAAAATGAAATAAGAGGGAAAGCGGCAATCAAAACAGTAAAGCAAGGTGGTTTGAACACACCCGACGTTAGGAAAAATATCAGTGCTTTAAACTTTGACGGTTTAAGGAAGTTTAAACCAGAAATCACAAGTGGAAGAGCATTGAGACGAAAACATGTCCACGGCTTGTTTTTGGAGGCACATCCTTTTAGCATATAGGGAATTCTGTCTGTGTGTGTGGTACCCAAAGCATTAAGCGAACCACTAGCTGAACCCGTGTTTTTACAATGACAAGATAGGAATAGGAAACACGATAACTAAGCGGATACCAAACATAAAGCGAACCACTAGCTGAACCCGTGTTTTTTACAATGACAAGATAGGAAACACGGTAATTAAGCAGATTTTTAACTAATTTAGAAAGGAAAATACGCAATCAACATTTTGTGAACGAGAAAGGATACCGTATGCACTTTTTAAGAATTCATGACTGATGTTGATTCTGTTATAGATTTTGTTTTGTATGGTGGATGGATCTCCTTGATGAAACAATCTGTAAAGACAACTGGAATAAAACTGTTAAAAATACTAACAGCATTCAAGACATGCCAAGGGCTGTCAACGTTACTAATATAAAAAAAGTAAAGCAGCTATACGATACAACGACATGATCACTCAGGATGGGCGCAAGCCAAATCATGGCTCTAAATTGTCACAAAAACTGCATACTGAGATCCCTTGGAATAAGATATTCATTCAAGTCCATAAAATTAGAAACGTCAAACTTAAGTGGTTGCAGATTAGAATTACAAACGGAATTGCAGGTACAAATATTGTTCTTGATATCATGGGCCTGGCAGACACGACGAATTATACATTCTGTAAAGAACAGAGAAATCAGTTCAATACATTTATGATATCCAAACACGTTCGAATTTTTTTTAGAAAGAGGTGTAAAACGTATTAAGAAAAAAGAAAAAAAGAAAAACCAACAACAACAACAACAACAAAAACACCTCCTTAACATTGAAATCGCACGTAATAATATGATACTTGGAGCAGATCAACATGTACAAACAGAGACAGCGTTTGACTTTATCATCATGCTGGCAAAATCTTATTGTTATATATGTATGTAAGCTCGAAAAACGTAGGCCAATGTGTAGCAACTTACAGGGTCAGCTGAGCAACAGATTTGAAATCGAATTGTATAGTGCTAAGATTAAGAACCATCAAAATGAGTTTGATGCTGCATGGAACAATTACAGGCTAATTGTTTGTTTACACGAAGGCATAAAAAAGAATAGTGAAACACGTAATTTCATGTACTTACCATTCTTATAGATATATGTGTGTTCTTTCCCCCCTCACATCTTCTATGTTCCACATTTTTAATGTTTGATATGTAATATCTGTCATTATTGTTTTCCACGCGAATAAAGAATGTATACTTGTTGAATATCAACAACTGTTAAAACATTATTAGAAAAGTGATGTCGACAACAACAACAGCAGCTACTTCTACTACTACTACTACTACTACTACTACTACATACTACTACTACTGATGATGATGATGATAATGATGATAATTAGAACAATATCAAATAATGATGATAGTAATAATAATTATAACAACAACAACAATGGTAATAATAATAATGATGATAATTATGATAGTAATAATAACTATGGTAATAATAATGATAATGATAATATCAGTAATGATAATGATGATAATGATAAAGATGGCGATGATGCTGTTGATGATGATCGTCATCATCATCATCACTCGTTTTTTCCCCCCGCGTGTGTGTGGTGTGTGTGTGTGTGTGTGTGTGTGTGTGTGTGTGTGTGTGTGTGTGTGTGTTCCTTCTTCTGTACCCTTTTTTGTCTCAAGTTTTCTACTGCTCGTAAATTTCACAGAAGTAGAAGAAGAAAATAGAAGAAGCTGGTGATGGTGATGATAATGATGATGAGGAGGATGAGGATGAGGAGGATGAGGAGGATGAGGATGAGGATAAGGATGATGTTGTTGTTGTTGTTGTTGTTGATGATGATGATGATGATGATGATGAGATGCCATGGTCTTCAAAATATATTGTAAAGTTGGTTGCAGCTGTAAGTCTCGTGCAAGGGTGGACATCAGGTTGACCAGATCCATGTTTTGGACGACTTATCTACCTCCCTCCCCTCACCCCTACCAACCTTCACACTCTGATTGACTGACACCTGTCGTGTAACTGGACGTGTTCGTCCGTCCTGTATGACGGAAGCGACATGTGTATAATGATGACGCAGAGAGAGAGAGAGAGAGAGAGAGAGAGTATGGAGCGACACTGTCGATGTGTTAGGTCTTTGTTGGGTGGTGAGTTGTGACCTGAAGAGTTGCCGCCGCTGCCGACCACAGTGACGAGGTCCATCGAACACAGCGGTAGAAACCCTCGGACTGACATCACCAACACCATTGGAGCGGACCATCAGAAACCTTCTTGTTCAGTTCAGCACGTGCCCTATCTGGTTCTTTTTCGACTTCGTCTGAGTTTCCTGGCTCGAACTATGTTTTGTTTTTTTCATCATTGGGTGAGAGTTTTTGCGTATGTCGCCGCTCCTTAAACATTCCATGATCATAGCTTCCTCATCAGTGCTCATATGTTTCTTCTAACTGTGCGTGTGTGTGATTCATCCCGCTGACACACAATGCTCTTCTTTTGAATCAAAATGATCGATTTTTCTTTCTCTGTGTATGAATATGTATGTTTTTTTTTGCTTTTTTCAAAGACACGAATCCACGCACAGGCTTTGAGTTTTGAATCTAATCCGCAGGAGTTGAGAGTCACAGAATCTGCATAGATGTACATTCCCGAGAGAAAATCCTCCGTGACCTAGTTGTCACAACAGGGACTTGAACCCGCGACCCTTGATTCAAGAGACCAAAGCTCCATCCTCGATGTCAACTTGGTCCCTACTAACCCATCCAGCAGCAACGCTCTTCCAGACAGGGGAGACAACAACATCCAGAGAGGACACCTTGGCGATGACTGGCTGGTGTCTTGGTCACTGGTTTCGTGGACTGATCTGCATTGAAAACAACAAACACATAACGTCTTCATGGAAAGGAAAGATAACCCACTATGCGTGATTACATGGCTTCACAGAACAAACATGATAAACGATGTTCACTGCACATGTGTATCTTTAAAAACAACGAAACACAAGGTCTAGGGCAAAATGGATAGCAGAAGGGGAAAAGGTAACAAAATATTTTTGTAACTTGGAAAAAAGGCACTTCGTAAACAAAAGTATGACAAAGCTAGTAAATAAAAATGGAGATTTGCTTGAGGAACCAGAGCGAATAAAAACCGAAGTAAATGAGTTTTACTGTAAGCTATACAAAAGACAAAGCTTAAATGTATGTGAAATAAGTGATTTAGTTAATAAGCATCCTACACTATCACAGGAAGAGAGGGACTCTATAGAAGGGGACATAAGTTTAGAAGAAGCAGGTTATGCATTACAACATATGAAAAATGGAAAGAGTCCAGGTACGGATGGATTTGGAGCTGAATTTTATAAATTCTTTTGGAAAAAAATGGGACCATTCGTTGTGCGTGCTCTAAACCAGTCGTTCAAAGACGGAGAACTTTCAGCAACACAAAAACAGGGGCTTATTACTTGCATTCCCAAACCAGAAAAATCTAAAGAACACATAAAGAATTGGAGACCAATTTCATTATTAAATGTTTTATATAAGATCGGAGCATCGTGTATTGCAAACAGGATTAAGAAAACTCTTGAAAAATTAATCAATGAGGATCAGACTGGATTTGTAGCCAACCGATATCTTGGAGACAATATCAGATTGATTTATGATTTAATCTGTTATCTTGACACAACACATAGGCCTGGTCTCTTGCTCTGTTTAGACTTTGAAAAAGCTTTTGATTCTTTGGATTGGCAATTTTTGTTTACAGTTCTGGAATCCTTTGGTTTTGGAGAGGGTATCTGTAAATGGATACGAACATTTTACACAGATATCAAATCAGCAGTTATAGTCAATGGCCAAGTAGCTGATTGGTTTCCAATAGAACGAGGATGTAGGCAAGGTGACCCACTTTCCCCTTATCTATTTATACTCTGCGTAGAGATTTTAGCCATTATGATCAGAGAAGACAAAGATATAAAAGGCATTGACATCAACCATGAAGAACACAAAATATCTCAATTTGCTGATGATGCGCAGCTAATGAATAATGGTGATAGATTATCCTTTGAAAAGTCTATTCAGTTGATTTTAAAATTTGGGAATTTCTCAGGGCTGTTTATGAATGAAAACAAAACACAAGCAATCTGGCTTGGAAGTAAAAAGAATTCAAAAACAAAATAATGCAACATCTAAATATAATTTGGAATCCAGAAAAATTTAGAATACTCGGTATATGGTTTACAAATGACATGAAAGATTGTGATCAGGCTAATTATGCCGAAAAAATGTCAGAAATAAAAGCTCTTTTCAATATTTGGATAAAAGAAATATAACTCCTCTTGGAAGAGTTGCTGTATTAAAATCCTTAATACTATCAAAATTAATACACCTCTGGATCCTGCTTCCCAACCCACCAGATGATTTTGTGAATAATCTCCAGAAAATGTGTTTTCGTTTTATTTGGAACGGTAAACGAGATAAAATTAGCAGAAATACGGTAACGAAAGGTGTAAAATATGGTGGCTTAAATGTACCGGATATCAGAGCATATATTGCTGCACTGAAACTCAGTTGGATCAGAAGGTTGAAAACTACGAAACATAAATGGAAAAATGTTGCATTGGAATTATATCCATTTCTTACTGAAATCGAAAAATATGGCCCAAGCTACGGTTTATATAAAAATCATAACAACATCTTTTGGAAACATATTTATGTGGCATACAGTCATTTTTGCAATCTAGTAAAACCAAAAACACAAACAGAATTACTTTCAGAACCAGTATTTTATAATGAGAAATTTAAAATTGGAGGCAATATGATTAAGCATAAAAATTGGATCCAAAGAGGTGTCAACTGTGTTGCACATTTTCTTGACAACAACGGAAATTTCCTTACACATACTGAATTTAATAGAAAATTTGGAATGAATATACATTTTCTGGCTTTTAATGGCTGTAAAATGTCCATTAAGAAATATATAAAATTAACAAAGATAAATGAAATAAACAATTGCGCACATGATATCCCCGGGGCATTGAAACTAATATATTCCATATCTAAAGGTACGAGGTTGTTCTATGACATCTTAATCAATGATAACAAACCTCCCAATTCCTGTCAAAAGTGGACTGAGAAGTTAGGGATAGATATTCAGTGGAAAGAGGTATTTAAAAAAGTGCATAAAATACAAGATGTCAAATTGAAATGGCTACAGATGCGTATTGTACATAGAATTCTCGGGACAAATGTTGTACTGAAAGAAATGAATATTACAAACAGTTATAATTGTGATTTCTGTAGAGAATTCAAAGACAGTATTGAACATATATTCTGGACATGCAACATCTCAAATCGTTTCTGGAGAAACCTTGAACATTTATTAAAAACAAAATGTACAACATGTACAAACATCAGTATAACTCGAAACATAGTATTATTTGGCATAGAAAATAATATAGTTACGGACTATGTTTTTGATTTATTGATACTTCTGGGTAAAATGTATATTTATAAATGTAAATTTGAAAAGTCCATACCTAACATAATAACCTTTGAAAGATACTTTTCTTCAAGACATAGAATAGAACAACACAATGCCAGATTATCATGGAAAACGGATGATTTTAATAAAATATGGATGCCATATGAATTGCTATTCAGAAATACGCACTAAAACAGTAAACAGCAGGTCTTTAAAAAATTTAAAAAGGGAAAGAAAAAAAGGAAAAAATGGAGAGAAAAAAGGGAAAAAGGAAAGGAAGGGGAAAAAACAAAAAAAGAAAAAGTAAAACCGTGAATCCAAATGTAAAAATAGCTGCAAACGAACCGATATCCACCCTCTCTCTCTCTCTCTCTCTCTCTCTCTCTCTCTCTCTCTCTCTCTCTCTCTCTCTCTCTCTCTCTCTCTCTCTCTCTCTCTCTCTAAGGTTTGATCTTTCCTAATGTATGTGCCGTTATGTTTGTTTATGTATATGTGTGGGTAAATATAAGTGTATGTGTACATGCGTATGGATACATACATTTTGATGTAATGTGATGTGTTTTTACTCTCCAATGATGTATTGATATAATTACCCATTGTGCGTATATATGTATTTGTGTACGTTTATATGTATGCATGTAAATTGTTATGTAATTTCATTCAAAGTGATTAAAAAATGAAAAAAAAAAAAAAAAAAAAAAAAAAAAACAACGAAACAAACGAACAAAAATTAAAACCATAATGCTTGATTGCACGTTTTGATTCTTTAAAAAAGGAAACGACAATCATCAGTGCATTTGAACAAACATACAAACAAATATACAAACAAACAAACGAACGTTGATATTAGCTCCAAGTCTGCGTTTTAGAAAAGACAAATGAGAATAATTGGTCGCATATCTTCAACTGAAAAACGATGATGATTTTTGTTACGCGTTTGCATATTAACAAAATGTGTCCGGTGGTGCTTGGTTGCATGTCTCTATCTTAAACCAAGGACAGGCGATGATATTTGACACCTATCTCTATCTTAATAAGAACCCGAACGATGACACTTGGTTACATACACGCAACTTAAAAACGATAAGCGGTGATTTTTAGTTACATATCTGTATCTATAAAAACAACAACATGAACAACAACAACGATTACGGATTACTACATGTCAAAAAGAGAGACACATTCAAACGAGAAGAAGAACAATAAAGAATGATGTTTTACCTTATGCTTGTATTTTATGCATACGTCTATCTGCACTACACACGAAAGACCACCAGATATGAATCCAGTGTCGAATAAAACGCTGTCTGGATGCACTTATTTCTTTGTCTGTTCACATAGCAAAAGGGACACCAGGCTATATTGCGGTAACAATCACCCTTTAGCTATTCTCTCGGAAGATACAGCATAACTGGATATTGTCAAAGTGGACTGATTTGTATGTGTGTTAATCTCTTTGTCGTCAAAAACTGATTTCTGCGTGTGAATAAACAACAGCCTGCAGATCGAATTACAGTTGAATATTCGTAGCCAACATGTTAACTGGACACTTTTTCATTCATTCCTACCACTA
>CM031597.1:53450791-53458291 GCA_018398815.1 Conus ventricosus | reverse complement strand
TCATTGTCATTGTCATCATTATCATCAGGATAATATTGGTTGTTCGAGTTCACGTCTTTACTGTTGCATGTCTTGATGTTCACATTTGCTGTAGCAGCAGCAGTAGCAGATTGTACTTACACGCACGCTCACACACACACACACACACACACACACACACACACACACACACACACACACACACACACACACACACACACACACACACACACATGCGCGCGCGCGCTAGCACGCACGCACGCACGCACGCTCACACACACGCACGCACTCTCTCTCTCTCTCTCTCTCTCTCTCTCTCTCTCTCTCTCTCTCTCTCTCTCTCTCTCTCCCTCTCCCTCTCCCTCTCTGGGATGAACACGGGATAGAGAGGAAAGGGGAATTGCGTGCGTATCTGGAGGGCGCAAAAATGTGTATTGTACGCCCCCTTCCGGAACAGATTGTTGGTTTCAATATTGATTTACTATCATGTGGATTTATATTTGTGATTATTATGTGTTCTGTATTTCTATCTTTTCAGATCATGCTATTCGATAGATGTAATGTTTGACAATGCATATGTATATATGTGCGCATGGTGTTATATTTGAATTGTAATGTTATCATTTTTAATCATTATCATTCATTGCTATTGTTATTGCTATTATTATTGCTTTGAAAGGATTGTTCGACAGGTGGATGTTTGGTTATGGTTGGGGTGGAGGGTGGCTTTTGTGTTTGAAATGTTTCTTTTTCATTTTTGAGGGCAAGATGCAAACAAGCCTGCTATGTGCTTATTCTTTTCCCTCATTAAACAAATTTCGTTCGTTCGTTTGTTCGTTCTCTCACACACACATACACAAACACATACACACATACGTAGCACGCACGCACACACGCATGCACGCACGCACGCACACACGCATGCACGCACGCACGCACCACACGCATGCACGCACGCACGCACGTACGCACGCACGCACGCACACACGCACACACACGCACACACACACACACACACGCACGCACACACACACACACACACACACACACACACACACACACACACACACACACACACACACACACACACACACACACACACACACACAGGTATGTACACTCGTATATGCGCAAACACAGACACAAAGTTCCAATAGACAAACGCATGCAAACGCAAATACACACACGCATGCATGTGCAGACGTATATGCACATGCGTACATGTATGCAAGCACGCGCACACGCACACACCTACACACATACACACGCGCGTGCGCGCACGCGCGCGCGCCTGTGCACACAGATATGCACAAATTCGCATTCAATGACACACACACACACACACACACACACTCTCTCTCTCTCTCTCTCTCTCTCTCTCTCTCTCTCTCTCTCTCTCTCTCTCTCTTTCTCTCTCTCTCTCTCTCTCTCTCACACACACACACACACACACACACACACACACACACACACACACACACACACACACACACACACACACACACACGTACACATTCACACACAAGCAAGGGCTTTGCGCACACACAAATGCACGTTTGCACGCTCGCACGCACACAGAACCCCCCCCCACACACACACACACACACACACACAGACGCACATGAAGGTGGCCTATAAATACTCACACACATCCAACCCCCAAAATCCCGTTTATGTTTTCAACACCAAACTAAAAACAGAATCCTACTTTTCGTCCCGCGAAAGTGAAAATACAGATGTTTCGTTCTATTCTATGCCACAGTTCCCCTCCCTTCCCCTTCCCCTTCCTCCCTCCTTCCCTCCACCCCTACCTCCTTCACCCTGTATCTTTCCTCAACCATAGCGTCCCTCCCACTCAGCCTACGTTTCATTTTTAATCCCGAAAAAGAACGTGATTTACGAGCACAGACGTAGCTAAGTTTAGAGTCCCGAGCCCCGCGGATGTATGCAATTTACTGGCCCCAAATAATGCTCATTCTTCCCGTTTTATCATGTGGAGCATCTAATCATGATCGCCTCTTCTTCAAGGTGGGATTTCAACAGGCCAATTATTTCGGTGTCATCCAGTCTGTGTGTGCGTGTGTCTGCCTTTTTTTTTCTTTCCGTCTTCCTTTTTTTCCCCCTTCTTTCTTTCTTTCTTTGTATACTTCATTTTTCTTTTTTCTCGACTCTTGATTATGTACGTTTCTATCTTCCACTTTTCTGATGGTTCCACCAGTCCTTCTACTGGAGGGGGACGGTCTACATGTCTGTCTTTATGTATCATTCACTTCCTTTCTCCGTCACTCATCCTCACCTGCACTCTACCCTCATGTCTGTCTGTTTGTCTGTCGGTCTGTCAGTCAGTCTTTTTGTCTGTCTGCCTGTTGGCCTGGCTGCTTGTTTGTCTGTCTGTCCGTCTGTCTGTCTTTCTTTCTGACTGGACAGGCAGTCCACCTCTCTCTCTCTCTCTCTCTCTCTCTCTCTCTCTCTCTCAGCTGTATTAAATAGCCAGGATGGAATGTAACAATTGATTATTGAGAAAGAAAAGTGTATATAATAATGTGTTAATTAAGGGAATTATGGACTCATTGAATGGTCAGCAGGAGTTTGGGAAAGCATGGCGGGCAGTGTCCAGAAAGAAATGCCAATATGACAATGATATTACGATTTAGGAATGGCACACACACTTCAAGAATGGACTATGAAAAAGATCAGATTTCTGGACCTTGATCGACCTATTATGGAAGAAGAAATTATATTTACAATGGGAAAATTAAAATGGGGGTGAACTCCTGGAATCTGGCGGATTATTAGGAGGATTTTCAAACATTCTGCCTGACGTGCTGTTGATTTTCTAGAAAAAAAGAAATGCTGTTTTTGATCAGGGTACATATCTTAACCAGTGAACATCAAGGTGGCTTTAAAAAGAAATAACCATTCAACCATTGACCATACATTCACCCTGATGACAACGATACAGAAACAATTTGCAAATAATCAAAAGCTGAAAGTTGCCTTCACAGACTTTGAAAAGACTTTTCAATTCATTTTCATGAAAGCTTTCGTTGCCAGTCCTTAGGAAATGTGGAATGAATGGGAGACTTTATCGATGTATAAAGATGTGACATGACAATTGATAGCCATCACCACCACCCTCTGTGTGTGTGTGTGTGTGTGTGTGTGTGTGTGTGTGTGTGTGTGTGTGTGTGTGTGTGTGTGTGTGTGTGCGTGCGTGCGTGCGTGCGTGTGTGTGTGTGTCTCCCCACCCACCCAAAAAATTCTCAGGGTTATTCGTTTACATTATTTTACAACACTCCTCTTTGCCCTTTCACCCTCTTCTCCTCTCATCCCCTTCTCTCTGTCTCTCTGGCTGACTTTGGATGTCCCCTTGTCTCTGTCTCTCTGGCTGACTTTGGATGTCCCCTTGTCTCTGTCTCTCTGGCTGACTTTGGATGCTCATCCCCTTCTCTCTGTCTCTCTGGCTGACTTTGGATGCTCATCCCCTTCTCTCTGTCTCTCTGGCTGACTTTGGATGTCCCCTTGTCTCTGTCTCTCTGGCTGACTTTGGATGTCCCCTTGTCTCTGTCTCTCTGGCTGACTTTGGATGTCCCCTTGTCTCTGTCTCTCTGGCTGACTTTGGATGTCCCCTTGTCTCTGTCTCTCTGGCTGACTTTGGATGTCCCCTTGTCTCTGTCTCTCTGGCTGACTTTGGATGTCCCATTGTCTCTGTCTCTCTGGCTGACTTTGGATGCAAGCTGACACAGTGATAAGACACACAATGCTGATGACATTATGACGTCACTGTATTGTGGGTCGCCGCCACCACTCCTTCCCTTCCCCTCTTTATCAGATAGTGGCGTGTTTTTCGTGAAAATCACCCGAGTACTTCCTGGGCCACCCACGCGACTGCAAAGGAAACTGTCACCACTCCATCTTCCTTCACCACACCAACCAGCTTCAAAGGTGGATAAGTATGCTGTCGCCCATCTTATCACTTTACCATGTAAATCCCATGATCTGGCCGGATATTTCATCGATGTTGATGTCTGGATGTGTCTTGCAGGTGTGAACATTAGAGTATCATTTATCAGCATTAAGGCTGAAGACCACCAACATCTGAGAGATCGTCATCTTCTGTCCAAATTATATTATATCATGCTGCACGTGTTGGGATGTGGCTGTCTTCTTCCAGATCATTAATATCCCCCTGTTTTCCATAATGATTTGATTGGCTGTCTTGTTCCTCTAACAGTCTGTCAGTCAGACAGGCATCAGAGACATGATGGTCGCCTTAGGGCCCCGAAAGGGGAGATGAGCCTCCCCACGTCACTGATCCACCAAAGAACTGATCACAGTCCAACTTCAGAGTGTAAAACTCAACACTGGTGTAAGCGGGAATGGGGAATGGTCATCTCTCATACTGTGAGATCCTCTGTCAAGTTTCACTGATCGTCCCAGAAAAAAAAAATTGGTTGAAACTAAGTTTTCTAAGTCTAGAGGCTTTGCATTGCTTCTAGGTATGCCTTTTACTTTTAACATTATAACTGTTTGCCAGTATTTGGAAAAGTCGGTTAAGATGGGTGATGAATACCAAATTCCAAACTGTACTTTTGGGGGGCAGTATTTGACGGACTCTGTGAAAATGCTTAATGAATATTGCATTTTTGACAGGATAAGTTTGTGCCGTTTCTTGGTAAAAATTGGTAAATTGGTGTATGAATACTGCGGATTGTCTCACTGCTTTGTAGTAGGTGACTCTGATTAACAGGTGAGCTTGGAGCAAGTGTATTCCAGCGCCTAATTACAGCACCGGAGTATTCATTTAACTACATTGAAGAGTTATCTGACACCCCTATTCGCCACACGAAAGCATAGAGATGTTAAAACGAGAATTAGATGTGGAGCTGACTTGAGTTGTGTATTAAGATGTACGAAAGGATAAAAACAGGATAATGTTCGCACTCCTTTATCATTTTCTTTGTTTGTAAATGAACTAGCACTGGGAATATACAAAAATGGTCAGCTTGGTATTACAACGGATTTAACAGAACTGTTTGTTATATTTTTTTGCAGACGACATTGTATTACTATTAGGAATTCGTATTGGGTTTAAAGTCAGTTGAACAATTTTGTACTCTGCAGCAAGCAAACAAAAATTAAAGTGAGAATGAAGAAATCGCATAGAGTCTATTATAGTTTTCAAAAACGGTGGATATTTGTCCACGGTGGATTTTTGTCCGAACGTGAGAAACGGTGTTTTTTGTTTTTAAAGTTAACAACTGTCAGTCGTTAATGCTTACAAATGTTTTTTAGATTGTAATTTTCTACTGAATTAAGTTTTAACACTGCCAAACCTTAATAAGCATAGCAAAGAACTTATGGTGGGTATCCAGACAATAGCACGTACAAGCAGTAGCTCAATGTAGGGCTGAAATTTGAAGATTAGAAGCTGGATTCAAATTCAGAAAATACACTTATTTGCAATGAAGAGGGTGGTTTTTTTTACATGTAAACCATAAATTTCAAAATGGTTTGATATATGGTGAACTGGGAAGGCATCGAACTGACATACATTCATTTATGAAATACTGGCTGAAGGTGGTTCTAATGGATGAACACGTGCTGCCTGTTCAAGCATACAGGATGCTGTGTAACCTACATCTAAGAAGTAAAAAGTCATGGGACCTGCGAAGATCCCTTTCTTCCATTAAGAAAGGGTGAACACCGTAGTCGCACCTTCTCGCCACGTTAATGTGGGTGTTTCCTCGGGGGACATGGGGCAGGTTGTTTTCACTAACGCGGCACGGGAGCGGAATACTGGCGCTATATTAAAACTAGATCCCGGCCTCTCCAATCAAGGAAAGCCGCAGGCTAGACCAGTCCAGATGGAGGAGTAAGACCCCCACCAAAATGGAAGGAACTGAGTGAAGGCCCACCGGCGTGTGGATACGCCCTGACACTGCTCCAAGCCTTACCCCAGCCATGGGTTAAATGGCAAAAGCATCCAGCCTGCCGAAGACGGAGTGTGTCAGCTACGGCGCAGGTCCTGGGGATAAATTAGGGCACACACGCATCAACGATTATGGCCATGCGTCAGACTACCTTATTGTCATGGCGTCGTCCCTATCAGCGACAACCGGGGAGGGACGGAGCCGGGCCCTTAGCCTCAAAGGGGCCCACCAAAGCGACCGGTGCCTCTGTTAACCTGACGGTCGGGGGAAGGCAGAGTAGAGCGACTGAGTCACGCAGCTCTACGACACAAAACCTGGCCGAGGGAAGCGGAGTTACAGGCGCAGCTTTGGGGAGCCCGTTCTGACATGGAGAAGACCGCGGGCTTCATCATGGCGGCCGGGTTACAAGTCTGACGCATCCAGCTTAAATCGAACGCAGAAGAAGAAGAAGAAAAAGTCATGGGGAACTAGCGTACGACAATGTTTCTGTAGTTATGATTTTGCTTCGCCCCGGACAATCAGGAAATTGGCTGCATAGAAAGATTCCTGTCCCGTTTCAACAACACGTGACTGATTGTAGGTGGCAAGACTGACATTGTCATATTCAGACAGGCGAACTATTTTCCATGTCTAGGTTATTCAAAACGAGTCATTTAACGGAATTACATCTCACTATGTCTAACTTGGTTAGAAATGATTTGACAGTAGAATTGAGTGTCTGATATTGCTGTCCTCTGTGTTTAGAAATGATTTGACAGTAGAATTGAGTGTCTGATATTGCTGTCCTCTGTGTTTAGAAATGATTTGACAGTAGAATTGAGTGTCTGATATTGCTGTCCTCTGTGTTTAGAAATGATTTGACAGTAGAATTGAGTGTCTGATATTGCTGTCCTCTGTGTTTAGAAATGATTTGACAGTAGAATTGAGTGTCTGATATTGCTGTCCTCTGTGTTTAGAAATGATTTGACAGTAGAATTGAGTGTCTGATATTGCTGTCCTCTGTGTTTAGAAATGATTTGACAGTAGAATTGAGTGTCTGATATTGCTGTCCTCTGTGTTTAGAAATGATTTGACAGTAGAATTGAGTGTCTCATATTGCTGTCCTCTGTGTTTAGAAATGATTTGACAGTAGAATTGAGTGTCTCATATTGCTGTCCTCTGTGAGAGATATAGAAATAATACATTTGAAAAGCAAATGCAGCTTTTGCGCTGATAGGTAAAAGAAGATGATCATTTTGGTTTTCGTTGTCTAATGCTTCAAGAGTTGAGGGTGAGATATACCACTGCTAAGTATTGTAACAGATCACAATTCAGATTGGTTCTACTCATGTCATCCAAGAATGAAGATACTGTCTTAAGTTTTGCTTTTTCTTTACAAATCGTTCACATGGCTAAATATATTATTGTAAACTAATCAGGAGATGTAAACGTTATTACTGTCAATTTCCTTTTCTTTTTTTTTATTTTTATCTCAGTTCATTAAAAAATTTTTTCGTGTACTCCTATCTTTATTTAGCCTCACTGGAAACTATCGTATTGTATTGTTCTCTCTCTCTCTCTCTCTCTCTCTCTCTCTCTCTCTCTCTCT
>CM031597.1:53443291-53448291 GCA_018398815.1 Conus ventricosus | reverse complement strand
CGTTATCCTGTGACCACCAGTTTCTGAATCTGCATGGCTGTCCTGGCCGTTATCCTGTGAGCACCAGTTTCTGAATCTGCATGGATGTCCTAGCCGTTATCCTGTGAGCACCAGTTTCTGAATCTGCATGGCTGTCCTAGCCGTTATCCTGTGACCACCAGTTTCTGAATCTGCATGGCTGTCCTAGCCGTTATCCTGTGACCTTTTCGCTCTGCTTCCTTGAAGCTTCTGTTGTTGTTGTTTTTATTCTGAGGAGGGGGTGAGGGGTGGGGGTAGGAGATTGGTAGGAGGTGTTTGAAGAAGACATGTTTTGAGTTTAGAATTCATCCCCCCCTTTCCCCCCACCATGGAGTCCAGCTAAGGGTCCGTGGTCAAGAATCCCTAGTTTTGAGCCCTTCTAGGCTTCGGGAGGGATATGCGACAAACTGCAACCATCCTGCCTTATTCCCCCGATAATGCCCAGCCCTCGGATTAGGAAGCTGATGTGCACAGCGATTAACTCGACCAGCCGGACAACTGCCTGTCATGACATAGCTCCACACAGGGGAGGTTATTGCTTCACTTGGTCCTCTGAAGGACTTTGAGCCAAAGAGGTATATTGGCATTGGCAGCACCGCAAAGCAAACTCGGTCAGTCTAAAAAGACTGTAGAGAAACGACTATGGAAACGGCCTGAGAATTGAAAAAGGGAAAGGCAGATGATAGACTAGGCAAGGGGGGTGGGGGGGGGGGGGGAGGTGCTGTAGTCAGGACCTTCATCCCTCGCCTATCTAACAAAGGAGCCTCTTCCCGGGGCATCAAACTCTACCGCGTTATGCCGAGTCCAGTCAGCAACTTGGCGATACAGACCTAGAGGCCTTGAGGAAAGCTAACCTTCCATCCAAGTATAGAGGTCTTCGTCAGCAGAGCTTAATAAGGGATCACTGGACCTCGTAATGCCTCCACCAACGATAAGTTCACAGCGTCCCCCCTTTCCTTCCCCTCCACCCTCCCTCGTCACCCCACCCGTTTGAGCGTACCCAGGTGTCACTTACCACACTTCGATTATAGAAATGATGGAAGCCTGAAGGGAGGGGGGGGGGGGGCAATGTTTGTTTATCGGGGAGGGAGGAGGGGAGGGGAGGAGGATGCGTATTGACCGGTTGGCGGTGTCAGTGGGAAATGTCCCTTTCATCTACGATGGTTATCGGCCATGAGCTTCCGCAATGAAACATTTCTGGTTTACCGCCCAAGAGGTTTTCTCTCGTTCTTGGTGTAATCAAGTGTAATCAAGCGCCCATCACGAATTTTACTGGCGAAGACACCTAAAATAGGAACAGTTTATGTAATCGTATCATCGGCCTAAAACTGTCAATTTATCGGCAAGTCTGGAAAAGAAACCAAACATATTCAAATACATAAAAGATTTGTCTTGGGGTCAAATTTGCATTCGCATTAACAATGGCATCAGTACACGCATCACTTTTTTTTTTATCTTTTGCAGTCTAAAGGGAGAGCGGATGGGGTGGAGTTTTGTGTGTCAGACTGGGAATAAAACTTGTTCCGTCACTGAGTTGTCATCGATAATGCTTTGTTTGACGTCTGTCTCGCAATCTTTTTGATATTTTGTCACTTCAAATCTAGTCCTTTTTTTCAATTTGTATGTATACCAATAAGAAAAAGACGTGTTCGCAGTTTTTGTGTTGTTTGTAGTGGAAAGGTGCAGTGGCTATACACCTTTACTACTTGAAAAATCTTCGGTAAGACCAGACGTTATAAAGAAGCAAAGTGAACTATGGAGAAAGTCATCTGTCTCTTTTTAGAATGACTCATCTTAATTAATTAGCGGAGAAAGGAAGAACCAGAGAGAGAGAGACTCTTGACTCTTGACTCTTGACGCGCGCTTTCACGCCGCGCCATTTATTGTGAGGCCCTCGGCCCGTCCACAGGAGTACGCAACATACATTTCAACATGACAAAAACGTTTGATTGAAACGTTGATTGTAACATAATTTGTTTTCTGATTAGAGTTTCTGTTCTTCCTATAAGTATTACTATTACATACGGGTTTCTCTGGTTTTTAAGGCATAGAAGATGTACATTGCAATATCTCTTATGGTTTCGGTGTTATCGTTTTGTAGCAGACTTTCCAATGTGATTGCGTTTCTGTTACTAAAGTGTTTGAAAATGTATTTTGTTCGTAATTGCCTGTAATTTGGACACCACATTAAGAAGTGCATTTCTGTTTCTACTGTTGGACAGAAGGGGCATGTTGTTATAGCTTCATTGTCTATGTATTTTTTATTGCCATGCAGTTCGTTTATTCCTAATCGTAGTCTTGTCAACGCCTTTCTGAACTTTGCGATTGTGATTGCGCGAAAGTATTCTTCAGTTTGGTGTATAGTTTTAAACGTATTATATGTAGTAAATCGTTCACTGTTCGCTATTTTGTTATGCCAGTTCTGTTTGTAACAATCTATGATTCTTTGTTTTAGTGTTATGATAAATGTTTGCTCGTTTCCTACGCCTTCGTTCAGCCAAACTTCAGAGAAGCCATATGTATCCAAGCAACGTTTAATTTCCAGTGCCCAGTTCTGTGGTTTGTCAATTTCTATTTTTTCTCTTTCATATGCCTGTCTAGGTATCCTGTCTGGAGTCATCTTCATTAATTTGAACCAATATCTGATTGCTTTTATTGAACTATCTATACTCATCGGATATCTTCCTAGTTCACCTTTATACTAAGTTGTTTGGCGTTTTCTTCCCCCCCCCCATGTATCTTTTACATGCGAATAGATGTATATTTTCCACCGCTGAATAAAGAGTCAAACCCCATACTTCTGCTGCGTACAGTAGCAGTGGCTTGATCTGTGTATCAAATAGCTTAAAAAATATGTTTATATCCAAATGTCCTAAGCTATACATTGTTTTCATTATTTCACCTATTTTCCCTTTCGCCCTTCCTGCATATTCTGAAAGTGAAATATCTACTGAGAGTTTACCAGAGAGAGAGAGAGAGAGAGAGAGAGAGAGAGAGAGAGAGAGAGAGAGAGAGAGACAGACAGACAGACAGACAGACAGACAGACATGAGAGAGGAGAGAGAGAGAGAGAGAGAGAGAGAGGAGAGAGAGAGAGAGAGAGAGAGAGAGAGAGAGAGAGGAGGGACGGGCGACAGAGTACAGACTCCAAGGCAAAAGAAACAAGAGAGAGGCAGGCAGCGACACAGGCCCGGAGTTTTCACCACAGCCATAAATAACGCCGGGTTTATCGGGGTGCCGACAGCTCTATGGATGTTACGCCGTGAAGGGGGGGGGGGGGGGGGGGGGGGCATGGAGGCGTTCAGCCCCGGGCCTGCGGCACTGGGGGCGACACGGCAGTCAGAAGCAGACGATAAACCATGCTCTGTGTCTCCTTGCCGCCCTTCGGGTCCACCGTCTGCCGGGGTTAATGGCCATGGTCATCTACTCTGTCCTCTTCAGTCCAGTGCCGTGTGGAGTCAGTCGGGTTGGAGGGGCGGGGGGAGGTGAGGGAGTGGGGAATAGGGAGGGTGGGGGCAGGATGTCGTGATGGGATGGAGACAATGGCAGGGCGGGGGGGGGGGGGGGGGGGGGGGGGGTTGGGGGGGGGGGGGGGGGAGGCGGGGGACAGATTCTTTAGCAGATAATCATCATAGCAAGAATGCTGCCCTTTTTCGTAACTGTGGGCCTGTTGGCATGATTCTCTCTCTCTCTCTCTCTCTCTCTCTCTCTCTCTCTCTCTCTCTCTCTCTCTCTCTCTCTCTCTCTCTCTTCTGGTGTGTGTGTGTGTGTGTGTGTGTGTGTGTGTGTGTGTGTGTGTGTGTGTGTGTGTGCGCGCACCTCTCTCTCTCTCTCTCTCTCTCTCTCTCTCTCTCTCTCTTTGTGTCTATGTGTCTTCCCCCTCTCTCTTCCTTTCTCGCCCTCTCTCTGTGTTTCTGTCTGTCTGTCTGTCTTTGCATACCCCATACAACACCCTCGCCTTTTTGACAGTAACGATCAGAGAAAAAAAAAAAGATGTGACCAGCATGTGGTCTGCTCAATGTCTGTTCTTGGCTTCGGTTTCTTTAGACAGATGGAAAGAATTCCTTCTACCCAAGACCGGTTTGAAAGAGTTTTGCCATCAGTCAGTCTGTGTTCCATCCCTCTTGTGAGATGTACTTGGCATACCTTTGGATTTCAGGCTTGAAGTATGTAAACATAAGACCAATGACTAGGTCAGGAAGCAGGTCATCGTGCATGCCTATAGACAAGAACCTCTCCTCTCAGCGACCACGCCCTGTGAGCTAGTGTGGAGGAACATAATATCTTGACAGGACTCTCTGTCCAGGATCATTGCACAACATGCAGCCAAGCTTGGATCTCCCGGAGGACGACCCAAGACGTCATGGAGTGAACCTTTAAGAACTGGACTGGTGACGATTCCTCTGCCATGTGGAGCAGGACGGAGCAGAGAGGAGAAAGGGCTGACCGACTGACCAAACATCCGTCACAGCGTCATCACAACCTACTGCTGTGGACTAATAAGGATTCAAACAAATTCTCGCTCTGTCGGTGGGCAGCAAATGGAGCTGTAGACTGCTACATTGATAAGTTGGGGACAGTGCTATCATCAACAGGTGAAGATACCGAGGGCTTTCTTTACCAGTCGTAAGGAAGTTGACGTTAGTCGGCGGATCACGTGGCCCGACAAATCAATTAAATACTTCTGCCTGTAGTTTTCATTTTCCTTACCTTTTTCCAAACTTTTCCTTTTCTTTCTTACCTTTACATTTTTTTTTCACTTTTTCGGTTGTTGTTTTCTTTTCATTGACCTTTTTTTTTTTTTCTTTTTTTTTTTTGCTTTAACAAGCTCGACTTCCCTCCCCACCTCCCGGATGTTCAGATCACGTTGTCGTCATTCAGCCCAGGAATGTGTTTGGCAGTGACGACACGTGTTGTTGAAACAAATCAAAACAAAAGCAAAACGAAAAACAAACAAACAAACAAACAAAAAAGCGCACACAC
>CM031597.1:53429505-53432480 GCA_018398815.1 Conus ventricosus | reverse complement strand
ACCAGCCGCAACCCCACGGACAAACAACACACAATTTGCGCGCAGAGAGGGGAGAGAGGAGGGAGAGAGAGAAGTGGAGAGAGAGAGGAGAACTCTCACGCGCGGGCGCCCGTGCACGCGCGTGCACGCAAACACACACCACACACACACACACACACACACACACACACACACACACACACACACACACACACACACACACAAAGCAGTCACGAGTACTGTGACGTGCACAGACACCACACACACGGACGTGTGAGCATATCTCTTCTCAAAAGAGAGGGACAAAGGTATGTCTCTGGAAATTCCTGGCATTTCGTTATTACGTGCATCATATCTCTTATATCCGACTGCCAACGGCTTAATACGTCAGCATGTCCATCGACCAATAGCAACGATTGAACGAGAATTCAAGATATGTGATAACACTTCAGCAGTACGTGATTTGGCAATACAAACCTGTTCAATGTTTCATTCATTTAATCAATTGTTTTTCTTTATCAGTGCTCTAGGGTCATTCTGTTTAAAGCGATATCAATTAATCCATTATTATTTGTATTTTCATAATGCATAAAAGAGACTTATTACCTTACACACACACACACACACACACACACACACACACACACACACACACACACACACACACACACACACATATTTACACTCTGTGTGTGCGTGTGTGCGTGTGTGGTGTGTGTGTGTGTGTGTGTGTGTGTGTGTGTGTGTGTGTGTGTGTGTGAGTGTGTGTGTGTGTGTGTGTGTGTGTGTGTGTGTGTGTGTGTGTGTGTGTGTGTGTGTGAGAAAGAGAGAGAGAGAGAGAGAGAGAGAGAGAGAGGGAAGAGAGAGAGAGATTACAGTAACGTAAATTGCCCTTTAATAGACAAGAATGAGCGTTTACTGAGGCCAAGGCGTGTTATCGGCCTGCGACCATATGTGAGTCGGCTATTAGTTCATATAAAGCATTCCAGAAGCGAAGTGTTTATGCAAGATGTCAGTCTGCGATATGAATCACAATGTATATCGCCATTCGGAGGGGATTTGGGTCTTGAATCTCTCTCCTCTCTCTCCTCTCTCTCTCTCTCTCTCTCTCTCTCTCTCTCTCTCTCTCTTCTCTCTCTCTATATATATATATTATATATATATATATATATATATAGATCAATGTGGTTAAAATACCAAAAATGATTTCCAGAGCGCTCAACCGCTTGGGGAGCAACATTTGTTAGATTTCTTAATACCTTATTTTAACAAATATATATATATATACATATATATATATATATACACGTGTGTGTGTGTGTGCGTGCGTGCTTGCGTGTGTGCGTGCGTGTGTGCGTGCGTGCGTGTGTGTGTATGTAAAGAGAGAGAGAAGAGAGAACATAAACAAATATATGAACAGTTTTAACACTGTACACACACACAAAAAAAATGGAGGGGGGGGGGGGGGGGGGGGGGGCCGAGAGGAGAGAGAGAAAGGGGGAAAATAAAACAAAAAACAAAACGGCGAAATCAACCTAAAATAAAAATAACGCGATGTCACTCGCTCTTCCGCTCCCAAGCCAACATTCCTTCCCCCCCCCCCCCCCTCCCCCTTTCTCTTCCTCCTCCTCCCTCTCCCAGCCGGCGTAACAACAATCCAATGGAACAAAACATCATTTCCGGCGTCCTCCTCCTCCTCCTCCTTTTTTCTTCTTCTAAAGCGACAATACTGGCACGTGAAAAACGGCAGCAGCAGCAGCAGCTGCTGCTGCTACAGCAACAAACGTAGCCAGCAGGAAGAATTCCCTCATCACCATCTTCATCTGTTACAACAACAGAAGATGGAAAAAAGTGAACATGACAAGAAAAAAGCCTTGAGACTGCAGTTATCATAAGAAAAGAAGAGTTTACATGTTTAAGTCTGTCAATAGAAACTAAACATCAAACGGTGGCGGGGGCGGGTGGTGGGAGTGGCGGCGGCGTAGGTGGGGGTATCAGTGAAAGTGAGGTGGTTGGGGGTGGGGGGAGGGGGAGGAATAAGGTCAGTAAAGTGAACAGAAAAAAAAAAGCGCGCGCGCACGCATGTACACACACACACGCGCGCACACACACACATGCACTGCCGAAAGATGCATGATTTAGTCTTCCTTTTATCACCCCCCCCCCCCCCCACGCCCCCACTCTCTCTTCTCCTTCCAGCCTCTATCTCTGCTACCCTCACCCCTATCCCACCCACCTCACCCCACACCCGCCACCACGCCCCTCGCCCCAACCTCCCGCTCCCCCCTACTTCTCTCGGATTCCCTCTCTCCCCTTCGCGATCTTGACATGGACACTGTTTGCCCAAGCCTTCAGAGTGCGGGCTCTGGCCAGACAACGGCAGAGAGTGTCGGCACAATTGTTGGCACTGCTCTCATTTTTTGCCCCGAGCCCCTTTTTTAATTTCAATTTTCTTTTTCACACACACATACATATATATATATAGAGCAGTCCTGTACCACCCCTGGAGGCCTGCGCTGTGTTGACAATGGGTACAGGCACGCGCAGGACACCCCCAGGTGAAGACAGTGCTTCTCTGGGTCCTCCCCAGCACCTTCGGGTGTTTCTTTTTCTTCTTTGCCTTAACTAGGCTGACCCTGGAGAAAGGTCCAGTGACGGTGAGGAAAGACCCACTGACCACAGGGAAAGTCCTGTTGACAGTGGGAAAGACTACAACTTTGGATTCTCTCTTGAGGGCACATAAGACCGTATGGCGAAAGCTTGGCTGTGTCTGGAGTGGCACTGTCTTTCATCTGTCCGTGGGCAGGGGTGGTTGGGTCTGTGGGTGTGCTCGGCAGCTGGAGGGTGGTGTTTTTCGGCGGTGGGCTCTGCAGTCATGGAATACGGGCTGGTACGCCCATGGGGATGCTACTTTAAGGCTGTTATGAGCTGCATCTGTAGTCTGATTTACCTCTGTTCAGGAGCAGTTATGTCCCTTGATATCTTAATGGAGTGTC
>CM031597.1:53382005-53422005 GCA_018398815.1 Conus ventricosus | reverse complement strand
GAGTTGGTAAAGAACACTGCTGGCTGACCATGAATAATTAGAAACTTAAACGAGCACTTACCTTGGGAAGTCGAAGTTTGAGTGACCGGAACGGAGGGATATGTGAGATGCGCATGCCCAGATCCGCGATGCCTTAAAGATCAGATCAAATTTGATCTGATTTAATAGTTTCCTTCATATTGAGAAAAACAACCAGTGAACCTATTCATGAACTTTAGATTTTCGTTCATGATTTTATTGGGTGGGTATAATTTCTGGAGGGCGGACACATATCCCTCCGTTCCGGTAAACTGCATCATGGAATCTCACTCAAACTTCGACTTCCCTAGGTAAGTACTCGTTTTTTAAGTTTCTAATTCCATTTCTCGTAGTTTACCGAAGCTACGTGATATGTGAGACTTCAAAGTTGGTTGTTTTTTTAAATGCACCTCCAGTCATCATTCAATCGTTCATGCTTCAGAAAATGAGGCAATACTATATTCAAGATTTCGCCTTGCGTGATTTTATGTTTAATATTTCTTCATCATTTCATAATTCCAATGTAAATATTTTCTCCTTTAGCACCACAATAATGTTCCAAGTGTCTTGGTCCAATCCACTACATGGCTACGTGTTATGTGGTACATATATAACCACGCACTGACTGATCTATTATTCACTTGATACTCACACACATTCTACTGTTTGCACTACACAAATAACTGACTAGAATGAAATTAAACACTTGAAGCTCCACTTCTCTCCACACAAAGGTAAGTCACTGTCTTTCACCATGGAATTTGCTCTCCATACGAAAGGTAAGTGTCTTTCACTTAAGAATTTGCTCTCTGCACCAAACGTAATCGTCTCTCATGTCATTTTGGTTGTATAGTCCTCCATCCGTTTCTGTCCTGTCCCCAGAAGTGTGTCCTTCATTTGTCCTGATAGCTTTGCGATAGAATTTCTGAAAAGTTGTTGCTTTTGACCAACCTGCTTTCTTCAGAATGCTTTCCAATGTCATACCCTGATTTAACATAGCAGATGCTGATGCACTTCTGAAACTATGGGGTTCAAAGTCTGTAATCCCTGTTGCTCTCTGCACAAACGTAATCGTCTCTCATGTCTTTTTGGTTGTATAGTCCTCCATCCGTTTCTGTCCTGTCCCCAGAAGTGTGTCCTTCATTTGTCCTGATAGCTTTGCGATAGAATTTCTGAAAAGTTGTTGCTTTTGACCAACCTGCTTTCTTCAGAATGCTTTCCAATGTCATACCCTGATTTAACATAGCAGATGCTGATGCACTTCTGAAACTATGGGGTTCAAAGTCTGTAATCCCTGCATTCAGCATGAACGCATCCACCTGGCTACCGTATCTTTGGATGCAGGTCCATGCGGCTTTTCATGACACAAGAGCATCTTGTCACAATTTTCCCCAATTTCTGTTGTTCTTTGTAAATATTCCTTTAAATATTCAATTACACACAACTGTTTTTCTGGAAATGGAGAAAATTCTAACACATGCTGTGTGTGACCTGGTCTTGTTTGCTTTATCTTCTCCATCATCTGAATGCAGGTTTCTTTTATGAATTTGATCCACTGAATTTTGATCAAATGTACAGTTTGGATTCTCTGAGCAGATGCTAACAACAATAAAGCACACAATTTTAATGTGAGATCTTTCAGAGTCAACTCTGTGTTTGGTTTTTGCTGCCTAAAATAGTTTAACAAGACCTCTAAATCCCATGTGTCTTTGTATTTTGGCATTGGTGTTCTCCTTTCAAAAATACCTTTCATAAACCTAACCACTAAAGGTTCCGCTCCCATAGACCTACCTCCTGTAGTTTGTACAACTGATGCAATAGCACTTCTAGAAGTATTTATGGCACTATACCCTAAACCTGATCTACACAACTCTGTTAACAAATTTTAACACTACATGGACAGAGGTTGAAAATGGATCTTCCTGTTGTAAAGCACAGAAAATTTTCCACCTGCGGAGGTACGATTCATACTGCTGTCGTGTTGACTTCCTCCAGGAGTCGCACAGGATTTGCACAAGTCTCTCCATGAAAGCCTTGTACTTGGAGGGACTGCCAGATAATTTCACTGCCAAAAGCTGGAGGTTCTTGTATAGAGCATGTGGAGTATTGCTGTGAGCTAGCTGCAACACTTTCTTCCCTTTTGGCAGGAGTACCGGGTTGTCTGCTAGAAGGCGAAGCATCTGTGAATACCAGCATGCAGTCGACCAGCGCGGTATGACGAGAATCCCGTCCACTTGTTCCTTTTCCATTTTCTTCTAAACTCTTTGGACAACATTGAAAGGGGGAAAAGCATATATTTTCCATTTGTTCCAACAGAACGTAAAAGCATCAGTTGCTAGAGCCTCTGGATCTGGATGCCAGGATACAAATGGTTTGATTTGGTAATTCAAACGAGATGCAAACAAATCAGTGTCAGGTGTGCTCCATAGCCTTTTTATCTGATGGAATATGACAGGATTCAACTGCCATTCTCTGTTGCACATAAATGGTCAGTTAATACTTTTACATGTTGGTCACAGACTTTGTCCTTAAAACTCTTTAAGGCATATTCTACAGCTAGCAATTTTAACACCTTTATGTGAAATTGCTTTCTGCCTCAGTCCATCTTCCACCTGTTATATGTGAACGACACACTACTCCCCAACCACCTGAGGTTGAGGCATCTGTTTTCAGTTCCACAGTGGACTCTTTCCTATTTAGTTCAAAAGTTGCTGCTTGCACATTGTCAATCCACCAACCCAATTCCTTTTGGCCTTCTTCTGAAAGTGACATGACAGCCTCAAAACATCCATTGTGTTGCTTAAGTGCCACACTTTTTTCATACCCCAAACATGTGTACATCTGTAATACAATGGTCCCCATTGTACTGCAGAAAAGGCTGCTACGAGCTGACCTATGGCTTGGGCTAGTTCCCTAATTGTGAATCTGAATTTTCTTCTTAAACCCTGACAAGCTGATTTTATCTTTTCTATTCTTTCTTCTGGCAACGTGACCTTCATGTCCTTCAAATCCAATTAATACCCCAAGAATTTAAATTTTTGTGTAGGTACTAGAACAGACTTATCAAAATGAACAGTAAATCCTAAGGATGTGAACACATTTGGTGTCTGTTCAATGTTTTCCTGGCATTCTTCTTTACTAGCTCCCTGTAAATAGCTATCATCAATAAATGATGTTGATAGAAAGCCTTGGGATGTAAGATGGGCAAAAACAGGTTTTAACAATTTTGTGAAAAACCTTGGACAACATGAAAGTCCATTTGGTAGGCAGGTGTAGGAATACAGCTTTCCCCTCCATTCAAATTCGAGGTATTTTTGAAAGCTGATGCAGCTGGTACCGAGTAATATGTATGTCTAAGATCAACTGCAATCTCTATGCATCATGTTAGTAGCAGATTGTAGATTCTCCATCTTAAAATGTTCATAGGCGACACAATCATTAAATCTTTTCAAATTCAAAATCAACCTGCTTTTGGAACAAGAAAAATTGATGACACAATTTCACCTGATTCATGACAAGATTTTTCTATGACTCCCATGGATAACAATTTTTCATTTTCTTTGTCTGCCTCATTCCATAGATTACCCTGTATTTGATTTTTTTAAATTATATTTGGATATCTTGTAATGGGGGTAAGTCTTGAAATGGTATTTCAGCTCCTTGTATCAACGATGAAATGAAAGAATCACTAGTCATCTCTTTCCATTGGGAAATATATTCCTTTAATCTGCCTGCCTGAAAGGGTCTTTCACAGTCCTGATTTTTTGCCTTTTCTGGTTTTGACTGCATGATGTTCAAGCCTGGGAGTGTTTTGGATGATATGGATACACTCCCCGTGTCGGTCTGCTGTAGGATTGGCCTCTCATGCCTCTCGCTTGGCGCCAACTGAGACCCCTTCCACATCCTCTCTCTTTCCACTCCCAGTTTTTTGAGCGCATGTGGGAGTAGAATCTTTCTTTCTGTGTGTGACTCAAATCCGTACCAATTTTGGTAGCAGAATCAATGGCTGCCAATGATGCCTTCAGATCATTGCCAAACAACTGATCTGTGATTTCAATGTCACTTGAAGCTAGCGTTTTGTATTTTCTGTTCAATCCTGGTGCATTCAAAATTTTTGCTTCTTTGCCCGCGGACAGCTCGTGATACGTGAGGTTTTTAAAATCAGTGCCATTGCGTCAGTGACATTTTCTAAATTCTCTTTGTTGTCACCAGATGACTTGTCAATCAAACTGTTTGCTACCTTTGTTAGAGCATAAGCTGCTCTGACCAACATTTTTGGTTTATTTGGGATTCTCAAGTCCTTCGTCTTGCATGTACACTCCATCATAGCCCAGATTTCTGAATTCACTCTGGGAACATGGACATTGCAATTTTCTGGTCTTTTATGACTTTCCTTTTTTTCCTCCAGTTTTTGATAAGATAATTTCCCTCTTTTCATTTTTCAACAATGCCTGCCAATTTGCCATTGACTTCCAGCCCAGTGTCACTATCGGATTCATACTCCTGTTTAATTGCAAGGAGCGTGTCAGAATCATCTGGTTTTGCTTTCTTGGCGTCAATGAGACTTTGCAAGTCTTCACCATAGCCTTCATCCACGTCAGGATGTTGTCGTTTCATGCATTTTTTTTAGGAGTCCCCTTTTTGATGTGATGTGTCATCATCGGATGTGTCATCCTGATTTGCAGTATCATAACTGGCATCGTTCTGGGTTCTTGTCCTTTCCCTGTGCAAAGGGATGCCAAGATACGTAAATTATTTGGCCTTCATTTCCTCTCATTCAGCTATAGGGGTGGATACAATCTCGTGTCGAGACTTTTTGTGGCCTGATGAACTCTCGTGTCGAAAGGGCGATTCTTTTTCATTTTCACTCATTTCGAGTTCGTCATCACGGAGCAATGCATCTTCCTCCATTTTTCTTCACTCAATGCCAGCACCTGGCTTTATCTTATTCTTAAATATGCATTTTGGCACTGTTAATCTAAAGAATACCAGTGTCAATGTATAGACCAATGATAAATGATAAAAATACTATGTTTCAGCTGGACTAACCAACCTGTGCCCCCCAGATGATTACGATTGTCTAAAACTTTTTGAGCGGAATCGTGGAAAAAACGTCAGTGTGGCGACCGGAAGCATACACAATATGGCGGATCTGGGCATGCGCATCTCACATGTCACGTAGTTTCGGTAAACTACGAGAAATGGAACTGGACTGAAAGAAACTAGAGCTGATAATGAAGATTGCTAACGACGAATAAAGGGATGAAAAGAAACGTGCTGATAATGAAGTTTGCTAACGACGAATAAAGGGATGAAGAGAAACTGGTGCTGATAATAGAGATTGCTAACGACGAATAAAGGGATGAAGAGAAACTGGTGCTGATAATAGAGATTGCTAACGACGAATAAAGGGATGAAGAGAAACTGGTGCTGATAATAGAGATTCTAACGACGAATAAAGGGATGAAGAGAAACTGGTGCTGATAATAGAGATTGCTAACGACGAATAAAGGGATGAAGAGAAACTGGTGCTGATAATAGAGATTGCTAACGACGAAAAAGGGATGAAGAGAAACTGGTGCTGATAATGGAGATCGCTAACGATGGATAAAGGGATGAAGAGAAACTGGTGCTGATATGAATATCAGTGAGGTCCCCAGTATTCCGTGGATAGCTGTATGTCTGATCAGTGTGGGACAACGTGACCCCCCAAAACGTCACAGGCATTCAGCTATTCACTCCATTCAGTGTCCCACCCACGACGTGTGATTACATTCATAATTGTTGTTATTACACCCCAGCCGACCACATGGGGCCTTTTCAGGGTTGTCAGACATCATGCAGGAAACCACATGGGGCCTTTTCAGGTTGTCAGACATCATGCAGGAAACCACATGGGGCCTTTTCAGGGTTGTCAGACATCATGCAGGAAACCACATGGGGCCTTTTCAGTGTTGTCAGACATTATGCAGGAAACCACATGGGGCCTTTTCAGGGTTGTCAGACATCATGCAGAAAAGAGGCCACGTCCTGAAAAAAAAAGTAGCAAACAACAAAGACATGAAATACGAACAACAAAGACATGAAATACAAACAACAAAGACATGAAATACGAACAACAAAGACATGAAATACAAACAACAAAGACATGAAATACGAACAACAAAGACATGAAATACAAACAACAAAGACATGAAATACAAACAACAAAGACATGAAATACAAACAACAAAGACATGAAATACGAACAACAAAGACATGAAATACGAACAACAAAGACATGAAATACAAACAACAAAGACATGAAATACAAACAACAAAGACATGAAATACGAACAACAAAGACATGAAATACGAACAACAAAGACATGAAATACAAACAACAAAGACATGAAATACGAACAACAGATGACATGATAGCTCATTTATTGGCATTTACGGGGGGGGGGGGGGGGGGGGGGGGGGGGGGGGGGGGGATATGACAAGGCTGTGATGAAAGCGCCAGACATTCCGTTCAATTGCTCACTCTCAAATTGAAATAAAATAAATCAGAGCATTTGAAGAATATTTGAATACAATAATAAAGGCATACCCAAAAAGAGCCAGGCAGAAACACAACACTGCAGACTGGGCAGTTGATGTCCACTGTGGACAGTGCCTACAGTGGTCACTGCCTCGTCGCCAGAGTAAAACAAAGAAACTAGCATGTCACAAGTGTTACAAGACAAGTGTAACAGCGTTTCCAGAACAGAGACAAATGGTCCACGAAGGCAGACAAGGAGACGACAGTAAAGACAGACAACAGCTGAACATAGGCAGAGTGAAAACCAGTGCCAGAAAGGGAGACGACAGTAAAGACAGACAACAGCTTGACACAGGCAGAGTGAAAACCAGTGCCAGAAAAAAAGACAAGTAAAGGCAGACAACAGCTGAACATAGGCAGAGTGAAAACCAGTGCCAGAAAAAAAGACAAGTAAAGGCAGACAACAGCTTGACACAGGCAGAGTCAAAACCAGTGCCAGAAAAGAAGACAAGTAAAGACAGACAACAGCTTGACACAGGCAGAGTCAAAACCAGTGCCAGAAAATAAGTACTGGCACTGAAGGCGAGGGGTGGGGGTTGATGGGGTGGGAGTTATTCCCGTTTTCTTGTTTGTATTGAAAGCTGGACACGTGGTTTGGGTCCGATAGTCCGATACTTCACGATTCCGACGTTTCGATGGTTCGACAAATCACGATTCCGACGTTTCGACAATCCGACAATTTGTCGGACCAACGAAACTTGTTTTGTAATGTTTTATTTTGTGCCAATAGTTCGACACATCACGATTTCGACGTTTCGATAGTCCGACATAACCCTAACCCACGATTCTGACGTTTCGAATGTGTGTCGGATTATCGAAACGAGCTGGAATTGTCGGAATCGTGGGATGTCGGACTATCGCTACTTTTTCTTACAGTGTCGGAATATTGAAACATCTGAACGTGGGGTGTCGGACTACCGATGTGTCGGACTATCGAAACGTCGGACTACCGGGCCCAGCCCAGCACATTTCTGTTCTGGCAAGTTCGTTAATGCTTTTTCCTTCTCCGTCTTCCTTCTCTCTAAGTACCCAGCCCTCCCCCTTACTCCTCTCCCCACCTGTTCAATCTGTTACAAACGGCACGACACTGGCGGTGCAGGTGGCCTCACACGTCCCACGTGCTAGGTGTAAAGGGTGACTGGGGGGCGGACAGGGTACGCCTTGGGGCTGCTGTCTTGCACGTGCACACGTTGTCTCGTGTTTACTTCTGGTATTTCGTGTGTGTGTGTGTGTGTGTGACAGAGAGAGAGAGAGAGAGAGAGAGAGCGCGGTTTGGTTTTAGCATCACTGAGGTGCAGGTGCTTTAAGCTTTGGTATGTGGTGCTTGTGTAGACACGTGTCTGTGAGTGAGTGAGTGAGTGAGTGAGTGAGTGTGTGTGTGTGTGTGTGTGTGTGTGTGTGTGTGTGTGTGTGTGTGTGTGTGTGTGTGCGCGCGCGCGCGTGTGTGTGTGTGTATGTGTGCGCGCCTGCATGCAAAGTATGTGTGTGTGTGTGTGTGTGTGTGTGTGTGTGCGCGCATGCGTGTTGTGCACTAAGGCGCTGTACGTGTGGATGAGAGAGAGAGACAGAGAAAGAGAGAGAGTCTTAACTCCATGAGCACCGTGCACGATCTGCACGATATAACCACAAAAGTTTGTGTGCGGCAGCCCTGGAGTAGCTATGTTTAATGGAGGCTAATTACTCTAATTTGGAGAGTGTCCACGCTCAGAAAGTTCAACTCTGACCTAAACTGGGTGTTGAAGATCATACGTACCTGACTGCAAGCACGTTTGACGCCAGTTGGTTAAAAAAAAAAAAAAAATGTCTACTCACAACAAGGATAGTTATAACGTGACCCCCTCGCGCTCTTTTCCCACTGCCAGGTGTGAACTAGGATCAAAGGTTGAGGGGAAGGTGGGAATCAATCTGGAAGGTGCATTACAGAAGTTCCCCCACCCTCATCCCCCGCCCATCTTTCTCTGTTATGAATTTTTTTTTTAAATAACAAATCTAATAGCGCCATGAAGAGCGCATTTCGGACGGAGGGAGGGGGGGGGGGAGTGTTCGACACATGCCGTTGTCAAGAATTTGTACACCACATTTTCCCCTTCCCTCTCTCCTTCTTTCTTTCTAAAAACTTGTTTTTTCTACCCCTTTCCCTTTATTGCTCGTTTAAGCGGGTGTGCTTTTTGCAGCACACAAAACCCGCGCTTTTGCGGCTCTCCGCCCACCCCCCTCCCTCCCCCGCCCGCCCCACCCCCTCTCCGCTTCCATTGCCCCTTCCTCTCCTTCTCATCTGAACAATTTTAATAGTCACCAAAACCTCTTAAAATGAAACCCCACCCCCACCCACGCTCCCCGCCTTCTACTCGCTTCCACCTCAAGCCGAAAGAAATCACACCCACACCCCTACCCCATATCCCCTGCTAATCCGCTCCTCCTCCTTTCCTCCTCCTCCCCCATCCTCCATCTCTGCACAACGACGCTCTCTTCGTTTACTCAGCTGTATAACTTCTACTCATGCGCACAAGCACCCCACGTGTGCTTGGACACCCCCCCACCCCCCACCCCTCCTTTTCCTCACCTCACGTTAAAAAAAGGAGGGGGGAAATGTGCTGGGACATGTTTACTATAATACCAAGTATGATGAATATAAATTATCGACGAAAACTGCGTGAGTTTCTTTTTTTTTCCGTTGTTTTTTTTTTTTTTGTTTCCAAGATTTGATTTTATTTATTCATTTTTGTTAATCATTCGTTTTTCGCCGGTCGTGAAAGTGATGAAGTGGGTCAGTTCCTGTGGGCGTGTGATCAGTTTCTGTCGCCTGATTTGTCCGAAAGACAAAGAATAGGTCGGATCCGGTTCATCATGGGACAACGAGTGTAGAAAAGAAATTTGAAGAAGAATGAGAAGAAAGAAGAACAGCAGGAGGAAGAGGAAGAAGAAAAAGAATAAAATAGAAAGACAAAAGGAGGGGGAGAGGAGGAGAAGTAGATGGAAGAAGAAGAAGAAGAAGAAAATAGAAAGACAAAAGGAGGGGAGAGGAGGAGAAGTAGATGGAAGAAGAAGAAGAAGAAGAAAATAGAAAGACAAAAGGAGGGGGAGAGGAGGAGAAGTAGATGGAAGAAGAAGAAGAAGAAGAAAATAGAAAGACAAAAGGAGGGGGAGAGGAGGAGAAGTAGATGGAAGAAGAAGAAGAAGAAGAAAATAGAAAGACAAAAGGAGGGGGAGAGGAGAAGAAGTAGATAGAAGAAGAAGAAAAAGAAGAAGAAGAAGAAGAAGAAGAAGACCACCACCACCAACATCACCATCATCAACAACAACAACAAAGAAGAGGAGGAGGAGAAGGAGGAGGAGAAGAAGCAGTAGAAAAAACAGCATCAACAACAACCCCAAAAGCTGCAGCAGTAGCGGCACCTCCACCATCATCACCACCACTAACAACAACAATCACAGTTTCAAACACAGAGAAGGAAAATGACAAAACGGTTGATAGATGAACAGGATGAAGTCCGTTGTCTCATGGCCATAAGATGCATGGATCTTTTAGAAGTTTGTTGCGTCCAGTGCAGTGATCTATTAGAAGTTTGCTGCGTCCAGTGCAGTGATCTATTAGAAGTTTGCTGCGTCCAGTGCAGTGATCCATTAGAAGTTTGCTGCGTCCAATGCAGTGATCCATTAGAGGTTTGCTGTGTCCAATGCAGTGATCCATAAGAAGTTTGCCGCGTCCAGTGCAGTGATCCATTATAAGTTTGCTGCGTCCAGTGCAGCGTCTATTAGAAGTTTGCTGCGTCCAGTGCAGCGTCTATTAGAAGTTTGCTGCGTCCAGTGCAGTGATCCATTAGAAGTTTGCTGCGTCCAGTGCAGTGATCCATTAGAAGTTTGCTGCGTCCAGTGCAGTGATCCATTAGAAGTTTGCTGCGTCCAGTGCAGCGTCTATTAGAAGTTTGCTGCGTCCAGTGCAGTGATCTATTAGAAGTTTGCTGCGTCCAGTGCAGTGATCTATTAGAAGTTTGCTGCGTCCAGCGCTTAGCAGAATGCAAGACGGAGCCCATCCCCCTCGTTCCGCTGGTTTCGCATTTCCTGATCTTAATCACATACCCACTTACTGCTGCGTAAAAAGAGAGGATTTACAAACTGCAAAACACAAAATCACGAGTGTTTTGAACACACGACTATCAGCTCCGCAGGTAAAGTCTCTAACCATCTGTCTCCTGCTTACTCTGCAAACTTAAGGCTAAAGGTTCAATTCCTACGTCCCAACAGAGTCAGGTCACAGAGTCAGTGAGTCCCTTCTTCTCCTTCCACTGCCTTTCAGCGTCCCTGGTGTGAATAAGGTACCCATTAACTGCTGAGTGAGCAGACAGGGTTTTCAAGCCGAAAAAAAATCTGACCCAACGGTCAGCTCCGCAGGCGAATGCTTCAATCATTTGGATGCTGTCCCGTCTGAGAAATAGGCTACATACTGTAACATCCACTACAGCTGTAGCCATTAGTTTATGACTCTTGAGTAACACCAGAAATCTGTCGTGAAGCAACAATACACCACAGTTGCTGTAGACACCTGAAAACCTACCTTTTTTTCTCGAAAAGAAACTCAACCTAACACTATACCTTCGTTTAATTAAGAAATAATAATTCCAGGAGTCTTTTGAAAGAGCAACATAGCGAGTCCGCTTTAGACACCTGATAACCAACACCCCCCCCCCCCCCCCCTAGAAACCGGGGATATTGGCGTACATGACTGCCGATGGCCCGCACCTTCTCACCGTTGAGCCGATTTCACAATGCACGAGAAGACAGGGAAGGAAAGGCAACACAAAAGGATGCAATGTTGCTCAATCACCAGGTGTCAGCCCTGATTAAACATTTAATTTCATGTTCTCAGTTTCTCCATCTTCACCCCCCCCCTCTCCCCCCTTAAGTCCAAATCTTTGCCAAGTCATTACTATGAAGACAGCTGAGTTGTTGGCCTGCGCTTGTTTTTTCACCCACTATTAGATTGTTTGTCTTTGTATTTGTCTGACTTTATTCAATTTTAAAAGGCTGTGCCAGTCTTGAATAAAAGTTACTCTGTGTTAGGTTTTCTTATGGGAGCAAAAGTTACCCTACTTATTTACTGTTTATTGTTTACTGTTCCCTGCCTCATTTCATTTTCAAATTAAAACAAACTGGTGTCGATCATGAACATTTTTGTGTAACTGTGAAAAAAGGAATTGAAAGACACTGGTGTTGGTGATATACATTGTTGACAGATTATGAAGAAAGAGGCTGAAAGACGCTGGTGTTGATGATGAACATTGTTGACAGATTATGAAGAAAGAGGCTGAAAGACGCTGGTGTTGATGATGAACATTGTTGACAGATTATGAAGAAAGAGGCTGAAAGACACTGGTGTTGATGATGAACATTGTTGACAGATTATGAAGAAAGGGGTTGAAAGACGCTGGTGTTGATGATGAACATTGTTGACAGATTATGAAGAAAGAGGCTGAAAGACGCTGGTGTTGATGATGAACATTGTTGACAGATTATGAAGAAAGAGGCTGAAAGACGCTGGTGTTGATGATGAACATTGTTGACAGATTATGAAGAAAGAGGCTGAAAGACGCTGGTGTTGATGATGAACATTGTTGACAGAGTATGAAGAAAGGCGTTGAAAGACACTGGTGTTGATGATGAAGATTGTCGTAAGACTGTGAATAATGGGATTGAAACCAACTGCTGTATATGATGAACATTGCTGTCGGGTTGTGAATAAAGAGACTGACAGAAACTGGTGATGAAGATGAACATTGACTATGACTGAAAGGATTGTGTCAGAAACCAGTGGTGAAGATGAACAGTGTTGTCTGGTGTGATTCAGAGGATTCACAGAAACTGATGTTGCAACGTTGTGTATGGAACGGTTTTTTTTTTTTTTTTTTTGCCTGTGGGTGAAGGAATTGACAGAAATTAGTGTTGATGACAAAGGTTGCAGTCTGACCATAACAATGGGTTAAGAAGAAACTGATGTCGGTCATGAACATTGCTGTATGCCGGTGAAGTGAGATTGGACTGAAGAGAATCAGTACTGCTGAAAAGCATTGTGGTATGTTACATTAAAAGTGATCGACAGAAAGTAGTGTCAGTGATGAATACTGATGGCTGACTGTATAGAACGATAGAGAGAGGCTGACGTTGAAAGTGAATATTGACGAGTCCAACCCCCTCTCCCCTGCCATTCCAACCCCTCGTCCCTCACTTCATCTTTTCGCCTTCCCATGTTTTGTAGACAGCTGTATAATCATGTAGTTGGGCTTGGACCTGACGTGTCGCACCGAACTTCACAAGCACAGACCTTTCTGCGGTGTTGTTCTGTGTCTGTTCGGGACTTGTGTGTGAGCTCGTTTGTTTTGAAAGCTGCACTCCACTTTTTTCATACCATTTCCCTTACCCCCCGCCCCCCCTCCCATTCCCCCCCAGCCCTCACCTCCACTACTCCCTCCCTCCAACATCTCCTCTCCCCTCCCACTTGTTCAGTCGGTGACCAGAGGTAAATCAAGTGGCAGTGCAAGAAGGCTCACTTGGCTCCACGTGCTGGGAGTTAAGGGTGCACGTGCGACGGACAGGGTTCGCCTCGAGGCTGCTGTGTTGCACGTGCCACCACTGGCTCGTGTTTGGCCCTTGTGTTTTGTGATTTTCGGATCCGGCATTACCTAGGTGCACGTGCTTAACTTTTGATGTGTGTGTGTGTGTGTGTGTGTGTGTGTGTGGTCATCAACAGCATGATGAGGGAAGGAAGGGTGTTACGCGGTATGACACGTGCACCACACGGGGTGTGCGGGGTTACAGTAGCGGTAGCAGCTCTGCTCTCGCTGTTGACGGTGTTTGTTCTACAAGGACTGGACCACTGACAGATGCAGAGGATTCCCCTGGCTATGACACACGGGCTCCCCGAACCCACGGCAAGGAGTGTGGGGTCCTGGGTTCACCAGGAGCAATCACTCAAAACATGGGACGGGCGAAATATTTTGGGAAAGGAGGGTGAAGGGGAGGGGGGAGGGGGAGACAGAGGTGAGAATGAGAGAAATTGACGATCCAGAAAGTAATAGGACATGCTTGGCCATCCAAGACAGTTATCATTTTTTAACTGCAAAGTCGAAAGCCTAATCGACTAACATTTCATTTATGAATGATGTCTCTTCATCGGATTGTGTTTGTCTGACTGGAACTTACACCAATTCTTTGTTTGATTTCGTTCGTGGGTCGTTTCAGTTTGTTGAGTTCCATGCCCCAGCCAAACAACTTTGTTGTTTTTGGTAGAAATGCAGGTGGTGTATTATTACTAAAAAGTGAGTTTAGAAAAAAAGCATTAAAGAGATTTAAAATGAGTCCTGATATTACTCTGCATTACAATCAATACAATCTCCAAGAATGGAAACAAGAGCCAAAGTTTTAAAAGAAATTAGTCGTTTTATTCTTTTAGAGAAAAATAAAAGTTAACTTCTGTTGGATTCCGTCCTACTTTGGAATTTTGGGAAATAGTCGGGTGGAATAAAGTGCCAACCATGGCGTGAAAAATATAAATAATGCAACAGAACTCGCTATTCTCATTGTGTATAGAAGAGGAATATTGGCTACCACAAAAAATGAAGAAGACAAAAAAAGCGAGATCGACCCAAGTCGGCAGCACTGCTTCATCCTGTGGCAAAATTAAGTTTGTGAATCTCCGTCCTCACACGTATACGCACACAACACGCAGTTCTCTCCTTTAGTGTAATATCACATTTCTAAACACACTGAAGAACAAACACTCACTTTCTGTACACGCCGATCCAACAGGTCAATGCCACAGGCACTTCCGATCAACCAGAAGTGAGCTTACAGATTTCGACAAATCACGAAGCCCGACAAATACATTAGTATTTAAAAATAAGAGTGATGAAGAGCAAAAAGCGAAGGTTAGAAAATTTTGTTCCTCGTTTAACTTCTTCCCGAATAAGACCCAAGCCATCTTCAATTGGAACATGACAAGTCTCTTACCCAATTGGGCAGGAGGATGCAACAAGAAAAAAGAAAGAAAAATCTTTTGGAATGACGTTCAGCCATTATTATTAATTTTTTTTTTCTTTTCTCTCTCCATTCACCGAAAATGGTGACGTCCCTTGACTGGTAAGAACAGCTCTTGGCATTTTCACTCCTCGCTGGTCGATAGTAGTGTTGATAAAAGTTGCCTCCCTTTGACAATTCCCCGCCATGGGAATCTGACAGAGCTTGGTGCGGCTGCCGCTGCTCAAGCTTTCCTGAATTTCTGGATGCATTTCTTTCTGATAGCAACAGCACTGCCGGAGAAATGGCTATCTTTGGTTCTGAAAATATGCATGGACCGCCACAAACTCTGTCTGTCTGTGTCTGTCTATGTCTCTCTCCGTCTCTTTCTGTCTCCCTGTCTCTGTCTCTCTCTGTGCCTCTTTCTGTCTCCCTGTTTCTGTCTTTCTCTGTCTCTTTCAGTCTCCCTGCCTCTGTCTCTGTCTGTCTGTCTGTCTGTCTGTCTGACTGCCTATCTGTCTGTCTGTTTCTCCCCTGTCTCTCTCTCTCTCTCTCTCTGTCTCTCTCTCTGTCTGTCTGGCTCTCTCTGTCTGTCTGTCTGCTTGTCTCTGTTTCTCCCTCTGTCTCTGTCTCTCTCTGTCTGTCTCTCTCTCTGTCTGTCTGTCTGTCTGTCTGTCTCTCTCTCTCTCTCTCTCTCTCTCTCTCTCTCGGGGCCAAGCGAAAGATGGCGGCGAGTAAGCAGACTTCATGACAAGCTCCGTTTCATTCGGCATATTCTGGCTTTCACAGGATTCTCTTAGGTTGAATAGGTGACAGGAAAGTGTGGTAACAGATACACGAAGTGACCATGATTGACTTATGTTTGTGGAGGGCTCGTGTTGGCCAGTTCTGTGGTCGAAGTGTAGTGACTCGTGTGGTGAAAACAGAACAGGTGAGCTCCGGTCAGCGTGACACTGATGTGACACTAGTCGACATTATAACTGCCTATGTCTTCTGCTTCATCACTGTGTTGCTGGTGTGGGGTGGAATAAACACTGTGGTCGCTGTGTTCACATCGGACAGTGCACCCGTTTTTGTGGAACAAAGTTATCAGCGAGGTACAACGACTGACGAAGGAGATGTGTACAGTTGTGACACGTCGTGTCAACATGCCGTGCACGTGCCGGCGTTGACCTCGTTGTGTGCTGTCAACGCCATGCTGTGTTTGTGGCGTGTTCTGCTGAGCGGCGATGTGGAGAAGAACCCAGGCCCTAACAGTCTGCAAGAGAAGGTCAGTGTCACTCCGGACCAAACGGTAGTCAGTGAAAAGTTAGGAGCGATCGCACCGGACATGGCAGAACAAATCTTGACCGCAATTCACCAACAGAGCCAAGAAAACAAACAGCAGACAGCCGACATCAGAAATGATCTGTGTGCGATCAAAACTGAGCTACACCAGGTGAAAGACAAGTGCGAGCAGATCAGCCAACGATGTGACGGCCTAGAAAGGGAAAACAGTCGACTGGTAGCTGCTGTGGAGGAAATGTCAGGTGACATGACCGTGCTGTTCTCTGACTGTGCGCAGGGAAAGGAGGAGACGAGGAAGCTGTCCACAACACTGGAGACACTGACAGAGCAGATCACGTCGATGAATAATGAAATTGACAGATTGGAAGATTTCTCCAGACGTGACAATCTTCGGATTTTCGGCATTCCGCACAGCAGTGACCATGAAGATTACGACACATGTGCCCGTGTGGTCACAGACACTCTGAACAGTGTGCCAAGACACAAGAAGTGGTGCGATCAGGACATTGTCAGAGCTCATCGTGTCGGGCAAGCAAGAGACGACCAACCCAGGCCGATGGTCGTGAAGTTCAGTCAGTGGAGGGACAAGATGACGGTCCTCACTGACAGAGACTATCGAGCCAGACTGCAGGGGAAAGGAGTCCGAGTGGCCAACGACCTGACCCGAAGACAGGCTGCCATCGTCAGCGAGGCAAAGAAGGAGGGCAAAGCCGCCTACTTTGTCAAAGGAAAGCTGACGGTCGGACCCAAGAGACCCGATTCCAGGAGCTACGCCGCAGTGACAGCGTCCACCTCTGCATCTTCCTACACGGCAGGGGACGGCGAGCTGGCGAGGGGCTGTGTCCGATCAGCTGATCCAGATGCACGTCAGCGAGGCCGGGGCAGTGAAGCGACAGGCGGGGATTCCCCAACTACACGGCGCTTGACGGGGGGCGAAGGTCACGGTGCGACACGCCGTGTCGGCCTTTCCAACGCTGGCAGTGACACGGGTGCGAGGCGTGGCAGCGTGAAACGGGATGCACGTGGGAACCGTGGTGGTTCTAACCGGAGGCGACAGCAAACGCCGATACGTGGCTACCTGAGTGCTCGTGGCAGTGACAGGTCGTTGCGCTCTGCCAGTGACACTAAATAGGACAGGCCTGACCATCCATCGCCTCAGTTGTCGTTCCTGAACTACAATGTAGAAAATTTATATAGCAAATTGAATGACATTGATTTTGTTAATTATGTAAGAACCTTTGATTTTGTGTGTCTGACTGAAACTTTTGTTGATTGTAAATTTGATTTCAGCGGTGTTTTCACGGATTATGTTAAGTTTAGTGCCCCAGCAAGAAAGCTATCGCACCAAGGCAGAAACTCAGGCGGAGTTCTCTTGCTTGTAAAGAATTGTTACAGTCAGTATATAAAAGAAGTTATTAAAATAAAAGATGATAATATTGTTGCTATAAGGGTTGACAAAATGTTGTTTAATGTAGATAAAGATATTTTGCTTGTGGCATGTTATGTTGCGCCTGAGGGAAGTCCAGTTTATAATAGTAATGACATAAAAGATGGCATAGTCATTCTGGAAGAAAATATTAGGCAAAGCATTGAGACAGCTGAAGTGTATGTCATTGTAACTGGTGACTTGAATGCTAGAACAGGGAATGAACAACCTGAAGGCCAAGACATAACATTTTATACCTTTAACATGGAACGTGATGAGGAAGATGAGACTGTTAGGCGCTGTTCAAAAGATTCAGTTGTCAATAAGTTTGGAGCTTCTCTGATTGAATTTTGTTATATGTATGATCTGCTGATGGTGAATGGGAGCTGCAGAGGAGATGTTAATGGCGAGTTTACGTATGTGTCATCGCATGGGTGTAGTGTGATTGATTATTTCATTGTTTCATCAGAACTGTTAAAAAATTGTGACATGTGTGTGGGAGATAGTTTACATTCCTGGCATTTTCCGGTTGAGTTGACATGGAAGAACGAGAAGAATGTAAAGGGAGAGAACGTGTTGCCAGAAAATGAGGAAGAAAGAATTGTGTGGTGTGATGAAAACGTGAAGATTTACAAAGATGAAATTGATTCATGTGAGTTTATAGAATGCTTGAAGAGAGCGAAAGATATTTTGAAGGATGATATTAATGGATGTGTCGATGTTTTTGTAAATGCATTATATGCAGCGGCAGCATGTATGATTCGGGTAAGTGGGAAAGTGAAAGACAGATAAATATGTGGTTTGATAAAGAATGTACTCAAAAGAAAAGAACTGTTAATGGGCTTCTAAGGAGCTGGCGAAGGTCAAAAACAAACTTAGTAGAACGTAAGGAGCTATATGTCAACGAGAGAAAGATATATAACAAATTGAGAAAGGAGAAAAAAGAGAAGTATGATGAGATTAGGCTTCAAAAATTAAGAGAGTCGATTAATGACCCAAAGTTATTTTGGTCAACCATCAGATCTGTAAATAGAAAAAGTGTAATTTATAATGAAATTAATTCTCAACAGTGGTATGATCACTTCTATAGAGTCTTCAATGAGGTGAGAGATACATATCAACAAGAAAATGTTATGACAGAAGAAGAAAACGATAATGTAGAAGAACCTCTGTTCAATGACCCAATTTCCAAAGTGAAGTTATGAATGGAATCAAACATTTAAAAACTGGAAAAAGTGCTGGTATCGATAAAATTATAAGTGAAATGTTCAAACTGGCAAATGCTGCTGTAATTGACTTTTTAGTGGATCTCTTAACGTCCTCTTTGAGAAAGGAACATTTCCAGTAGCCTGGTCAAAATCTATTATAGTACCAATATACAAAAAGGGGGACCGAAACAATCCGGATAACTATAGAGGAGTAGCACTGACAAGTGTAATAGGAAAAATTTATACGCATATCTTAAACAAAAGGCTTACTAACTGGGCAGATAAAGAGGGAAAGATAATTGAAGAGCAGGCAGGATTCAGAGAGGGCTACAGCACCATTGACCATATATTCACCTTGTATGCATTAGTCCAAAGGTATTTGAATAAAAATTCTAAGTTGTATGTTGCATTCGTTGACTTCAAGAAGGCCTTTGATTCGGTGAACAGAAATATATTGTGGAATGTGTTGAGAAACAGTGGCGTTAAAGGTAAATTGTACAGAGCCATTAGAGGTATATATGATACTGTTCTGGTGTGTGTGCGTGACAAGCATGTTTACACGGATTTCTTCAGTTGCCCAAGAGGCGTTAAGCAAGGTTGTTTACTTAGTCCAAGGTTGTTTTCGTTTTTTATAAATGAATTAGCTATTGAATTATCAAAAAGAGGAAAGCATGGAATACAGATGCTCCAGGAGCTCTTGAAATGTTTTTGATGCTGTTTGCTGACGATGTTATTCTTCTCTCAGATTCTGTTGTTGGCTTACAAATCAGTTGAATATTTTAAAACAGGAAGCTGATAGACTTACTTTGAGCGTGAATTTGGATAAAACGAATGTAATGGTTTTTCGCAAGGGAGGACATCTTTCTATTCATGAAAAATGGTGGTATGGCAATATGGAAGTAAAGGTTACAAATTCCTATAAGTATCTTGGAGTAATTTTTACCACTAAGCTCAGTTTAAATACAGTTTGGACAGAGGCATGTAGAAAAGGGAAGAAGGGAGTCACTGAAATTCTCAGAGCTATGAACAAATTAAGATCCACTGATTCTTCACTTTTCTGGAAGTTATTTGACACACAGATCGAGCCTATCCTGACATATGCAGCAGAAATCTGGGGTGCAGCAGAGAATAAGCAGATAGAAACAGTGCACACTTTTGCTATTAAACGTTTCTTGAATATACCCTTAGCTCCTCTAACATACTTGCATACGGCGAGACTGGCAGATATCCACTAAAGCTCCGAACAACTATTAAGAGTGTGAAATATTGGCTAAAGATTATAAAGCTTCCAATAGAAAGATTATGTAGGCAGGCGTATGAAATGCTGTTGCAGCAACATGAAGAAGGAAGGCAAAATTGGGTAGACAATTAAGAAAGGTTCTTACTGAGAACGGTTTCGGTATAGTTTGGATGAGTCAGGGAGTTGGAAGTGACGTTGCCTTTGTCACGAACAGGTTTTTGTCCAGGGGTAATATTCAGGTGGGGAGATCTTTCCTGTTCGTTTTTATTTCCCATCCGACGACAGAAACCCTAGCAATATGTTTTGGATCCTGTTTTCGTTATTTCGTGTTCCAGTGTAGCCTTTCCTCCATCCTTCCCCCTCTATATAATCTGTTTTCATCATCCTCCCTCCTACCTGTAACTGTCCACGGGTTTCCGCGAGGCCTCGCTGTGTCAGGTCTGACACGCATGCCTCAGTTTTTCTCGAGATTCTCGTGTCTACTCACCCTAGAATCGAGGCTGACGTTTTTGTCGCGGTGTCGTCTCTTGGCACTTTGCGAAAGTCCAGCCTCGAGTCGAAGTCATACCTTCTCCCTGGTAGCGTTTTCGGGTTCAGCTTCATTGCTGTTTGATTTCTTCGTTGAAATCTTCACCTCACCCTGGAGTGCTATCCTTCATTGGATTGGGCATAGGGGTTTTGGTGGTTGGCGACTTGGGAGCTCTCTTCCTGCTAACCAGGGCTGGGGCTGTGGTCTCACGACCATTCTTTTCCTCGTCGGGAGAGTTGGGAGCCTGGTGTTGGAGACGCTGGTTCTTCAGTGAGCAGAGCGTAGCATGCGGCTAGCTTTTCACAAGCCTGTTGGTAAGTGACGTTTTGTTCCTTGAGATAGGCTTCTTCGCATATTTTCCCACGGTTAATGTAAAGCAAATCACTTATTCAAATTCTAAGGTGGAGGTCGTAATTCTTTCAATCGTTAGTTTCTCTCTAAAAGTTTTGCGTGTTCTGCTGGTTTTCGTCTGCTTCTTGTGCAGGGTTGTTTTAGTTGTCCTGCTAAAAATCTCGTGAGTGCGAGATATTGCCGGTCGAGTATGGCTCACGCATAGAGCAAAAGAATAAGTTTTCAATGAAATTTAATGGCCGTCGTACTTTCGTAATTTTCCAATACTATTTGCTTTTTGGTGGAGGCTAAGAGCCTAAGTCTTATTTTGTTGGAGAGTAAATTTTGACTCGTGAGGTGAACCGCGGTGTGTTTGGTTGAGGGCAAAATTTACCGGGGGTGGGTGTGGGACACTCGTCCACCCTCTCTTCCAGTCATCGTTTTCTCCTCCCCATGTTTTCGTTCTTCGTTTAATGCATAAATATTTGTGTGCATGTTTGCGGGTGAGTGTTCATTATAGCATAATCCATTTTATATTTAAAATAGCAAAATGCCTACGGGTGATAGTTTGAAATATTTAGGTTTTTTTTTATTTAAAGGGAAGTCCGCCAGTGGTTTCTCAATCACCTGTCGATTCAATTCATAATTTTTTCTAAAATGTTCCTACTACCTATGTTAGTTTTGGATTGAAATCAATGGATAAATGTTAAGGAAGGTTGACTCGTGGCAAATTTAACAGGTTTGCATTAACATTTAATTAATTGAGATTAGGGCCTGTATCATGTGTGACATGACTTGACCAATACAAGCCCTCTTTTCCTTACTTCAGTATTTTATTTTCGATGGACGCCTACTCTTTCTTATTGGACGGACCTCATTTTTCTGCTTTTCATTCTTCTATCTGCTGCTTTCCTCCCTCTTATCTCCCTCGTACACTCTTCTTTTCTTTGGTCTCGACCAACTGACCACTACCCTCTGACACTGACCAAACTGGAATCGTATTCCCAGCATGGTACTGACCCCAGCCTTAGGGCTTGTTTGTTTGCTTGTTTGGTGGTTTCTCTGGTGGTTCGCGGTCTGGCTGATTCCTCGGAACTCCCGGGCCTACCTCCTCCTTGGCTGCGGTGCTGGGGAGAGCTGCTGAGGCGACGGCAGGAGGGGTGCTGTGACCTCCCACTGACGGCTGGAAGTCCCGACTTCCATCAAGACATCATTGGACTTGGACTTGGTTGACACAAGATGAGTGTACTGGTCGGAAGTGTCTGAGTGGAGTGGTAGTGGTCCAGGCCCCTCTGTCTCCTCTGCGTTTTTTTTTTTTTCCTTTATTGTTTTTTTTTCTTTCCTGAAAATTCAGGCCCTGTGATGTGACCATATTTAGATTGTCTCTATTTCTTTTCTTTCTAAGGGAAAATAGAGGTGTAATTTGGGGCATCCCGGGGCGGGTGGACTTAACATTGTTTTCCTTTATTATTTATTTTTGACCCTATCTAGTAGTTAATCTCTCTGTATCTCGCTCTTCTTTCCTTCCTTTCTCCTGTGTTCTCTCTGTCCTCTCTCTTCTACCAGTGTTCCCACCCCACTTAGTGTGTGCAGTGTGAGTGTGTTGTAATGTGCAATAAATATTGTCTTTGAGTGTATGTCCTGGGTCCTTGTGCTTTGTGGTGAGTGTGGTATGGGTGCCTGACTCAACTCTCCCTGTGGTTCGGACCGTCGGGACCCCCAGTACTTGACAGCCTTTATCTCAGAATTTAAGGATCGTTTAATCAATTCATATAAGCAAAACTGGCATTCCCATGTAGAAGAAAACACAAAATATAATTGGTATTCCTCATTTAAAGTATTTTCCAAGCTGAAAATATATCTCAGTCATTAAAAATAGATGGCATCGAAGTCTTTTTGCCAGACTAAGAATGAGAACTCTTGGATTAAAGGCTAACAGAAGATGGTTTATTGACGATCAGGAAATGGATAATTTGTGCTTAATGTGTTGTAAGGGAGTTGAAGACGAACGGCATTTTATCTTTCATTGCCCTGCATATGAGTCAATTCGAAATAAGTATAGTTTGTTTTCTTTACCTGTTTCCAGAAGACATGATTTAGTAGCTATTCTTTTATCCAGAGACGAAGAAATGATAACATCGCTTTCAAAATTTATTGCAGAAGCAAATAATACGAGGAACAAGATACTGTCATCCGATCAACTCTGACACTAAAAATTAATAAAAGAGAGGAAATGACAATGGTAACATAACGAAAGTAATTACAAAGAAAAAGAAAAAAAGACAGAACAAAAAGGTATTAGGCGGAAAAAAGCTACAGTGAAGAAGAAAAAAAAGCGAGAGAAACTGAAAAGACAATTGCAAAATAACTGCTCCAAATTTTCTTGAGTTCCAATGAACGCTTAGTACTTGAATAACTACAGACGGATGGTCGAGTCTGGTATTTATGATGATGATGATTTGTGTGTGTGTGTGTGTGTGTGTGTGTGTGTGTGTGTGTGTGTGTGTGTGTGGTGGAGTGTTACCCTAGATTGGAAACTGCGTGTGGTTGAAGTATACATGTAAGTGGAAGTGCATGAGTATTGTCCCTTTTCTCGTTGCTATTAGTATACTGCTGTTTCAGAAATTGTTCCCCTTGGCACTAAGGCTGTAAAAAGCTAATGCCAATAAACATGTGTCAGTGTCAGTGTCAGTGTCTCTCTCTCTCCTTCAATGGTCAGTATCAATATCAATGGCCTTCTTTCCAAACTTACTTGTCGAGATTTCGTTTCTTTCTTGTTTAAATTTGACATTATATGCTTGGTTGAAAACATTCGTTGAACATGTACGGTTGTGTGTTTTCACTTGATACACAGTATTCAGCAGTTCTGCTATCAAATTTAGTAAGCAAGGCAGACATTCAGGGGAAATAAGTTGTCTAATAAAAATGAACTTTTGTCGTTTAGCCGTAAAATCAAAGTGAACTATTCCAATATAATTGTATTTCTAATCGACAAATGTTTATTTGGTGTTACAGAAGATGTTTTGTGTGTGTGTTCCTATGTGCCACCAGAAGGTTCACCTTACTATGCACACTTTTACATTGGCAATGGTATTAGCCCACTGGAAGAATGTATTTTTGATTGCATGCTTGAATATAAAGATGCTTATGTAATGATTTCTGGTGATCTGAACAGCAGAACAGCAAGTGTTTCGCCAGACATACTCAATGACAGTGATGACTGTGGTGTCAATGTTAGTAGCTATTCAGGGTCTTCTACCAGAAGATCAGCTGACAGTGTGCTTATGGAAAATATTTGTTAAATATGTGTACTGTTCTTGGTTTATACATCCTTCATGGTTTATGCGATGCAAATTTTGATGGAAGTTATACCTATATATCTGATTCAGGATATAGTGTCAACGATTACTTTTTACTGTCTAAGGAGTTTTTTCCCTTCGTTCTTTCTTCTTGCAAGTGAATAGTTCCAGCAAAATTAGAATCTGATCATTTACCTGTTGAGCTACACTTCAACTTTGCTGAGGAGAATGCTAGTTCTGAAAATACTGATACAAAAGATGAGTTCATTGAAAACTGTGTGGAACTGTGATCTGGAACAGTCATATGTAAGCGCACTTTATTCCGCAGAGGGGTTAGCATTGCTAGATCATGCTACTGATCTAATCGGTCATAACTGTACTGATCCCTTAAAAGTTTTTAATGAGTGTATAAAAAAAAAACTCTGGCGGCTGTACGAAAAAGAAAATATGCTTAAAGGCAACAGACAAATTCAGTGATTGGTACAATAAGGAATGTAAAGACAGTAAAGCAGTTGCAAGGACATTACTGAAAATATGTCAAAATTCCTAAGAACGAGAAGATAGTGATGCCTATTGTAGAGCAAGACGAGGATACAAAAACCTGTTAAGAAGAAAGGAAAAAGAACAAACTGAGTTATTAACTGAAAAGCTAGTAGCCTCTGCGCACAATCAGAAAGAGTTCTGGGCAACGTTAAATAAAAATTCCTATAAAAGAAACCAGCTACGTAATAACTTAACGACTAGTGACTGGTTTAAACACTTCCAAAATTTGCTCGAAAGAGGAGACAATTGTTCCGTACAAAATGATGAAGAGATGCTTGATGATGAAAAGGAACAGGATGAGGAACTTAATTCAATGAATCGACCTATATCAAAGGAAGAAGTTATATTAGCATTACGCAGATCAAAGAAAAAAAGGGCGCTGGGCCAGATGGTATAGTTCGGGAAATGCTAAGTGTCTGGGAATCGTGTCATTGAATTCTTTGCAAAATTATTCAATACACTATTTGACAAAGGTATATATCCAGAGACGTGAACGGAGTCTATTGTAATCCCTCTTTTAAAAAAAAAAGGTTATATAAATGACACCGGTAACTACAGAGGCATCTCAATTTGTGACGCAAGTAGTAAAATCTTCAGACTTCCAGAGTATATTGAAGAACATAATCTTACAGGCGAATATCAAGAAGGGTTTAAAAGAGGATATTCTGCGACTGATCATATGTTTACATGTATGATACAGAAACAGTTCTCCTCTAATCGTAAATTATATGTTGCTTTTATTGACTTTGAAAAGGCCTTTGATTCCATAGAAAGAATATACTATGGCCTATTCTCTTAAGAAATGGAAATAAAAAGGCAAGCTATTTAGATGTCTTCATAGTATGTAAATAGAATGTAAAATCTAGAATTCGGTGTGAACCAAAATTGACAGACTATATCAACTGCACTCGTCGGGTTAAACAAGGTGATGTGACTAGTCCTGTGTTGTTTTCATTATTTATAAATGAGTTAGCCTTAGAAGTGATCAGAAAAGGGAGACACGGTGCTACATTCGCCCACGATTATTTAAATTATTTATTTTATTGTTAGCAGATTATATAGCTATAAGAGCTGAAACTGTTATTGGTCTACAGACACAACTAGATAGTTTGTGTAAGACAGCATCAATACTACATTTGAATATGAACATGAATAAAACTAATGTAGTTGTATTTAGAGAAGGTGGATACTTGGCAGCAAGAGAGAGATGGACTTACAATGGGGCTGCATTATCAGTTGCGAATATATATAAGTATCTGGGAATTTATTTCTCCACAGGACTGAGTTTTTCAGTTGTATGTAAGGATTTGGTGAGCAGAGCTAAAAATGCATTGCTGTGTATTCTACAGAAACTGTATTGACTGAAATGTAATTCTCTTAGTTTATTTTTGAAACTATTTGACACACAAATGCAGCCAGTGGTTATGTACGATGCTGAGTTATGGGGTCTAGATAGTGCTGCTCTTCATTCTGAAAAAATACATTTATTTGCCCTTTAAAAGTTTTTAGGGGGTGAAATAAGAACACGAAATGATCTAATACATGAGGAAACGAATCGATATCCAATATATATATATATATATATATATATATATATATATATATATATATATATATATATAAAATCAGAGTTAAAAAGCCACTCAGGACGTAAAAAGTGCTCAACCATGTAGGGAGCGACATACCAGTTTAAAATAGGATTTTAAAATGAAGAGGTTTTAACCTCTTCATTTTAAAATCCTATTTTAAACTGGTATATATATATATATATATATATATATATATATATATATATATATATATATATATATATATATATATATATATAAATATATATCAATTCAGTAGTTAAATGTATTCGATTTTGGCAAAAACTTACTCGAATGGGTGAGTCAAGACTACCATGCAAAGCTTATAGGATGTTGCTATTCACGCAACAAAAGAAACTGGGCTTCAAACATCCGCTGTAAACTGTTTACGTTTGGATATGGTTCTCTATGGACAAATCAAGATGTAGAAGAAATAGATGCTTTTTTGTATGATTTTAAGGAAAGATTAGTTTCATGTATGTGGTAGGAACTGGATTTTTATATTAAGAATAGCGACAGATTTTGTACAGTGCCTGATGTGAAAACTCATTTGTTGCTAAATTTTGATAGACATCTGAAAATTGTAATGACTAAGTTATTCAGACTCGGGGTAACAGATATTGCTCAGCATTACTACCAATATCGATCCCATGATGAGAATGATTCAATTTGTCCACTGTGTAAAAACAGTAAAGAGATGAGGTTCGTTTTGTCTTATGTTGTTCAGAACTAAATACCTTAAGACAATAATACATACCTGCAAAGTTCTATAGATTTCCAAACTTGTTTCGACTAAGTTTACTTTTGGCATGCAAACGTGAAAGAACAGTTAGAAATCTATCAATTTACTTGTACAAAGCATTTCAGTTGCGGGAGATTGCCATTTCGTAAAATATTGTTCTGACTTAGTAATCGGTATAGAAAAGTTTGTGTGAAATGATTGTTCAGTTACTCCCCTTTACTAGGGCAATGGCCTAAATATGAGTTGAATCTCTCTCTCTCTCTCTCTCTCTCTCTCTCTCCTCTCTCTCTCTCTCTCTCTCTGTGTTCAGTGGCACCGCCCGTCTGTCTGGGATTTTACAGCACAATCACCCCTGACACACTTACAGTCCCCATCCACCCTACTCCTCTTCCCATATAGAAACACACGCACTCGCATTCACTCAAATGCATACGCATAAGATCAAACACACACACACACACACACACACACACACACACACACACACACACACACACACACAAGATTTTTCCCCTTTGTTCGATATGGTGTCCATATTTGCTTTGCTGGCTTTACGACTGATATTCGAGACTGAAACTAAGTCAGCCGCACACACACACACACACACACACACACGCACACGCACGCACGCACACACAGGCAAGCACACACGCGCGCGCTCGCGCGCGCACACACACACACACACACACACACACACACACACACACACACACACACTGGCGCGCACGGTCACGCAGAAGTAGATATATGCACCGCATTTTTCAGACCCGTGCACTCTACCGGACGCCGAATGTCTACGGGCGTAGAGCGCGTGCGTCACTTCCCGCCCCCTTCCCCCGTCTTTCCCCTCCTCCCCCATCTTCTCCTCCCTTTTTTCCGCCACCTCCATCCTACCTCCCCGTTTCCACCTCAGATACTTTCCGAAGATCATCAGTAACGCTGCGCAGATGGCGGGAGGGGGAAGGGGATGGAAGGTGGTCAATTTTCTAATTGCCGCCCCCCCCCCCCCCCCCCCCACACCTCACCTTGCCTCCCTTTTTCACCCCTCATAGTATGTATGGGAACATGTGATCTTCAAAACGTCATATGATTACTCGTTTCATGCTAGTGTAGCGTTTAACCAGTGATTTGCATCATGAAAGCAATGACTGCACTGTGGAAAACGGGAATTATCACGTGAAAAAAAACTCACATGCACTGAACACTTCTTCCCAAATAAAAGCAGTTTAATCTAAATAATAGAGAGCTGTTTTCCACCAGATGATTATCCGTTCTCACGTGATAATCAACTTTTCTTTTAAAATCATTTTTACGTGATAGTAAGTAATCTTTTTTTTTTTTTACACTTACGTATTTGTAATTAATTAATCATTAATTGATTAATGTTTCTTTATTTATATGTGACCTGGCGACTAGACAGCGAGACTGTCCCGTCCCACACACTGTCCACAGCAGACATAGCTGTGCATCCCGCTGTGCTCATTGGTCCATGTTTGTTCTGGTTATGTTTGGTTATGTACACCATGTTCCTCATTGTTCTTTTTTTCCCCCTGGTTTTTGTCTTGTCATTTGGGATTGAAACATTTAGGGTAATACTGGGCACCTTAGCACAGCTTGGTGTTACTGGTCCGCCTTCAGGATGGCAGCCGACTGGTTGTCATGTCACATGTTTAACCCGACATCATGTGTACATAGTTACCAGTTTATGCATTGTCAAATCTGTTTTGTTTTTGTGACGTTTAGAGAAGACATGATTGTTTGTCGACCTTTCATTAATGTCTGTTTGGTTTTGTGTATTTAAGTCAGCGTTGTTTTGCACCTTGCGTCGGTGTGTTTCTGGGCATTGAGCTTATTAGCGGTCGAGCTGATTTCGTCCTGAAAAGGCCATTTGTGCCGTGCTCGCTGGACAACAGTAATAAGACTAGACTAAGACTAGACTAGACTAGACTAGACTAGACTAGACTAGACTAGACTAGACTAGACTAGACTAGACTAGACTAGACTAGACTAGACTAGACTAGACTAGACTAGACTAGACTAGACTAGACTAGACTAGACTAGACTAGACTAGACTAGACTAGACTAGACTAGACTAGACTAGACTAGACTAGACTAGACTAGACTAGACTAGACTAGACTAGACTAGACTAGACTAGACTAGACTAGACTAGACTAGACTAGACTAGACTAGACTAGACTAGACTAGACTAGACTAGACTAGACTAGACTAGACTAGACTAGACTAGACTAGACTAGACTAGACTAGACTAGACTATATCATGAGTAGGACTGGGCCAGTGAAGAATCTGTTTCATGAGAACCATGTGCAACAGCAACACACACACACACACACACACACACACACACACACACACACACACACACACACACACACACACACGTACGCACACGCACGCACGCACACACACACACACACACACACACACACACACACACACACACACACAAAACTAAAACAAAAAAGACACGCCAATGTCTATATCGTTTCCTGTTTCGCTTACGCATTCTAAAGTAACTGACGACAAAGTTATGACACTAAACCCTTATGATCACTGATCATCGTCTGTCTGTCACCCCCGTTCGGCACAGAGTTCATTGCACTCACCATCTTTAAAGTTCATTGACATGAGGATGGAGCTCAAGGATTAGGGAATGAGAGGGAGATAGCGGGGGTACGTGTAAGACATACATTCCATCCAGAGCATTTTATGTGCTCGTGATAGTGATCACGTGATGCATGCATGAACGTTTTAAAAAATTTTTTTTTTTAAACTGCATACAATCACCGTCGACATAAATATAGATAAATTCTTCTACATCAAAACACACTGCATTTATTTGTGTATTAACTTATCAGTTCATAGACTTGTTTGCTGATAGATGTGGACTATGCCCTAACCAGAAAGCGCTCGGGATAGAGCAGTGTGAAATACGTCACAGTTACATAGACAAAAGCCCACCTGTCTGTCACCATCGCCACCACCTTACCACCATCAAAGTTTTCTTCCTCCCCCCTCCGCCCACTCCCAGAATTCTCCTTCTCCTTCCCTTCCCTCCATCTTACTACACTTGAGTCACTTACGTCAGCATCGTTTTAATGCCAAGAGTGATAAAATGGTATTTCTGACGCTTCTAAATTGTTTTCAAAATTGAAAAAAAAAGGATCAGGGAATAGCAGGCATAGACAGTTGTCACGTTAAAACTCTATATGTTATTGTCAAGCTGATCTGGGGTGAAGGTAAGCAACAACAAACAAGTGTTACCATAAAACAAAACAATCTCAGCCATACCCACTTATCGCCAGAACAACAGTTATTATATGAACAGAACAATCAAGATTAGAAGAGCTCGAAGCTAAGTCACAAATCCTATGTCACATACATTTTCACCTGGAAACAATAAGTGTAAGAATGTAAACAGGTAATCTAACTCTAGACCATCTCAGCTCTCCAAAACATGTGAACCATATATTGTTTTCCCTTCCATGTAAAAAAAATACTGTCCACAAAATCTAAGCGAAAGAATCTAAGTGTTCAACACCGCCCACGTCTATGATGAATTTGGCAGCAGGCTGTAGAATTACGTCGTCATCAGATGACTGTATACTTGGTAGGTCCAGTGTTTAGGCAAGTCTAGAAAAAAAAACGTTTCTCACATCTTCAAAAAACTTTCCTTTGAAACACGTAGAGTAATTCTTGCTCCCATGATAAAATAATTACAGCCTATAACTTTTAAAAAAAATGCTGCTTACGACGGGAATGTCTCCTTGCTTGTTCTGTGTGCTCCGTGTTGTCATTTGTGCAGGCGATTTGGTGTGGAAAGAGCATTTGTTTGGAGTTATGGGCCTTTGTAATTTGTTTCATCATAGGAGCAAGAGCTGCCCTTCTTGTTTGTCACTTACTGTTTGGTGTTACCTGCCTCTGGTGTTACCTGCCTCTGGTGTTACCTGCCTCTGGTGTTACCTGCCTCTGGTGTTACCTGCCTCTTTTAACATTTCCTTTGAAACACAAATCGTTTGCATCGCCTGCAGCATACTCACACACGGGGCAGACCGTTTCCATGAGAATCCAGGGATAAAGAGATCTTCTGTTTGTATGGAAACTAAAAGTCTTTCAACATAATAATTATGCTCAAAATGAATTCATTTGCTAGGGTCCGGAACTGTGTTCGTCCGTTTGAAAGCTGTTTTTAAACGTGTAGAACCTGTTGTAGCCTACTCTTTCTTTGATTTCTTACATTTCTGTTTATTAAATACTGTTAAACTATCTTTGATTTATGCAAGGGAATTCTGAAATGAATTTGTTCGTCTTCCTACCCCTGGAATAGCCATATGATCTCGAATTCATTCCCTGATAAACTTGTTTTTCAAACAATATGTCCAGTTTTCTTTGTCATACTCATTTACTGATATACATGTATTAACACAGTATACCGAATTTTCTCTGTAATGTCCGTTCTCTGATGAAATTGTTTTCACACAATATGTCCAGTTTTCTCTGTCACATCCGCTCTCTGATGAAATTGTTTTCACACAATATGTACAGTTTTCTCTGTCATACCCGTTCTCTGATGAAATTGTTTTCACACAATATGTACAGTTTTTTCTGTAATACTCCATCTGCTTCAGCCTCCTATCACGTGCCTGTTTACAAAGTCTGGATTGAGGTCATCTCAAAGATTCAAAGGCTCAAGTCATGGAGCCCAGTGGCCCATTAGCAGTGAGCATTTACGAGGTTCACCGTGCCTTGGGCATGGTATGATGAAGGGAGCAGCCTATCCCATTCTTTCCTCCGCTTTAACGTGCCCTGGAATGAATCAGGTCTAACCATTTACACTGGGGTGGCAGAAAGTCATTTCCTGTCGGTAGAGTAACATTCGGGTTGAATGTCCGCATTCATCTATGGTTATGTGACGGACGGAGATAACTATCCCAGGACAGCAAAGTAGGGATCCTATTTTAATGTTTTACATTGCACCTGTACCGCCAGAACGACAACACATCAAGACAGGTAGTGACATTGGTCGTAACTATCCGATCCCGTGGGTTGAATTCACGTGTTTCAGATCCCAGCTTTCCAGCCATTTGCAGCAGGTCCCTGGAACATTTCAGGCAATGTGTGGTCTAGTGAACCAAATGTCACCTCATAACAACTCCTTGGATGCGTGGATAAGGATGGTGATGACAACACACTTAGACACAGAGTTATGCTCCGGTTTTTTTCTGATTGTCATTTCAAAGATCTCATGCAACACCAGAGAGCAATGAAGAGAGAGAGAGAGAGAGAGAGAGGAGAGAGAGGAGAGAAGAGAGAGAGAGAGAGAGAGAGAGAGAAGAGAGAGAGAGAGAGAGAGAGAGAGAAGAGAGAGAAGAGAGAGAGAGAGAGAGAGATGTGGTATTTATTTATTCTTCTTTATCTACGAGAAAATCGAAAAGCACCAATGTGCCTTTTTGATATCTTGTCCTCGACCCTGAGTGCAGTTTCAATCACAATAACCCAAAGGTATGCTGATGGGGGTGTGTGTGTGTGTGTGTGTGTGGTGTGTGTGGTGTGTGTGTGTGTGTGTGTGTGAGAGAGAGAGAGGAGAGAGAGAGAGAGAGATTCATCATTGGCGTTTATTTTATGCCGCTCTTCTTCAGCGGAGACACTTGTTCCTTACCGGCCATGTTTCTGTATCCATGGCACTCTAAGGTCTGTCATTACTTGTCTGTTTATCGGTCAACATTTGGGATTTTCCTTTCTTTCTTTTTGCTGTTGTTGTCTGAGAATGACAAGGGGGAGGAAAGAGTGTGGCTGTGATGGCCTTGGGGAGGGAAGTGGGAGAGGTGGAGGGAAGCTTGTACCCGAGTCCACACACACACACACAAACAAGATGTTTTCAGAAACAAGCCAGGAAGCATTCAACGTGGCAGATGGTTCCTGCAACCTGGTGATCTTCCATTTGAAAGAGAGAAAAAAGAACAAGAAAAAGGAATGAGGTGTGGCGGGGGGGGGGATGAGGCGGGAGAGTAACCGGGGGGAGGGGGGCTGATGTCAAAGGAAATACGGAGATGGGTAGAAAAGAGTGAAAAGAAGGCAGGGAAAGCCAACAGGATGGAGGGAAGGAGGGAGGTCAAGGAGCAAACAAACAAAAGCCCAAATCGCAGGGCTGTAAACAGGGCCTGTCAGTCTGCTGGTTTCTATGCTGTGGGGTGTCAAGTTATTTCCCTTAGAAGGTGGGGTGCTGGGGTGCAGATGGCGGTCCTTAGGAAGGACACGAGTACAGCGAGAGAACATGAAGTGCAGCCAGTGTACATATAGTACAGCTAGAGTACATGAAGTACAGCCAGAGTACATGAAGTACAGCCAGAGTACATGAAGTACAGCCAGAGTACATGAAGTACAGCCAGAGTACATGAAGTACAGCCAGAGTACATGAAGTACACCAGGCCAGAGTACATGAAGTGCAGCATGAAGTACATAAAGTACAGCCAAAGTACATGAAGTACAGCCAGAGTACATGAAGTGCAGCATGCAGTACAGCCAGAGTACATGAAGTACAGCCAGAGTACATGAAGTACAGCCAGAGTTCATGAAGTACAGCCAGAGTACATGAAGTGCAGCATGAAGTACAGCCACAGTACATGAAGTACAGCCAGAGTACATGAAGTACAGCCAGAGTACATGAAGTACAGCCAGAGTACATGAAGTACAGCCAGAGTCCATGAAGTACAGCCAGAGTGCATGAAGTACAGCATGAAGTGCAGCCAGAGTACATGAAGTGCAGCCAGAGTACATGAAGTACAGCCAGAGTACATATAGTACAGCTAGAGTACATAAAGTACACAGCCAGAGTACATACAGTACAGCTAGAGTACATAAAGTACAGCCAGAGTATATAAAGTGCAGCCAGAGTACATGAAGTGCAGCCAGAGTACATATAGTACAGCTAGAGTACATAAAGTACAGCCAGAGTATATAAAGTGCAGCCAGAGTACATGAAGTGCAGCATGAAGTGCAGCCAGAGTACATGAAGTACAGCCATAGTACATGAAGTGCAGCCAGAGTACATGAAGTGCAGCATGAAGTGCAGCCAGAGTACATGAAGTGCAGCCAGAGTACATGAAGTGCAGCATGAAGTGCAGCCAGAGTACATGAAGTACAGCCATAGTACATGAAGTGCAGCCAGAGTACATGAAGTGCAGCATGAAGTGCAGCCAGAGTACATGAAGTGCAGCATGAAGTGCAGCCAGAGTACATGAAGTACAGCCAGAGTACATGAAGTACAGCCAGAGCACAAGAAGTACAGCCATAGTACATGAAGTGCAGCCAGAGTACATGAAGTGCAGCCATAGTACATGACGTACAGCCATAGTACATAAAGTGCAGCCAGAGTACATGAAGTGCAGCCAGAGTACATGAAGTGCAGCATGAAGTGCAGCCAGAGTACATGAAGTGCAGCCACAGTACATGAAGTGCAGGCAGAGTACATGAAGTGCAGCCATAGTACATGAAGTGCAGCATGAAGTGCAGCCAGAGTACATGAAGTGCAGCCATAGTACATGAAGTGCAGGCAGAGTACATGAAGTACAGCCATAGTACATGAAGTGCAGCCATAGTACATGAAGTGCAGCCATAGTACATGAAGTGCAGCCAGAGTACATGAAGTGCAGCCATAGTACATGAAGTGCAGGCAGAGTACATGAAGTGCAGCCAGAGTACATGAAGTACAGCCACAGTACATGAAGTGCAGGCAGAGTACATGAAGTACAGCCATAGTACATGAAGTGCAGCATGAGTACATGAATTACAGCCAGAGTACATGAAGTGCAGCATGAAGTGCAGCCAGAGTACATGAAGTGCAGCATGAAGTGCAGCCAGAGTACATGAAGTGCAGCATGAAGTGCAGCCATAGTACATGAAGTGCAGCATGAAGTACAGCCATAGTACATGAAATGCAGCATGAAGTGCAGCCATGGTACATGAAGTACAGCCATAGTACATGAAGTGCAGCATGAAGTGCAGCCATAGTACATGAAGTGCAGCCATAGTACATGAAGTGCAGCCATAGTACATGAAGTGCAGCCATAGTACATGAAGTGCAGCATGAAGTACAGCCATAGTACATGAAGTACAGCATGAAGTGCAGCCATAGTACATGAAGTGCAGCCAGAGTACATGAAGTGCAGCATGAAGTGCAGCCAGAGTACATGAAGTACAGCCAGAGTATATGAAGTGCAGCCAGAGTACATGAAGTGCAGCCATAGTACATGAAATGCAGCCATAGTACATGAAGTGCAGCCAGATACATGAAGTACAGCATGAAGTACAGCCATAGTAAATGAAGTGCAGCCATAGTACATAAAGTACAGCCAGAGTACATGAAGTGCAGCCAGAGTACATGAAGTACAGCCAGAGTACATGAAGTGCAGCCAGAGTACATGAAGTGCAGCCATAGTACATGAAGTACAGCCAGAGTACATGAAGTGCAGCCAGAGTACATGAAGTACAGCCAGAGTACATGAAGTGCAGCCAGGGTACATGAAGTGCAGCCAGAGTACATGAAGTACAGCCAGAGTACATGAAGTACAGCCATAGTACATGAAGTGCAGCCAGAGTACATGAAATGCAGCCATAGTACATGAAGTGCAGCCAGAGTACATGAAGTACAGCCATAGTATATGAAGTGCAGCCAGAGTACATGAAGTACAGCCATAGTACATGAAGTGCAGCCAGAGTACATGAAGTACAGCCATAGTACATGAAATGCAGCCATAGTACATGAAGTGCAGCCAGAGTACATGAAGTGCAGCATGAAGTGCAGCCTGAGTACATGAAGTGCAGCCAGAGTACATGAAATGCAGCATGAAGTGCAGCCAGAGTACATGAAGTACAGCCAGAGTACATGAAGTACAGCCAGAGTACATGAAGTGCAGCCATAGTACATGAAGTACAGCCATAGTACATGAAGTGCAGCCATAGTACATGAAGTACAGCCAGAGCACATGAAGTACATCCAGAGTACATGAAGTACAGCCAGAGTACATGAAGTGCAGCCAGAGTACATGAAGTGCAGCCATAGTACATGAAGTGCAGCCATAGTACATGAAGTACAGCCAGAGAACATGAAATGCAGCCAGAGTACATGAAGTGCAGCCAGAGTACATGAAGTACAGCCAGAGTACATGAAGTACAGCATGAAGTGCAGCCAGAGTACATGAAGTGCACCCAGAGTACATGAAGTACAGCATGAAGTGCAGCCAGCGTACATGAAGTGCAGCCAGAGTACATGAAGTGCAGCCAGAGTACATGAAGTGCAGGCAGAGTACATGAAGTACAGCATGAAGTGCAGCCAGAGTACATGAAGTACAGCCAGAGTACATGAAGTACAGCATGAAGTGCAGCCATAGTACATGAAGTGCAGCCAGAGTACATGAAGTACAGCATGAAGTGCAGCCAGAGTACATGAAGTACAGCATGAAGTGCAGCCATAGTACATGAAGTGCAGCCAGAGTACATGAAGTACAGCATGAAGTGCAGCCAGAGTACATGAAGTGCAGCCAGAGTACATGAAGTACAGCATGAAGTGCAGCCAGAGTACATGAAGTACAGCATGAAGTGCAGCCAGAGTACATGAAGTGCAGCCAGAGTACATGAAGTGCAGCCAGAGTACATGAAGTACAGCCAGAGTTCATGAAGTACAGCATGAAGTACAGCCATAGTACATGAAGTGCAGCCAGAGTACATGAAGTGCAGCCATAGTACATGAAGTAAAGCCATAGTACATGAAGTGCAGCCAGAGTACATGAAGTGCAGCCATAGTACATGAAGTGCAGCCATAGTACATGAAGTGCAGCATGAAGTACAGCCAGAGTACATGAAGTACAGCCATAGTACATGAAGTACAGCCGTAGTACATGAAGTGCAGCCATAGTACATGAAGTACAGCATGAAGTACAGCCAGAGTACATGAAGTACAGCCAGAGTGCATGAAGTACAGCCATACTACATGAAGTGCAGCATGAAGTACAGCCAGAGTACATGAAGTACAGCCATAGTACATGAAGTGCAGCCAGAGTACATGAAGTGCAGCCATAGTACATGAAGTACAGCCAGAGTACATGAAGTACAGCCATAGTACATGAAGTGCAGCCAGAGTACATGAAGTGCAGCCAGAGTACATGAAGTGCAGCCAGAGTACATGAAGTACAGCCAGAGTACATGAAGTGCAGCCAGAGTACATGAAGTACAGCCAGAGTACATGAAGTACAGCCAGAGTACATGAAGTACAGCCAGAGTACATGATGTGCAGCCAGAGTACATGAAGTGCAGCCAGAGTACATGAAGTGCAGCCAGTGTACATGAAGTACAGCCAGAGTACATGAAGTACAGCCAGAGTACATAAAGTGCTGCCAGAGTACACGAAATACAGTCAGAATACCTGAAGTCAGCCGTTTACGACTGAGCTGCACTAGCAGCTTGAGTATCAAGGAAGGCGTTCTGATTATTTAGTGTCCCACAAAACACATACAAGTAATTGTCGACATTTGATTATGATAACGTAGTTTCGAACTGTGACTACAAAAAGTCATAAGGCTGGTGACGAGAAGAGAAACAGTTGACTCTGGGGCTGGGGATCGGTTCCAGAGCGGTCTGGGGGTCCTTCCGCTGTGGGGGTAGAATGAAACATGCCCCAAAATGCAATTCTCTCCAGCCAGCCGGAGAGGAGGGGGAATGGGGGGGGGGGGGGGGGGGGGGGGGGGGGGGGGGGGGCAGGGAGGGAGTTTCAAAACTCCGTACCCCCACCTCCACCCCGCTTCGTCTAGTCCTGAGTGTGTAGAAAGGAAAAAAATAGATGGAGGGAGGGGTCAAAGTTAAACAAAGAAGATCACTCAGCAGACTTTGTCAAATGGTAAATCGCTCATTCAACGAGAGACACGGCTAATAATGAAAATCTGGAAAGAAAAAAAAAGACGTAACATCAACATTCCTAGGTATCTATGGATGACACACTTTCGTGTGAGAAAGGCTTCATAACTTCACAGTAAACATGATACAATGCAAGTTTCTTCTTCTTCTTCTTCTTCTTCTTCTTCCCCCTTAACATCACGGGGAGTCACTGGGGCACCACACTGGAGAACAGTTCACCAGGTTCCTCCAGGTCCGCCTGTTGTATGCCGAGGTCCGGGTCTCTGCACGTGTTTACCCTGTCCACTCCGCAGTGTTGTCAGTCCATCGCTCTTTTGTTGGCTCTTTTCTTTCTTTCTTTTCTTTCTTTCTTTTTCTTTCTTTCTTTCTTTCTTTTTGTTTTCCCCTCCGTCTCCCTTCTTCAACAGTTCTCTGGAAATTTGTATTAGCAAACCCATTGAATCTTGTTGCACGGCCATACTAACGGTAATTTTCTTCTTTTTTTTTCTCTCCACTGATTCCGGTAGATCTTCGTGCGGTCCTTGTTGCCTGATGGTTTGACGCTCTTGGTGACTGGTAAGGTGATCAGTATATCTGATGTTCAGTGCCCAGCGGTAATATCTCACTGGTAAGGTGATCAGTATATCTGATGTTCAGTGCCTAGCGGTAACATCTCACTGGAAAGGTGATCAGAATATCTGATGTTCAGTGCCTAGCGGTAACATCTCGTTACCATGACTTGGATTCTTCTTTCCAGATCCGCTGTGAAGATCCATGTCTGGCATGCCTTCGGGAAGTCCATAAATACTGGTGCATGCAGGAGCCTAATCTAGTATTTCCTGGAGATGTTCTTGACCTTCAGTGCAGGTTTTAATCTGGTCAGCGCTGTGGTTGTCGTTACTGCTCTTGGTGGGAGGATTTTTTGTATGGATTCCTCACAGCTGTTGATGGATTCCAGGTAAGTGATTTGTTGGACAGATTCTAGTTTGTGACCGTGGACAGTTGTATCAGTATTGATGGTGATGTGGCTTGCAGTCAACTTGTTCCTCTCGACGCTAATTTCCATACCGGTACCATATCTTTCTGATGTTTTTCCAGTCAGTCAAGCCTGGCAATGCTTGTCCACTACCTGCCAAGCCATTGATGTCATCTGCAAGTTGAAGGTTTGCGAAAGTTCTCCCTCCAATGTTGACTGTGCTGACATGATCTTCAAGTGCATCAGTCATGATGCTTTCCAGGAATACGTCGAAAAGAGAGGGGACAGAAGGCAGGCCTGACAAACTCCAGCTGAAGTATGGAACCATTCTCCAATGACACCCTGTATGAACACAGCACTGGTCGTTTTGGGGTACAGTTGCTGGGTGGGGTTGATAAGTATCTGCCCGTTGTTAAATTTCTTCATTGTGACCCACAGTTCCTTCTGCCTGCCAGACCTTGTTGAACGCCTTCCTCTTGTGTCCGAGATACTTTTCGCGAACGGGACGTAGGTTAAACATCTGTTGGAAGGTATTTCTGCCATTGTGGAATCCAGCCTGTTATTCAGCAATGATGGTATCTGCTTATGGCTATTGGCGTGGCTGATCACGCTCCTAGTGCAATAGTTCTGGCAGTTTTGGAGATCCCCTTTCCTGGTATTACTGAGTCAATGGCACGGGCCACTCCTCAGTGTACCAGATTTTGTTTCAGATGGCTGTCAGGATACCAGTTACTGCATCTTCGCCATTTTCAAGAGTTCAGCAGGAGTGTTGTCGATGCCTGCAGCATTCAGTGTTGTCGATGCCTGCAGCATTCAGTGTTGTCGATGCCTGCAGCATTCAGTGTTGTCGATGCCTGCATCATTCAGTGTTGTCGATGCCTGCAGCATTCAGTGGTGTCGATGCCTGCAGCATTCAGTGTTGTCGATGCCTGCAGCATTCAGTGGTGTCGATGCCTGCAGCATTCAGTGTTGTCGATGCCTGCAGCATTCAGTGTTGTCGATGCCTGCATCATTCAGTGTTGTCGATGCCTGCAGCATTCAGTGTTGTCGATGCCTGCATCATTCAGTGTTGTCGATGCCTGCATCATTCAGTGTTGTCGATGCCTGCAGCATTCAGTGTTGTCGATGCCTGCAGCATTCAGTGTTGTCGATGCCTGCAGCATTCAGTGTTGAAGAGTCTATTGAAAAGTCGTCCTCACTTTATTAATCCGGCGCTGTTAGCACATTTTGGATCTCATGTGCTCAATTTGTTCAAAGTCTAACATTCCCACATTTCGGCGATAGTAGCAGCTCTGACTTCTTCACAGAGTCTA
>CM031597.1:53369505-53372005 GCA_018398815.1 Conus ventricosus | reverse complement strand
TCTCTCTCTCTCTCTCTCCCTCTCTCTCTCCCCCTCCCTCTCTCTCTCTCTCGCTCTCTCTCTCTCTCTCTCTCTCTCTCTCTCTCTTCCTCTCTCTCTCTCTCTCTCTCTTCCACAGCAGAGAGAATGCATCAGTACACTACACATGAGTACAAAAAATAAACCCAGACAATATGTATCAAGCGCCAAAAATTAAACCAGCGAGATATTGTCCATTTGTGAAAGAACATACAGATTTGCATGGAGAGTGAGTGTCGTTTTTCTTCTTCCGTTCGGCCTATGAAGAGAGGCATGTCGTAGCACCCAACAAAAAAAAAAAAAGAAAAAAAAAGATGGTGCTCCATGACCTGCATGCAACTGAGGCAAAAAAAAAAAAAAGGTTTCATATATGGAAAAATCTGTTAAATCCAAGGATTGGTAAATATGTGCACACTAATGCATATGCACATTTGGTTATGCAATTGTACACACACAACAGAAAAGGTAAACCTGAAATAAACTTTAAAGTTCTCCTGGTTTTCAAATCACTTAAATAATCTGGCTCCCTCCTACCTCTCTGACCTCCTCCATCTCTATGTTCCGTCTTCGCAACTTACGCTCATCCACCGATTCTCGTCTGCTTCGGCTTCCCTCCGCTCGCCTGAAAACTTCAGGCCAGCGATCTTTCTCTTACCAGGCACCTGCTCTGTGGAATAGTCTCCTTCTTCTTTGCGTAACACGGACTCTTTAGAGACTTTTAAACTCCCTAAAGACACATCTTTTCCATCGGACTGATTAACGATATCCACTTACCACTGTGCGCGTGTTTGCTGATGTTGAACGCGCTCGTCTGTCTGTCCGCGTGTGTGAGTTTTATTTATTTATTTTTTTCCCGCGGTGTGTGTGTGTGTGTGTGTGTGTGTGTGTGTGTGTGTGTGTGTGTGTGTGTGTGCGCGCGCGCGCTTTGAATTATAATTTTATCATGTTTTTCTGTAATATGCGCTTTGGGCTCTCGCGAGGTAAAGCGCTCTATAAATGTCCTTTTACATTACAGTACATAAACAACAAATACTGAGTATAGAAAGCAACGGCGGAAAACAGAAGTCAGGCACTATGTATCTGGCTGGAGAAACATTGATTTATAATTGCTCCATGGAGCCTCTAATTTTCTCTGGTTGTTATTAATTTTGCCATTGTGCAGTTTTAAATCTTTTTTTTTTTCTTTGCTCAGCTAACCTTGAAAACTTGTTACATCTAGCTCACGTTTTTCAAATTTACATTTTAAAATATAATTTCTCGAGAGCATGGTAATAAAGTAAAAACTTGTTCTGTTTCTTTTTCTTTTGTTAGGTATAATTGATTCTAAGATTGCAATATTACAAGTAATCTTAATATTAAACAAGGAATTCTGATGATATGGTTTAGATCCATTGGTTGCTTTAATGATGATATTTGGGGCTCTCGTTATTTTTAAATTACTGAAATTTCTGTCTACTTAAGTCCATTTATCACAATCTTTTCTACCAGAAAATCATTCACCGTAGATCTAGATAAAAAAAAAGTCTATGATATGATTAAGGTCGGTTGTAAACACTTCATGTCTTATAAGGTTGTACACTCTTGATGTCTTGAAGTCTTAATTTTCTTTTTCGAACAAGCTTTAGTGCATACCATTTTTAGATGAGCCTCTTTTGTTTAATTACAGCATAACCACTTTTTTATATTGTAAAAGACGGGTTCTGCAGCGAGTTTGCTTGCAGTCTGGGGTTTAACGCCGAAACAAAATTCTTTACATGCCTTAAAAACGCGAGTGCAAAATAGATTCGACTTTATATTCTCATAAGAAGCTGCAGATCCATAATTTTTCAAGTTTTTCAGTTAATGGATAGGTTTTTGTTATTATTTTGTTGCGAACATTGAGATGACTTTTTTTTTAAAACAAGGACGTGGCAGTTTGTAAACAATTTGTCGGAAACAATACACAAATATGTTTAGAGATAAGGGAACAATTTCTCGCGAATAATATAACCATTTCTTGTAAACAAGTGGAATGATCGATCATAAACAGTGAAATACTTTGTCTAAATAAAGTTGTTTTATCATAAGAGATGGAATAATTTATCACAAACAATTCAACAGGCTGTTGTCAACAATAGAATTAATGGAATCATGATGAAATATTCGTGAATCGTAATTCATCAATTAGATATACCGATTTTGTTTTGTTTAAAAATTAAAATTCTTCATTGTGGCAACGCCTCTAGTTTAGTGGGTTTTTTTTCCCTCCTAATACTACTCCTACTTACTATGTTCATGAATTATGTGTTGAAAGCATCCAGTATTGTCGATGGAAAGGACCGCTATGAACGGAAGCAGAGCGGATGGTACCTTTGGTGAGACACCATACAGGCTCTACTTTCACAGCAGACACAACGATCGGCAACACAGCAGACATCTGGCAGGCCGCTGGTACCGCGACACCTGTGTAAACACGATTCCATTTTACACCTGCTAAAAGATT
>CM031597.1:53349505-53362005 GCA_018398815.1 Conus ventricosus | reverse complement strand
GAGGCTTTAATTCTTCTGTTCAGATCCGTTGCGAGGGTCAATGTCTTGCATGCACACAGGGAGATGGAATTAACCGATATAAATATGAGTGATTCTGTGTGTCATGGTGATGTTATTGTCTTTCCAAACAAGTTTCAGTCTACACAGTGCTGATGTTGTTTTAGCTGCTCTCGAGCGGATTTCTGTTTCGGATCCTTATCTTCTAATAATGGATCCCAGGTAAGTTAACGATGGAACAGGTTCTAGCTTCTGACCTTGGACAGTGATGTCAGTATTGAGGGTGATGTGGTGGGCGGCCTTCAACTGGGTCTCAGCGCTGATTTCCACGTCATATCTTGTTGATGTTTCATCCAGTCCTTCAGCTCCGTCTTCTCCGCGCTGATTTCCATGTCATATCTTGTTGATGTTTCATCCAGTCCTTCAGCAAGTTCAGCGAGTTCTTGTTCACAGTCAGTCAGGCCATGGATGCCATCTGCAAATCAAAAGATTTTGTGATGGTTCTTTTTCCAGTGCTCGCTGTGCTGACGTCAGTCAGGCCATGGATGCCATCTGCAAATCAAAAGATTTTGTGATGGTTCTTTTTCCAGTGCTCGCTGTGCTGACGTCAGTCAGGCCATGGATGCCATCTGCAAATCAAAAGATTTTGTGATGGTTCTTTTTCCAGTGCTCGCTGTGCTGACGTCAGTCAGGCCATGGATGCCATCTGCAAATCAAAAGATTTTGTGATGGTTCTTTTTCCAGTGCTCGCTGTGCTGACGTCAGTCAGGCCATGGATGCCATCTGCAAATCAAAAGATTTTGTGATGGTTCTTTTTCCAGTGCTCGCTGTGCTGACGTCAGTCAGGCCATGGATGCCATCTGCAAATCAAAAGATTTTGTGATGGTTCTTTTTCCAGTGCTCGCTGTGCTGACGTCAGTCAGGCCATGGATGCCATCTGCAAATCAAAAGATTTTGTGATGGTTCTTTTTCCAATGCTCGCTGTGCTGACGTCAGTCAGGCCATGGATGCCATCTGCAAATCAAAAGATTTTGTGATGGTTCTTTTTCCAATGCTCGCTGTGCTGACGTGATCTTAATGTGCATTAGCCATGAAACGTTCTAGGAATATGTTGAAAAGTTATGGCAATAAAAGGTTCCCATGAATAACTCCAACTGAAGTGAAGAATCTGTCTCCAGTAGATTTTTAGCACCCTGAATGAGCGCTATTGATATGCTTTTGCCACTTGTTAAATTTCCTCAATGTGATCTACAGCTCCTCTTGCATTACTTTATCAAATGCCTTCCTAAAGTCTGTTAAGACATTGTAGAACTCCTTGTGTTGAAGATGATTTTCACAACGGGTATGCAGGTTGCACATCTGTTCAATGGTACTTCTGCCTTCACGGAATCCTGCCTGTTCTTCAGCAATAACAGGATCAGCTTGCGACCGTAATCTTTGTAGAATGCTTTTGAGTTAATAGTGCGAAAGTTCTGGCAGTCTTACCGTACATTCTTGCTTGAAGAAAACATTATCATGGATGATCGAGTCTCCCATTCGCGTTGCAAATGTCACATGCTTCGTGGATCTCTTTTATAGTTATCAGAAACAATTGATTCATTAGATAAATCATCAGCTGACCGTAGACGTTATTCCACATGGATTCCTTTCAATCATAGAAATAACGATAATTTAGCTAAATGTACATGTCCTTTTTCTTATATTCCTTCTTGCTTGAGAAATATTTGATGCCTTGTTGGTTTGTTGTTGTTGTTCTTGTTGTTTTACAATAAATTATCTCTGACTATACGTCATTCTTCATGTTTCCTTCGAAGTCATCAGAAATGATTGATTGATAAGATCAAGTACCACATGACTCTAGATATCAGCAGGTTGGATAGTTCTGAGAAAAAAAAAGTCTTAAGATCTAGCCAACAAATATCTTTCCCGTAATTTATTGCCAGCATTCATATAGCTCCTAGCATCAGTGTAGTGACCAAGTTCTAAGTGCTTTAAAAATCCATGCGCACATTTACCCGACGGGTTGCCTGCTTTGCTGATGCTAAATGAAGAGCTGTCTGCGGCGCTTATTACTTCTTTCCCGTGCCATACAGCTGAAGATCAGCTGTTCATTCCTTCCATTTACTACTTGTTTCCCGTGCCATACAGCTGAAGATCAGCTGTTCATTCCTTCCATTTACTACTTGTTTCCCGTGTTACACAGCTGAATATCAGCTGTTCGTTCCTTCCATTTACTACTTGTTTCCTGTGTTACACAGCTGAATATCAGCTGCTCGTTCCTTCCATTTACTACTTGTTTCCCGTGCCATACAGCTGAAGATCAGCTGTTCATTCCTTCCATTTACTACTTGTTTCCCGTGTTACACAGCTGAATATCAGCTGTTCGTTCCTTCCATTTACTACTTGTTTCCTGTGTTACACAGCTGAATATCAGCTGCTCGTTCCTTCCATTTACTACTTGTTTCCCGTGCCATACAGCTGAATATCAGCTGTTCATTCCTTCCATTTACTACTTGTTTCCTGTGTTACACAGCTGAATATCAGCTGTTCATTCCTTCCATTTACTACTTGTTTCCTGTGTTACACAGCTGAATATCAGCTGCTCGTTCCTTCCATTTACTACTTGTTTCCCGTGTTACACAGCTGAATATCAGCTGTTCGTTTCTTCCATTTACTACTTGTTTCCCGTGTCATACAGCTCGAATATCAGCTGTTCATTCCTTCCATTTACTACTTGTTTCCTGTGTTACACAGCTGAATATCAGCTGCTCGTTCCTTCCATTTACTACTTGTTTCCCGTGTTACACAGCTGAATATCAGCTGTTCGTTTCTTCCATTTACTACTTGTTTCCCGTGTCATACAGCTGAATATCAGCTGTTCATTCCTTCCATTTACTACTTGTTTCCTGTGTTACACAGCTGAATATCAGCTGCTCGTTCCTTCCATTTACTACATGTTTCCCGTGTTACACAGCTGAATATCAGCTGTTCGTTTCTTCCATTTACTACTTGTTTCCCGTGTCATACAGCTGAATATCAGCTGTTCATTCCTTCCATTTACTACTTGTTTCCTGTGTTACACAGCTGAATATCAGCTGCTCGTTCCTTCCATTTACTACTTGTTTCGCGTATTACACAGCTGAATATCAGCTGTTCACTCCTTCCATGTTACTACTTGTTTCCCGTGTTACACAGCTGAATATCAGCTGTTCACTCCTTCCATGTTACTACTTGTTTCCTGTGTTACACAGCTGAATATCAGCTGTTCACTCCTTCCATGTTACTACTTGTTTCCCGTGTTACACAGCTGAATATCAGCTGTTCATTCCTTCCATTTACTACTTGTTTCCTGTGTTACACAGCTGAATATCAGCTGCTCGTTCCTTCCATTTACTACTTGTTTCCCATGTTACACAGCTGAATATCAGCTGTTCATTCTTTTTATTTACTACTTGTTTCCCGTGTTACACAGCTGAAGATCAGCTGTTCATTCCTTCCATTTACTACTTGTTTTCCGTGCCATACAGCTGAATATCAGCTGCTCATTCCTTCCATTTACTACTTGTTTCCCGTGCCATACAGCTGAATATCAGCTGTTCGTTCCTTCCATTTACTGCTTGTTTCCTGTGTTACACAGCTGAATATCAGCTGTTCATTCCTTCCATTTACTACTTGTTTCCCGTGTTACACAGCTGAATATCAGCTGTTCACTCCTTCCATTTACTACTTGTTTCCCGTGTTACACAGCTGAATATCAGCTGTTTATTCCTTCCATTTACTACTTGTTTCCTGTGTTACACAGCTGAATATCAGCTGCTCATTCCTTCCATTTACTACTTGTTTCCTGTGTTACACAGCTGAATATCAGCTGCTCGTTCCTTCCATTTACTCCTTGTTTCCCGTGTTACACAGCTGAATATCAGCTGCTCATTCCTTCTATTTACTACTTGTTTCCCGTGCCATACAGCTGAATATCAGCTGTTCGTTCCTTCCATTTACTACTTGTTTCCTGTGTTACACAGCTGAATATCAGCTGTTCGTTCCTTCCATTTACTACTTGTTTCCTGTGTTACACAGCTGAATATCAGCTGTTCATTCCTTCCATTTACTACTTGTTTTCTGTGTTACACAGCTGATTATCAGCTGCTCATTCCTTCCATTTACTACTTGTTTCCTGTGTGTTACACAGCTGCATATCAGCTGTTCATTCCTTCCATTTACTACTTGTTTCCTGTGTTACACAGCTGAATATCAGCTGCTCGTTCCTTCCATTTACTCCTTGTTTCCCGTGTTACACAGCTGAATATCAGCTGCTCATTCCTTCCATTTACTACTTGTTTCCCGTGCCATACAGCTGAATATCAGCTGTTCGTTCCTTCCATTTACTACTTGTTTCCTGTGTTACACAGCTGAATATCAGCTGTTCGTTCCTTCCATTTACTACTTGTTTCCTGTGTTACACAGCTGAATATCAGCTGTTCGTTCCTTCCATTTACTACTTGTTTCCTGTGTTACACAGCTGAATATCAGCTGCTCATTCCTTCCATTTACTACTTGTTTCCTGTGTGTTACACAGCTGAATATCAGCTGTTCATTCCTTCCATTTACTACTTGTTTCCTGTGTTACACAGCTGATTATCAGCTGCTCATTCCTTCCATTTACTACTTGTTTCCTGTGTGTTACACAGCTGAATATCAGCTGTTCATTCCTTCCATTTACTACTTGTTTCCTGTGTTACACAGCTGAATATCAGCTGCTCATTCCTTCCATTTACGACTTGTTTCCTGTGTGTTACACAGCTGGATATCAGCTGCTCATTCCTTCCATTTACTACTTGTTTCCCGTGCCAAACAGCTGAATATCAGCTGCTCGTTCCTTCCATTTACTACTTGTGTCCCGTGTTACACAGCTGAATATCAGCTGTTCATTTCTTCCATGTTTTGAAGAACGATACAAGTATGCTATGTATGTACGTGTCGTCCGCCCAAGCCACACAGGCCTTGTCGGAAATTGGTGACAGGATTTTACGCGTTATGCGAGCGTTCACATACAAGACCTTGGGATTTTGTTTCTGTCTCATTCGAAAGGCATTTCGTGTAAGGGAGTCAGAACCAATGTTAACTCCGAGGGAAAAATTCTACTGTACCGAAGCAGCCCAATGGAGATTCGAACCTACAACCCCAAGATTACCAGGACCACGAGTCCTTCTTTCCCAACCTAGCTATTTCGGTCCCCTTTCGACGCAACATTATTCTTCCTTTGTTAATTTTTGATGGGTTATTACTTATTAACTGTGACATGCCTCTTTGTTTCTAGTTCAGACAGAAAAGGTAAAAATCACTTAGTAATGTCTGCTTGATTCAAATGCTCCTTATCATGATCCTCGTGAGCGTCATGAAGAGAGAGAGAGAGAGAGAGAGAGAGAGAGAGAGAGAGAGAGAGAGAGCAGACAGACAGACAGACAGACAGACAGACAGACAGACAGACAGACAGACAGACAGACAGACAGACAGAAGAGAGAGAAGAGACGGAGAGAGAGAGAGAGAGAGAGAGAGAGAGAGAGAGAAGAGAGAGAGAGAGAGAGAGAGAGAAATGGAAATGGAAAATGGTTTATTCAGGTTAGGCCAGATCCCCTACTGAAGGGGGAACTATTTACAATGGCACTTTAACGACAAGAAAAAGTAAGGATACATCAACATAATAATGACAAATTCCAACATCTTTTGACCATGGAGTATAACAGATACATGCTTCAATATTAACAATCACATCCTTCAGCTGCAGTCGCACGCCTTTTAAATGCCTTATATAGATACATGCATACATCTTCAGTATATTTTTGTTACTGTTAGCCATCAGTAAGGCTACGTTAAAAGACATGGATTTGCATAAAATTTTCCTGGAATATATTCTTGCCGAAGCTCACAGAGACTAGTACAACAAAACAAAACATGTACTTCATCTTCTATTGCGTCATTACACAATGATAGAGAGAGAGAGAGAGAGAGAGAGAGAGAGAAGAGAGAGAGAGAGAGAGAGAGAGAGAGAGAGAGAGAGAGAGAGAGAGAGAGAGAGAGAGAGAGAGAGAGAGTTAACAGTAACAGAAACGAGTTGTATGATAACAAAGATAGTTCACGATTAGAAGAATTTTCAGAGCTATCGTCGCAAGACAGAGGCAAACTGATAAACAAGGCGAAAACTGGTAAACCGTGAGGAACAGTAGGGCAAATATGTGTGTGTGTGTGTGTGTGTGTGTGTGTGTGTGTGTGTGTGTGTGTGTATGTGTGTGTGCTTGTACGTGTGTGTGTGTGTGTGTGTGTGTGTGTGTGTGTGTGGTGTGTGTGTGTGTGTGTGTGTGTGTGTGTGTGTGTGTGTGTGTGTGTGTGTGCAGTACATCGGGAAGAAAAAGGGGAACGTGTGAACGGTTGAGGTGGGGGTGGACAGTTATTGACAGTGGGGTACAGATAATATTTGTCGTCTTTTGAAAATACCTTTTGAAGCGTGGGGGGGGGGGGGGGGGAAGAGGGGGGCGGGTAGTGAGTACAGAGGGAGAGGCAAGGAGGAGCGGGGACAGAGGAGGGGGAAAGGGCGCAGGGGCTGTCAAACTATCATTGGGTCAAAGGTGGCAATGGGTCCTGTCAGGGTGGTTGGTAGACATGGGGCAGAGAAGACAGGGGTTGGGATCTCCCACGCAGCGCTTCCCCATGGGGTCCTGTTCTGATAGGTGCCCCCTGCCTCTCTGCTCCACTGAAATCACCGACCCACAGGAGCCCTTCTCTCACTCTTCACCCTCTCTCAAACCTGCTCCTCCCACTCCCCCACTTCTCTCTCTCTCTCTCTCTCTCTCTCTCCTCCTCTCTCTCTCTCTCTCTCTCCCCTCTCTCTCCCCTCTCTCTCTCTCTCTCTCTCTCCATCCTGCCTTCTCCTCTCCTGCTCTCTCTTTACTACCTTCCCCAACCCCCCTATACCCCAACTTATCGATATCATCCACCACCTCTACACGCCTATTCTCATCCTCCACCCTCCGTCCTCCTCTTTCCCCTTCTTCACCCCTCTCCACCTCCTCCTCACGTCACTACTCGATCAGCACACACCCCCTCCCCCTCCCCACACCCTGCATCACTCCAACACACATTCCTTCTCATTCCATCTCCACCACAGCCGCCACCACCACCACCACCACCCACTCCTCACCTCGGCTCCCAATCTGACCCCCCCCCCCCCTTTCCCTGACTTTCCATTCTGTACGTTGCCCTCCCCCCCCCCACCTCTCCCCAATAAAGAGCTTCGAACCCGGCGTCATCGCCAGCAAAGGCATGAAGAGAATGCCCCCCAGTCTGCGGTTACGGGGGGGGGGGGGGGGGGGGGGGGGGGGGGGGGGGGGGGGGGGGGGGGGGGAAAAGTGACGGTAGGGAGAGGGAGGGGGGGGGCAGGAGTACGGTAAGGATGGGGGCGGGACGTGAAAAGGGAGGGGGAGGGGCGGGAGGGCATGCGCCAAGTTTTGTCATAAATCAGCGGGACCGTTATTGCAATACTGGGAGGGGAGGGGGGGGGGGGGGGTTCGAAATGTTGACTTAACTACCCACAGAGGCCTAGCAACCCCCCATCCCCCGGCTCCCCCCCTCCAACCCCCACCTCACCCTCTTCCTTTTCTCCCTTTCTTTTCGTCCCCACCCCAACCCTCTCCTCTTCACCCTATGCTCTCTCCCCTCTCTCTCTCTCTCTCTCTCTCTCTCTCTCTCTCTTCTCTCTCTCTCTCTCTCCTCTCTCTCTCCTCTCTCTCTCTCTCTGTCTCTCTCTCGTCCCCTACAAAGCTGTTTAAAAAGCTGAAGTTAACCTTAATCTGGATGTGTTGTCAATAAGCCTTTAGGCTTTTAGCTTCTTCTTCTTCTATATTGATAATAACCCAGATAAAGGTAACAGTGACACAGATGAACAACAAGCGCCGTTCACCCCTGCACAGACAAGCGGATTGGGGAGACAGGTGATGCCGACCTTGTAATGAACTGCAGAGGGCGAGGCAAGGAAGCGCCGTTCACACCCTGCACAGACAAGCGGATTGGGGAGACAGGGTGATGCCGACCTTGTAATGAACTGCAGAGGGCGAGGCAAGGAAGCGCCGTTCACCCTGCACAGACAAGCGGATTGGGAGACAGGGTATGCCGACCTTGTAATGAACTGCAGAGGGCGAGGCAAGGCCGTTCACGCCTGCACAGACAGCGATTGGGAGACAGGTGATGCCGACCTTGTAATGACCTGCGGGGCCCCCGAGGCAGGAGTACGATTCGAGGCCCGCTCCGTCCCCCCCCCACCCCCCCCCCCCCCCCCCCCCCCCCCCCCCGCCCCCCAACCCCTGCCTGTGCCAGCCTGAAGAAAACAGCTTATTGAAAAAGAAGTTAAGTATTGTTTAAAAATGCATTATGTTGTCATCAGAAAGCACATGATTTGTGCCTTCCCCCCCCCCCCCCCCTTCAGAGACCATGTGTCTGTGAATGTGTGTGAGGGAGGCGGGGGGGGGGGGGGGGGCGTCATACTGTTTTCACAGATGAACACACTTGAAGCCACCGACAGACTGGGCACAGTTCCTGTTATTGTTATTGTTCTTATTATTATCATTATTAGCATTACTGTTACTATTACGAGTATTCACAAGACACGCAAGAGCAACACAACAATCCAGCCCCCCCCCCCCCCCCCTTAACAGATTTAGCCATTTGAACTAGGCCCCCACCCCCCCCCCCCCCCCCCCCCCCCCTTACCAGATTTAGTCATTTAAAAAGTTATTGGCATGTAAGGCGCACCCCCCCCCCCCCCCCCCCCAAACAGATTTAGTCATTTCAAAAAAATTATTGGCATGTAAGGCGCACTCCCCCCCCCCCCCCCCCCACCAACAGACAGATTTAGTCATTTTTAAAAGTTATTGGCATGTAAGGCGCCCCCCCCCCCCCCCCCCTCCCCCAACAGATTTAGTCATTTGAAAAAGTTATTGGCGGTAAGGCGGCAACCGCCCCCCCCCCCCCCCCCCCCCCCCCCTCCCCAACAGATTAGTCATTTTAAAAGTTATGGGCATGTAAACTATAATGACAAAGTGCCAACGATCAGATGTGGAAGAGCCAACCATCGAAAAAAGTAAGCCAATGGTTAAGGTTACTACATTTCCAGAGAGAGAGAGAGAGAGAAGAGAGGAGAAGAGAGAGAAGGAGAGAGAGAGAGAGAGAGAGAGAAAAGTTGTGTGTGTGTGTGTGTGTGTGTTGTGTGTGTTGTGTGTGTGTGTGTGTGTTCCTTGTAAAGAAAGAGAGCATGTCACGGACAAAAAAAATGAAACAACCCCAACTTGGGAAGTCGCCGGCCACTTCGACTGGACATAAGTCCAAACGCAGACATCTTGGCGCCACGTAGACCGGGCCCATGGTTCGGATCCGGCCAATTAGCTTAGTGGAGAGGCCTCGCAGAGACGGTACGATCCACCCAGACTGACTAAGCCGGTTTGACCGACGCCTCGATGTCTAGCGAGACGAGTCGCAGCGCCTGGTCAGACTCATCTAGCCACTTTGTGGAACCAGCGTCATTGTTAGTCGGACGTCTGGCGCCTACCCAGACTCAGCTAGCCACTTTAGAGTGACCAGTGTCCACGACTTAAGCCACATGGCGCCAGTTAAGTAGGAAAGGGGGGAAGGTAGTGTGTGTGGGGTGAAAATCTAGCTAATCAATTAGATGACCAATTGACCACCACAGAGAGTAAGGCGTGTCGGCGTGACTGTCATGATTTGAATATCCAATGGAATTAGAGGGAGATAACTTCGGGTGTCAGGGCGGTAAAAATACTGACCAATGGTACTCGCCCTTTTTGGACAGATCGGAACGAATAAAGGGGATGTGAGAGTGAGAGAAGGGAAGAACGAGGGGAGAACGAACAGAGAGACAGAGAGAGAGAGGTCTGAGTGTAATCTCTGAGGAGAGAGAACGCAGAGAGAGATGAGGGGAGGGAGAGAAGAGAACCAAGTTGAGAGATTAGCATGAGATAGTCTGCAGAGGAAGGACTGAGGAGAGATGTGGGGAGAGAGAGAGTTGCTAATTAATGAAGAAGAAAAGAAAGAAAAGAAAAAAAAAGAAAAGAAAAGCAACCATGTCCATTTGATAAGAGCAGACTAGAAGAGAGAGAGAGAGAGTGCAATGCGTTAAGGCAGGAAGAAAGAAAGGAGAACAGATCGATGTTGATAGTCACTGTTCTATCCTCACTGGGGTTCGACCTCGTACTTGGCCAGCGCCACTTTCATCAGCAGTCCAGCCTGACAACGCCAGCAGTCCGGCTTGACCGGTTGCAAGCAGCCCAACCCCAGCCCCAGCAGTTGTGAGCGTTGTGAAAGTGACATTGAAAAAAAAAAGGAAAAAAAAAGGGACGTGTTTCGTGAATTTTAAGATCACCTGGCCGGGGTAAAGTAGAAATCAAATTTATCCCCCGGTTAGTTAAGATGTTTTGATAAAGATTTTGTGAAGTACGGGGAAAGAAAATGTTTTATTTATTTGATCCATATGCTTTTGATGTTTTTTTATGATCATTGTAGTAAAGTTAAAACTTTACTGGGGTTTTGATGTGACGAATGCATGATTTAAAGGATTGTAAGCAGCTGTGGTGTGTTTGGGCTGGCGCTAGTCCTTCCCCACGACATCCCCCGGGTTGACAATTTTTTGGGCGAGCCGCCAGGATATTCGGGCCCATTTAAAAATTGTTCAACTTCTCAGAGAGGAAGTGGGTGGGATTCAAGTATTGTAATTAAGAAAAGGGGTTGTCTTACTGTATGTTCCAAGATATTAAATAAGGCTTGGCATTGTTTCAAGTAGTTAATACTGGGCTTGGATTTCACCCCCAGAGTATTATTTCGCACAGATTGCCTAAATTCGCTCTCATATTTGGGGTCAGGCGCGGGGGGTTTTAAAAAAAAAAATACGTTGCCCCCAACAAATTTACATTCATAGATGTGTTTACGCACTCGTTCGGAAAACCACCGGGGGGTCGTGTTAAAAAATCTTTTTAAAAAAAAAAAAAAAAGAGAAAAAAGAAGATTAATGGGGGAAAAAAGAACACCCCTTTGAAAAATTTGTGGGTGTTGCTCGGATTTAGGCTATTCGGGGGGGGGTTGCGAGCATTCGTTGAAAACCAAACGAAGTGGAAGGAAAGCGGGAAAGACGCCGTGTTGCAGTAGAAAAAACAGAGCGGGAAAAAAGCTAAGAAACGAGGAAACAGAAAGATTAAGGTTTCAGGTAAATCAGGGCTGCGAAGCGCTAAGTTTTCAATTAGAGTTAGAAAAAAGTGAGAATACAAAAAGGGGGACCACGAGGGTGGGGGGTTCAGTTTCTGACTCTGTGCGCGCTATGCCCCCCGACCCCCGTTGCCAAAAACCCGAAGGAACCCCATTCGATTGATGCATCACAGTCGTTTCGAAACGTTTGCGACCCGTCAGGGGTTGGCCCCGAAGAGTGGGGAGTTTTTTGTTGCGTTATTTAAAGGGTAAGGCATTTCAGATTTTCACTCATTGCCCGAGGGCACCCAAACTGATTTTGGTGTTTTGAAGGGAAACGTTAATGAAGGGGTTTTACCTCACAGGGAAGGACAGAAAGAAAATTTTGTTCAGTGATTGCAAGCAGGGGAAACTACACTCATTTTTGGGGCCGTCTAGATCACTTTTTGAGGGAAAAAGGGTTTGAGTTTAGGGGGGTACGAAAAGGAGTTGCTGATTTTAAAGAGCTAGTTATGAAAGAACAGATTTTGTCAGGTTGCGGGCCCCGAGTTAACCAAAATTTTTAAAAAAAAAGCCAGGGGACAGCGGGGGGTTGTTGAAGTTCGCGAGGTGTATAGAGAGGCACTTTGGCACTAAGGTGCAGGAGAAACAGTGCTAGGCAAGGTGAGAAGAGTGCAAGGGGACCCGGGGAGTTTTCGCAAACTGCAAACCCAGTGGTGGGGCAGGGAAGGGAAAGGGGAAAGGGGCATTAGGTTTTCTTTTTCCCAAGAAGGGGAAGTGGCAGGGATTGTGCATGAGGTTCCCGAAGGCGCAGCCTTTAAGAGGGGAAAGGGTCGTCAAAGGGGAAAGACTGCAGTGGAACCAAAAGGGTTCGTCTGAAGAGGGTGGAGTGCACTATGGCTGCACTGGACAGCAGTCAGTGTCAGGGGTGGGGGCACTAGGCTGATGGTTGTTACCTGGGAAAAAGGTGGATTGGCCCCAGAGGGGGAAAGTGTTCGAGACATGGTTGTTAAAGGGGGTAGTACAACAACGCTGGTCGAGGAAAGGGGATTTGAAGGGCAAATCCCCCGACCGTACTTAATCGATGGCACGTGAGGGAGTTTCCAGTTGTAAGAAGAAGTACGTACCCTTACTTTCAGGCGAGTTGTCTGCGTTGGTGTGGAGAAACCCCTTCATGATTATCATTGGAAATTCCAGGGGAAGGGATCCAGGGGGTCCAGTTGTTGAACCCCGGGGGGGGTTTAAACAGGGGGGGAAAAAAA
>CM031597.1:53311375-53349405 GCA_018398815.1 Conus ventricosus | reverse complement strand
TGGGGGGACGTGCGTGCGTGGGGTAGGCCAAAACACACAACAAACAAAAAGTAGAACTCCTAGGGCCACTTCTTGCTTTGTGACTAAACAGGCTGTGTCTCGCGCGCAACCTCAATCAACCCCAAGTGATCACATAGGGTCGTTTGGCCTAGTTTGCCGCTGAGCTTTGCAGGTGCTGCCGCGCTTTGCAGTCAAGCGATCACATAGGGTCGTTTGACCTAGTTTGCCACCGAGCTTTGCAGGTGCTAACGTCATTGGCGGCAAGCGATCACATAGGGTTGTTTGGCCTAGTTTGCTGTGCTCCTCTTTTCTCAACCAGGCTTGCAACTGGCTTTTAGCAGAGTTACAGCAATTACTGCTGTAGCCAAGCTTTTATGGCGGCTCTAATCGCCAGTAGTAGTACATCCGTCATTGTATATTTGGAGCATTTATATGAAGATAGTGCTGGCCACACACTACTCCTCTCCATACTGGTAGATGTACTAAGGTCTGCCTAACCCTATCTAGTTTTGCCAGAACATTCGAAAATCGCCATTCAGTTGCATAAGGGCACACTTAAAGGCAGATGAACTGGTTAGAATTAGAAAAGTAGAAAAGTATACACATCTTAATACACAGATCAGCCTGCCACATAAACACTGATTCTGTAGTTAACAATCAATCAAGTCTAATACAAACTAAGAACATTTTACTTGGGAGGAACAGCAAAAATGTTTCAAATATAAGTTTTTTAGCATACAAATCAGCCGTGTTTATACCTCCGCCTTAAGAAATGAACGCCATGTTTTTTAAACATGGCTTTAGCTGTCCCAAGCCAGCTCCCAACAATCAACGCGTGATGGTTTGTTTTGCTTCGGCCAACTTTCAACTTGAACCAACAAACCTTTAAGATAGTCGTTCATTTCCAAAGCAGTTAGTTCACTTTTTTGTTTTCTATAAAAACAATCTCTCCGGTTTCACAACATGCTTCGCCTAATTCTTTCAACAAATACTCTAACATGCAGTTAAAGTAAAACTTATGGCCTCGAATAACAAACCTGTTCTTCAGTAACGTTTTAGCCATTTTAAAATAACACAATTAAAACACAGTGGCCACAACAGAGCGCAGTCGAAACACAGCCTGTGCGGTAGCTCCAACAACAATGACGGCCCCGGTCGTGTCGCGTGACAGCCTCGATCCGGTTTGTCGACGTGGCAATCTCGAATTTCTGATGCAATGGGTTTGCAACCCAGCCGAGTGTGTTCGTTTACACAGCACAGGCTAGGCTAGTTGCAAACTGCCGCGAGCCGTAAATTAAGTGATCAGGTTTCAGACCCGTGTCTGCCTGTCTGTGCAAAGTTTGTAGGCAGAAATTAGTCAGAAGAAGTGTGCGGATTTTATGGCATTTAATTGAGAGAGAAAGAAAGAGAAAGAGTGTGCGTGTGTGTGTTAGTGTGTCTGTTGTGTGTGTTAGTGTGTGTGTGTGTGCCCGCCTCTCTGTCTGTCTGTCTGTCTCTCTCTCTGTCTCTCTCTTCTCTGTCTGTCTGCCGGTGATTCTCTCTCTCTCTTCCTCCACAGGAAAAGGCGGCTTTTAGGCCACTTTCGCCCAAAAACTCGGTGGTGAAGCAAGTGAGTTAGAATGAAGGTTTTCCTGTTCTCTCCCGGGTTTAGCTCGACATTACCTGAGCATAACAGCAAGCTGGCAATGATCACAGCCAACAGCACACATCTTGCACGCATTGACCTACTTTTGCTCTGCAATGACATGGCGAACTTTGCTCGTTGATACATAAAACTTGAAAATGTCCAAAAGAAAGAACCACACACAGTTCTAAAACTGGTGTTGTCGACAGGCATGGTACTCACACACAGGTCCGCTCTATGTGTCACAGGGCCTTTGTGTCATAGGGCCGTTGTGTCACAGGGCCGTTGTGTCATAGGGCCGTTGTGTCACAGGGCCGTTGTGTCATAGGGCCGTTGTGTCACAGGGCCGGGTTTTAAGTATTAACCAGTTTTGTAACTAAAGTGGTTAGGGTTAGGGTTAGGGTTAGGGTTAGGGTTAGGGATAGGGTTAGGGTTAGGGTTAGGGATAGGGTTAGGGATAGGGTTAGGGTTAGGGATAGGGTTAGGGATAGGGTTAGGGATAGGGTTAGGGATAGGGTTAGGGATAGGGTTAGGGTTAGGGTTAGGGATAGGGATAGGGTTAGGGATAGGGTTAGGGATAGGGTTAGGGATAGGGTTAGGTTAGGGTTAGGGATAGGGTTAGGGATAGGGTTAGGGTTAGGGTTAGGCGAGCCGGGGGAGTAACGAGCCGGGGGAGTAACGAGCCGGGGGAGTAACGAGCCGGGGGAGTAATGAGATGCTTCCCTGAGAGAGTGCTCACACATCACTTTCATAAAAGTCGGCACGGTGGCACGGCGGCAAACTGGGCCGTACCCCTTTGAGCGCTGTGACAGAACGGCCCTGTGACACAACGACCCTATGGCACAACGGCCCTGTGACACAACGGCCCTATGACACAAAGGCCCTGTGACACAATGGCCCTATGACACAACGGCCCTGTGACACAGCGACCATACAGTGTGCCGGTGACACAACGGCCCTATGACACAACGGCCCTGTGACACATAGAACCGGAACCCTCACACACACAGGAGTTGAATTGCTGAGGAACAGTTCAAGTAGTCCAGATTATTTAGGAAAATATAACAATTTTCGTCAGAGCTCTGAAGCCGACCTGTCAACTTCACGTGAACCGGAACTCACCCCCAGAGAAGAGAGAGAGAGAGAGAGAGAGGATTTATTCATTATAAGCCATGGCCCCTTATGAAGGGGTGGATTGGACATTGACAAAAATGTTATAAAGAAACAGATTTTTGACCGCAAATCTTCAAGTAAAAATGAATAATAAATGTCTTTGAGGATTCTCAGAAGATTGAAAAAAAAAGAGCAAGATGCAAAGCATATAAACGTACTCTCAGTTTATCCTGAATACGCGCGAGATATTCCATAAAGAGGAAAACCCGTCTTGGGCTGGTGTAGCCGCTAGTAATGGCTATTCTGGTAAACATCGGCTATCATCTGTAACCTATAATGAACATACTAACAAGTTTTCAGAAAGATCGGCCAAGTACTTTCTGAGATTTTCCATAAAGAAGAAAACCATTCTGGGTCATTAGTAACGGCTATAACGGTAAACTAAAACACCGGGCATCATCCGTGACCCATAATTAACAAACCTACAAATTTTCAGAAATATCGGCCACATACTTTCTAAGATATTCCATAAAGAAGAAAAACCGTTATGGGTCGTTATAGCCGCTAGTAACGGATATAACGGTAAACTAAAACGTCGGGCATCATCAATCAATCAATTCAATCTCCTCTCCGTGCCTGCTGGCGCTTTGAGGCTATGGCAAAAAGATCTCCATCTGGCTCTGTCGCGGCTGCTCTGGGGGCTGTGTTGAGAGTCAGTCTTTTGTGCCTTTCAGCTCTCTTCTATTTACCTTCGCGCCCCCGTTTTCCTTTTACCTTGGGGGGGGGGGGGGGGGGGGGGGGGGGGGGGGGGGGGGGGGGGGGGGGGGGGCCGGGGGGGGGGGGGGGGGGGGGGGGGGGGGGGGGGGGGGGTCCAGCGCAGGGCTGTTCTGGGGATTTGAGCTGGGTGGCATGCGACAGACATGCCCTAAGCCATCTCCATCGCACGCGCCGGATGGTGTCCTGTATTGTGGAGACTCCTGTTCTAGTCCTCAGTTTCTTCGTTTGAGATGATGTTCTGCCAGAAGACCCTGAGGATACGTCGCAGAAAATTTGTTCTGGAAACATTTCCCCGCTTTTTTTCAATGGCGACGGTCGTCTTCCAGCACTCTGAGCCAACAGGAGGACGCTGAGGACATGCTCTTAAAGAGTCGAATCTTCGTTGGATCGAAGACGGTGGATCTCCCAGATGGGCCTAAGCACTGCGAAAGCTTGGTTGGCTTCTGGTTTTTTCTGGCGTTGATCTCCTGTTGAGCTCGCCGTCTGTGGTAAATCTTGCTCTGCCCAGGTATATAAATTCCTGAACATCCATCAAGGGGTTTGCCGTTAGCGGTGATGGGGTTGTTGTTTTGGGCTTTTTCCTCATGACCTGCGTCTTCCCTCTCCGTTGACCTCAGCCCAATGGTGCTGGCTATCTCGCTGAGGCTTTCTGTCTTCTGCGGGCGCCCCTGATGCTTGTGTGACAGCAGTCCCAGGTCATCTGCGTAGTCAAATGTCCTCCAAGACTGAGGTCAACGTCCACCGAATCCCCGTTGCTTTCCCTGGGTGACGTTTCGCATCAACCAGTCGATGGCCAGGGAGAAGAGGATTGGTGACAGTATGCAGCCTTGTTTCACTCCGGTGTCCACCTTGAAAGGTTCCGTCAGCGGGTTTGTTGTGGATGATGCGACACTCAAAGCTCTCATAACAGGACTGGATATTTTTGACCATTTTCTGGGGAATGGCCGTAGTGTCGTAGGATCTTCCAGAAGAAGCGCGGTGGCAAACTGTCAAAGGCTTTCTCGAAATCAATGAAAACCAACGTAAGTGGGCTGTTCCATTCATGGGACAGCTCAGGATCTGGCGTAAGAAAGAAAAAGTGATCAATGCTGATTTTCCCCCTCTAAAGCCTGCCTGCTCTTGACGAAGTAGGTCATCTACACGCTTTCTTTATACGCTGGGGTAAGATCGACTGAAGACTTTGCTGGTGATTTATAGTAGGGTGATGCCTCTCCAATTGTTGCATTCTCCTAGATCTCCTTTCTTTGGGAATTTGATGATGGTATCAGTTTTTCCAGTCACTGGGGTTGTCTCCTGGGCCATATGTCCTGCAGATGCGTTTGAGGATAAAGGGGTGTCCCTGTTCTTTCTGCCTTCAGCATCTCGGGGCATACACCCAATCTTCTCCTGGAGCTTTGCCATTCTTCACTTGCGGATGGCTTCCTTGACCCCATCTACTGTGATGTCTCCCATGTTGACGTCCAGGTTCCTCCTCTGCCATAGGAATGTCAGCTGGTGTTGTGGATCAAGGCGGTTTAGGATCCTCTGGAAGTGCTCTCTCCACCCATCTCGAGCTTGGCACATTATTCTGTGATAGGTGTTCCGTCCTCTGCCTTAACTGGTATGTCCCGGTTCTGTCCTCTGTCTCCCCCAGGCCCCCTTGGTGTTCTATACACTGTCTCATATCCTTATCTCTGCTGCTGCCTCAGCTTCTCAGCAAGCCTCTCCGCATAGAGACGTTTATCTTTCCTTGCAGACAACTTCTCTTCTTTGGGCTTTCTCTCTGTGCTGGGTTTTCTATTCTTTCCTTTAGCCTGGGTGACTTGGCATCTAGCAGTTTCTCTTGATCTGTTTTCTCTCCTCAATGGTTTTCCATGTGTTTTGGGAGTCACCACTCAGATTTCCCCACTTTTTTCCCATAACCTATTGTCTCTTTTGCTGTTTTGGTTATAGCCTTGTTGAAACTGTCTATGGTCAGTGCTGTTTCATCTTGGAGGACGCTGAAGCGATTCTTTAAGGGGACGCAGAATTCTTTCTTTGTTGTTATATCTTATAGCTTGGCAACATCAAAGCACAGGTTCCGACTGTCCTCAACTTTTGCCTTCCTCAGTTTGGGGGTCAGTTTCGCTACCATTTAGTTCATGGTCACTACCAACATCTGCGTGTCGCATCACACGTACATCTTGTGGGGAGCGCCTCCATTTTCCGTTGATAATGATGTGGTCAATTTGGTTCTTTGTCTTTCCGTCGGGGGATGTCCATGTTAGCTTGTGGATGGTATTGTGAGCGAAAAGAGTACCGCCAATGACCAAATCATTCTCTTCACAGAGGTCGATGAGTCGTTCGCCGTTGTCGGTCATGTCTCCTATTCCATGTTTCCCCATGACTCTTTCATTGTTCTCATTGTTGCTACCAACTCTTGCGTTGAAGTCCCCTATCAGGAGGAGAACATCGTGTCTTGGTATGTCATCCAATGTTGCTTGGAGTGCACTGTAGAACTGATCCTTGTCCTCTTCGTCAGTGTTGTCTATTGGTGCATAGGCCACTATAACTGATAGCTTGGCACACTTGGAGTTCATTCTCACATACAGCAGGCGTTCATTGATTGGTTTCCATTTCAGTACGGCATTGGCATGTTCTTGGCAATAATGAGGGCAACTCCTTCCTGATGGATGTCATCTTGCCTCCTGACCAGATGATGGTTTCTCCAGTACTCAGTCTCTGTTTTCCTGTTTTAGTCCATCTTGCTTCTGTGACCCCTAGTAGGCTCAGGTTATAGTTCTTCATCTCATTTACAGTTTGTGCTAATCTTCCAGCTTGGTAAAAGGTCCGCAAGTTCCAAAACCAACTCGCATGTGACGTTTTGGCGTTAGGAGATCCGCTATCGGGCTGGAGACGTCCTTTCGGCTTTGGTCCCCCTCCTTCATAAGTCCAATTGCTTGGTCTGCTTTACTCCCTCTACCAGATGGAGTAGTTTCTCTTGCTGTCGTTTCCGTAGCGGTAATGTTTTTACGGGGTGAGGTTGCTAGCCCCACGCCCAACTCTCCTCCTTTACCCGGGCTTGAGACCGGCAAGTGGCTCCGAAGAACCACCAGGCGGAGCTGTCGGGCATCATTCGTGACCCATAATGAACATACCTGCTAATTTTCAGAAAGATCGAGAAAGTGCTTTCTGAAAGATTCCATAAAGAAGAAAACCAGTATGGGCCGCTGTAGCCCTTAGTAACGGCTATAACGGTAAACTAAAACATCGGGCATCATTCGTAACCCATAGTGAACATACCTGCTAATTTTCACAAAGATCGGCCAAGTATTTTCTGAGATATTCCATAAAGAAGAAAAAACCGTTACAGGCCGTTACTAAAACATCGGGCATTATCTGTGACCCATAATGAACATACTTACACAAATTTTCACAAAGATCGGTCCAGTAGTTTTGTCTGGAGCGAGTGGAACACATTTTGACCACGGACGGACACACACACACAGACAGCATTTCTTCGCTCCCATTCTAAAAGTACTCCTGTTTTATAAGAACTGGGAGTACAAAAGGAAAACAGAACAAAATCGACAACGTTTCGGTCATAGACCGTCTTCAGGAGTTGTGACATAAAAAGAAAAAACAATAAATACGTATAGGAAATGACGTATGAAAACATATACGTAAAAGGACGACGACGTGCTTAAAGGTGTGTGTGTGTGTGTGTGTGTGTGTGTGTGTATGTGGGAAGGGGGGGGGGGGGGAATGACGTATGAAAACATAATATACGTAAACGGACGACGACGTGCTTGCACACACACACACACACACACACACGCGCGCGCGCGCGCACGCACGCACAGAGAGAGAGAGAGAGAGAAGAGAGAGAGAGAGAGAGAGTAGAGAGAGAGAAGACAGACAGACAGACAGACAGACAGGACAGACAGACAGACAGACAGACAGAGGATGCTGACAATGAACGGTTGCCAGGACGAACCTGTGTGGATGTTAATAATGCTTGAAGAGGAAGCGAGGAGAGGGTGAGAGAGGAGTGGGGCGGAGGGAGACATGTGAGGGTGGGTGTCGGTTGCTGATTCGCTGAGAATAGTACGGTCATTGTTTGGAGCAGAGGAACGGCAGGATGGGGGAACAAATTTAGGAACGATGTCCTCTTTCTCTCTGTCTCTCTCTCTGTCTGTCCCTGTCTGTCTCTCTGTCTTTGTCTCTCTCTCTCTCTCTCTCTCTCTCTCTCTCTCTCTCTCTCTCTCTCTCTCTCTCTCTCTTTCTCTCTCTCTCTCTCTCTCTCTCTCTCTCTCTCTGTTCCTCTGTCTGTCCCTGTCTGTCTCTCTGTCTTTGCCTCTCTCTCTCTCTCTCTCTCTCTCTCCTCTCTCTCTCTCTCTCTCTCTCTCTTTGTGTCTGTCTCTACCTCTCTCTGTGTGTCTCTGTCTCTGTCTCTTTCATTCTCTGCCTGTCTGTCTCCCCGCGCGTGTGTTTGCTTCAGCAAGATTTATTTTCTCGTATGCGACCTTTCTGTCAACCCTACCAATAAGGCAGCCATATTCTGTTTTCGGCACGTGATGGCTTTCTCTTCCTTGAAACGTGGAAGGGGGTTTCACGTGTGTTCAGGGCAATGCGTTAACACACAGGGACCTTCACCACTTTGGTCTCCTCCTGAGGACCAGCGGGGAACTGGAGTCTGAGAAGATGTCAACTCCGAAGAGAAAATGTCTCCACGCCTGGCTGCCATGAACGGGAATCGAACCCTGTACCTCCAAACAAGAGACCGACACTTCGCTTACAAGGCAACCAAGACCTAGTTGAACTCTTTGATTGTGTAATCCTTTTGAAGACAGTCGTTTAGAACTCTCAGCATTTCCCCACCTTAGATGACGTCACAGTGTAATCCTTTGGAGACAGTCGTTCAGAACTCCCAGCATTTCCCCACCTTAGATGACGTCACAGTGTAATCCTTTGGAAGATAGTCGTTCAGAACTCCCAGCATTTTCCCACCTTAGATGATGTCACAGCCACTCTCTTTAACTCTTTGTAACCGCGAGAGGAGTCAGGAATATACACGTGAAGGGACATTACTGCTGTCGACGTACGCTGCCCCATTCTCAAGAGAGTAACTTCCCGGAATTTTAAGGCTGAGGTTTATTTATTTATTTTTTTTTTAAACCTACAACCCTCCGTCTCCCCCCCCCCCCCTTTTTTTCCCCCAATCCTTTTCTTGTCTTTCTTTTTTTAACCTTTATTTTAAAGTGGGTCATCTATCCTATTTTTCCCACTTTTTTTCTTTTTTTTTCTCTTGCTATATCAATTCTCATTCACCACGCAGATCTGTATGTTGTGTTGCTGATGGGCATTCTTAAGTGAATTTTGATATCTAATGTTTGATAGTGCTAATGTTTGGTGTATTGACACATTCATTCTGTTTGTTACAACAAAGAAAAGGAGAAAGAAAGACAGACAGACGGATAGACAGATAGAGAAAGAAAGAAAGAAAAGAATGAAAGGAAGGAAGACAGAAACAAAGAGAGAATTCGTTGCTTATAAAAGCCAACGAAATAAAGAAAGAAATACACAGTTGTGTAGCACATATAAAGCCAACAAGAAGCAAGCCTAGCTGTGTCAAGGCTGAGTCCTTGCTTGCTGGGATGTGTTTCCCATAGCGGCAGTTCAGTGTCAGATTCAAGCGAAAGCGGTGTGTGAATTCCATCCTTACGAAAAAAAAACAACAGAAAAAAACCCCGAAAAAAACAGAAAGAAGCGAGAAGGAAAGAACTACTTGACAGTAGTTATTTCAAAAAGGGATCTTCACATGTGAAATTATGAAAATATATCAGTGGGTGAATCCAGCAGCCAGGAAGAAGAGCACGTCATCAGGCTATTCTTACGTCCCATCCTTTTCTTTCTTTCTTTTTTTTTCTTTTTTTTTAACGTTAGCCCGCTCCACGTTACATGGAGTGTCCAGTAAGCCAAGGGCCACAACTCTCTAACAGCATGTGTCGATAGGAGGAAGAATGTAGTGGCGTGCTTTCTAGTCTCTAATTACATGCTTGTAACCTTATCTTTTTCTTCTTTTTTTTTTGAAGCTATTCCTTTTCTCTCTGGTGTAAAGTGTAGCAAAACGAGGGCAGTGTAAACCCCGGAGATGTTTCTTTCTCTTCTGACAGCTGTCATTTTTAGAAAGCGAAATACAAATCAACACTCAAGACAAGATGCAAAGTAACGTTGGTTTGCTATACAACATCAAACAGACGAAAGAATGCTATCCCAGAAAAATACTTGTTTGTTTTTTTGAAAACTCACTACGGTATTGCACACCAGCCAAGGTGCCACCTAAGAAGCAAAAGAAAATCATGAAAGAACAAAACAAGCTACATTTTCTTGTGAAAAGTAGAAAATATAAAAAGATAACCTCTTAAGACACAAGTGCTGAGGGCCAGTTCTTTGAATGAATCCGCAAGGGACTAAATTACCAAAAACTAATAAATTCCAAGGATAAGTACCGAACACCATTCCAGCAACTTACAAGGCAGCTTGGTGTTGCAGTGACACCAATGTTGTTGCAATGTTGTTTCTTTGAAAACTCAGCAAACATACTACGGTATTGCACACCAGCCTTTTTCTAGGATAGAATTCTTCTTAAAACCCAAAAGGCAGAGAAGTCAAATTACCACTTTCCGCGGTCACTGAGGAGAAACAATCAGGCTTCGAAATATCAGTATCTGACCAGGAGTTATATGTTTGTGAGTTTCCTTCCCATTGGAGATTGTCTCCCCTGTGGAGACTATAAGCTTGCTGAAGGCTCATTTTGAGAAGCATTTATTTTATTTTTCCCCATTCACCCACTCAACTGTGCTTAGACAGAATCATCTACCAATGCAGATATGAATGCTTATCTCCCCCTATTTCTTCAATCTAAGACATAAGAGCAAGCTTTGTTTATAATTGAATATTTCTTGCAGTCATTGCAACACCAAGCTGCTCTGTAAGTGGCTGGAGTGGTGTTCGGTACTTATCCTTGCAATTTATTAGTTTATTATATATATTTTTTAAAAATTCAATTAAAAAACAAAGTTTTGCTTTTTGGGTCTTGGATTGAAAAAATAGGGGGAGTTTAAAGCATTGTATCTCCCAGGGGTTTAGTTAATACGCCCTTTAAACAAACTTTATGTGTCAAGTGGGTGGGGAGGGGGAAAAAAATGCTTCTAAAAATGACCTTCAGCCCCTTAAAATTTTTCCAATGGGAAAAGGAAATACAAAACTATAACTTCGGGTCAAAAAACCGATTTTTCAAAAATTGGTTTTTTCCCCCTAAAGTGACCGCGGAAAGTGGTTTTAATTTTGATCCTCGGGCCTTTTGGGTTTTTTGGGAAAAAATGTTTCCCCAGAAAAGGCTGGTGTGCATCCCGATTTGTTTTTTGGGAGTTTTAAAAAAATCCAAAAAAAAAAGGTGCCCCCCAAGAAGAAAAAAAAAAAATTTCATGAAAGAACAAACAAGCTACTTTTCTTGGGGAAAAGTAGAAAATATAAAAAGAAAACCTTTTAAAACCACAAATGCTAGGGCAGTTCTTGGAATAAAATCCGCAAGGGGAAAATTTTAAAAAAAAAACTAATAAATTCCAAGTTTAATTTACGAACACCATTCCAGAAACCTTACCGAGGCTTGGTGCTCCCAATGACTGCAAAATTATTAAATTTTATAAACAAAAGTTGTTTATGTCTTAGATTAAAGGGGAAATAGGGGGGGGAATAAGCATTCATATTGCAGTGGTATTTAAATTTCCTACCAAACTAACAGTATGTGCTCAAGTGGGTGGGGGGGGGAAAAAATGCTTCTAAAAATGACCCTTCAGCAAGCTTATAATCTCCAAAAAAAAGGGGGGAAAAATCACAAAACGTTAAATTTCCTGGTCAAACCCGTATTTCGAACGGGTTGTTTTCCTCAGGGGCCGGGGGGAAAGTGGAAATTTTGATCCTTGCCTTTTGGGTTTTTAAAAGAAGAATGTTTATCCCAAAAAAGGCTGGTGTGAAATTTCCGTAGTAGGGTTTGTTGAGTTTTAAAAAAAAAAACAATAAAAAGGGCCCCCCAAGAAGCAAACGAAAATATAAAAGGGAAACAAAAAAAAGGTTCCCATTTTCTTGTAAAAAAGTAAAAAAAAATATAAAAAGATAATTTTAAAGCACAAGTCTGGGGGGCCCGTTCTTGGAATAAATTTCCGCAAGGGGGGAAAATTTAAAAAAAAAAATTTAAAAAATTTCCCAAAGGGAAAAATTTCCGGCACCATTCCAGCAACTTACAGACCCGTTTTGGTGCGCTTTGGACTGCAAAAAAATATTCAATTAAAAAACAAGCTTGGGCTCTTATGTTTTTGGTTTTTTTTTTGAAATTTTTGCCCCTTGGGGAAATTTCTTTCCCCAAAGAAGGCCCCTCAGCATTGTGTTTCTTAAGGGGTTATCTTTTTTATTTTTCTACTTTTCAAAAGGGAAAATTTTTGTTTGGTTTTGGGTTTTTTCATGTTTTCGTTTGCTTTTTTGGGTGGCACCTTTGGTTGTTTTTTTGAAAATTCAAAAAACTTTATACGGTATTGCACCCCCACCCTTTTTTCTGGGTTTAGCTTCTTCTTAAAACCCGAAAAGGCGAGGAGTAAAATTTACCACTTTCCGCGGTCACTGGGAGAAAAACCCAAATTTTGGGAAAATACGGTATAGGGACCGGGAGTTATGTGTTGGTGGGTTTCCTCCCTTTTGGGATTAAAAGCTTGCAAAAAGGTCTTTTTGAGAAGCTTTTTTTTATTTTATTTTATTTTCCCCCACCACCCACTTGGAAAAAAGGGTTAGTTAGGTATATTAATTTCCAAAGGGCAGATATGAAAGCTTATTCCCCTATTTCTTAAAACCCAAAGGACAAAAAGGCAAGCTTTGTTTTTAAATTAAATATTTCTTGCAGTCTTTGGGCAGCAAAAAAGCTGTCTTTAAGTTGCGGGAATGGTGTTGGTACTTTTCCTTGGAATTTATTAGTTTTTTTTTTAATTTAGTCCTTGGGGGTTTCCCATTCCAAAAAACGGGCCCCTCAGAAATTGTGTTTAAGAGGTTTCCCTTTTAAATTATTTTCTTTTTTTCAAAAAAAATTTTTAGTTTGGTTTGTTCTTTCATGATTTTGTTTCCCTTCTTGGGTGGCCCCTTTGGGTTTTGGTTTTTTTAAAAATTCAAAAAAACATACTACGGTTTTGGGAACACCCCCCTTTTCTGGGATACCCATTCTTTTTTAAACCAAAAAAAGGCAGAGGACCCAAAAATTATCCCTTTCCGCGGTACTGGGAGAAAAAAAAAAATTTTTCAAATTATGGGGAATATGCCCGGAGTTATGGGGTTTAGGGGTTTCTCCCTATTGGGTTAAAAAGTTTGGTAAAGGCTCATTTTGAAAAAGCATTTTTTTTATTTTATTTTTCCCCATCCCCCCCCTTTTGGGCACTTTACTGTTAGTTAGGTGTTTTAAAATCCCAAATGCAGATTTGAATGCTTTTTCCCCCCCTTTTTTCAATCAAAGAAAAAAGAGCAAGTTTGGGTTTTTTAATTGAAATTTTTGCAGTATTGCAGCCCCAAAAGGGGGGCTCTTTTAAGTTTCGGGAAATTGGTGCTGGGGTATTTTTTTTATTTATATTTATATATATTAAATAAAATATTTTTTATTTATATATTATTAATTTTTACACCCCACCTCTCTTTTTCCCCATACTTTTATATATAGATTGTGCGGGGTCCCGGCGCCCCCCCTGTTAAAAAAATTTTGGTTTTCTTTTCAGGGAGGGGGGGTTTTAGACAGAAGTTTTTTACGCTTTCAAAACCAAAATGCGCTCTCACATAGGCAACGCATTTTCTGTAAATCACATCGGGCGGGGAAAAAAGGGTGATGATAAACCAATAACTTTTCATAGAAAAAAAATAAACTTTATTTAACTTGACTCCGAGCCCCCCCCCGTCACTACAAACCAACTATCTGTATCATCAAATTAAAAACATCATAAGAAAATTCTCATAAATCGCTTCCCCTTTCCTTCAATTTTCTCTTCATTAACCGGGGAAAGCCCAAAATTCCAAAATTTCTGTTTCCCAACCTTTTTAAAATTTAAAAAAAAAAATTTAATAAAGTCCTTTTAATTGCCACCCTTTTTCCGGGTTTGGGCCATCAGTTTCTCTCACCCCCCACTGTGGCTACGTGTGAAGCTCCCAAACACTGTTGTGCCCTCCCGATTGGCCAATCCCGTTGGGGCCCTTGGAACTTTGCTTGGTGCACCCTCACACCGAGTCCCCCGGTTTTCACCTTTTCTTCGCCCTCCCCCGGGAAAAAGGGCTCCTGTCGGCCTCTCCCACGGTTTTTCCTGGCGGGAAAAAACACCCCACCGTTGTTTTGCAGCTCCCTTTTCTAGGCTCCAACAGGCGGGAACCCCGGTCTTGTTTGTGGGACCGTCCCCACACGGGAGCAAATTTTTCTCGTCTTTCGGCTCCGAGGCTACAGAAACCCTCCCACTGTCTTACCCCCCCACCCAGGAGACAACGGGCGCCCGCTAACCTCTGCTTCCGCTTTTTATTTTTTTGGGAGCCCTAGCAAGGCGGGGGGAGTTCCTTTCCCTTAATTGAGTCACCCCTTTTCCCGGGTTTTTAAAAGCAGTTTTTTCCTTTCTCAACAAGGGGAAAACCCCGGTTTTTTTAACTGGCTCAACCAATGGAATCACGGGCAAACACCATAAACACGTTTTGTACCCAATAAACCCCCCAAGTTATTTTTTTTCCCAACCAATGGAACCCACTAGTCACCTCCCACATACACACACAAAAACACCCGCTAGCGCTACCCCCAAATTTGGGGGGTACCAGGGGTTAATGCAAAAACCTCCTTTTTAAAAACTCATGTTCGATTCCCCGAAGCTACCCATTGTACTAACAGCCTGGAATTCTTACCAGGGCCCGGATTGATGTTTTAAGTATTTACTTTCCTCTTTAGTAACAAGGTGCAAATTTACTAAAAGGGGAAGCCTTCCATTCATTTCAAAACGGGCGACTGAAAGGTCGCTTTTACTCTGCCTTTTCAGGTGCCCGGGAACCCACCCGTGCGGGCACCTGAAACCCATTGCCTTCCCCCTTTAGGCCCCCTGGAGAAACCTGTGAATAAACCAGAAATGGTCGGGGCTGGGGAAAAGCCTTTTTACCCAGGAACCCGGCCCCCCCAAAGGCGGCCAAATCCTTGTCACATCCCCCGGGGAAATGGGGAAAAATTTTCCCCGGGAACTCCCCTCCCTTTAGTTACGACTCGGGGTTTTCCCCTTTTGGTGTTTCCTGAGTTCGCACACTTGAAGAACCCAAGGTAAATTTCCCCCTCAAAAAACAGGAAAAAAATACCCTTAAATTTTCCTAAAAGGGTCGAGAACATTTGGCCGACTCATGAAACCCGTACCTAAGAATGTTGTTCCAAAACAAAAATTTCCTTTAAGGGGCGAATTTTTCCAAAAATTTGGTTTTTTAAAACCCAAAAAAGTGGGGTTTTGGGTCGTATAACGTGCTACCCCCTTAAAGTTTTAAAACATCACTTCCTTTAACATCTCTAACAAAGGTTTAAAGTATCCAATTAAAAAAATTTTAAAAAAGTCGATAGCCTTGTAAACACTCGGTCATTAAAATGGACTCCCATATTTCAGAACTTCACTATTTAAAGTTAGTTTCAGCTTGTTCATGCATTTTTAAATTTAATTTATTTCCCTTTACTTTAATAATAAAAACCCACCATGTTTTAACCCCAAAATTTCAAAAAACAGGGTGTGTGGCCCAGCCTCCAAACATCAAAATCAAATTCGGGTGTGGGGAAAAATCCACAAAAACAAAAATTTTAAAATTAAAGGGGTGTGGCCCGTCTGCGTAAAATTTGAAATCCCAAATTTTAGGGTGTTTGGGCCCCAAAACTGCTAAAACCGGGCTCACACAAATATTTCAAATCAACCATTTTTATCCCCGATGTCACAACTTAAGTAATTTTAAAACCCTTTTCCGGCTTTTGACCAAAACAACATAAGCAAACAGTTTTCAACCCAAAAAAAAAATAAAATTTATAACACATGAGCATGCACTCAACCATAATGGGGCCCAAAGAAAAAAAGGGAAAAAATTTAAATTTATAACCCTTAATCAAAAAATTAAAACAAAAAGGGAAAAAAGACTCAACCCACCCCCCCGATGGGGACGCCAAAACAAAAATAACACAACCAGCCGCTTTCATTTTTTTACACAAACAGCTGCCCCTAAAAAGATGATGCTCACCCCACCACCACTACAGCAGCCCGTGGGGATTGCTCCTTTCCCTTGTTCTACTTTGGGTGGCCCCACTACAACAGCAAACGCCCTGGAGGTATTACCCCGACCCTTGACCTACTTTCCCGCCCTCTCAATGTTGGGCGCCGTTTGTGGTTTTTGCCAATAGTACCCGGGGCAGATTGTTTGTGCATTCCAGGCTTTACAAAAGGGTCAAACGCACCTTTCACCAAAATTTTTGTCCTTAAAGGAGCGCGTGAAAATCTGCGCGATCCTCTTCTAGCCTTTTTGGGGCAATAAACTCCTGAAATTCGTCCCTTTGCATTCATTGCCTCAGGGTCTGTTTTCGAAGACACGGTAAATGGGTGTCGCCCCCATTCACGCGCGGCGGGTATTCCCTTTCAAAAAGTTAAGAGATGATCCCTTGGGTCAAACTTAAACCGAACCGATTTTCCTTTTCCTTTGGAAAATTTCCCTTTGGGTTTGAAACCCACTCTTTGGGCCCTTTTCCCATACTTGATGAGCCCTTTTTTTTGTTCCCTTTTTTCCCACACTGGCTCGTTGCTCCTGTGAGTGACCCATTTTTGGCATTTCCTAAAGATTGCCCGGTTCCTTTTACCTTTTTGCCCTGCGTTTTTACAGCCCCCAAAATTCAAGCCCCCGCTTTCGGTTTCCCGTTACTTGTGGTCCCTCTTGGCCCGACCCTGAGGTCCGCCCAGGGGGGCTTTCATTTTTTGACTACCCCGGCAAAAGCCAACAAAAATTTTGGAAACCCCCACTTCGGCCACCCCTGGGGCCCCCGGCCCCCCCCGACGGCCAACCCCCATGGCCCCATGGCACCGCCCCTACGGCCACCTCCATGGCCCCGGCCCCGCTACTTCGGCAAAACCCCCATGGCCCACGGCCCGCCACTATGACCCTTTTTTTTGGTCCCCCCTGCACCACCACCAAGGCCCCCCTTCATGGCCTTTCACTAGCCTACTGCTAGGGGGGCCGCGTGCACTCCCCCTGCATCTGTTTACTTTTCCCACCCTGCAATTTCCCTTTCTTTCCCCCTTTATGGCATTGGGGTTTGGTTTCGGGAGGTTTTAACCTACCCCCTAACAAAGCTGGATAGGGAAGATTGTTTTGCATGCTGCAGTGAGAGTACTCCCGACAAACTTGGGGTCTACTTTCCACGGGCCAAAGTGCTGATTAATTCCCTTTCCTTTTGCATATCGCCCGCAAAGGGGGTTCCCCGGGTTTTTGTCTGTCTCTCCACAAAAAACCCGGGGTTACCATTGCCCCTTTGAGTCTGTCCGTGTCTAATAAGCAAAAGGGGAAACCCGGGTTTCCCGTTTACTTATGCCCCAGTTGTTGGGGGGTTGGCAAACCCCGCCTTCCCCGGTTTTTTTGTATCAACAGCAAAAAAAATGAGTTTTTCACACTCCGGACATTTTTTGGGCCCAAAATGACCCCCCTCTCCCCCCATTTAAAAAAATTTTGCCCTTCCCCTTAACATTCTCTTGAGTCCCACTGTTGGGCCGGGACTTAGAATGCGTTTTAAAAATGCCCGGGCTCGCCTCCTGTTTTTTGGGGGTCGGCCCTTTTATCCCCGACTGTGTGGGGGGAAATTTGGGTCGGCTGGTTTGTTTCCCCTTTACCCATTTACGCGGTTTAGGGGGCGATTTCTTATCCTGTCTGCAACTTTCACTAACTCCTCTTAAAATTCAATTCTTTTCTGCCAAGAATTTGTGAGATCCCTTTCCCACTGTGGAGAGAATTTGTCCTTAAAGTTTTCCTCCCCCAAAGATTCAAAAGTTTGGGCAATTTTTTCCCAACCTTATCCATTTTTTCAAAGGAGCCCCAAACCCTTTTAAAAGAAATGTTCGTGCGTTCAAACCCGATTTACGAAAGGTTTCCTTTAGCAATTTCTTATCTTTCGGCGGTTTACTTGATACTCTTTAAACAAAAAGGGTTGCGCATCGATATAATCTTTTGTTTTTCCCGGGGGTAAACCCGAAAAAAAACCCTCCCTAGGTTTGGGTTTTCAGCAGCGCCGACAAAATTTGTGGCCCCCCGTTCTTTTGGGGTAAGCCTCTGATCTTTGGCAATCCCTTTTAAATTGCGAAATTTAAATCCTCTAAAAAGGTTCCCCGGGTGATATCGAAAACCCGGGGATATTGATCAAGGGACTGACATTGGGGGTGCAAAGTTCACTTGGGTTTTGCGTCCTGTCCCGTTTTTTCTCCCCAAATTTTAATTTTTTTTAACTCAAAAGCCCTTTTCTTCTCTCCTTTTTCTTTCCTCTCTTTTCTCGTTTCTTTCCCCTCTCTTCTCTTTCCCGTTCTCTTTTTTCTCTCCTCTTTTTTCCCGTTCTCTCCCTCCTTTTCCCTTCTCTCTCCTCCTTTTTTCCCTTCTCTTTTTTCTCCCCTCGTTCTCCCGTTCTTTTCTCTCTCCCCTATTTCCCGTTTCTTTCTCTTCCTCTTTTTTTTCCCCTTTTCTTTCTCTTCCTTTTTTCACCTTTTTTTTTTTTCTCTTGTTTTTCCCGTCCCCTTTTTTATTTTTGAGCCTCGTTTCACGGGGCAGTTCTCATTCACATTGGGCCCTTTAGTTCCGGGGCCCTTTTGTCCAAAGCTTTTCCTTTTCTATGGGGGTCCCCCCTTTTTCTGCAGACCCATTGTCTCGCCCCCAAATTTTTTCAGTGACATTCTGAAAGCTATCTAAAACCCCGTCGTTTTGTTAATACAACCCCCCGTAACAAGCGGGGAATCCAAAACGTTTACTTGTAAAAAAGCGTTTAAAAGTTGTTTCTACACACAATCAAACCCCAAAAAGCAACCAAAATTTAAGCAAATTTAAATTTCAAGAACCCCGTCATGAAAAAAAAAAATCAAAAAAAACAACACCCTGGGGTAAATCTTTCCAGGTAAAAAAAAAAAAAAATCTAGGTTTTTACAATTACGCAAATTTTTAAATCCCTTGCAATTTTAACAAAACCCCGAATTTAAAATTTTCTTATGGTCATTTATGTTCTCCCCGGGTGACAGTCCACAAATTTTTGAGGGGCTCCGGGCGCCCCCCCCGGGTTTTTAAAATTTTTAAAATTTTTATTCAGGGGTGCAGGGGGTTTTTAAAAGAAGGGATTTTCCTTTCACAACCAAAATGCGTCTGCATAAAGGGAAAACGCAGTCTGTCACTACATCGGGGCCCCCCACAAAGGTGACGGGAAAAACCCTTTAAAATTTTTATAGAAAATAGTCAACTTTTTTAAACCCTTTCCCCCCGAGCCCCCCACCCCTTTACTCACAACACAACTATTTTGTATCATTAAAAAAAATGTAAACATCAACAGCAATCTATAAATCGAAAACCCTTTCCTTCAAGTACTCTTCTTAACCAGGAAAAACAAAATTCCACAATTCTGTTTTCACACTTTTAAACTTTAAAAAACAAAAAACGTCCCTAAATTGCCAGCATTTTTTAGTTGCCGTCATTTTTTTTTCAAACCCAAAGGGGCGACCCAAGAGTGATGCTGCCCCCACCGTTGTGGCCCCCCCGATTTTGGGCCCAAAAACCCCGTTGGGGGCACTGGCCGTAGGGTTGAGTGACCCTCACAAACCCAGTCTGGGACTTCACCGTTTTCTTCGCCCCTTTTCCAAGGAAAGGGTTGTCGGCCCCCTTTCCCCCAAAAGGGTTTTTCTGGCTGCAAAACCCCACCGTTGTCTGGGAGCTCCCCGTTAGGGCCAACAGGGGTGATACGTCTTGTGTCGAACCCTCCCCAACGGGTGAGACAATTCTTCTCGGTCTCGGGCCGAGGGTCCCGCAAACCCCCACGTCTTACGTCCCCCCCCAGGAGAAAAAGAGGGGGACAGCACCTTGCTTCACGCTTTTTTTTTGAGCCCCCGCCCGGGGGGCGAGGGTTTTAAAATTTCCCTTTAAATGAGTCACACACTCCCTGGTTTTCCCAAACAGCTTTTATCCATTTCAAAACAAGGGGAGAACCCGGAGTTTAATGGCTAACCCAAAGGAATTTAAAGGGCCCCCACCCCCAACCCATCCCCCACGATTTGTTCCAATTTTAAACCCCAAATTATTTTTTTTTCCCCCAATGGAAAACAATAGTCACTACACATAAACAAACACAACAGGGTTCTAGCACAACCCGACTTGGGGGACCAGTGGTTAATGCAAAAAACCTCCTATTCAAAACTCTTCGATTCCCCCAAGCACCCCTTGTATTTAAAAACCCCGGACTTCTCTACCAGCCAAAGATGATGCTTTCAAGTATTTCTTTTCCTTATAGATAAAAAGTTTCAAAACACTAAAGGCCCAAGGGCCCTTTCCAAACTTTCCCCAGAACAGGGGCGACTGAATGGTCGCTGTACTTGCCTGCAGGTGACCCGGGCACCCACCCGTGACGGGCACCTGACACGATTTGCCTTCCCCTTTAGGGCCCCCTGGGGAACCCATGAATAGCCAAACCCGTGGTTTGGGGATGGGCCTCCTCTACCCAGGACGGCAGGGGCGGCCCAAATCCTTGTCACTATCCCCCGGGGCATGGAAACACTTCCCCGTAATCCCCCCCCTTCAGTTTACGGAAATCGGGGTTTCCCTCTGGTTTTTGCCCGAGTTTGGGCCCTTGAAAAAACCCCAAAGGGCCCTTTCTCTCAACACAGGGGAAAACTACCCTTTAAAATTTTCCTTAAAAGCTCGAGAACATTCCGGCCAGGGCATGAAAAATTATTTGGGGGGTTTAGGTGGGTTTTGTAGACAAGTCAAAGGGATTGGCAAAGGGGTGGGGTCTCTCTGTATGTCTGTCCCTGGGGTCCCCCCCCCTCCCTTTATCTCTTTCTCTGTTTCCGGGTTTTCTTTCTGCCCCCCCCACCCCCCTAACCCCTGTCTCCCCCCCCCCCTTTCTCTCCCCCCTCTATTTCTGTCCCGCCTTTTCTGTAGTCCGTTACGCAACGTCGACAACCCAAATCAGAGACAAAAAACTAAAGAGAGGGTTTCCCCTTTTACAACAACTTTTTTACACTACTAAACACAAAAATTTTTCCCACTTTCTTTCAAAGATCAATTATATTTTATATATTTATTTTAAAAATTTTTTAAAATATTTATATATATATATTTTTTATTGGTTAAAAGGGAAGGTTTAAAAACTATCTTTTTGGGGTGTTTAAAGCGGATGCCCAAACATCAGGATGTGGTGGGGGCTGTGCTTCCCGGGGTTTAAAGACTGCTTGTGTTGTTGTCATCACGTGCTGTCTGTGGTTTTTTGTGTGTTTTGGGGTTCCTTTTTCACTGATGGGAAAAATTCCCCCTTTTGCCTGCGTTGTTAACCTTTTTTAAACTTGTATTTAAAGTTGCCCGTTGTGGTTTGCACAGTATTATGTACTTTTCTGTTGAGCATAGGTTACATCTTTTTGAAATGTTGTTGTATGGTGCTGCTCTTTCTATGATTTTGCAGGATATATTGTAGTCTATCTTTTTCTCTTTGAGCTTCCAGATGTATTTACTCAATTCTGTTTGGTTTTTGTATCTTTCTTTGTTAAATGACTGTTTGTGGTTTGCATATCTAGTTTTAAATTGGTTTTCAGTGATACCTATATATGTTTCTTCTGCGTTCTCTGATTTTACAGTGGCTTGGTACACAATGCTGTTGTAGAGGCATTTGTTGCTCAGAGGACACTGTTCTTTCTTGATACAGTTGCAGGATTTCCTTTCATCACCCTCGTTTTTCTCTGTACTGCTTTTCATTTTGTTGGTTGAATCAATGATGTTTTTAAGGTTGGGCATACACGAGTATGATAATTTGATGCTGTTTTTGTTGAATATCTTGGATAATTTGTGCTCTTTTGGGAATGATGATGTTAGGATTCTAAAGAATTCTTTCCCTATATTTGTTTTTACTCTTCCGTCATATGGGGGGTTGTACCATATGATCTTTCTTTTCCTGTTCTTCTTGTGTCTGCTCATGTCATTATCTGGGTCATATTGTAGTTTGTAGTTGTAGCCACTTTTGTGTAACGCTTCTTGATATTCAGCTGCAGCGTTATTGAATGCTGTTTCATTGCATGACAGGTTAGATAATCTCTTATTTATGCCTCTGGGTATTGTTTTTAGTATGGAAGGTGGATGGTTACTTTTGATATTTACATAGACAGGTGTATCATTTGGTTTTTTGTATGGTTTATATAAGCGCTGGTTGAGGTCAAACGTTGTATCTAGGTAATTCACTATCTTTTTATTTGCTTCTATAGTGATTTTTAGATTTTGGTTTTGGAAGATTTTACACAGTTCTTTTTTCTTTTTTTCAATGTTTCTAGGGTTGTCGTTCAGCGCAGTAAGGCCGTCATCCCTGTACAGTCCGACTTGTTCTCCAAGTTTTTTTTGAATGTTAGATAGTATGAATAGTCCGACAAGTTCGCAAGTTTCGGCACCATCATACGATCCCATTGTGACATCAAAAGTTGAATTCTTGTTTGCGCTCTTGGTCCAGATTTCATTTTTGCTGTGCAGTAGGTTTTCTTTGTATGGAAAATGATTTCCATTTCTGACCCTGATATTTCAGTGTATTTGTTGGCAAATTTTATAGCTTTGGTGAGCAGATCTTCATCTATAGATGTGTAGAAGTCTACTATATCAAATGTTAAAAAAACTGTATTATCTTGCTTGTTGAGTTTCTTGAACCATTGTATGGCTTCGTATGTGTTTTTCCAGAGGTTGAGTTCAGTGTTCTCTCTTATGTTTTTTTATGGCTTTTTCTAAGATTTTTTTGCTGATTTTTCCTAATTCAGATTTGGATGGGTTTATCAATCTGCATGTTGGGTTTTCAGGAAGTTGGGTTTATGGTCTTTGAGTGTTATGAAAGCTTCTCTTGCTGCTGTTGTCTCCACTCTATCGCTTAAGTCCATTTGGTGCACAAGCTCCTTTTCTTGTTTTCTAATGTACTCGTATGTAGTTTTATCAGTTTTTTTTGTAATTTTTTTGGATGTTTTTGTCGAGAAGCTGTGAGTACTCTTTAGTTTCCATTTTGTAGAAGTTGCTGGTTTTGTCTGCTTTCACAAATATTTTTTTGTCATTTTGGATTTGTTTGATTTCGTTTTTTGATGGTGCCGAAACTTGCGAACTTGTCGGACTATTCATACTATCTAACATTCAAAAAAAACTTGGAGAACAAGTCGGACTGTACAGGGATGACGGCCTTGCTGCGCTGAACGACAACCCTAGAAACATTGAAAAAAAAGAAAAAAGAACTGTGTAAAATCTTCCAAAACCAAAATCTAAAAATCACTATAGAAGCAAATAAAAAGATAGTGAATTACCTAGATACAACGTTTGACCTCAACCAGCACATATATAAACCATACAAAAACCAAATGATACACCTGTCTATGTAAATATCAAAAGTAACCATCCACCTTCCATACTAAAAACAATACCCAGAGGCATAAATAAGAGATTATCTAACCCGTCATGCAATGAAACAGCATTCAATAACGCTGCAGCTGAATATCAAGAAGCGTTACACAAAAGTGGCTACAACTACAAACTACAATATGACCCAGATAATGACATGAGCAGACACAAGAAGAACAGGAAAAGAAAGATCATATGGTACAACCCCCCATATGACGGAAGAGTAAAAACAAATATAGGGAAAGAATTCTTTAGAATCCTAACATCATCATTCCAAAAGAGCACAAATTATCCAAGATATTCAACAAAAACAGCATCAAATTATCATACTCGTGTATGCCCAACCTTAAAAAACATCATTGATTCAACCAACAAAATGAAAAGCAGTACAGAGAAAAACGAGGGTGATGAAAGGAAATCCTGCAACTGTATCAAGAAAGAACAGTGCCCTCTGAGCAACAAATGCCTCTACAACAGCATTGTGTACAAGCCACTGTAAAATCAGAGAACGCAGAAGAAACATATATAGGTATCACTGAAAACCAATTTAAAACTAGATATGCAAACCACAAACAGTCATTTAACAAAGAAAGATACAAAAACCAAACAGAATTGAGTAAATACATCTGGAAGCTCAAAGAGAAAAAGATAGACTACAATATATCCCGCAAAATCATAGAAAGAGCAGCACCATACAACAACATTTCAAAAAGATGTAACCTATGCTCAACAGAAAAGTACATAATACTGTGCAAACCCCAACTGGCAACTTTAAATACTAGGATAGAAATGGTTAACAACTGCAGGCACAAGTGGAAATTCCTATCAGTGAACAAGAACCAGAAACACACGAAAAACACAGACAGCACGTGATGACAGACAACACAAGCAGTCATAAAACACCGGCAGCACAGACCCACCACATCCTGATGATTGCATCCGCATGAAACAGCGCTGTAGATTTGTTTTAAACCTTACTTTTTAACAAATGTTGCTCCCAGTCCGGTTGAGCATTTTTTTAAAAATCTCTGCTGGTATTTACTACCATTGTCTTATATATATTATATAGATATATAGATAGATAGATAGATAGATAGATAGATAGATAGATAGATAGATAGATAGATATATATATTTTTTTTTTTAAATAAGATACATCACGAGGTCCTCACAGACCAAAAAGGACCCTTTTCCTTTCATAGTTCCCAACCACGGTGCCGCACACCCAAAAGAATCGTTTCCATAAACACAGTTTCCTGGATTTCACAGACCCACTACAATTTCTTTCCCAGTTGCCAGTCTCTGCGACCTCTCGCTGACTTACAGAACAAGCCACACACTGTGCCTGTGCCCCTCCCAACAAAAAGGCTATTGCCCTATTCTATCCTGGAAGAAAGTTTCTGAGAGGAACAAATATCATTTCATTCTTCATCTCAAAAATATTTATCTTCCATTTTTTTTCACTTCTCATTTTGTTCATCATGGCTTACCTGATGGTTCCCCAATCTACGCCAGCCATAGCCTTCAAATTACAATCTCACAAGTCACCTCCTGTGCCTTGGGAGGGGGGGGGGGGAGGGGGGAGGGGAAGGGGGGGGGGACTGAAACACAAACACAACAAAAGGGAAAAAATAGAAATAACATGGGAACCATCTTAATTGTGATTTCAATCAATACATCGTTGATATAATCCAGCCGTGACTGAGCGTAACTTGAAGCATTAAGAGCATGCTGTCCATGCCACGTGATGTCAAGCCAGAAGGGTGGCACAGGATGAACCGACTGCACTGGACGGAGCGAGGGCACGGTCAGCTGACGGTCACTGTTACACGTTTTGACATGATGGCCTCGCTTCAACCTTGAAGCGCCGGCACAGGCGATGTGCTGTTGATTTTGTTTGTTTGTTTATTTCTTTTTTCTTTCTTTTTTTCTTTCTTTAACCCCACACCCACCCCACCCCTCTCCCTTCTGTATCTTGTCCTTTTTTTTCTCCAAATTTGAAAGAAATGTTTTTTTATTATCAATCCGCCGGACACAAGGGACAGACCAATTAGAAGACAAAACACGACGCGTTTTGAGCTCGTCGGTCTTCTTCAGTCAAGATCACAAACAACACTCAGGACAATAAAACGAACAAAATGCATCGCGCCTAATTTGAGAAGATAATTAAATGATTGCTCGTTCTTCGTTTTCATTGTCCTGAATTTGGTGTGTGTGTGTTTGTTTTTAATCTTTCCAGAAAACTACTGAGGTCGAAACGCGTCGTGTTTTGTCTTGTAATATGTTTGTCTCTTTTGTCCGGCGGGACAGTCATGATTGTCCTTTCACATTTGTTTGAATTTCCGCCTGCAGTCACCTCACTTTCAAACGTTCTCTTTTTCTGTTTGTTTGTTTGTGTGTAAAACTTCCCATGGAATTATTTTACGCTCCCTGCGGATTACTGGCGGTGGGAAATCGACAGGAGAGACCTGGGTGTGGCTGTATGAGCAAGAGCCAGGATGAGTGGTGTGGGTGTCACGCCAGAGGGAGACACGGGAATGGGAGAACAAACAAACCAACAAATGAAAAACCCCAAACAACTAGGCTTCAAACTGGATGGAGACAACTGATAGTGACCAAGGTGTCTTGTAGTCATAGTGACCTAGGTGTCTTGTAGTCTTTGTTTGCACTGTTTCTAGGTGCCAGAGCAGACTTGTGAGTGTGCACCTCCTGGGCACTTTTTTGTTTTCTTCCCTCCCTGGTTTCTCTCTAGGTTTCGTTTGCGTACTCGCGCTCTGTTGTTTGCCTTATTTGGACATTGACTAGTACCAATTGGCTCGATTGTCAAGAAGGGGATGGTGTGGGGTCACTAAGACGAGGGAAAATGGAACAGTTCAGGAGTCTGTACGAAAAACATAACACTGCTACGATCTTGGGGCGCCTTAACCACTTCAAATGTAGCATTGTTACACTTTATCTTGGGGCGCCTTAACCACTTCAAATGTAGCATTGTTACACTTTATCTTGGGGCGCCTTAACCACTTCAAATGTAGCATTGTTACACTTTATCTTGGGGCGCCTTAACCACTTCAAATGTAGCATTGTTACACTTTATCTTGGGGCGCCTTAACCACTTCAAATGTAGCATTGTTACACTTTAGTGCGTCTTCCACGAAACATTCCGTCAAGTTTTAAAACAATGAATATAGCTGATCTGCCAGAAAACAAGGATAAACAAATAAGAAGACAAAACACGACGTGTTTCGACCTCTTAGGTCTTCTTCAGGCAAGATAAACGACATTTAGGACAATGACAGGCCCGTCTTGCGGCGAATTGGAGAAGATACGTGATTACTCGTTCTTCGTTTTCCTTGTCCTGAATGTTGCTTCTCTTGTCTGAAGATGACCTAAGAAGTCGAAACGCAGCGTGTGTTGTCTTGTGGTTTGTTTGTCCCTGTTTTCTGGCGGATTACGTAAAATCTCTTTAAAAAAAAAAAAATCATTTCAGTTTCTGCTGCAGTCACTCACTTTGAAATAACTATCAGGTTTTAATGTTACTGACTGATAAAATCTGTAGAAAACGGCAGTGTCGACGATAGACAAAACTATTGCTTCATTATTCGTACAAATCTTCGTTTACTATTCCTTCAGGCTCGGTAGCTTTTGATTGATAAAATCCGGTACAAAATACAAAGCAGCAATCTCGACGATAAATGTAAGAACTGCTACATTATTCGTTCGTCCTGGACGTAAATTGTAGCATCTGTTGAAATTTTCGTACACGATGCATGAAAATTGTAACAATAGTGACTTTCTCCGTCCAAAGAGGTGAACTTACACTTCACGTTGAAATCGCCGGGCAAATACATTTACGTAGAGATTTATGCATTGTTGCATTTTACGTGGGGATTGCTATCGCGTTGCATTTTACGAAGAGATTACTGCATTGTTGCATTTTAAGTAGATTTCTGCATTCTTGCATTTTATGTGGATAGTGCTATATTGTTGCATTTTACGTAGAGATTGCAATATTACTGCATTTTACGTGGATATTGCTGCATTGTCGCGTTTTACGTGGAGATTGCTATGTTGTTGCATTTTACGTGGAGATTGCTGCATTGTCGCGTTTTACGTAGAGATTGCTACACTGTTGCATTCTGCGTCGTATCAGGTCATTACCTCCTTTCTTGTAACGGCTAAAGCTTTCAGGACATCGAGTCAGCTGGAGATTCTTTGTTGTTGTTGTTGTTGTTGTTGTATCAGTGGAGGGAGCCCTTTATTCTCTTTCATTCTTTGTTCCTGGGCTAGACCTCCGATGTAAACCACTGTCAATTTCAGTGTTCGCGACCGTTTTGGACCATACCTATATAAGACAGCCACATTCCGACTTCGAGGACGATCTCTTCACTTAACATCAGCGTTTATGTGTTTTATTTTTGTTTTGTCCATCCCAGCAGGCACACGGTGGTCAAGCCTTCCCCCCAGATGTGGAATGGGATTTGATGTCCGTGCAAGATTCCTCATGCCCGCATTCACGCACGGAACGTCGGCTTCAAATCTCATCCGAATGGCTCCGAGGGCACTGCAGGCTCGCTACTCAGCTGTTAACGATGAAGGGATCATCTATCCAGCCTGGATGTCTCGAATGAGAATCGAACCCCAGATTCTTAGAAGAGGAGTTTGATGTCACATCTCCTAGGCCGATCCCTGCCCCCTTTACTTAGAAGAGGAGTTTGACGTCACACACATCTCCTAGGCCAATCCCTGTCCCCTTTACTTAGAAGAGGAGTTTGACGTCACACACATCTCCTAGGCCAATCCCTGTCCCCTTTACTTAGAAGAGGAGTTTGACGTCACACACGTCTCCTAGGCCAATCCCTGTCCCTTTACTTAGAAGAGGAGTTTGACGTCACATCTCCCAGGTCAATCCCTGTCCCCTCTTCCTGGAAAACGTTTGGTTATTCAGCGAAGTAGAATATGTTTACGCCTGTGTCCGCTGATTTATATGTTTGTTTGTTTGTTTGTTTGTTTGTTCGCCAAGAAGATTATACACATACTACTAAACCGGTTGTGGCCAAACATGGAGGAAAGAGGGAATGTCCAACTCTTCCAACATGAAATGTTGGTGTGGCTCCGTTGAGCCAAACTGCATTGACAGGCAGATCCAGATAATGACACCTTGTCCACTGACCATAGACACCGTGGAGCTACAGTGTCCAGCTGATAATGGTCTGTAATCACTTCTGGCGGAATAGTGTCATTTTCTACTGATATGATCGCTGCTGTTTTGTGGTTTCCATGTATTATCAAATGGGAAGTAAGTCCTTCATTCTGTATATCTATTATTATTATCACTTCCTCTGGAGAAAATTTGATACTGTTTTCACTCATGCTCTCATTCACAGGGCGAATACTGGAACTGTTCAATAAGGAATCTCTTCGATACGGAATATGCTCCGTGGTACGTTGAGCAGTAGCGAGCACAGTTCACAGAAAAGTTGGGTGTCTTGTTTGTTTAAATGTGTTTAGTTGATGCCCGTTATTTTCATACTGAGGGAAAAATGCAGTGTGAGAACAGCAATGCAGTCCAACAATTACTTTGTCATTTTGACAACGACAAAGCGAAAATCTAAATGATAAAAAGAAGGAAAAGGGATAGGAGGGAGGGGGGCGGTTATGATGAATGGCGATGAGTATGGAGTTCAGAGGGGATGTGTGATTGCGTGAGTGTGTGTGCGCGCGCGCGCGCGGCGTGTGTGTGTGTGTGTGTGTGTGTGTGTGTGTGTGTGTGTGTGGTGTGTGTGTGTGTGTGTGTGTGTGTGAATAAGACGACACTTACGTATAAATATTAGGCCCTTCAGTGATAACAGCACATACAGACCGTCGAACATTGTTTCGTAAACATAACTGTTTATGACGATTATCAAGAATCGATATTTCATCTTCTGCTTGAGACTCTACAGTAGAACCGGCCTGATAGGTCACTGCGCCTATAACAATGAGCAGACAAATAACTCCGATAACAATGCGACATTCTCAGTAGGCCTACCATGGGCAGACAATCTGTTTCACAGACGTCTTCAGGCACAATCAGTGAAGGGCAGAACAGGAAAATGTAGGAACACGCCACAGAGAACATGAACAACAGGGCAAGGGGATGGGGAAACACTCTCCTATCAAATAGAGTTCAGTTGGAAGAGCGCCATACTAGTGACCCTGGCCGGTGGTCCTTGGGTCGCCGGCGTCCTGTTTCGGTACTGAGGAATTCTTCTCTCGCGCTCGGGGTATTCATTGGTTCTGACTCATTTTCCTGAAAAGTCTTTTGAATTAAACTATAAACAGAGGTGCCGTGTGTTAAAGCACGCCTAGCATCTTGCGAACGCGGAAAATTTAGTCACCAAATTTTGGAAGAGAAGGCCAGTTGCATGTATTTTTCGTAAAAAATCCAGCGCATAAGAGAAAAAAAAGTGACATTCGACTGAATGACACGGGAAACAAATGATTAGCTCTAGCAGGCAATGCAGCTCTTCAGTCGGGTCTTCCCTAGCAGGTAGCCCTTCTTGTAAACAAGACTGCATTGTTCAGCGCCTATAGTCTGGTCTGTAGAGTCTGGTATCAAGGACAGACGCGAACAAGTACTCTCCCTAATGATAGCAATGATCTTCCTGCTCATAAAGGAAGCATCTTGAGAAGACAACGGAGTTCAGTAAAGGGAAAAGTAACGATTGTGAATAATAGACTAGAAATTAGTTTTCTTATTCTACATGATTTTACCAGTAACCACGTTGCTTGTTGCCAGGCAAAGTCTAATCGGGGTAGACAGCAAAATCTGCCCGATCCAAAAACTGGACATAAGGACACGCCAGACCAGAGCTGAGTTTAACAGATGTAAGACCAAGATGGCTAACTTCACCTTGCAGCGAGGGGTGAGAGGCGAGGGGAGGGAAGAAACGGGCGCAAAAGAACTATTCAAGGAACAACGTGACTTCTTGAAGCTTTTCAAGATGTTGAAGGATCAGCGCTTTGATCATTCTATCCACCAATCAGAGGACGCTACTACTTTTTGTGCTCAAGTCACGGGAAGTTATAACTGTCGGCCATTTTAAGCAACTCTCGCCTTTTTTAGCCTGGCTCGCTGCTATATAGGATGTGTGTCGAAATGCTTACTCGCACTGAGTGAACGAGAATTCTTGCTACCTCGCCTCTGAAACGCTTCTCTGGACTGCTGTTAGGCTGGCATGTTATGTGCAAGTCCACCTCCGTTGCATTTACTGTATCACCTTCAATTATCAGTTGCCTTGGGATTGTGTTTGGCCACGCGTGCGTGCGTGTGCGTGTGTGTGTGTGTGTGTGTGTGTGTGTGTGTGTGTGTGTGTGTGTGTGTGTGTGTGCGCGCGCGTGCGTGCGTGCGTGCGTGCGTGCGTGTGTGTATTCTCTACATATTGCATGTGATTTATCAGGTGATTGTCTTCTGCTGAAACAACAGTGTTTTTGCTGTCTGAGTGCTCATCACAGCAACGTGTAACCCTTAGCGGTGTCCATACCCTTTCACAAAATGCTGGTGCACATTCAGGTTTTATGTTTCCATAATCCACCAAATGATGAAATGGAACACACAAAATCTTTGACATGCACATCTGATCTAAAGCATATCTGGTATACACGAGGAACCACTTGCAGGATTGCTCCTGTTTCAGCCAGGGAGATTCTGGAAGATTCCATTCCGTACAGACTTAGGGAGGATCACTAAAGATCCCACTCCGTCCTGACAACGGGGTAATGGAAGATCCTACTTTAGACTGACCAAAGGGATCATGAAATGTCCCACTCAGTATTGACCTAGGGAGCAAGAGAAGATCCTACTCGACACTTAAATTGAAGACCCTTGAATATCCCACTCCATGACTGGGAGAATCATGGAAGATGCCACTCAAACTGACGTGGAAGATCAAAACGATCCCTCTTTATACTGACAATTGGAATCATGAAAGGTCCCACTCCATACTGATTAGGATAATCATGGAAGGTCCAATTCCAAACTGATTAGGATAATCATGGAAGGTCCCACTCCATACTGATTAGGATAACCATGGAAGGTTCCACTCCATACTGATTAGGATAATCATGGAAAGTCATACTCCAAACTGATTAGGATAATCATGAAAGGTCCCACTCCATACTGATTAGGATAATCTTGGAAGGTTCCACTCCATACTGATTAGGATAACCATGGCAAGTCCTACTCCAAACTGATTAGGATAATCATGAAAGGTCCCACTTCATACTGATTAGGATAATCATGAAAGGTCCCACTCCATACTGATTAGGATAATCATGGAAGCGTCCCACTTCATACTGATTAGGATAATCATGAAAGGTCCCACTCCATACTGATTAGGATAATCATGGAAGCGTCCCACTTTATACTGATTAGGATAATCATGGAAGCGTCCCACTTTATACTCACTAGAGAAATCATGAAGATCCCATTCTATACTGACTAAGGGAATTATGGAAGATCCTGCTTCACACTGACCAGGAGAACGTGAGGACACGTTTAAGGAAAAAATCCCACTCAATATCAACTAGGGGAATCATGAAAGATCCCATTCCATACTGACCAGGGGAATCATGGAAGATCCCATTCCATACTGACCAGGGGAATCATGGAAGATCACACTCCATACTGACCAGGAGAATCATGGAAGATCCCACTCCATACTGACCAGGAGAATCATGGAAGATCCCACTCCATACTGACCAGGAGAATCATGGAAGATCCCACTCCATACTGACCAGGGGAATCATGGAAGATCCCACTCCATACTGATCAGGGGAATCATGAAAGTTCCCACTCCATACTGACCAGGGGAATCATGGAAGATCACAGTGCATACTGACCAGGGGAATCATGAAAGATCACAGTGCATACTGACCAGGGGAATCATGGAAGATCCCGCTCCATACTGACCAGGGGAATCATGGAAGATCCCGCTCCATACTGACCAGGAGAATCATGGAAGATCACACTCCATACTGACCAGGGGAATCATAGAAGATCGCAGCGCATACTGACCAGGGGAATCATGAAAGATCGCAGCGCATACTGACCAGGAGAATCATGGAAGATCACAGTGCATACTGACCAGGAGAATCATGGAAGATCACAGTGCATACTGACCAGGGGAATCATGGAAGATCACAGTGCATACTGACCAGGGGAATCATGGAAGATCACAGTGTATACTGACCAGGAGAATCATGGGAGAGCACAGAGAATTCTACTCCAAATGATTTGGAGATCCTAGAAAATCCCACTCCATATTAACCTGGGAGCTTATAGAACATTCTATCCCAAGACGACCCGGGGGATCACGCGATCTTCCACTTTACACTTCACCCACCATGCAGACGCTGCCAGGGTTGGAACTCACGACTTTTAGATAGTGGCAGTAATGCTCACATCACTGGGCCAATGCGCCCATGTACGGGCTGTGCAACCTCTTCACGATGTGTCGCCATGAACGTGAACGACTGCCCTCCTCAAGACCCCCGTTGGCATTTGAGACATTTCAGGAACGAAGAGTGGGAGTGGGGTGGGGAGAGGGGAGTGGAGGTGGAGGAGGGGTGGGGGGTGCCAAGACAGTTCCATTGGAGCGATCAAACGAGGAACGTTAAGTCGAATGTTTGGCATTCCTGAATGTCAAGTTTGCTAGGTGACAAGAACCATGTTTTTAGTTTGAACTCCCTCTCGGTCTCTGTCTATCTGTCTGTCTCTGTCTTGTCTGTCTGTCTGTCTGTATGTGTGTCTCTGTCGTTGTGCGTGTGTGTGTGTGTGTGTGTGTGTGTGTGTGTGTGTGTGTGTGTGTGTGTGTGTGTGTGTGTGTGTGTGTGTGCGCGCGCGCGTACGTATGTACGCGCGTGCACGTGCACTCTAATGCTTCATCACTTCTTTATTGTTTAACTATTTTCACACACACACACACACACACACACACACACACACACACACACACACACACACACACACACACACACACACACACACACACACACACACACGGCAACGGAGAAACTTGCAAAATGGCAAAATTGCCATTGGGAGATCTGTTTGGATAGATGCACGGCCCCAGTCTTGGATACATTAATGACTTCCTCAATCTAGTCACAAAACTGGAGTAGAAATCATTTTGAATGTTTTGTTGGCATAAAGCTTTGCCCAGGAATGATCATAGAACCTTAGAATGTTAACAATAATCCTTTTCAGTGGATACTGCATTTGTTATAAGCATAGGTCTAGGAACATGAAGTGTATTTAGGTGTCTTTGTTATCTACTGACCCCAACTACTGTTAATCAAGATCCTTGACTTTACTCAGAGACTTGACATGAATGATTACCTTAAATTCATTAATTTGTGAAGTGGAGAGGTGTCTTCCGCTGCTGCTGCTGCCGCCCCTGCTACTACTACTGCTATTGCAACTTGTGCTGCTGCTGCTGCTATTACTGCTGCGGCTGTTGCTGCAACTACTACTACTACTGCTGCTGCTGCTGCTGCTGCTACTGCTGTTGCTACTACGTCTACTACTACTATTGATGCTTCTGCTGCCGCTGCTGCTGCTACTACCACAACTACTACTGATACTGTTGATGCTGCTGGTGCTGCTACTACTACCACTACTACTACTATTCATATTGCTGCTGCTGCTATTACCGCTACTGTAATATTACTACTGTTGCTGCTGCTACTACTGTACCAGCAGCAGTAGAAGTAATAGCAGTGGTATAATAAGTAGTGCCCAGACAGCATCTGTCTGATAGCGCCGTGAGCAGCAACAGACCTGTGGATGCAGAGGTGATTCTGCAGTAGGAAAAGCCAGTGTAACAGGTTCGCAAAGCAGTTGTAGGAACACCACGGCACCACACTCTCCATCAACACCGTCGTGCACCGAATAGTGGCACTATCGACCACACATCCAACGGCAAGAACGAGTCTATCAGCGTCTCTTGCTCAAGATCTGCAACATCAAGCGCAAGACAAAGAGTCCAACCTTTAAGTGTGGACTTCCCAGCATGGAATGTCAGTTCATCAAGGGAAACTTGTGATGGGAGGGACGTGTCATTGGCATGGAAGACAGCAGGATTCCCAAAGTTTTCCCGCACGATCAGCGGAAGCAAGGACAGGGCGGCGTGACCAAGGTGGACTCCTCACGAAACATAAAGACACGCTAAAAGCCACGCTCAAGAGCTGCAGCATGGACGCAGTCAACTGGGAACATACTGTTCCTGACAGACCCTGCTGGAGAATTTTGCGCGCTCAGGGCACACAGACTTTGGAGATGAACTGGGCGACTGCCGTACAGACAGCGGAACAGAAGGAAGCAGGGCCCCATCTCGCTGTCCTTGCCCTGCAACGTCTGCAGTCGACTGTGCACCTCAAAGAGAGGCCTCCGCTCCCACAGGAGGACGACGTCAAGGCAAATGATCTGCCTGCAAGTGACTCGACTGTCGAACCGATAGGACCGTTCATCGCTATCTTAGAAATATCAACTGATGTGACTCAGACGTGGCTGCCGATGTATTTCGTTTCAGATCAGAGAGATGTGTCATTGTTTGTTCTGTATGCTCTGTGCTGTCATATCTAATAGGCGACCCGGTGTCGTAAGCATATTCGTTTGGAGTTATGGGTGTGTATTTATTTCATCATGGGAGTAAGAGGTACCCTACTTGTTTGCTATTTATCGTCTTTTAGTTTGAGTACTTGCCTTGTTTGGGAATGTTAGGCCTGCTTTTTTATGTGTTAAATTGGCAAGTAACCTCGTTTTTCATTCTCCTTGTATCCTTGCTTTGGCCTCCATGACAGACTGGACTGTGAACATTGTGACTTCACTCGACTAGTAGTTACATGACTGAAATATCATTTCAGTATGACGTGAAACTTTTAAACACACTCAAATTTACAAGATTTGACAGAGACAAGACCCACAATAAAGGCTACTGTTAAAGACCTGTTGCCTATTGGGTCTAGTGGGAGTGAACGTTTAGAGGTTTACTGAGTCTGGGGCACAGAAGTATTGGAACGCGACGCCTGTCTCTCTCCTTCTGTCAACCTCGGGGTATGTCAGTGGAGGAAGGACTAGCGCACAGCCCAAACACACTCACAGCTTGCTTACAATCTCATTCAGATATTATGCATTCGTCAAATCAAACCACTAGTAAAGTCTATAACTTTACTACACATAATCATAGAAAAAAAAAACATCAATGCGCATGGAGTCAAACAAAATAAAACATTCTCTCTTTCCTTGAACTTCACAAAACCATTTATCTAAATCATCATAACTAACCCGGGTATAAATAGATTTTCTACTTTACCTGGCCAGGTGATCTTAGACTATTTACGAATCACTGTCTTTCCTTTTCTTCTTTTTTTTCTTTCTTTTCACTGTCACTTTCACAAACACCAGTCACGACACAACTGCTGGCACTGGTCAGGTTGGACCGCCGGCACTGGTCAGGTTGGACTGCTGGCACTGGTCAGGTTACTGGCATTGGCCTGTGGTTCTGCCTGATGAAAGTGGCGCTGCCAGGTATGAGGTCGAACCCCGGTTCAAAATGAACAGTGACTACCAGACATTGATCTGTTCTCCTTTCTTCCTTCCTGCATTTACGCATTGCACTCTCTCTCTCTCTTCTGGTCTGCTCTATCAAATGGACATGGTTGCTTTTTTTTCTTTTTCTTTTTTTCTCTTCATCAATTAGCAACTCTCTCTCTCTCTCACATCTCTCCTTAGTCCTTCCCTGCAGACTCTATATGGTGCTAATGCTTCAACTCGATTCTCTTCACTCCTCCCCTCATCTCCCTGCTTTTCTCTCGTGCAGAGCCTACTCCCAGGACCTCTCCCTGTGTCTCTTTTCTTTCCTCCCCCTTTTTTTCACTCCCCTAGCTTTCTTATTCTGTTCCTCCCTGTCAAAAGGGTGAGTACCATTGGTCAGTATTTTTCCCGCCTTGTACCGAGGTTACCTCCCCTCTAATCTCATTGGACATGCAAATCATCAAAGTCCCATCTACCGGCCTTGCTCTCTGTGATGGTCAATGGGTCATTTAATTAATTAACTTGGTTTCACCCCCACTACACAATACCTCCCCCCTTCCTACTTTAACAAGCGACGTCTGACTTAACTGTGGGCACTGGTCTTGTAAATTAGCTGTATCAGTCTGACCTAGACGTAGAGATCCGTCTGGCCAGACCTATTGAGACGTCGGTCAAGCCACTCAGTCTGTCTGCAGGACGGTGCCGTCTCCGTGAAGGACTAGAAAATAGCCTCCTCGCCGTGCCTAATTGGCTGATGCGACACATGAAGTCGTCTGCCTGGAAACCAGAATGTTTGAGTTTGGAACTTATGTCCAATTGAACTGGCTGGCGACTGACCACGATTACAGCTTTTCTTTTTTTGTCCGTGACACCTTCCACCGCTTTCACCTTCCCAGGTCAGAACTAGCTACACGGTTATTGCTGGGTGGGCAGAGGGGACTTTGGAATGGTTCGAACTCTTGACCGTCACCTCCGCAGACAGACACTCTAACCAGCTGGCTTGACCACGGGTCCTTTCCTGGCCTGCAATGAACCACAGGACAGACACTCTAACCAGTTGGCCACGGGTCCTTTCCTGGCCTGCAATGAACCACAGGACAGACACTCTAACCAGTTGGCCACGGGTCCTTTCCTGGCCTGCAATGAACCTCAGGACAGACACTCTAACCAGTTGGCCACAGGTCCTTTCCTGGCCTGCAATGAACCACAGGACAGACACTCTAACCAGTTGGCCACGGGTCCTTTCCTGGCCTGCAATGAACCTCAGGACAGACACTCTAACCAGTTGGCCACGGGTCCTTTCCTGGCCTGCAATGAACCTCAGGACAGACACTCTAACCAGTTGGCCACGGGTCCTTTCCTGGCCTGCAATGAACCACAGGACAGACACTCTAACCAGTTGGCCACGGGTCCTTTCCTGGCCTGCAATGAACCACAGGACAGACACGCTAACCAGTTGGCCACGGGTCCTTTCCTGGCCTGCAATGAACCTCAGGACAGACACTCTAACCAGTTGGCCACGGGTCCTTTCCTGGCCTGCAATGAACCACAGGACAGACACGCTAACCAGTTGGCCACGGGTCCTTTCCTGGCCTGCAATGAACCACAGGACAGACACTCTAACAAGTTGGCCATGGGTCCTTTCCTGGCCTCCAATGAACCACAGGACAGGGAGTCTTCAAACAGCCCCCATCCAACTTCTTCGTGTGTGTGTGTGTGTGTGTGTGTGTGTGTGTGTGTGTGTGTGTGTGTGTGTGTGTGTGTCTCCTTCGCTGTGTCTCCTCATTTCTACTTGAAAAAGAAACAAAGAACACAACAAAGCAATAAACAGACAGCCAAATAGATTGACTGGCTGAAGGTAATGAGGACAGATACATTTAAAAAAAAAAAAAGATTAAAGAAAATGACCTTGAAGATGAATTGTTGAAAAAAAACGTATGTTGTATTTCAAAGCGCTTGAATGTGAGAAAGGCTGTGGGTCCGGATGGTATTTGTGGAAGGTAACTGAAGTCCTGTGCATCTCGCCTCTCTTCCGTCCATAACAGTTCATTCATCTATTTACTCATTCTCTGACAGAATGTACTGTTCCAGCCCAATGGAAAAATATATCACTGTTTGCTCTATCCCTAAAAGAGCAGTCCTAAGAGTCTCAGTGATTGTCGTCGATTGCCTACTGCAATCCTGACAGTCTCAGTGATTGTCGTCGATTGCCTACTGCAATCCTGACAGTCTCAGGGATTGTCGTCGATTGCCTACTGCAATCCTGACAGT
>CM031597.1:53273875-53306375 GCA_018398815.1 Conus ventricosus | reverse complement strand
AGCAGTAATACAGCCGAAACTTACAGCCAATGAAGACAAGAGTAGCTCTATGTTTGTAGTAAAGGAAGATACTTCCCTGCACGACAGGTAGGACAGTATGGTAGCACTGGGATGGTCGTTGTTAGCACGTACAGATAAGTTGGGAACTTGTTTGGCAAACATGTTTAGTTTTAACTTTTTTAATCTATAATGCTTTGATATCCATAGTTAAGATAGTGGTTCATAATACTTTAAACTGTTTTAATACGTTTGAAACCATTTGTTAAATACTTTTAGGATGCTGCTGCTCACACTGACTATAGCGCAGATATTGGGGGAATATGCAAAGGAGCTACTGTTGACGTGTTGGTTTAGTTGCAAGGGACTGCGCTTTCTTGAAGCTTGATCACGAAGACGAAATGATTTTTCATGTAGAGAACTACTTCAATCCTCTACAATCCATTTGTTAACATTAGTTCATACACATAAAGTTAGATTACCCTCTCAAACGTATAAGATTACGTGTCACTTATATCGCACAGGAACATTCATGGATTTCAAGCATTCGCAGCTATCTCTATACAGATGGATTGGGCATGCATAAGAAAACCATGGCGTTGACTGCAAGCATCAAATTTCGCCATGTTTTAAACAGATTTTCGCCAGCTGCTTTTGGCCGGAACAGAACAGTCACATTCATAGTTGTGATAGATTGATAGTGAATAGAACATAGAAGACAAAATTCATTTCGAATCTTATTGTGAACATGAACTTAAACAAATTCGTTATGCAGGTGTTGTAAGGATTAGATATGGTAGCCTATAACGGATTCTTGCTGTTAATTCAAGTAGATGCAAATACACTTATGAGCAGAACTGAGTATCTCGATTATGCATGGCAAAAACGGAAGATCAGGTACCTGAAATTTCACGTTTTTAAGTTTTACAACCACTACATCACAGTCAGATTTTTACCAGCACTTGACAGCCGTCCAAGTGGATGTCAGATCACACGGTTTTTCTCCTCAACGAACGATATAGCTGAGCAAACTAGTTTTCCTAACAACAAAATTGAATACGTTGCACACACCCTTATAAGGACAATCGCCTGTTTAAATAAAAAAAAAATCGCTTCATGCGTATACTCTCATTCTCTCTGTGTGTGTGTCTCTCTGTGTCTCTGTCCTTGTCTCAGTCTCTCTCTCTCTCTCTCTCTCTCTCTCTCTCTCTCTCTCTCTCTCTCTCTCTCTCTCTCTCTCTCTCTCTGTGCGCGCATGTGTGTGTGTGTGTGTGTGTGTGTGTGTGTGTGTGTGTGTGTGTGTGTGTGTGTGTGTATGTGTGTGTGTGTGTGCGCGCGCGCGCGCACGCGCACGCGCGTGCATGTGTGTATTTGTATGAGAGAGAGAGAGAGAGAGAGAGGAGAGAGAGAGGAGAGGAAGAGAGAGAGAGAGAGAGAGAGAGAGATCATTTTAATGTATTTTCAATATGATGATGTGCTTCCAGACATTGTTTGTAAAGGAATGCATTTTCAGCCATAGAGGGCGGAGGTATGATGGAATACATTTTCAGCCATAGAGGGGAGGAGGTACGATGGAATACATTTCCAGCCATAGAGGGGAGGAGGTACGATGGAATACATTTTCAGCAATAGAGGGGAGGAGGTATGAATGGAATACATTTCAGCCATAGAGGGAGGAGGTATGATGGAATACATTTTCAGCCATAGAGGGGGGAGGTACGATGAATACATTTTCAGCCATAGAGGGAGGAGGTACGATGGAATACATTTTCAGCCATAGAGGGAGGAGGTATGATGGAATACATTTTCAGCCATAGAGGGGAGGAGGTATGATGGAATACATTTTCAGCCATAGAGGGGAGGAGGTATGATGGAATACATTTTCAGCCATGGAGGGGAGGAGGTATGATGGAATACATTTCAGCCATAGAGGGGAGGAGGTAAGATGGAATACATTTTTCAGCCATAGAGGGAGGAGTATGATGGAATACATTTTCAGCCAATAGAGGGGAGAGGTATGATGGAATACATTTTCAGCCATAGAGGGGCGGAGGTATGATGGAATACATTTTCAGCCATAGAGGGGAGGAGGTAGATGGAATACATTTTCAGCCATAAGGGAGGAGGTACGATGGAATACATTTTCAGCCATAGAGGGGAGGAGGTATGATGGAATACATTTTCAGCCATAGAGAGGGAGGAGGTATGATGGAATACATTTTCAGCCATAGAGGGGAGGAGGTATGATGGAATACATTTTCAGCCATAAGGGGAGGAGGTATGATGAATACATTTTTCAGCCATAGAGGGGAGGAGGTATGATGGAATACATTTTCAGCCATAGAGGGAGGAGGTACGATGGAATACATTTTCAGCCATAGAGGGGAGAGGTATGATGGAATACATTTTCAGCCATAGAGAGGAGGAGGTACGATGGAATACATTTTCAGCCATAGAGGGGAGGAGTACGATGGAATACATTTTCAGCCATAGAGGGGAGAGAGTATGATGGAATACATTTTCAGCCATAGAGGGGAGGAGGTATGATGGATACATTTCAGCCATAGAGGGAGGAGGTACGATGGAATACATTTTCAGCCATAGAGGGGAGGAGGTACGATGGAATACATTTTCAGCCATAGAGGGGAGGAGTAGATGGAATACATTTTCAGCCATAGAGGGGAGGAGGTATGATGGAATACATTTTTCAGCCATAGAGGGGAGGAGGTAATGATGGAATACATTTTCAGCCATAGAGGGAGATGGTATGATGGAATACATTTTCAGCCATAGAGGGAGGAGGTATGATGAATACATTTTCAGCCATAGAGGGAGGAGGTATGAGGAATACATTTTCAGCCATGGAGGGGAGGAGGTATGATGGAATACATTTCAGCCATGGAGGGGAGGAGGTATGATGGAATACATTTTCAGCCATAGAGGGAGGAGGTATGATGGAATACATTTTCAGCCATAGAGGGGAGGAGGTATGATGGAGTACATTTTCAGCCATGGAGGGGAAGAGGTATGATGGAATACATTTTCAGCCATGGAGGGGAGGAGGTATGATGGAATACATTTTCAGCCATAGAGGGGAGGAGGTATGATGAATACATATTTCAGCCATGGAGGGGAGAGGTATGATGGAATACATTTTCAGCCATAGAGGGGAGGAGGTATGATGGAATACATTTTCAGCCATGGAGGGGAGGAGGTATGATGGAATACATTTTCAGCCATAGAGGGGAGGAGGTATGATGGAATACATTTTCAGCCATGGAGGGGAGGAGGTATGATAGAATACATTTTCAGCCATGGAGGGCAGGAGGTATGATGGCAGACGGAAGGGGCAGGTGGGAATGGGAAAAGAAGGAGGGTGGAGGGTTGGATAGGCAGTGCGGGGGGGGGGAGGAAAGGATAGGTGGGTATGAAGGGGGCAGGTGGGAATAGGAAAAGAAGGAGGGTGAGGGTGGATAGGCAGTGCGGGGAAGGGAGGAAAGGATAGGTGGGTGTGACATTCATTCACAAGCTCGGATCATTTATTCATTAAGAAAATGACGCAATCGATACATGACGTCTATCGCTCTCTGCTTGTTTAATATTCTATGTCCAAACGACAAAACTAATTGTTAGTTTTTGCTTTACGGCAGTACGTTTATAATATCCAAGCGTCATACAGACTTGCATTTGTATTAATAATAAATAATTTACAATCGTAGGGTATGGAAACCGTCGTACAGACCAATCGCGATCGTCCAAGTGTCAGTGGTTTCTCCCGTCCGCGCATGTGCAGTAAATAGTAACCGTTGCATCTACCATCTTGGACAACCCGGACGTCGTGGAATTGGCTCCGCAAGAAAGGTCCATTTATTCGAGAGCAATTAACCTTTTGAAGATATCAGTCTAGGCCAACTGAAGGGGCACTACAGGGCATAGGACGATACCCACAACTTTTTTCGGGGAGAGTCTGAACGAGTTCTCATCGTTCCGTGGGCGAGTCCGTAGCTGTGGTCAAGAGGCTGTGTGAGGTAAATAAATCGAAATCCTTTTTTCCGTGTAGCGCAACAAAATTTATTTCAACATAATCGTATTAAGGCACGTTCAACCGATTCGATAACATTTTGCGCGCACGATCATTTAAAATGCTCTGAATTAAATATTTCAGGTTTACCAGTCAACACGTAATGATTGATCGTAGAGCTGTCATTTTCAACTGTTGCTCTCATCATATCGTGTTGCCATGTACTAATCCATATATGTAAATTCTATTTCAGCTCACCGTTGAAAGCAATCATATTTAGAAGATGTGATACTCGTGTGTATGCAGATTTATTATTTAAAGAGTCGTAAACGAGTTTCGAGTTACGAACGAAGCATTTTTCTCGATCTAAGTGATCTGTATAATATGAAGATTGACGCCATTTGACTCAATCTGTTCAAGATTAAATGTAATTGTAATTCATCAAGCATTAAGCCTTGACGAATAACTCAGTCAAGGCAGGTTGGAATATTCGTATAACATTTTTCCTTCTTTGTTAACGAGTTTTGTCGTGAAGCGATTTTTGAAGAAATCAATTGTAAATGATAGAAAAAGCTAGTGCAATTGTAAAGTGTGTTTAGAGTGTAATGGGTGGAATAGTGATGTGCCACTAAAGTGCAAGATCTAAGACAATTGTTATCTTGCAGGTCCTATCCGGTTTCTGTTCTATATTCCTGTTCCTGTTCTACTACCACTCCAGCTACTCTTCTTCATCCTTCTTTGGCACACATCTTTATCCCGCTACATCCTTCGTCGGAGGAACGTGCTGGTGTGTCGACCTTGCCGGGATCTGGAGAAAGCCGTGAACGCCAGCGGAACTCCGGAACGTTACACGATTCCGTGAAGCAGAGTGGCAATTTCATAAACACATCCCTCCACATCAAAGCACGCCAGAACGGTTACTTCCCATTTGGTCTACTCCCATTTCGCCTACACAGAAATGTGTGAGCACGACTTGGCCTAACGCCTTCGTTCATATCGTCCTTCGTCCTCTCTCGGGCTTCGCCCTACTCTAATCTAAAGACCATCAATTCTGCTTGGAGTAACTGGGACACTGGTTACGCCAGGGGGAGCCTTGCAGTATGGTCAGTATGGAAATAGACGAAATGGGAGTAGACGAAATGGGAGTAGACCAAATGGGATGTCACCGCCAGAACACACTCAGACATTTTTCTATACATATATTATATCTTGTGTCATGACTATAACCTGTGTGTGTCCTCCGGAAGATATTCTGTAGCACGAGCGGACAGTTAATATTTGTGCTACTGCAAGAAGTGAAGAGGAGAAGGAAAGAGACTTTGTAGTTATTAGTACATGTGCATGATTAATTTCTTTTGTGTCGATTCATTTCATAAGGAACAAACGGACATCAACACTCAAAGCAACTATATGACATATTCATTGCAGATCACCATCATCTTTATTCACATTTAATTAAATTCAGTTGTTGTGTCAAAGATCAAACCTCTTGTTTTCCATCTGTAGAAAGAAAGTGAAGGTGTGGACGAAAGCTTGACTTTCCTACTACGGTCTATCGTTCTTGCCTGAGCATTCAACCATCATTTATGAATGGGTCTTATTAAAAAACGTCACATATTATTTGGGGCTCGTCCCGGGGATCTTTCGATCTGAAGGTACCTGGAAGACTCAGTGACGCAGGCAAGAATTGTAGACCGCAACCTTCACCTTTTTTCTAGTGGGAGGTTGCGCTCTGTGATCTATTATATGTGTTGACCATCTAAACATAAATTAGAAAAATTTAAATTTCACATTTTTTTGTTCATAAATCATTTATATTTATTTCGTTAGTCGCGACGCTATTTGTTCATTATTCCCTAATCCTAGAAAAGGCCTCAACACAGTGCAGAGAAAGTCAATTCACGTCATATTACCACACATGTTTAACTTCTTATTAATCTATTTACTAGATCCATTGTGAAGAAGAAGATTTTATTCAAGTTGCCAGGTTAGTGCAATCTTGACGTACTGCATTGGAGTTGTGCAGTGGTGTTGTATTTGTGTCGGATTGGGACACGACGATTAGAGTAAAGTATTGATACTCTATAGCGGCATTTCAACGTAAGCCATTAACGTGGATGCGAGGTAGCACCACGGGCTATTTTGCGGGCGCCGTATTATCTTGGTAAATCGTACGTACGATAATTGGTGATATATTTTTTCAGCACGTCCCGTTCGTCAGTTAGTACGTTCGTTCGGTAGCTGTGTGTACAAACCGTGGTTTGGTTTGTTGACGTGTTTGTATACACGTGTTTGGGGTTTCGAGTGTGTTTATCCCCATTTTTACTACACGGGGTTGTGTAGTGTGTTTCCCAGTCGTGGTGGGAAGTTGTTTCTTTACACTCTGTGTTTTGAAACGTGTGTCAATATCATTTGGCACTAACGCGTGACGTGTTCAGTTTCCGCGTTATTTGTATTGTTAAAATTTGTTAAGACAACCAGGACTTGCAGTGGTAGGCGACATGCCGACAAGAAAGTCCCGACGTCAGCATCTGCCACTGATGAAAGTCAGTCTCAACAAATTCAAACTAGTGCGCAATTCCAACAATGGAAAGCCGAGGCACTAGAGCTAAGGCCTAAAAGGAGCAGAACCTCACTCTTTACGTCAAGGAAAAGGAAGAACGAGAACGAGAGAAGAACGTGAGGAACGAGAACGAGAGAAGAACGTGAGGAACGAGAACGAGAGAAGGAACGTGAGAACGAGAACGAGAAGAAAAGAAAGGAGGAAAGAGATCGAGAAGAAAGAGAGGCCGAGAGACAATTACAGCTAGAGTTAGCTAGAGTTAAAGCAGAAGCAGTGGTGATGCATCAACCAAGTGCTAGCGCCCAATCCATTCTTCAGACTGTAGTGTCGGCTAAGGTCAAGTTACCTTACTTAGAGGACAAGGACGACCTTGAGTCATATTTGACTCAATTTGAAAAGGTAGCAGTCATCAACGATGGAGCGAGGAGGAATGGGGTGCCAGGTTAGCTCCATTACTCAAGGGCAGAGCTAGGGAAGCGTATGAAAAACTACCCGCAGCAGAGTCAGCGGACTAAAACTCATCAAACAGGCACTTTGCATAAGTATCAACTGAGTGCTGGTCATTACAGACAGAAATTTCGTACAGCAACGCAAAGAGAGCACTGATACGTCATTGTCACTATGGATCGTTTGTCAATGAGGCATAGAGGTGGTTGAATTTGTCCAACAGGACAGAAAAGGATTTAAAAGAAATGTTAATCCTGGAGAAATTTCTGGAAGCATTGCCTTTTGATCAGGCAATATTTGTCAGAGAGAGAGATCCTCAGACTGGAAAGGAGCTGTTGCAGCAGCAGATCTATTCGAACAGACGAGACTCGTGGAGAGGAGTTACCGTGATAGCAACACTGATCATCGAAGGTATGGTCATGGAAATGACAACAGAGGTCCACACAAGGAAGCTCGGAAAAGAGGACAAGCCAAGGGATCTGTAACCTGACAAGGAGGCAACGACAGGAGAAATTATCACTTTCAGATAAAGTGTTACTGATGTGGAGGACCACATCACCAGAGGGATTGTAAGCAAAAGAGAAATGACACAGCGAGTGTACTACGACAACGGCTGCACAATGTCAACTGAAGGATGATCAACAGTTGTGTGATAATTGTAAGGGATCGAATTCAATCCTTATTGCACGATAGAAGTCGAGGGAAAAACGGTGGATGCTTTGAGAGATACAGGCTCTACCATGACGATCGTGAGGAAGGACTTAGTTCCAGAGCATTGTTATACAGGTCATAAAAAAGAGGTATCACTGGCATCGTCATCAGTCAAACAAAATCTTCCTGTGGCGAATGTACACATGAGACTCCCTACTTCTCAGACAAAACTGAAGTACTCGTTATGGAAAAACCCTTGCCCAGTATTGATTGGAAATACGCGCAAGCAAGAAAGAGGAGGGATTATAATGTACCTGTCTATCCCATCCAAGCGGCAGCAGTCACCGGCAAACAGATGAAACCGCTCAAGATTAAAGAAGCGACATGCAGCATTGTATCTCCTGCAGAGTTGAACAAGAACAGACAAAACGACCCATCACTCAAGAAGTTGATTGAGTTGCCCGTAAACCAGACAACGCACGTACCAGCAAAACAGGTGTTGAAACATCATTCTTGATCAAGAAAGGAATACTGTATAGGAAGGTGCGTACACCAACGACGCAACATACCCAAGTTGTGGTACCCAGGAAACTCAGATCTAATGTACTACAAGTAGCTCATGACATACCTATGTCTGGATACCTCGGTGTGAGACGTACGAAAGAGCGTCTGCTGCATGATTTCTTTTGGCCAGAGTGGAAGGTGACGTCAAAAGATATGTGCGTCATGCGATACGTGTCAGAGATGTAATCGCAGAAATAGTATTAGGAAAGCACCAATTCAGAGGATGCCACTGATTGAGATACCATTCCATCGTGTCGCAGTGGACATCATTGGACCCATCAACCCCATGTCATCATCAGGAAGAGATACTTCTCACCGTAAATAGATTATGCTACGCGCTACGCAGAAGCAACGGCACTCCGTAACATCAACACAGAAGCAGTGGCTGAAGCTCTGTGGGAAATCTGGACGCGAGTGGGAATACCAACACAAATTCTCACGGACAGAGGTAGTCAATTTCTTTCTGGGACAATGCAAGAGGTCAACAGACTCTTGAACATTAAAGGTATCACCACAACGCCATACCACGCTCAGACCAACGGACTAGTGGAAAGATTCAATGGCACTTGAAGGTCATGTTGAAGAAACTTTGCTTGGATCAACCCAAAGAATGGGACAGATTTCTTCCTGCAGTATGTTCGCTTACAGGAAGCACCACAAGAATCACTCAAGTTCTCACCATTTGAACTACTCTATCGGAGACATGTGCGTGGACCAATGCAGGTCTTAAAAACAAATATGGACAGACGAGGAGCTAGAGACAGACGTCAGAACACAGCGGAATATGTCATTGATCTGAAGGAGAGGATCGAGGAAACATCAAGATAGCTCGTCACAATCTAGACAAGTGCTGCCGGACGACAAGCCAAGCACTACAACAGGAAGACGAAAATGAGACATCTCATTCCTGGAAACAAAGTATAGTGCTACTTCCACAGAAACATAACAAGCTCCAGTTAACGTGGAAAGGACCATACACCATTTCCAGAAGAGTCAATCCAGTCGATACAAGATTGAGATCAACGCAAGGAGAAGACATATCACATCAATCTCCTCAAAGAGTACTTCGAAAGAGAAGGATGAAACAACAGGAGTACGTCGCAGTTTGTTTATGCAGGAGGAGGAATCATGAAGAGGATCTGACTGACCATATACCACTCATTACCATTGAAGAAAAAGATGACTCCAGCAATGTATATATATGGACCACAGCTATCCAGGGAACGGAAGGCAGAGCTGGAAAACATTGTTCATCGTCATGACAATATCAGTGCAAACGTATGCCCTTGGCATGAAAACGCAAGTGCCGTGTTCACAAGGATGATGAGAAATTATTGAGTGACATAAAATCAAAAGATGTCCACAACTTTATGATGATATTTTAATCGCTTCTGAGACTGTGGAGGAACATGTTAAGGCAAACAATGCCGTACTCAAGAGACTACATGAGCTGTAAGAACAGCTGTCGAAGCGAAAGCACTCTGGAATCCTGCAAATTATATATATTGAAAATGCAGAAGAGTTGTAGCATAATTTGATTGTTGATCCTGCATCGGTGTTATTTATGAGGTTTGAGCAGCATATACGTATTCGACTATATTAATGGACTGTCACTTTTCTTAGTGTTTTGCTTAAATAGGATTTTTCGCTAAGAAGGGGGGTATTTGTGACATTCAATCACAAGCTCGGATCATTTTCATTAAGAAAATGACGCAATCGATACATGACGTCTATTCGCTCTCTGCTTGTTTAATATTTCTATGTCCAAACGACAAAACTAATGTTTAGTATTTTGCTTTAACGGCAGTACGTTATAATTCCAAGCGTCATGCAGACTTGCATATTGTATTAATAATAAAATAATTTACAATCGTAGGTATGGAAACCGTCGTACTGACCAATCGCGATCGTCCAAGTGTCAGTGGTTTCTCCGTCCGCGCATGTGCAGTAAATAGTAACCGTTGCATCTACCAATCTTGGACAACCCGTGACGTCGTGGAATTAGCTCCGCAAGAAAGTCCATTTATTCGAGAGCAAGTAACCTTTGAAGATATCATCTAGGCCAGACTGAAGGGGCACTACAGGCATAGGACGACACCCACAACATTTTTCGGGGAGAGTCTGAACGAGTCTCATCGTTCCGTGGGCGAGTCCGTAGCTGTGGTCAAGAAAGGCTGTGTTGAGGTAAATAAATCGAAATCCTTTTTCCCGTGTAGCGCAACAAAAATTTATTTCAACATAATCGTATTAAGGCACGTTCACACGATTCGATAACATTTTGCGCGCACGATCATTTAAAATGCTCTGAATTAAAATATTTCAGTGTTTACCAGTCCAACACGTAATGATTGATCGTAGAGCTGTCATTTTCATCTGTTTTGCTCTCATCATATCGTAGTTGCCATGTACTAATCCATATTATGTAAGTTCTATTTCATGCTCACCGTTGTATGCAATCATATTTGAAAAGTTATACTCGTGTGTATGCAGATTATTATTTAAAGAGTCGTAAACGAGTTCGAGTTACGAACGAAGCATTTTTCTCGGATCTAAGTGATCTGTAATAATAAGAAGATTGACGCCATTTTGACTCAATCTGTTCAAGGATTAAATGTAATTGTAATTCATCAAGCATTAAGCCTTGACGAATAACTCAGTCAAGGCAGGTTGGAATATTCGTATACATTTTTTCCTTCTTTGTTAACGAGTTTTGTCGTGAAGCGATTTTGAAGAAATCAATTGTAAATGTATAGAACAATCTAGTGCAATTGTAAAGTGTGTTTAGAGTGTAATGGGTGGAATAGTGATGTGCCACAAAGTGCAAGATCTAAGACAATTGTTATCTTGCAGGTCCTATCCGGTTCTGTTCTATATTCCTGTTCCTGTTCTACTACCACTCCTGCTATTCCTCTTCATCCTTCTTCGGCACACATCTTATCCCGCTACATCCTTCGTCGGGAGGAACGTGCTGTGTGTCGACCTTGCCGGGATCTGGGAGAAAGCCGTGAACGCCAGCGGAACTCCGGAACGTTACACGATTCCGTGAAGCTGAGTGGCAAATTTCATAAACACATCCCTCCACATCAAAGCACGCCAGAACACACTCAGACATTTTTCTATACATATATTATATCTTGTGCATGACTATAACCTGTGTGTGTCCTCCGGAAGATATTCTGTAGCACGAGCGGACAGTTAATATATTGTGCTACTGCAAGAAGTGAAGAGGAAGAAGGACAGAGACTTTGTAGTTATTAGTACATGTGCATGATTAATTTCTTTTGTGTGCGATTCATTTCATAGGAACAAACGGACATCAACACTCAAAGCAACTATACGACATATTCATTGCAGATCACCATCATCTTTATTCACATTTAATAAATTCATTTGTTGTGTCAAAGATCAAACCTCTTGTTTCCATCTGTAGAAAGAAAGTGAAGGGTGTGGACGAAAGCTTGACTTTCCTACTACGGTCTAATCGTTCTTGCCTGAGCATTCAACCATCATTTATGAATGGGGTCTTATTAAAAACGTCACAGTGGGGTAGTGAAGGGGCAAGGGCGGTAAGAGAAGGCATAAAGAGATAAATGGTAAAATAAACATTTGCAGAATTCTGTGGAGCTCGATCAAATATCTAAATGCATTTTCCCGCCCGCGCGCGCGCGGCGCGGCCGTGTGTGTGTGTGTGTGTGTGGGTGTGCGTGCGTGCGTGCGCGCGCGCGCACGCGCGTGCGTGTGTGGGTCGTAATATGTGGTCAGCTAATTCAGAAAACTGGAATTTTCCTCACATATCGAAATCCAAACTTAAACAAAGCTAATCGAATGTTGGTTATCCAGTTCTTTTATCATATAATCAAAATTTAATAGCATCAGATACGCTTTAGAATGGAGGCGATTTTTATTCATCCGTAATAATAATAATAATAATAATGTCAAAATGATAATAAAAATAATAATATGTTGATTTATATAGACGCCTATTCTCTATTACAATTAGGGGCCGCTAAGCGGACTTTTCCCCTTACCAAATAAAAAAAAAAAAAAAAAAGAAAAAAAAACAACAACAAAAACACACACGACACAGTTCCGTACTTAATTGATCAATATATGCATTTACATTCAACGGAAAATCTACCCGGGGAACTATTTCTTCAATGCAATTAGTTCTTTCCACAGACAGCTTGAAAGCACTTAAATGCAAACAAATGCACTTTCTCTTATATTTTTTTATAAGTTTCTTTGGACCCCAAATTCTAATCCATACAGAAGCATTGGCTGCACTTGACATCAGAGTTTAACCAAAATATTTCTGTAGACTGTAAGGCATAAACATTATTAGTTAATGTTCAGATCCCAGCTGAAAAATTTATAATTATGAATTTTCTGTCTATGGTCATATCCGTCAAATATTCTTCCCCACCATACTTACGCCACTATCAATATCATTAACCCATGACAGAAAGACTTTCATTGGTGGACCACAAAATACACATTGTGTAGAGATATTGGATTTAGCAAAGACCTATTTTTTTTCAGTAATAAAGCAGAGTATATTCTCATCATTATTTACACGTTTACTTGAGGAAACGGAAAGGGAAATGAGTTTTCTTTTTGAGGACTGAAACAACAACCACCTGAAACTTCTACCTTCTTTTGGATGGCTTTTGTGCGGACGGACTAACCAAAATTGCTGTGTTAATCTGGACATCTAAAATGCACGACTGCTGTCCACAATGATTTATGTCTCATTTTTCTAAGTGAAAAAAAAAAAACACAAACATTGCTTTCCTGCCTTACACTCCCCTCACTCATCACGCCTCCTACCCCCCCCCCCCCCCCCCCCTCTCCCCCTCCCCCACCCCCCCCTCCCCCCCCCCCCCCACCCTCTCTCTCTCTCTCCTCCATCTCTCTTTTACATTTTTTTCATTTGTTTATTAAAAGGTTTTTAATGTTTTTGTTGATAAAAATCATTTGCAATTCTAATTCTCTACCTGTTTATACATTGCAACAAACAGCAGAAAACACATATACACTAACCACAACCATTACTACAGCCATCATCATCACCACCAGTTCTACCACTTCCATTGCATACTACTCACTACTACTACTTCTATCTGTACTACTAATTGCTGCTGCATGCTACTCCTACTCTCTTACTGCTGCTGCTGCTACTAATATTAATACAAACTACTGCTATACTACTGCTACTTCTATTACTACTACTACTACGTGTCCGGTCAGTTTAAAAAAAAAAAAAAAAACATCTCTACAACCAAACCTACAGCAAAAACCAACAAACACACAAGCACCGGTGTCCCAGTCTTATTTTCATGAACACTAAAGAGATGTCCATTACCCATCACCATTAAATGAAAAGTAGGGCTGGTAATCGTGGCTGCTTGCACTGCTGCTGCGGCTGCTTGACAGTCTCTGGAAACTAGGTCCCGTGGCAAGGGGTTCCCGTATAGTTCCCCTCAGCCTTGAGGCCCTCATTTCTCAAAAAAAAAAAAAAAATAAAAAAAAAAAAAAAAAAAAAAAAAAAAAAAAAAATCACCAAGAACCATCATTTCGAATCTCTGCGATGGTCCATTAGCTTTTCTCTTCCCTGCCCCCCCCCCCCTCTCCCCCCCAGCCCCTGCCATATCCCCCCCAACCCCCCAAAAATTTTTTTTTTTTTTTTTCTTTCTTTCCTTCTTCTGGTGGGGGCGCTTGTATTGGGTTACCTTATGTGGGGGGGGAGTATACGCTGTCTGGTTTTTGTGGCTCGTGTACGCGGTGTTTTGGGGGATGTCGTCTATTTCTTTACTCCTCCATCCTTTGCCCCCCCCCCCCCCCCCCCCCCCCCCCCCCCCCCCCCACTCCCCGGCGTAAAACCCCCCAACCCCCCTCACCAAAAACACCCCCCCTCCCGCTCCCCTAATTTTGATCCTTTTAGTTTTATCTACGAGGTTGACTGGTTCAAGGTTTTGGGTGTGCTGGTTAATTGCATGGTAGCATTCTGTATCACTTTTTTTTTTTTTTTTATTTTATTTTTTTTTATTTTACGCCGTCAGCATATCTTGACATGATTGCGACCAAGGTGAATGTGGAAAATGCGGGTCGGGCAGTTGGTGGTTAATATGGTGGTGGTGGGGGGAGGGCGGGACACTCTTACGAGGTCTTGAGGTGGGGGGACATTTACGAAGGTCTCAAAATCGGGGACATCTACGAGGTCTTGAGCGCGGCGCGCGTGTTTATGTGAGAGAGAGAGAGAGGAGAGCTAGAGGTGAGAAGTGAGGAGAAGAGTGTGTGTGTGTGAGTGTTCGTGTTAGTGTGTGTATGTGTGTGTGTGTGTGTGTGGGTGTATCTTTGTGAATGTGTTGTGGTGTGTGTGTTGTCTTGTGTGTTCCCCCGTGTCGTGTTGTGTGTGTGTGAATGTTCTGTGTGTGTGGTCTGTTGATGTGTGTGCTCGTGTGGTGTGTGTTTGATGTCTGTGTGTTGGTGTGTGTGTTGTGTGTGTTGGTTCTCGTTTCAGCCTGGAGGTGTGCTTAGACAGACAGTAGAGACAACAAACAGACGGACGGACAGACAGACCAGACAGGCCAGAGATAGACAGACAGACAGAAGACAGACAGCCAGAAGAGGAGAGAGGAAAACCTATGTCAAGCATGGCCGGCATTCTCTTTCTCTTTTCTTCACATCTCTCTCCCTGTATCTTTCTACTGAAGAGAGCGATGAGGAGAGAGAGAGAGGATGAGGAGGAGGAGAGGAGAGAGAGCGAGAGGTGGAGAGGAGGAATGGAACCTGGGGAGTGAGAGGAGAGATAGAAGAGACTGAGGGAGGAGAGAGACGGAGAGGGAGAGAGAACAGAAGTGAGACAGACAGGACAGAGACAGAAGACAACAGAGACTGACGGACCAGAAAAGAAGAAGAGGAAGAGAGTGAGAGAGAGAGAGGTGGGAGAATGAGGGGAGAGAGTGAGGGGGGGGGGGGGCGGGGGGGTTTGATCAGTAAAAAACGATCCCTGTTTCCTAAAAAGTGGTTTCTGAAGTAGGTGACGATTTGTTGCAACGCCATTGAGTTAACAAAGAGGGTTTGTTTAATAACAATCATGGCAGGTCTCAGTTTTTGTTAGAAGTAACTTTAGGAGAAGGTTGTTAGAAAGAAGTTCAAAAACAATCACGCACAGTCTCAGGTGGTACCCAGGTCAAAACCAATCACGCATGTTTCCTTCTCAGTGGTACCAGCGTCAAAATACAATCACGCAGTCTCTGTGACTTACCCCCAATAGGTCAAAACAATCACGCAGTCTCTCAGTGTACAAGGTGTCAAAACCATTCACGCAGTCTCTGTGTACAAGGTCAAAACATCTCGCAGTTCTCAGTGTAACAAGGGTCAAAAACAACACCAGTCTCCCAGTGTAGAATGGAAACGCATCAGCACATCATTTTGCATTAATCTTTATACTCGATTGATCGCTGGGGGGGGGGGGGGGGGGGGAAGCCCAACAACTGTCCTTTGGGGGCGCGGACCAATTTGGGGGGAAGGGGAGGGGCGGTAGGGGGGGGGGGCGGGGGCGGGGGGGGGGGGGGGGGTGTGAGGGGCAGGGGGGGGGCGGGGGGGGGGGTGGGAGGGGGGGGCGGGGGGGCCAACCCCCCCCCCCCCCCCCCCCCCCCCCCCCCCCCAAATTTTTATTTTCCTTTTTTTTTTTTTTTCTTTTTCTTTTATTTTTTTTCATTTTTTTCTTATCTTCCTAACATCACTAACCCTTTTACCATTTTGCCCTCTTGGGTGACCCCCTCGGTGTTCGTATTCTCCCTTCTTACACACGTGCCACTGGCCTCTCGGCAGATGGTTGCCGAAGGTTGATGGTTGTTTTGGCCAAACTTCCGAACTGAGATGACAGCCTCTGGTGGGGGATGGGGAGCTCTTTGGACGCTCGCTCCGCGACTGGGCAGTTATTTATTCGTTTTGGGCATTCAAGAATTGTTTTATACAAATTATTCTATTTTGATTATGAAAAGTCCATTTGTTTCGGTAACGTAATTTATATTGTCCTTCTTTCTTTCTCTGTCCTTTATTGCCTCCCTCAAGGCCGGTGTTTGTTTCCACCTGCACGTTAATTGGGAAAAGGGCCACAGGGCTTTTCAAGGTGGTGTTCTACGTTAACGTACTGTGGGGGGAATGGGAGTGGGGGACTGTACAACATCAGGCGGGGAGACCGGGCTCACGGCCCGGGAGTTCTCATTCAGGAGAAGGAAAAGTCAACGCTAGGAGTATGCCATACATAAACAAATGGTTGCGTGTTCAATAAAAGCGGAACTCAATCATTTTTCAGTGTTGTCGTTGAAAGAAGGGAATGAATTTCTTTTTATTTAAGTCGTCTTTTTTTATTGCCCCCCCCCCCCCCCCCCCTCCCCCCCCCCCCACCTAATTTATTATTTTTTTTTTCACATTTCTTTCTTTGTTTATTTTATTTTTTTTTTTCTCCCGCCTTTTCTTTTTTTTTTTTTCATTTTTTTTTTTTATTTTTTCATTCTTATTTTTTTTTTTTTTTTCTCAATTTTTACTACTTTCCCAACCCATTCCCTTATAGGACCCATTTTCAGAATATTTAAGAATTGTTTACCTTAACTTTGTTTGTCCTCTGTACCATGTTTACTTCTAATGTTTTGTTTGCTCTTTCGTCTTCAGCCCTGAAGAAAAGACCGATAGGTCCGGTTGTTACTTTTCATGTGTGTTGTGTTCATTAGGCGGCTTCACTGCTTCCGCTTATGTTTTCATAAACATGCATTGTCTCCAGGGAGGGACCTTAGTAGGCCAGTTGATGGTGCTTCCTATGTTGGATCAGAAACAGGCGCCAATGAACACACCCAAGCGACTCGGCAGCAGTGCATGTTGCAGTATTTCCTCTGGTGGGGTCCTTGCTTCATGACCAACTTGGACACTCTGAAATGTCAGTGTGGATATTGCCGGTGCCGGATTGTGGTCGTTTCGAGGGACACGTCAGGTGTGGCCAGTTGGACGGTGGGAGCCCGGGGAGGGGGGGGTGGGGAAGGGGGGTGAGGGGGGGGAAAGGGGGAGGGAGAAGGAGGGGAGGGAAGGGGTGAGGGAGGAGCGGTGGGGAGGGGGGGAGGGGGAAGAGGGAGGGAAAGGGGGGAGGGGGGGAGGGCGTGGGGAGGTGAGGGGGGGCGGGGGGGGGGGGGGGGGGGGGGGGCGGGGAGAGGGGGGCAGGGGGGGGAGGGGGGGGAAGGGGGGGGGGGGGGGGGAGGGTTTGGGGGGGGGCAGGGGGGGGAAAGGAAGGAGTCAGCGTAGTGAGTGTTAAAAATGCGCACAAAATAACAGTCAAAGTATGGATAGGGTAAACTGAGGCGACAAAAATAGCCGGCAAGAGGTCGGGAATGGAGGGGGGAGGGGGGGGGGGGCTGGGGGGGGGGATTTTTTATAAGGAGGTTAGCGAGTAGGGGGACAAACAAAGTTTATCGAAAAGAATAACGAGGACACCTTACCAGTGGCTAAGAGAGATTTTTAAGAGTCATAAATGATAGGTATCTGTATGGAACATCAATAGACTACATACACAATTCAACATAACAGAACATGCAGGTGAAAAAAAAAAAAAAGTGTTAAAAACGCGGCGCGCGCGCGAGCGAGGAGAGCGAGATGAGAGAGAGCTGAGAGGAGAGAGAGGAGAAGAGGTAAGAGAGGGAGAGAGGAGGATGTATGAGAGGGAGCGAAGGTAGGGAGAAGGAGATAGTTTCTCCCACTTTTCCAATTCCCGCCAAACAAAATAATTTGCTGTGTTCGAAGTTAAAATCACATTCACAATCGGAAAACTTATGGAGGAAGGAACGGAAATCGAACAATCGATTAATCAAACATGCCATTTTGTGGACACATAAAAGTCCTCGCGGAATGGGATCCAACCTCACAATGCATGGGTAGTAGGTCCTGATGTGATATAGATATATATTGATCATCAAGTTACCAAAAACATGGTGAAAGAGAAAGAAGAATGAACAGGAATTCTAAGACGTGCAAAGTCATGGATTTCCTTCCACGCCAGTACTGTTCGCATTTCTTTCATTCTCATTCAGTGTTGGTTGCGCCTCTGCTTGCGCTATTTAAACAGTGGTCTCTTTTTTTTTTTTTTCGTTATTCAGCTTTTTTTGAGATGGCGTTAACCTTCCGTCGGCTTGTTGCTTAACTGTTTCATGATCTATATGGTTGTAGTATGTGTTCACTTTGTTGATTCCGCTACCACACCACACATGCCCTGGGTATTCCCGGGGATCCGTCCCACCAGTCCGACTTGGTTCACTAGTCCGAGGTGTTTTCACCTAGTCCGAGGCGTTCATAGGCCGGGGTTCACTAAGTTCGTAGGAGAGGAAGTTCACTAGTACCGGATGGGGTTAGGGTTAGGGTTAGGGTTAAGGTAGTCGAAGGCGTTCACTAGTCCCGAGGGGATTCCATAAGTGTCTACCGAGGGATTAGTGTTTTCGGGTCGGTTGTCCGAGGGTTCACTAGGTCCAGAGAGGGTTTCACTAGTCGAAGGAGTTAGGGTTCTAGGGTAGTCCCCGGAGGGTTCATAGTCCGAGGGTTCACCATAGTCCCGAGAGAGAGATGGGTTAGGGTTAGTGTTAGGCATGGAAAATTTAGTCCGAGGGGTTCCACTAGTTCTTTCCGAGGGTTTTTCCTCACCTTAGTCCGAGTTATGGGGGTTAGGGTTTAGGTGTTAGGGTAGGCCGAGGGTTCACAAGTCCGAGGGTAGGGTTCACACTTAAGTAGCGGGTTCACATAGTCCGAGGCGTAGGTACAGTGTTGGGTTGGGGTTTCGAGGTGTTAGGGGGTAGTACGAGGGTGTTTCACAAGTCCGAGGGTGTTTCACTAGTCCGAGGGTTAAGGGGTTAGGGTGTAGTACCGAGGGTTTCACTAGTCGATGAGAGAGTTTATTTTAGGGGTTCGGGTTAGTGGGTCAATAGGGTAAGGGTTAGGGTAGGGTTTGAGCCCTACCCTCGGGGGTGAAGGGACTAGCGGTATTTCATCTCTAGTTTTTATCTTTACATTTTGGTCACACCTTTTTATTCCCACTCCCTTGCTACAATTTCCAACCCTAATGACCTGCTCACTATCGTTGGGTCCGCGATTTTCGGTGTTGCGACTAAATCATTTTTGTCGACAGGACTTTGTGCACACTCACCAGCACACGTGACGAGTTGTTGTCTTGGAAGGTTGTGAAAGCACTAAAGTTCTCTGTACATGAGTATAAAAAACCCAGGGGGTCTTGGAAGAGATAAAAACTGAGGGCAGACAGGGAGGCGAGACTGGACCTATTGGCATTTGCTCTTGAGTCCAAAGGAATTTCTTGTGCTCGGCTCTTCTTCTGTCCCTGTGTACCTGCAACGGACATTTGCAACTTCTCCCCCACAAGATCAGTTATCACTGCCAGCGGCTTGCGTGAGAAACATATGGGTCATGTTGGCAGTCGTAGCACGACACCGTTCGTGTGGTTCCCTGTTTTTTTTTTATTTTCCTTTGGGGAAAGACAGAGACGCTTTCGCAGCAGAGTTGCCAGAGGACCATTTCTTACCAAAGAAAAAAACTATAAAAAGTCAGGCAGTCAAGCAGCGATTGCACAACTTCTTCGGGGGGAGGAATACATTGAAACGTTGTTCCACTCCTGTTATACACGATCTTGCCGGCAGCAGAGAAGAGAGAGAGAGTGAGAGAAAGAGGGAGGTAGGGATGAGAGAGGAAATAAGAAGAGACGGAATGTCGATGTGAGGGGGGGAATGAGAGGTAGAGGTGCAGAGGAGATGGAGATGATAAGGCTGAGCGGATAGAGAGAGAAGAGTTAACAGAAGGTGTGAAGATTAGAGAGGTCTTAGAAGATGGGGAATATTCGGTTGGCGAATTGGTCATTAAGTCGTCTAAGACAAAATTTGGTTGAAGAGGTCAGAGATAGTTTCCATTATGAATAGTCCTTTAAGTGATGTGTCTAACCCCCCCCCCACCCTCCCCCCTTCCCAAATTAATGGGCTCTAGGTTGAAGAGATCAGTTATTTGGCTGTAGGGTACCAGAGGTATTGCACAGGGCGAGAACACTTACCAATATTAGTTATTATGTGCTAGTGCTTCCCTGTTACACGAGACTGTTCCCTGGCGGAAAGATCACTCCAGTCAGGATCCGCCAATTTCAGGAGTATGCTTGTTTCCCAAACTTGGTCCATCAAGGACGTAAACCAAGAATACGATGCACACTGATTGGTGTGTGTTCTTGTTATTGTTTGCTCACTTACTTAACATAGGTTTTTTTAAGTGGTACACTCTAGTGCTATTTCAGACTTCGCTGGCTTTTTAAGATCGGGACTCCCTAGTGGTAGTGTGACGAGACCCAATTGGGCCACAGTCAGACGGTTAGAGTTCAATCCGTTGGTTCGCCTATAAAATTTTAAAAAAATTTACTTTTGATGCCCTTCTTGAGGTCTTGTTTTGTGTCATGTGGTGGCAGTCAGGTTAAGGCCCCACCCACCCAACCCTACCATTTCAGGGGAGAGCCGTTCTGCGTGTGTAGTGAGCAGTTATTATTATATGTGACCGTGGTACCAACGGAACAGGAAGAAAAATCATCAATTTTTTTTTTTTTTTTTAAAAAAATGTTAATAAAATCCGCCAAACATGACAAAGAATCCAAGACAAAAAACAACTCCGTTTCGACCTCTAGTGTCTTCTCCAGGCAAAATAAAACACTCCGGACAGGACAATGAGAAAGAAACGAGCAATCACTTGTCAAGATGGGTTCTGCACGAATTACCAAGCGAAGTGATTGTCGTTTTCATTTTCGTTGTTATGTTGCGTGTTGTTTAATTTGTGAAGAGGACTCAGGAGGTGAAAGCGTTGTGGTTTGTCTTGTGATTTCGTTGTTGATGTGTGGCGGATTATTACATACAGTTTTTAAGCTTTGGTGGGAATGACGAGCATTGCGCATTGCATACTGAAAAGGAGAGGAAGGATTATTGACCGTCCCTGATGGCCCTTGACATATTATGATTTTACAACGTTTTTCTAGGGGTGGTAAAAAACAAAACAAAAACACAGGATTCGGTCGCAGATTGAAAGTCGCTGAATTTCATTTCAGGAAAATGATCATGGATGTGTATGCAAAGCGTGCGTTAAGTGACATTTACAGTGAAAAAATGCTGTCTTTTATTGTTTCATTCAAAAAAATTGACACCATGACTGAATATATGCCTAATAACTGAAATTCTTGGAAAGCAGTTCCGATCGATTTAGTGCTAATTGGTCCGTGTGGGGTGGGCCAGTTAGTACAAACAGTCGTAGCCGTTGGGGGTAATACGGTAAATTTAAATGCAAATTCTGTTTTCGCTTTCATGGTAAATTGTTCGTTTATGACGTCAATTTGAAAATTCCATCTTCAAAATCACTAATTTTGCATTGAACCTTTTTCTCTTGCATAGATGTGTTTTTTTAAGTGAAAGAAAAGTCATTTAACTTTGTAGTTAGTTCATGTGGGTCCATTGACAATATCCTGTTGTTCGCCGTCAGGGAAAAAGGGGTTAATTTACGCACTGCCAATTTTTACTATTTCAATTTAATATTTCCCGAATTTTTCCCCGCTCATTTCTCTCGATAAATCTTTACGAAACATATGACATTTTTTATTCTGTATTGTAAAACTCTTGAATTAGTTAGCAAAGTGTATATATGATGTTTTCTCGTTCCTTTATTTTGCGTTTCTGTTTTCTGTGATTCTACTTGCAGTATTTTTTTCTCGAAGATTCATAAAACGCGTGCTGTTCTCCCTTTTTGTTCACGAAGTAAAAAACTCAGTTTAGCTTAGACTTTTTTTGTCTTGTATTGTTCTTTTTCTGTGTATGTTTATGCAGACTGCGTCCGTGGCATTTTATTGTATATTTTGAGAATCATTGTTGATATCGTTAATATCTCGGGAATGTATGTTTTTTGCAGAAAACTCGTGATTCAACTGTGTACGAAAATATCAGAAATCTTTCAAGCTGCATGAAGCTTTAGTCAGCTGTGCACAGAATTTTTAAAAATTGTGGGTATGGGACTTAAAAGCTCTGAACTTTTGAATATGATCCAGGGTGTAGCTTATGCACTATGTTTTAGACATATACAAAGAAATATATAGTTTTCAGAATATGAGAGGAACTGAAGAAGAAATTACACACAAGAAAACCGAAACGACGCAAGCACCGTTGGGCAGGCGGAGAGACAATTGCCAGACTTGTTTCGCGGATGTGGCCTGAAAGGGTTAATTTATCTTTGCATCTGGTCAATTTGCCATCAGTGACGGTTAGTTTGAGATTTAGGATTACTTCATGTGTTGATCTTAGACAGTTACAGAGTCTGTTGCGCAATTCGCTTCATTGAGAATGCGTAAGCGGATTTGAAATTTTTGACTGTGTTTAAGAGTTATAAGATGCGGGACTGCCTTGCTCAGCAAAAACATTAAAAAATTTAATCCAGGTTAAGGTCTAAGAGAAACAACAACAACAACACACACACAACACAACAAACAACACACACACAAAAGCACATAAAACATTCGTGTGGTGTTCTTATTCAGTCTTCATAGATTTTGAACTCAATTGTTGGTCAAAGAATGCATAGCCCCACCTATCCCAATTAATTTTGATTTATATGATGTAAAGTACGGCCCCCAAAACGAGATCATAGCAAGAAATTAATGTTTTTTACTCAGGGTGTCAAAACAAATGGAAAAACAAACAAACGTTTTTTTCGTCGGGAAACATATACCTTATTGTGCCCATTTTAGGGCCTAGTGTTCGAAAGGCAGTGAGATCATATCGATTTTGTTTTTGAGAGCAATATCGTATTAAGTTAACATACTGAGGAACTACTCATATTGAAAATTTTTGTCCTAGAATGTTGTTTGAAGTTAAACGCAATACAAACCTGCGCATCCTTTCGCTAAAGAACAGTTGAACCTCGAGTTTGAAACCAAATATGATAAAAAAAAGATGTACACCAGATCTGTGATCATAGATGATCCACACAAGAGAGGGGAAAAGAAGGAGGGCAGTTCGTTGAGGAGGAAGGCATACAGCAAAGTGGGAGGCGGGGGGCGGGGGGGGGGGGGGGGGGGCGGGGGGGGCTGGGAGTACGGGGGGGGGGGGGGGAGGGGGTTATTGCGTGCAGATGCTTTGATTTTCAGCGAATGTGTTGATATCAGAGAGCGATAAATTGTGATTTTTCTCATTACTTATATAAGCACGAACAAATGTGCCATTAACAGGATAAATGTTGAACAATGAACACCGAAGGAAGAAATGGGGAAAAAAGGGAACACATAAGAAAAGAAAAAACACAGGCAAAACAAAACAAAAAAGAAAAATACCAGGCCCAAAACAAAAAAAGAAACAAAACCAGGCCCAAACCACCACACGAACAACAGCCAAAACAAAAAAGAGGAAAACACGGCCCAAACAACACAAAAGAAACAAAAGGCCAAAAAAAACAAGAACAATAAACAAGGCCAAAACAAAAAAGCACAAACAGGTACACTCACCCCAGAAACAACCAGGCAAAAAAACAAAAGAAACAAAACCAGGCCAAACAAAACAAAAGAACCAAAAACAGGCAAACAAACAAAGGAAACAAAACCAGGCCACAACAAGAAACAAAACAGGCACACTCCCAAGTAACAAAACCAGGAAAACAACACAAAGAAACTAATCCAGGAAACAACAGCACGAACCAAAACCAGGCCAAAACACAAAACAAAGAGAAAAACAGGCCACCACAAACAAAGAGACAAAACAGGCCCCAAAACAAACAAAGAGACAAAACCTAGGCCACAAAAACCACAAGAGACACAACCAGGCAAAAACACAAAAGAGAAACAGGCAAAACAAAACAACAGCAAACAAAAGGCAAACACACACAAGACCAAAACAGGCCAAAACAAACAAAAGGAAAACAGGCCAAAACAAAAACAAGAACAAAACCAGGCCAAACAAACAAAAGAACAAACCAGGCCCAAAAAAAACAAAAGAAAAAAACCCAGGCCAAAACAAAACAACGAAACAACATGAAAACAAAAAAAAGAAAAACAGGCAAACTCCAACCCAAGGAAACAAAAACAGGCCAAACCAAAAAGAGAACAAACCCAGGCCAAAAAAAAAAAGAAAACAACCAGGACACAACCCCACAAACCTAAACACAAAAGGCCCAAAAAAAAAAGCCAAAACCCGGCCCAATAAAACACAAACGAATCCAAACCTGGCAAACAAAACAAAAAGGGAGTTTCCCAAGTAGGCAATGCAGACGGCAATGAAACAAATTTTAAAAAAAATATTATTAGGTTGAGTCGCCAACCACCCAGGGACAACAATTACAGACAAAAACCGACGCGCTTCGCCTCTTGGTTTCTTAGGCCAGGTAACCACATTTCAGAAACAATGAAAACGGAGACGAGCAAACACTATCTTTCGAATTCGGGCCGAATGGGCGTTAATTGTGGAAGTAAGTGATTGCTCGTTTTCGTGTCATTTGACCTGAATGTCGTTTATCTGTAGAAGACCTAACGGTCGAAAGGTGTGTTTTGTCTTGTAATTTGGTTATGAGTGACCAGGGAATTACTTTAGACTTCCTTTTGACATTACCAAAAACAGACAATAAGAAAGTACAATTTTAATAGATTGTGCAACACTGCTACTAGTATCCTTTACTGCAACTTCGTCGGTGGTCACAACCTATGCTTTTGATACAGAACAAATCCATGAGCTTCCCTTCTTTTGCATTAAGAACAAATAAATGAGGTCTCTTCCCTTCTGATACTGAACAGTACCTTGAGGCTCTTCCTATTGCATACAAGAACAATACATGGGACTCTCCTTCCTCTTCTGATACAGAACAAATAAATGAGGATTATTTTTCTGATAATGAAAAATACATGAGGCCTTCCCTTCCTCTTCTGCATAAGAACAAACTACATGAGTTCCCTTTCTTCTGTATCGGAACATATAATGAGGCTGCTCCTTCTATTCTGCATCCAGAACAAATACATGAAGGCACTCCCTCTTTCTGCATAAGACCAAACATATGAAGCATCCTTCCTCTGCTGCATACAGAACAAATACATGAGACTCTCTTCTTTTGATACCAGAAAAAATAATGAGACTCTCCTTTCTCTGATCTAGAACAAATACATGAGCTTCTCTTTTTCAGCCTTAAGAAACAATAAAGAAGACTCCTTCTCTTCTGATAAGAACAAATACTGAAGACTCCCTTCATTTTGCATATAGAACAAATAATGAGGTACTCCCTTCTTTATGCTGACAGATCAGAATACATGAGGCTCTCTTTCCTTTCTGCATACAGAACAATACATGAAAGGTTCCTGTCTCTTCTGCTTACAGCAAACAAAGACATGAGGGCGCTCCTTCTTTCTGCATACAGAACAAGTACTTGAAGCATCTTCATCTTCTGCATAAGAACAAATACATGAAGCACTCTTTATCTTAGCATACAGAACAAGGCTCATAAAGATTGAGGCTTCTCCTTTTCTTTTGCATACAGAACAAATAATGAGGACTCTCCCTTTCTCTTTGATTAGAACAAATACATGGGATCTCTTCTCTTCGATACAGAACAATCATGAAGCATCCTTTCTCTTCTGCATACAGAAACACTACATGAAGCAATCTTTTTCTGCATATAGAACAAATAATGCGACTCATCCCTTCTCTTCTGATACAGAAAAATTATTCGGGTTATCCTGTTTGATGAGAACAGTATATGAATCATATTAGCGGGGAAAAAAGAGTAAAGAATGTGTTTTTTGATAAAGTTTTGTCTATTTATAATTCTTCTTCTTCATAAAGCAAGACTTATGTCGCTTCAAGTATAAGTGGGTCCAAGGCAACGCTTTTATTTGTTTAGCGCCCCTCCCCCCCCCCCCCCCCCCCCCCCCCCCCCCCCCCCCCCCCCCCCCCCCCCCCTTTCGCGCCCCAGCGCGACAAAAAAATAGTAACACTGTTGGGCAGAAAGAGCTGTCGAAAAATGCTACTTCCAAGGGGGTCCAGTCGAACTTTGAATTAAGTTCGAACAAACTCAGAGGTGAACTCTAACAATAATACTCGGTGACTGCTGCGACTGGATTGAAGGAAATCTTCAATGAGGCAGTAAGTAGTTAACAGTAAATATACGAACAAGTAGCGTAACTGTTTTTCCCTATTGATGAAATCGATACGCTTCGTAAACATCTTTTTGACAATGCCTTTTGTTTGTTTCTGTGTGGCTTGGATCTTGTGGGCCGTTTGGTGTGTAAGCAGCTTTTTTTGGGTTATGGGAGAGGCATAGATTTCATGTGGGGAGAAAGAAGTTACCGAAACTGTTCTTTTTATATTCAGTGTATTATTCCAACCTTTTTAGATTCTTTCATAACTACACGCGAGGTTTATCTGTGTTTGTTCATTGTTGTCCCTGGTTTTGATATATTTCAGATCCAAAAAGATATGCCAAGCTTGAAATTGTATCAATTTTGTAGCGTCATTTGTCAGTGGCTGCGTGTATAGTGTCAGGTACAAGGTTTGTGGGCAGTTGGAAAACATCTTTTTTTAATAGATGTCTCCTTGTTTGTTCTTTGGTCGACGAGCTTGGTGGTTGAGATGGTGGTTTGTTGGTCGTAAGCGGGCATTCGTTTGGATAACATAAGGATGTATTAGTATAATTTTGTTTGTTTTATCGTTTTTAATTAAGAAATGTATAGGGTTGGATCTATGGGTGTAGAATAGTGCCAGGTTTTCTTGCCTTGAATATGAAAATAAGACAGGGTCACCACTCTTGAGTGAAAAATAGTGCAGACTTTACCTCTGTTGAAAGCAGAAAAATACAGGGTTTTCTCTCTTGAATGTAGAACTGTCAACCTCGGGTGATGTCGATGGAGGAAGGACTAGCGCACAGCCAAACACACTCACAGCTTGCTTACGATCTCATTCATATATCATGCATTCGTCACATCAAACCACTAGTAAAGTCTATAACTTTACTACACATGTTCATAGAACGAAACATCAATGCATATGGAATCAAACCAAATAAAACATTCTCTTTCCTGAACTTCCAAAATCATTTATCTAAAACATCATTAACTAACCCGGGTATAAATAGATTTCTACTTTACCTGGCCAGGTGATCTTAACTATTCACGAATCACTGTCTTTTCTTTTCTTTTCTTTTTCTTTTCACTGTCACTTTCACAACACGACACAGCTGCTGGCACTGGTGTTGGTCTGATGGCGCCTGGTCAGGTGAGACTGTTGGCGTTGGTCTGTGGTTCTGCTTGGCGAAGTGACGCTGCCAGGTATGAGGTCGAACCCCGGTTAGGATAGAACAGTGACTATCAACATCGATCTGTTCTCCTTTCTTTCTTCCTGCATTAACGCATTGCACTCTCTCTCTCTCTCTCTTCTAGTCTGCTCTTATCAAATGGACATGGTTGCTTTCTTTTCTTTTTTCTTTTCTTTCTTTTCTTCTTCATTAGTTAGCAACTCTCTCTCTCTCCACATCTCTCCTCAGTCCTCCTCTGCAGACTATCTCATGCTAATCTCTCAACTTGGTTCTCTTCTTCTCCCCTCATCTTCCCGCTTTTCTCTCCTCAGAGATTACACTCAGACCTCTCTCTCTCAGTCTCTCTGTTCGTTCTCCCCTCGTTCTCTCCCGTTCTCTCACTCTCACATCCTTCTTATTGTGTTCCGATCTGTCCAAAAAGGGCGAGTACCATTGGTCAGTATTTTTACCCGAAGTTATCTCCCTCTAATTCCATTGGATATTCAAATCATGACAGTCACGCCTACACACCTTACTCTCTGTGGTGGTCAATTGGTCATTTAATTGATTAGCTAGATTTCACCCCCACCGCACACTACCTTCCCCCCCTTCCCTACTTAACTGGCGCCGTGTGGCTTAACTCGTGGACACTGGTCACTCTAAAGTGGCTAGATGAGTCTGGGTAAGCTCCAAGACGTTGGCTGGCAGACCACTCGAGACATTCGGCCAGACAGCTTAGTCCGTCTAGCAGACAGTGCTGTCTCCACGAGAGCTAAAAATAGCCTTTAATTGGCTGAGGCGACAGGTGAATGCGTCGGTCAGCTATTAGTCCGGCTGGTTGGACAGACCGTCTCTGTGGAGGATGAGGATTAGCCTCCCCTTTGCTTAATTGCCTGGATCCGAAACATGGGGCCACGCCTGACGCCCAGAATATTTGCGGTTAGAGCTTAAAGTCCAACTGGGCTGGTGGCGATTGACCCACGATACTTGGTTGTGTTTATTTTTTGACCGTGACAAATTCCCCCTTGAAAAGGACCATTGCTCCGCATTGTTCAAAAACAACGTACAAAAAAAGTACAACAAAACGAATTTGCTGACCCAAGCTCACGTGCAAAGTTTGAAAATACTTTACAACCAACGGTTTATAAATTATAAATATATCATTAGTGGTTATCACTCAATGGAGTTATCATTGACGTTTTGCCGCCTCTTGGTTATTTCAATTCACTTTATACGAACCCCTGTGCGCACTTATGCATTCCCCTACCTGCGTGATTTGCCATCTCTCCTTTTCACACTTCTTATGAAAGCACATTTATGATATGTTCACGATCCATGGACACTTCACCTGAGGTATCTCCATTCTCACTTAATGCTAATAATGCATTACTACACAAAGCGACTGTATGCTCCAAGCATAACTACATTCACATGACCAAGTCTCACAAAAGAAATATGAACAAGGCTCCACACAAAAAATATGAACCATAGCCAATGGGGAATGAACCCATATCAAATCTCATAACCTGTATAAAATCAACACTATTATCAACAAGGCCCCCCGGAGATGACTGACTTCCTCTTAGTTGCAGCTTGCTGACTACACGGCTTAAATAGTCATGCTCCGACATTTCTGTTCGAACCGGGGGAGAATGTACTGCACTCTGTACTGGTAGGGCTGCTAGTGCCACTGCCCAACGCCGAAAGAACCCTGCTGTTTTTCAGCTGTGCCTCCTTGCAGGAATTTTGAGTGGTTGGTGCTCTGTCTCTTCACGAACTCTTTCCATCAAAGTATTTGTGGAACTTCTGCACGGGCCCACACGGACAGCTAAAAATTCTTCTCACCGTTGGTACCCTTCTTCACATTTGTAAACTTCTCTGCTAAGCATACCTCACAGGAAACTCGACTCTTATGCTCCTGCAGCAATACTGCACCTATCCCACCACCTGATGCATCTTGTCCGCAACAAAAATGGTTTGGACATTTGGTCAGCTTCAAGGATGGTCGGGAACCTGTCTTTCCAGCACAGTCTGCAGTGCTTGCTTGCAGCGTCTGACCATTCGACCATGCCGGTTTCCCTGCCTTGACCAAATCCACTTGAGAGGGACTTGTGGTTTGCTGCGAAATTTGGAACAAACTCCCTATAGAACCCAATAAAACCTAGCAGACTCCTGACTTCTGTTATGGTCTTTGGTCTCTCTGAATTCATCATCTTCCCACCTTTTCCCTTTCTGGCGGCTTTGTGTCGCTCCGGACAACAAAACTAGGAACTTCCTACTGTCTAGCCTTATACCGTGACACATCCCTGTATGGACTCTTCTTGGAAACTTAGGCAACAAAATTCCCCTTCTTCTGCTGGGTCTCCTTCACTCATCAATGATTGCTGCTCGCCTATGTTGCTGAGTCTCACGCTGAATCTCTTTGCAGTGGAGGAATTTGGCATGGAAAATAGTTTTGGTTTCCCATTCACATCAATTCGGTAATCCAGACCGACCTTTCAGTGATGGTGAATGGTCCTTTTACCAATGCATCAGCAGCTAGTTGTGACCCGTGGGAAGCTGTACCAGGACCGCGCGCTCGCGCTCCGCCTTGAGGGATTGCTTCCTCACCTTCCTGTCATATTTGCTTCTTCTGGACACGACCTTAGCCTTCTGCAAACTTTCCTTTGCAACCTTACATTTCTCATACTGTGCCCACCTTTGGACAGGGCGCGCGATTGGGCCAATCAGATCAACAGCCCACCCTCCAGAATGGTGTGTCAATAAAGGGGGGATGTTTAAGGAGGTGCCTTCCTCTTACCCTCGTGTGGTGAATCTTTGACACAAATACATGACATGCAGGACCGATTGTTATTGTATGCCATTGCTCCTGGCCAATGTGAAAGTCATCAAAGATTCGAGTCAGCTGTTTTGCTGGTGCCGAGATGACCCGCCATGAGCGACTCGTGACCCACTGAATGGACAGTGTCACGATAACTGCTGGTACCTCTAACTGAGATGGTCACCGTTACCTGTCTTTCCCTTGGTGAAAACACTCGGTACAACAGCCCGCCATTCACAAGAAACTCTGTCTCACCTCCCTAACCTCCTGTTTCTCTCACTCTTGGCCAACTCCAAGACTTCACGAGCGAAGGGTTTGTTCTGCGCTGCCCAAACTCATTCAGGCGACACATCTATGCCTGACTTTCCTTGCCGGAACGACTCTAACGGTTTTATCAACCTTTTTCCTCTTCTTGCTCGTGTTTGAACTGCTGCCCTGTAGCAAGTCAACAACTCAGGATCCCCTGGATCCCTATGCACTGAATATTTCCGATGATCAAATCAGGATGGGGTTTTCCATCACCAACGCAGACAACTCGCCCTGAGAAGTAAGGGGTACGTCTTCTATCGTAGCTAACTGGAAACTCCTCACAGATTCCATCGATTAGAGTAACAGGGTCTGGATTTGCCCTTCAAATCCCCTTTCTCGACCACCGTTGTGTAACTACCCCGCATGAACAACCAGTGTCTCGTAAACACTTTCACACTCTGCTGGACCAATTCCAACCCTTCTTCCACCTTGGTAACGAACATCAGCTAGTGCCCTCCATCCCTTGACACTGATGCTGTCCAGTGCTTAGCATAGGCTGCACTCCACCCTACTTCAGGACTGAATCCCTTTTGGGTTCCACTGCGGTCGCTTCCTGGACGACCTTATCCACCTCTTGCTAGGCTGCTGCCTTCTGGAACCTCATGCGACAATCCCTCGCCACTGTCCTTCTTGTGACAAATGAAAAACCTAATGTCCCTTTGCCCTTCCTTCTGCCCACCATGGGTTTGCAGACTTTGCGGGAAAACTCTCCTAGTCTCCTTGCACTCTTCTCACCTGTGCTAGCACCTGTTTCTCCTGCCCTGTAGTGCCCAAACGTGCCTTCTATACACCTCTGCGAACTTCAACAACTCTCCTGCTGTCTCTGGCTGTCTCTCTTTCAAATGTATGGTTAATCAGGCGCAACCTGACAAAATCTGTTCTTTCATAACCAGCTCTTTCAATCAGCGAACTCCTTCTTCGTACCACTCAACTCTAACCGTTTCTCAAATAGTGATCTAAACGTGCACCAAACTGAGTGTACGTCTCACCTGCTTGTAATTTAGCTGAACGAAATTTCTTTCTGAACCCTCTCTGTGAGGTCAAATCCTTTCATCAAGCGATTCCTTCACAGCGCCGAAATCAGACTGTTGTTCTGCTGGTAACGCAGTAAAATCTGTAATGCCTTACCCGTCAGTAACGCTGACAAAATGACTGCCCACTCTTCTGAAGGCCAACCCTGACTGGTCGCAAACGTTTCGAAACGACTGATGTATGCATCAATCGAATCGGTTCCTTCGGAGAATTTGGGCAACTTGGGTCGGGGAGCGTAACTGCGCACAGAGTCACTGGAAAGTGAACTACCATCCTCGGTGGTCTCTCTTTGTATTTTCACTCTTCTACTCTAATTGAATTTAATCTTTTGTTTCCTGCGCTTCCTTTAGTCTTTCTGTTTCCTGCGCTTCCCTAGTCTTTCTGTTTCTGCCTTATTCTTTCTGTTTCCTGCGTAACTGAATCATAGCCTGAATCTTATCTTTCTGTTTCCTGCTCTTCTTAGCCTTTTCCTGCTCTGCTATTTCCAATGCGACACGGCGTCTTTCGCGTGTTCATCTCTTTCCATCTTTTGTTGGTTTTCACGAAGCACGCAATCATCTCCTGAGTAGCCTAAATCACGAGCGACGCTCACAAGTTGTTCAATAGGGGTGTTCTTTTCGTCCGCCATTATATCTCCTTTTTTTTTTTTTCTTGAACAAGATTTTATACACGACAGCCAAACTGGTGGTTACCGACACGGTGACGTAATAGCACAATCCTTGAATGATAATATGTTGGGACAACGTAGTTAGTTTTTAAAGACCCCCCCCCG
>CM031597.1:53245959-53257813 GCA_018398815.1 Conus ventricosus | reverse complement strand
AAAAGCCGTCCCCCCAATTTCCAAACCCCAACAAAAAGTAAAGTCTATAACTTTACTAAATGTTCATAGCAAAATCAATGCATATGGAATCAAACCAAATAAACTTTCTCTTTCCTGAACTTCACAAATCTTTATCAAAAAACATCATTAACAAACCCCGGGTAAAATAAAATTTCTACTTTACCTGGCCAGGTGATCTTAACTATTCACGAATCACTGTCTTTTCTTTCTTTTCTTTTTCTTTTCACTTTTCAATTTCAAAACACGACACAGCTGCTGGCACTGGTGTTGGTCTGATGGCCCCTGGTCAGGTGAGACTGTTGGCGTTGGTCTTGGTTCTGTTTGGCGAAAGTGACGCGCCAGGTATGAGGTCGAACCCCCGGTTAGGATAGAACAGTGACTACAACATCGATCTGTTCTCCTTTTTTTCTTCCTGCATTAACGCATTGCACTCTCTCTCTCTCTCTCTTCTAGTCTGCTCTTATCAAATGGACATGGTTGTTTTCTTTCTTTTTCTTTCTTTCTTTTCTTCTTCATTAGTTAGCAACTCTCTCTCTCTCCACATCTCTCCTCAGTCCTCCTCTGCAGACTATCTCATGCTAATCTCCCCAATTTGGTTCTCTTCTCTTCTCCCCTCACTCTCTGCTTTCTCTCCTCAGAGATTACACTCAGACCTCTCTCTCTCATCTCTCTGTTCGTTTCTCCCTCGTTCTCTCCGTTCTCTCACTCTCACATCCTTCTTATTGTGTTCCGATCTGTCCAAAAAGGGCGAGTACCATTGGTCAGTTATTTTTACCCGAAGTTATCTCCCTCTAATTCCATTGGGATTTTCAAATCATGACAGTCACGCCTACACACCTTACCTCCTGTGGTGGTCAATTGGTCATTTAATTGATTAGCTAATTTCACCCCCACCGCACATTTACCTTCCCCCCTTCCCTACTTAACTGGCGCCGTGTGGCTTAACTCGTGGACACTGGTCACTCTAAAGTGGCTAGATGAGTCTGGGTAAGCTCCAAGACGTTGGCTGGCAGACCACTCGAGACATTGGGCCAACAGCTTAGTCCGTCTACCAGACAGTGCTGTCTCACGAGAGCTAAAAATAGCCTTTAATTGGCTGGGGCCGACAGGTGAATGCGTCGTCCAGCTATTTTAGTCCGCTGGTTGGACAGACGTCTCTGTGGAGGATGGGGATTAGCCTCCCCTTTGCTTAATTGCCTGGATCCAAACCCATGGGGCCGTCCGCCTGCCCCCAGAATTTTTGCGTTAGAGCTTAAGTCCAAGGGGCTGGGGCGATTGACCACGAACTTGGTTGAGTTTATTTTTTGACCGTGACAAGAACAGTACCAGAGTCTAGTCTTCCTTTCGGAATGACAAACTTCACCTCATTTCTAAGAGGCGGGAGAATGAAGGGGTGGTAGATCAATCATGTATAAACGAGGGAAATGTTTAAAATCAAATGAACAAAGAACAATATGAGGGGATAAATCAGCAGCAGCAACGCCCTAAATTGCAATACAACAACAACGACAACATTGACACCACCAAACCACCACCACCACCCACCACACCAAACACACACACACACACCACACACACACACACACCACACACTCTCTCTCTCTCTCTCTCTCTCTCTCTCTCTCCTCTCTCTCCCCAATCCCCCACGTCCACTTCAAACCCCTCCACCACCACCCCCCCCTATACCCCCAAAAAAACTTTGGGTGGGACCAATAAATTAAAGTCTGGGGCCCACCCACTCCCACACAACCCCGTTTTGCTACACGTGTTACTTGATCCACTAACGTCACTGCTGCTCTCGGGCCCGCTAATCCGTTTAGACAAAAAAACCAGGGTGTCAAGGATCGCAAAAGGCATTAGCGTTTGGGAGGAAAAGGGGACGTTGTACGTAGTATACAATAGGTAATAGACCCATTAACCGGGTACCTTCCCCATCGCACACCGCCGAACTGTGTGAAGGAGGCAAAGTGGTCAATGACAGATGACACCTAGGAGAGAGTTGGGACCTGCCAGTGGCGAAAGGGGGAAGGGATGTAACCCTACGACCTCGGCGCTCCAAGTGAGCGCTAAATGCTCTTCAGCTGAGGTTTCTTTTTTAAAACAGTCAGTGAAGAGCAGGAGTCTTGGATTCGTTCGGATGGTATTGCGTGGGTCACTGTGTTGTTTCTATTGTCAGGCTGGTTGAATGCGTTGTGGAGGTTGTAGTAGCCCCCCTTAAGATAATTACTGTGTTAAGTGACCATTGAAGTCGGCGGGAAATTTCGATGTCCATCTGGTGCTAAGTGTTCTGTTTGCTAATCACTTAGGTGGGGAGTGTGTAAATGCTGATGTGTGGGAGAATGTAGCGAAGGGAGAATTCGGGTACTTGTGAACTAGGGGTTTGAGAAGCAGCAGGAAAAAAGGCAGGGCCCGAAGGGGGATTCCTTTTTTTCCCACCCCAAATTATAAACTGAGGGAGAACAACGTGAGTGGGAACAACACCAGGAGAGAGAGAGAGAGAAGGCAGGGGAGAAGAGAGAGAGAGAGAGAGAGAGAGAGAGAGAGAGAGAGAGAGAGAAGGCAGAGGAGAAAAAGAGAGAGAGGGGAGAGAGAGAGAGAGAGAGAGGGGAGAGAGAGAGAGAGAGAGGGAGGGAGCAGGACAGAGCAAGGGTCGAGAGAAACGTGGTCTGGGAGATAGAAAGACAGCAAGGTCTTAGAGTTAAAGACAAGCTGGAAGAGAAGGAAACTAATTTTGAAGCCCAGAGGTGGGTGAAGACAGACAACTGAATTTGAACCCAGAGGTGGGTGAAGAAGACGAAGAAAAGAGTTCTTCGTCGAGATCCAGAGACGCCACGAAGACCCAGCCCTGAAGCCTGGAGCCAGTAACCAAGGCATCACCATCAAGCATGCTGAAGAAGACGTGAAAAGACTTTTTTCAAGAACTGTGGTGGGGTGGGGAAAGCGGGTGTGGGGTGTGAAAACCTGGCCAGGTAAGAAGTTTTTTTTATTATAACCCGGGATTAGGAAGTATTGATCTTTTATGTTTGATTTTTCATTGTGTGTGATTGATTGTTCATGATTAATTAGAAATAGCTTTGGGAAATTGTATTTCTTGTTCTCAGTCGTGTTAGGAGAGAGACAAATGCGTGACATCCCTTTCCCCAGAGAGAGGCGAATGTTTGATGGCGCATGAGTGTGCATATGCGTGTATGAGTGCAAAGATAACCTTTTGGGTGTTAAGCCTGACTAATATTACATAAAACTTAGTGCACTTAAGCAATACCATCACGATTTCCCCATCCTGGACAAAGTGGCGACCTGCCGGGATTGCATGGCCCAAATTATTTTCAGGAGGAAACAAAGTGAGTACTAGAGTAGTACTGGGGCGAAGCATCCACAAAAGGGCAATTTTAATTAGCTCTTCTAATTATTTCCTTTAGTTTTTTGAGTGTTGAGTATTGACTAAGTGTGTAGGGTGGGTGTATTAATCAAAGGTCGTTCAGAGAAACCCGAAAAACAAGGTTCAGTCATAACTCTCACAGAAGCTGTGGTTTAAGATTAAGGCTCCTTTGTGTTAGAAACACTACCACGGGTTGGTGTACTCAACGTTAGTAGATAAACTGTGTACTGACTTTTTTCGGTCTATAAGCGTAACGTTTTAGTGGTGCTAAAACATATCGAAAAAAAATGGCTGATTTTACTCCCATTGAGAAACTGATGAGCTTTGGAGAGAAACTGGAATATACAGGAGATGAACTGCATAGATTCATGGAACCCTCAGCAGAAGACTGAGAGAGATGAAAGGCTGAAAGGAGAAATTTGAAAAGGAACAGTTAGCAGCGGCCAAGAACAAAAGCAGATGCAGAGAGGGCGAAGCAGAAGGGAATCAGAGATTTTAGCCAAACCAAATTGAGTTGGAAAGAATAAAATCTGAAAATCGAGTGAAATAGCACCAGTTTGAGTCAGTAGGCCGCGACCAAGTTGCGCACCTAGACTTAACTCCCACTGTTCAGAGAAGAAACTGATTCGATCGATGCCTAATCTTCGGTTTGAATTGGTTGCCGAGCACGAGGGCTGGCCCGAAAAATGACTGGGCAATAAACCTGTTGCCTTGTGACAGGTCGTGCGTTACACACAGTTTCCACCTTACCCAAAGGTGATCAGAGAGATTTTTTACAAGGTGAAACAAGCAGTACTAAAGCATATGAATTGACTGAAGAAGGGTTTTTAGCGTAAGTTCGCGAGGCGAGAATCGAAAAGGGTAGACAATACACACAGTTCGGTGTTAGACTGGAATCACTATTTCCAAAAAGTGGGTAGAATTAGTGGAGTAGACAGTTGGGTTTCGAAGGCCTCAAACACTGTGATGAAGGAACAGAACCTTGATGTTTGTGGACGGGCCTCACATCCCACATAAAAGGGAAAAAAGGGGCAACCACAAGAGAAGTACTCGAACAGCAAGACTTAAACCGGAACGAGCGTGATTTGCCTGAAAAGAGAAAGCCGGAAGCAAAATTTTTCAGAGGATAGCAGCCACCATGAACTCACATAATGATCCAGTAGTAACACACCCATAGGCCCCCGGCAGCACGTGAGCAAACAGGGGAAAACCAATAGCCACATGGCTAGGAATGAGCGTACCTGTTTTTCTGTGCGATAAGGCAGGACACTTGGCTAGAGACTGCCCATTTAGGCCCCAGGAAAGCTGCAGCCATGAGGGTCAGGCCCAAATGAGAGGCAGGTAGAAATGGAAAAGATGACAGTGTTATTTTTTCTGGATTTTGCTGTGTTGTTCACAGATTCAGGGGATAACATGGGTGTGCACAAAGGCAGAGTAGGGAAAATGTGGTTATGTCATTAGAGACTCTGGGTTTACTGGTGTCATGGTGAAGGGTCCCCGGTTGAGAAGGACAATTCACAGGTAAAACACAGAGGCGTTGACAAATAGATGGAACAGTAGCAGAATTCAAAACGGCCCAGGTGTTTTTGCTACACCATTTTATAGTGGAAGTGTACAGGCTTTGGCTGTTCTGAAGCCGCCGTATGATTTGGTAATTGGGAACATTCCAGGAGCACGTGGGTACGAAAACCAGACCCCTGACTTCTGTGTCGAATCAGAGAAAAGGAATCACGTGAGAAAAAAAGGCCCCAGGCAGTCAAACACACTCCAGAAAGCACTGGAGCGTGTCCGGTGAGACTAACCCCACTCACTTTACAAGCAGAACAAAAGGGCGACTACTCGCTCAGGAAACTGGTTGGTTTTGCTCACAGAGGGCAGAAGAAAAATGTTAAAGAGGGTACAATCGGTTTTCGAGTTAGACAACGGCATTATTGTACCGAACTTTTACTCATTCGCGTTCGGAAAAACAAAGAAGCAGGTTGTCGTTCCTAGGCAACGCAGAAAGGTGGGTGGTTCGGGAAACAGTGACGTCAGCTCGGGCCATCTCGTAAGAAGGCCACCCCGAAGATGGTGACGCGAGAGTACTTACTGGCCCGGTATCCTTGGCGATATCAGGGCGTTTTGTGCATGCGACATTTCCGCGGGGTAGGCAAGGGGTGTGTACAGAAAGGGGGATCAGACTGGTCTTACCAAAGAGTTGGCCAAAATAAAATGGTCGGTCGAGAAGTCAGGGTAGTGGGTGCGTGTGTCTTTTGCAGTGTCGTGTATGCATGACGTGGCTGGCTGCGGGCCACGTGTATGAAGAGAAGGGGAGAGAATTTCCGTAGAAACATAATGGTTATATGGCCACACGACTTAGAGCTGGGGGAGATTCCTTTTATGTTGATATTTTTGGATAGTGTGTATGTATTGATTTTTCTCATTTTTGTTGCAAGACAATCTTGCGTGCGTTCTCTGGTGTAAATAGGCTTTTTGAGGGCCGATATTTGCCCCTGGTTTAAATGGAAAATTATTGAGACTTTCATCTCCCTTTAATGTTAAGTTTTTTGCTAATGCAGGGCAAATTTTCTTCGAGTGGGGGGAATTTGTCAAGGAGCGTGAAACCCCTCGCAAAGGCATTAGACGCTTGGGGGCAAAGGGGCGTTGTTCGTAGTATACAAATAGGTATTTGACCAATTAACCAGGGGAAACCCTTACCCATCGCACACGGCCGAACTGTGTGAAGGAGGCCAAAGTGGTCAGATGACAGATGAAAACCCAGGAGAGAGTTCGACCTGCCCAGTGGCGAAAGGGGGAAGGGATGTAACCACTACGACCTCGGCGCTCCAAGGGCACTAAATGCCAGTCAGCGAGGTTCTTTGTAAACAGTCAGGGAAGAGCAGGAGTCTTGGATTCGTCAGATGGTATTGCCGTGGGTCATGTGTTGTTCTTGTCAGGCTGGTTGAATGCGTGTGGAGGTTTAGTAGCCCTCCTTAAGATAATTACTGTGTTAAGTGATCACCGAAGTCGGCAGGGAAAATTTTGATGTCCATCTGGTGCTAAGTGTTGTTTGCTAATCACTTAGGTAGGGATGTGTGTAAATGCTGATGTGTGGGAGAATTTTAGCGAATGGAGAATTCAGGGTACTTGTGAACTAGGGGGTTTTTAGAAGCAGCAGGGCAAAGGCATGGCCCGAAGGGGGATCCTTTGTTTCCATCCCAATATAAACTGAGGGAGAACAACGTGAGTGGAGAACAACACCAAAGGGGAAAAGAGAGAGGAAGGCAGAGGAGAGAGAGAGAGAGAGAGAAGGCAGAGGAGAGAGGAGAGAGAGAGAGAGGGGAGAGAGAGAGAGAGATAGAGAGAGAAGGAGGAGTGAGCAGGACAAAAAAGGGGCGAGAGAAACGTGGTCTGGGAGATAGAAGAGACGCAAGGTCTTAGAGTTAAGACAAGCTGGGAAGGGGAAAGGGAAATAAGTTTTGAAGCCCAGAGGGGGGGTGAAGACAGACAAACTGAATTTGAACCCAGAGGTGGGTGAAGAAGACGAAGAAGAAGAGTTCTACGTCGAGATCCCAGAGACGACCCGAAGAAACCCCGTCCTGAGCCTGGAGCCAGTTTAACCAAGGGCATCACCATCAAGCAGTGCTGAAGAAGACGTTTAAGAGACTTTTTTTTCAGAACTGTGGTGTGGTGTGAAAGCGTGGTTGTGTGGGGTGAAAACCTGGCCAGGTAAGAAGTCATTTATTATAACCCGGGATTAGGAAGTATTGATCTTTTATGTTCTGATATTTCATTGTGTGTGATTTGATTGTTCATGATTAATTAGAAGTAGCATAGAAATTGTATTTCTTGTTCTCAGTCGTGTTAGGAGAGAGACGAATGCGTGACATCCCATTCCCAGAGAGAGGCGAATGTTTGATGGGCGCATGAGTGTGCATATGCGTGTATGAGTGCAAAGATAACCTTGGTGTGTCAAGCCTGACTAATAATACATCAACTTAGTGCACTTAAGCAATACCATCACGATTTCCCCCGTCCTGGACAGAGGGTTACGAGAATAGAACCCGGAAAGCTGGCGATAATTGAGCGACCGCCAAACAATGGCCCAAGGAATCTCAGCCACGCCAGCAATGCCCACTGTGTCAATACGGAAGATAGATAGTACGACACTCCCGGCGGTTCGAGACCGTCCGGTATAAAGACGCTTGATCGTCTGCACACACGAACCTGTCCAAACAAACGCGGCTTTCTGTGTCTGAAAATGGTAACTTACAGTCAAGGGGTGGGGGTGGGGGGGTCTGGGAAGAGGGTGGGAGGGGGGAGCTTGGGTAAGAGAGAGAGAGAGAGAGAGAGAGAGAGAGAGAGAAAAGAGAGAGAGCGAGAGAGAGAGAGAGAGGTGCGTGCCTTATGGGAATTAGCTGGCGAAAGCGAAACCTGGGGTATCACCTGCTTGTAGAAAAATCATGTTTCCTTACCCTGCCATTCACTTCACTCCCCACCCCCCTTCTGCTCATCCACCCACCACACTCAAGTGTACTGGTAAGTGCAGACGGTAGGATCGAGAATGTTATGAATGCATCTTCTTATTCACTATAACTCTAGTATTTGTTTTACATTTTGTACGTACAGGTTCTTCATGTTTTGATGAAATATCCAAACATACATTTTCTACCACCCCCACCACCCCCCTCCCTTTCCCATTCCCTTCCGGGTCTCCTCTACGTCCTTCTGCATCTGCCGTCCACACCCCCTCCCCCCTCCCCCACTTGTTCTCCCTGAGACGTCCACAGCCTCTCCCCACTCCCACACACACAAGTAAGAACACTCCTATAAACGCACCCACAGGTACTGATAAACGTTTCTAAATACATCATTGTTGATTTTAGATACTATTAGATGCTTGGCCATAATGTCATAATCTATGGGTTTCTTTCTTTCCGTTATTTTTATTTCAAATCATATTGAATGCTTTTGCCATGCTATACTCTAGAGAGAATAAGTGACAGTTAAAGACAGGTAGAGAAAGAATGACATATGTATGGAGAGAGAGAGAGGGGGGGGGGGGGGGCGCGGAGGGGGGAGGGGGGGGGAAGGAGGGAAGGAGGGAGCGAGGAAGGGCAGGGTACAGAGTGGGGCAGTGGTGGCTGAGGGAATGGAAGAGGAGGGAAAGAGAAAATACTGCGCCGACATGATTTTCAGATTATGAATACCTTTCCCCGCCCTTTAACACACACACACACACACACACACACACACACACACACACACACACACACACAACACACACACACACACACACACACACACATACACACACACCACACCACACCACACACCACACCATACCACACAACACACAAACACTCACGCACGCGCGCGCGCACGCACACAACACACACACACACACACACACACACACACACACACACACACGCACACGCACACACATATACACACATGCACGCGTGCGCATGCACACACACACACACACACACACACACACACACACACACACACACACACACACACACCTTCCCTCATCCTTTCTACCCCATCCTCCCCCCTCCCCCCATCCCTCACCCCACTCTGCTCAACAACAGAGGAATATGTGTGTAGGTTTAGGCAAACTTGGTCATTTAACAGCTTTGGCGTCATCGCTCGTGACGAGAGCATTGATACGACAACGTCCCGCAGACGTCAATCAGTCACGGCTCAAGCATTGGCTTGACAGTCATATTTTGACGGCATCGAACACAACAGCTGTTTTTACCCGTACATGAATGACGTATTAGCTTCAGAGGGTGTTGTTGTGTGCGAGGCAGGTAGGCAGACAGGTGACCAGATAAGTAGATAGGTGAATGGATGAATGGAAGGATAGATAGATAGATAGATAGATAGATAGATAGATAGATAGATAGATAGAGAGAGAGAGAGAGAGAGAGAGAGAGAGAGAGAGAGAGAGAGAGAGAGAGTGCTAATAAAGCTGACTTCATACGGACTGCTAATAAAGCCGACCTCAGAGAGAGTGCTAATATAAAACCGACCTTAGGGAAAGTGCTAATAAAGTTGACTTCATACGGACTGTTAACAAAGCCGACCTTAGAGAGAGTGCTAATATAAAGCCGAACTTAGGGAGAGTGCTAATATAAAGCCGACCTTAGGGACAGTGCTAATAAAGTTGACTTCATACGGACTGCTAACAAAGCCGAGCTTAGAGAGAGTGCTAATATAAAGCCGACCTTAGGGAAAGTGCTAATATAAAACCGACCTTAGGGACAGTGCTAATAAAGTTGACTTAATATAGACTGCTAGTAAAGCCGACCTTAGGGAGAGTGCTAATATAAAGCCGACCTTAGGGAGAGTGCTAATATAAAGCCGACCTTAGGGAGAGTGCTAATATAAAGCCGACCTTAGGGACAGTGCTAATATAAAGCCGACCTTAGGGAGAGTGCTAATATAAAACCGACCTTAGGGAGAGTGCTAATAAAGTTGACTTAATACAGACTGCTAGTAAAGCCGACCTTAGGGAGAGTGCTAATATAAAGCCGACCTTAGGGAGAGTGCTAATAAAAGCCGACCTTAGGGAGAGTGCTAATATAAAGCCGACCTTAGGGACAGTGCTAATATAAAGCCGACCTTAGGGAGAGTGCTAATATAAAACCGACCTTAGGGACAGTGCTAATAAAGTTGACTTAATATAGACTGCTAGTAAAGCCGACCTTAGGGAGAGTGCTAATATAAAGCCGACCTTAGGGAGAGTGCTAATATAAAGCCGACCTTAGGGAGAGTGCTAATATAAAGCCGACCTTAGGGAGAGTGCTAATATAAAGCCGACCTTAGGGAGAGTGCTAATATAAAGCCGACCCTAGGGAGAGTGCTAATAAAGCCGACCCTAGGGAGAGTGCTAATAAAGCCGACCCTAGGGAGAGTGCTAATAAAGCCGACCCTAGGGAGAGTGCTAATAAAGCCGACCCCAGGGAGAGTGCTAATAAAGCCGACCCTAGGGAGAGTGCTAATAAAGCACTGTTGTCTTCATCGTCGTTCGTGAGGGCCTCTGCATGATCCGAGTATTGTCAACGATTTCAGCTGATGTTTTTTTTTTTTTCTGCCATATCATACACTTTCCTGTTTGATGTTGTTTTTTCTGCCATATCATACACTTTCCTGCTTGATGTTGTTTTTTCTTCTGCCATATCATACATTTTCCTGTTTTTTCTTCTGCCATATTATACACTTTCCTGTTTGATGTTGTTTCTTCTGCCATATCATACACTTTCCTGTTTGATGTTTTTTTTTGCTGCCATATCATACACTTTCCTGTTTGATGTTGTTTTTTCTTCTGCCATATCATACACTTTCCTGTTTGATGTTGTTTTTTTCTGCCATATCATACACTTTCCTGTTTGATGTTGTTTCTTCAGCCATATCATACACTTTCCTGTTTGATGTTGTTGTTTTTCTGCCATATCACACACTTTCCTGTTTGATGCTGTTTATTATATCATATCATGCACTTTCCTGTTTGATGTTGTTTTCTGCCATATCATACACTTTCCTGTTTGATGTTGTTTCTTCAGCCATATCATACACTTTCCTGTTTGATGTTTTCTGCCATATCATACACTTTCCTGTTTGATGTTGTTGTTTTTTTGCAATATCATACACTTTCCTGTTTGATGTTGTTTCTTCAGCCATATCATACACTTTCCTGTTTGATGTTGTTTCTTCTGTCATATCATACACCTTCCTGTTTGATGTTGTTTTTCTGCCATATCATACACTTTCCTGTTTGATGTTTGTTTTTTTTCTGCCATATCATACACTTTCCTGTTTGATGTTGTTTTTTCTGCCATATCATACACTTTCCTGTTTGATGTGTTTTTTTTTTCTTCTGTCATATCATACACTTTCCTGTTTGATGTTGTTTTTTTTTCCTGCCATATCATACACTTTCCTGTTTAATGTTGTTTCTTCTGCCATATCATACACTTTTCTGTTTGATGTTGTTTTTTTTCTGCCATATCATACACTTTCCTGTTTGATGTTGTTTTTTTCTGCCATATCATACACTTTCCTGTTTGATGTTGTTGTTTTTCTGCCATATCATACACTTTCCTGTTTGATGTTGTTTTTTTTCTGCCATATCATACACTTTCCTGTTTGATGTTGTTTTTTTCTGCCATATCATACACTTTCCACTTTCCCGAAATGCGCTTGTTATCACGCTCACAAATTTGTTTTTCAAGAAAAGGGTAGTGGGGGTGGTGGGGGGTGGGGGGTGGGATAGGGATCCTGAATCTCTAAAGTACCATTCCTTCCTTTGCTCCCTCCTCCCCCTCTCACTCACTTCTTCCTCTCCTTTTCTGGATCCATAACTAGATTCCAAATCGTGCTATGGCATTGCCACGGGGGCCCTAACGGGTCAGTAGGCGAAAACACGGCAATAACACACATAGGGACTCAGACCATGGTTTG
>CM031597.1:53230959-53238459 GCA_018398815.1 Conus ventricosus | reverse complement strand
AGATCGACATGTTTTGGGTTTTACTTTGTACGTATTAAGTTCAATCTGACGTTTGTTCACCTAATGACGTACGCACAAATTACGTGATGAATCCGGAGGTCTTTTTAAAGTACATGTACTGACAAAGCGGATGGTAGCAGAAGCTTTCAGAAAATGTCTGTTTTAATATTCCGAGCATTGTGATTGGCTAAACACGTTGAATGTTCTGGGCACTGTGACTGGTTAAACCACGTTGAATGTTCCGATCACTGTGATCGGCTAAAACACGTTGAATGTTCCGATCACTGTGATCGGCTAGAACACGTTGAATGTTCAGATCACTGTGATCGGCTAAAACACGTTGAATGTTCCGATCACTGTGATCGGCTAAAACACGTTGAATGTTCATATCCCTGTGATCGGCTAAAACACGTTGAATGTCCGATCACTGTGATCGGCTAAAACACGTTGAATGTTCCGATCACTGTGATTGGCTAAAACACGTTGAATGTTCCGATCACTGTGATCGGCTAAAACACGTTGAATGTTCCGATCACTGTGATTGGCTAAAACACGTTGAATGTTCCGAGCGCTGTGATCGGCTAAAACATGAGCTAGTTCTCGATGCTTCAAATAAGTTTCCTGCATTTTAACTGGCCGTGCGGCGTCATGATTCATGGGCATTTTAGAAAATTCCGTGATTGTCGATTGGCTGAGCCACACCAGATTTCATGAACTTTTAATCTGATTATCTGTAAAATAACCGGGCTTTGCGGAGTTCAGGAACAACCTATGAAGAGGTTGAAAGTGTCTGACAAGGACACATTGTCGCTTCGGGACCGTGGTCATTCAGAATTGATGTGTGAACCTTCTACTCGAACTAAATACTTTGATCTTGTTAATAGAGTCGTCCTTTTCTCTGACCGGATCAAATCTCAGAGGGATCAGAACCAGCTTCTGTTAACTTGCCTTTTCTCAGCGCTTCAACCTCTCTGGAATATCAAAGAACAGAGCTTTGACTCGCCTTCGTCGTAACAGTGCGTGCGCACGCGCGCGCGCGCGCGCGCGCGCGTGTGTGTGTGTGTGTGTGTGTGTGTGTGTGTGTGTGTGTGTGTGGATTTGTGTGTGTGTATGTGTGTGTGTGTGTGTGTGTGTGTGTGTGTGTGTGTGTGTGTGTGTGTGTGTGTGTTTGAGGATGCTCGCACAAACTCATGCAAAAAAATAAAAACATTCATTGAGAGATTTAGATATTGTGATGGATTGCTGGTGCTTTCAAATCAGCTGAGATGCATGACTCCTTTGCGTCTGAACTCGGCGAAGTTGACGTGAAGCTACAACCGACCTCACATTCTCTCAGACCTGAAAGAAATACTCTGACGTTATGAGTATTGGACAGGCCGACGTTACACACACACACTCACACACACACACACACACACACACACACACCACACACACACACACACACACACACACAGAGAGAGAGAGAGAGAGAGAGAGAGAGAGGGGAGAGAGAGAGAGAGAGGAGAGAGAGAGGGGAGAGAGAGAGAGAGAGAGAGAGAGAGAACGAATTTGAACAGTAAGGCTTCGCAAAATGGTACACACACACACACACACACACACACACACACACACACACCACACACACACACACAGAGACACACACACAGACACACACACACACACACACACACATACACACACACACACATATACACACACGCCCGCGCGCGCGCACGCACACGCACATACACACACGCACATACACACACGCACACACACACCACACACACACACACACACACACACACACACACACACACACACGCACGCACACACACACACACACACATACACACACTCATACACACAGACACACACGCACGCACGCACGCACGCACGCACGCACGCACGCACGGACGCACGCACACACACACACACACACACACACACACACACACACACACACACACACACACACACACACACACACACACGTGCGATCTGAACAGCAGGAGACTGCAACAGTCTGACCCACACCATTCAACACCCTGGAGTGCATTGTAAACTTGGGGACCCGTCTTCGATCATCGACCTAAACGCGTCCAGGTTTATCCCTCCCTTAAATCCGCAACAGCACGGCATTAAATGTCTCATAACACCTTTGCTTGCCTGTCACAGTTTCGTCAGGTGTTCAATTAACAGGACTGTAACACTGAGCCCCGTCATCTTACAATACCCATACATACTTTGCAGTGAGATTCCTCCCTGTTCTATTGGACGGGTCTTTTTCTCATATTGAAGGTCGATTTTTCGTCTGTTCGGAGTGTGTGTGTGTGTGTGTGTGTGTGTGTGTGTGTGTGTGTGTGTGTGTGTGTGTGTGTGTGTGTGTGTGTGTGTGTGTGTGTGTATGTCCACGCAGCGCGTGCACGCTCATCTGAGAGAGAGAGAGAGAGAGAGGAGAGAGATGAGAGAGAGAGAGAGAGAGGAGAGAGAGAGAGTGAGAGAGAGAGAGAGACACTGACACTGACACTGACACTTTTTATTGACATTGGCCTAACTAGCCCTTATGTCAAGGGGTGTACATTGTCTTCGTAAAACTTATCAAAGGCGAAAATAGAAATAATAATCAGAAACCATAGCTTCACAAATGTAGAAAAATCTTTAACACATATGTGAAAATACTGTGGCGGGCACACATACACACACACACACACGCACACACACACACACACACACACACCACACACACACACAACCACACACACACACACACACACACACACGCGCGCGCGCGCGCGCGCCCACACATTCTCACTGACATACTTACAAAAGTGTGCGTACAAAACCACATTTCAGCGTCAAAATTTTGCGTCTCAGCTTATTCGTCCAGTTTTAAACAGGGCTGGGACAGATCATCGTAAGCAGTAAATAAATAGGTATTTACCTATTGATTTGTCGAAAACGTATTAAATTAATTACTTAGTTTCTTTTTTCTGATAGAACTGGCTTCTGCTATGAACTTCGCAAGTGACTGGAGCAATTCTTCATTTTCAATGCATAACAACCCACATAAGTCATTGCGGACTGCAACATTTGTTTTGAAAACTTTACATTTACTTCTTAAATCTTTATACAACTCACAATGAAACAGAAAATGTTCTTCATTCTCTTGAATGCATGTGTTTACCTGAACAAAAGCTGCACAAATTGTGATGTTATCGCTATAGTACCATCTTTTATTATTGTTCAGACCAAAGAGTTCGGTTTCTAAATCTCACTAACATGCTCTATGCCACTTATTTGTAACTAGTAACAGATATTTTTCTGTCTGGAAAATACTTTTAAATGAATGAAACCAGAATATCTTTCATTTTCCTCAATTTTGGAGTGCCAATTTTGTTTAAAACATGATATAATACGATCTTGAATTCTGATATAAATTCCCTTTCGTTACCCACCTCTTGACAAAGCCAAACAAGACCAAACCCGTTCACAGTAAGAACATGTTTTACTTGACTGACCCAATTTGCTTTCCCTGCCTCAGACTGTGAGAGTAACATATCATAAGCTTGTCTGCATAGCCGGGTTGAAGAAAGTCGTATCAACTTTATCCAGTATTTAATGCATTTTATATAAGTCACAATAAAGAGAGCATATCTCCCAGTTTCCCATAAGCTAAGGTATTTGAAGAATGAATTGGAACACTCAGAAATCTTTTAATAGCAAAAGTATGAACTCTTTCCATATAAATATGTTCTGAAAGCCCCCAAATTTCCTCTGCAGCAAAGGTATCATGGGTTTGTACTTGAGTGTCAAACAATTTTCCAAAAAATGGAGAAATCCAATTGATCTCCAACTTCCTCATTATTCAGAATTTCTTCTACAACTTCCCTTTTTTTTCCCTTTCTAACACAATTCATGCCATCCAGTATTTAAACTTAATTTGGTTGTAAATACCATCCCTAAGTACTTGTATGCATTTGTAACTTAACTACCAAGTTGCCCATACCGCCATATTTCCTGTAGTAAAGGTGAACCTCCCTTACGAAACACCATATATTAGTTTTTTTACAAGATTGACAGTCAGTTGTAATTAATCTGGCCTCTTTCCAATGCGGTTAGTTGATTTCCTAGCAACCACTAACCAGAGCTGAAAGAAAATCATTCAACTGCAAAAAACACAAAAATATTTCAGGAGTCCAGCACAAAAGTTGGATTCCATGTCTTTCCCATTATTCAAACATTTTCAAATGGCTAGTTCATTAATAAAAAACGCAAACAACTGGGACACAACAGACATCCTAGTTTTAACACCACGAGGACCACCAAAATAAATTCAGAATAATTAAACATTAATCACGTACACAAGCAAGGACAAATCATAAACACCACCCTCAGGAGCAAAGTACAATTTTCCCTTTTATACCAGACTTACCTAAGTACATGCCATAATAAGTTTCTGGTTCACAAGTCGAAAGGCCCTTCTTAAAATCAACAAAGGCCACGTACCAGACAAGGAAATTTTTTCATACGATATATTCTGACAGTGCATACAGAGAAAATATATGATCCACTGTACTAAAACCTGGCCTAAATCCTGATTAGTACCTCATCATTTTTTCCTTTCTCTCACAGCAGCCCCAAATGGTAAACATCCTGAGATAGAGAGAGAGAGAGAGAGAGAGAGAGAGAGAGAGAGAGAGAGAGAGAGAGAGAGAGAGTGAGAGTGTGTGTGTGCGTGCACATGCTTGCGAGTGTGTGAGTTGTGTGTGTTAGTGCGCGGCGCGAGCGTGCGCGCGTGCGCGCTCATGTATGTGTGTGTGCGTGTGTGAGAGTGTGTGTGTGTGTGTGTGTGTATGTTGTGTATGGTGTGTGTGTGTGTGTGAGTGTGTGTTGTGTGTTTGTGTGTGTGTGTGGAGTGTGTGTGGTGCATGTGCAGTGTGGTGTTTGTGTATCTGTGTGTGTGTGTTGAGATGTGCGCGCGCGCTAATTGTGTGCGTGCGTGCGTGCGTGCGTGGGGCGTGCTGTGTGTGTGTGTGTTGTGGTTGGTGGTGTGTGTGGGGTTGTGGTGTGGGCGTGCGGTGGTGTGGGGTTGGTGGGTGCCCCGCGCGAGCGAGTGCGTGCTCGGCGTGTTTGGCGTGCGTGGGTATTGCGTGTGTGTGTGTGGGAGGTTTGGCTCGCGCGCCGTGCCGCGTGCGTGTGTGTTTTGGTGTGTGTGTGTGTGTGGGGTGTGTTTTGGTTGGTGTGGGTGTGTGTGTGTGTGTGTGTACGTGTGTGCGTGGTGCGTGCGGCGGCGTGTGTTGTTTGACAGGAAAAGTTGTTTTCAAATTTCCTTTCAGTAGACACAATGCTCTTTAAATTTTTTTAATCACCAATTCCAGTAATAATGACGCCTTAGAATTCAATGGTACACAAGGAAAATTTTGCTCTTTGAAAATATTTTGACAAAAATTTTTTTGGAGTCTAGTTTTAAGTGATACAGAAATATCTTAAGGCCGGGTTTTCCTGCATCTCCCAAAATACCCCAAACGGCAAGTACATAAAATAGTTCTTACATTTGTAACCCAGTTCTTTCCTCCAGACCTATCTTGCATATACATACATGTTATAACACTGTTTGGAGTATGTGTCATTGCCAGATGCAGAATTCTGCGCCAGTATTTCACAAGATTAATGTTTGTATCTATAAAAATAGGAAATCTGTCACATTCTGCAAGTGGTATTTCATTTCTGACCGTCCTTTCAACCGCTAATATCATTTTACAAACCTCCATCTATACTTTTTCAATAGTATCATACTGTTTATAGCCCCATAGTCCAGACCCATACAACAAAATAGGCTTGATTTTTATATCAAAGATATGAAGGATAGTACTGGCGGGAAGACATTTTAATTTTAGATGTAATCTTTTATCCCCTGTAAGTGCTCGAAGGGCTTCGCCACTTAAATTTTCAACACAACTGGTCCAGTTTAAGGTTGAAGAGAATACTACACCAAGATAATTACACAAAGAGCCTGTCTCTATTTGCTGACCGTTAAAATACCATCTCTCGGACTTTTTGATAAAGCCACCATTTTTGAAGACGACCATTTTAGTTTTGTCCATAGTTACCGAGAGACCTCATTTTCTGCAATAGTTTCTAAACAGTCTATTTTCTTTGAAGATCAGGGATAGAATCTGATACTAGAACAATATCATCAGCATACATCACTGAAAAAATGCCTAGTGAATCAACGAAAACATTTACTCCATGTGTATCACAGTGTATTAAATCATACTGAAGCTCGGACAGAAACATAGAAAACAAGAGAGACTTAAAATACACCCTTATTTGACAGCAGTGACGTATTCACATTTACACGGAATTTCTACTAATATAGCAAACACGAACAGGTCCATTTTCATCAGAGTTTACGCCAGGATTTTTAAAGAGTTCGTTTGAAGATTTCTACTGAGACACAGATCTTAAGCTTACGTTTTCATTAGAAATGATATTTTGGTTAGTTTGATAATATTCATCATCAGTACTGTTAGCACTTTCTTTAAATTGTCTGTTAATGTTGGAAAAACACATTCGTAAGTCCAGAGAAGTTTCTCTCCTTAGCCGTGGTACATGCTGTCGCCGGCCCATCATTTCTGCCCCTGCCTTTCTTTCAATTGCCAAGTATCAGAGTCAAAAACGTAAGCCTTTCCTTCTATAAGTCTTTCTTTATATAACCAGAGTGTCCAGTCTCAGTTGTGCTCTTTTTCCTTCTTGCGTGTTTATAGGAAAGGTAGTAGCTTACGGCGCCGCTCCCTCACCCTGGGGGTAAAGTCTTCAGATACAAATAAATCAGGACTGTCTTTGAGTTTCCCTCGTGCAAACAAAACCGTTTTGTTTGTTTGTTTGTTTTTTAATCGATTGAAAAGTACCATGATCGGCTGGCCTGGTCGGAAGCGGGTGACTCTCTAAGTGAGGAACAATGACTGGATTCAGCATCTTACGGATGTCCGGGTCACCTACAGTCTACCCTGCACGGCAACGAATTTCAGCTTGCAGACATGGGTGAAACATCCCTAGTCGATAACTGATCCCCCATCACGTGGAACTGTTGGCCGGATGGTCCTGGGTATGAAGGCTATACTCCACGGCCTGTACGCTATACTTTACGTTGGGCTAATGCGTAGGTCAGACATCTGCTAAGTCGTGGCCACAAGACCCTTTTTGTAATTCTCTCCTCTTAGTCATCAATTCATTTATCCAGCAGCCTTAAATCATGCGCAGTGTGGTCTCGAAACTTAACGGATGTGGTGTAGCGTTTATGGACTAGTCCGCACGCGGTGACACCTTGATGAAACTGAAACTGAAACACGGCCTTCAAACTCTTCCTGGTCGTATGGGACATGACATAGAAACCTGCTTTCTTCAGACCTGTGGATTCTTCGACATGACTTCAGATTCCAAGCTTGTCATGCCGTACAGAAACCTCCTTTCCTCAGACTAGAGGATTTTTCGCCATGACTTTAGATTCCAAGC
>CM031597.1:53207654-53225859 GCA_018398815.1 Conus ventricosus | reverse complement strand
GATCGTCAAGTCAGCATGATACTTCCTTCGCTGGTTGGAATCGACACGTGCTGTGTCACGTGTTCAAGGGTTTTTCTTTTTTGTGTGTGTGTTTGTTTTTGGTGCCGTTTGAAGAAGACAAAGCAACGCTTGATGCAGGTGTTGATTTATACTTTCGACTTTTTTTCTCAGTAATGTGGCACAGTCTATTTCATGTTCCTTTCCACTATGACAGCGGCAGACATGGATTTTGCTAAATCTGATGGAAAATGCCATGTCTGGGTTATGGCAATACTGTGACGTTGTTAACTGGTGTCTGCACTCTCCTTCTTCCTGTCACCTACTGGTTCCTCTTCTGTTGGCTCCTGTACATGTCACCCTGGGCCTGTCTCTAAAAGTCAGCCCTAAAGGCCTGTCCCCACATGTCAGCCCTGGGGCCTGCCCGGGCAATGTCAGCCCTGAGGGCCTTTCCTCTACATGCAGCCCTTAGGCCTGTCTCCTTACATGTCAGCCCGGGCCTGTCCCTTACATTCAGCCCTGAGGCCGTCCCCCCTAATTCAGCCCTGGGGCCTGTCTCAACATGCAGCCCGGGGCCCCTTTCCTCTACATGTCAGCCCGGGGCCCCTGTCCCCCCTTACATGCCCCCCCCTGGGGCCCTTTGGCCTACTGTCAGCCCTGGGGCCTTTTCCCCCACATGGAGCCCGGCCCCGGTGGCCCTGAGGCAGCCCCCTTACATTCGGGCCCCTACCCCCTTCTCCTTAAATGTAAACCCTGACCCTGTCCCCTTACAGTAAAGCCCTGAGGCCTTTTCCCTCTACATGCAGCCCTGAGGCCTGTCCTACATGTCGGGCCCTGGGGCCCGTCCCCTTAAAATGCAGCCCTGAGGCCTGTCCCCCGCATGCCAGCCCTGGGCCCGCCCACTCATGTAAACCCCAAGGGGCCTGCCCCCTCTACTGTCACCCTGAGGCCTTCCCCTAAAATGTCCCCTTGCCCCTCCCCCCTTAAATGTCGCCCTGAGGCCCTGTCCCCTAACTTTGTCACCCCCGGAGGCCGTCCCCTCCATTAAACCTAAGGCCTTTTCCCCTAACATGTCACCCTGAGGCCTTCTCTAAGTCACCCTGAGGCCTGCCCCTCTCATGCCCCCCCCGGGGAGCCTGTCCTCTCATGTCAGCCCTAATGCCCCTTCCCCTCCTTTCCTAAAAGGGCCCCCCTGACCCTGTCCCCTTAAAAGTCAGCCCTACCGTCCCCTACATTTCACCCCTGAGGCCGTCCCCTACATGTAAACCCAAGGCCTGTCCTCTACATTTCAGCCCTGGGGCCCTTCCCCTCAATGTCAGCCCTGAGGCCTGTCTCTACTTGTCACCCCGGGAGGCCTGCCCCCTTACATGCACCCCTGGGGCCTTTTCCCCCCTTACATGTAAACCCTGAGGCCCTTTCCCCTCTAAAAGTCAGCCCAAGGCCCGCCTTTCCTTTCCCCCCTTTTTAAAAGTCAGCCCTGGGGCCCTTTTCCCCCTCTACATGCCCAGCCCTGGGGCCTTTTTCCCCCTCTACATGCGGGCCTACCCAGTCCCCTTACTTTCCACCCCTGAGGCCTGTCCCTGTACATGCACCCCTGGGGCCCCTGTTTTCCGTACATGTCAGCCCCTGGGGCCCGTCCCCCTTTACATTTAAACCCGGGGGCCTGTCTCCTTAAAAGGTCGGGGCCCTGGGGGCCCTGTCCCCCTAACATGCCCACCCCTGAGGCCGGCCCTCTCATGTCAGCCCTGACCCTGTCCCCCTTCATAACAGCCCTGGGGCCCTGTCCCCCTGAATGTCAGCCCAAGGCCTGCCCTTTTTACATGTCACCCCGGGGGGGCCTGTCCCTAAAAGTCACCCTGGGGCCTGTCCCTAACAGGGTCACCCTGGGGCCTGCCCCTACATGTCGGGCCCTGAGGCCTGTCTCTACTTTCCCGGCCCCGGGCCTGACTCATGTCACCCCTTTAAAGGCCTGCCTCCATTCAGCCCTAAGCCCTGCCCTTAAAACCTGCCCAGCCCTAAAGGCCTGTCTTCTACAAGTCAGCCCTGAGGCCGTCCCCTACATGTCAGCCCTGAGGCCTGTCCCCTTAAAATGTCAGCCCGAGGCCTTTCCCTACATGCCCACCCCTGAGGCCTGCCTCTACATTCAGCCCTGGGGGCTTTCTCTTTTTGCGGGCCCTGGGGCCCCTTTCCCAAATGTCAGCCCGAGGCCTGTCCCCTTACATTTCAGCCCGGGGGGCCCTTTTCCCCCTACATGCCCACCCGGGAGCCTGTCTCTACATGCAGCCCTTGGGGCCCCGCCCCTAACATGTCCCCCTTTAGGCCTGTCTCTACATTCCCCGGGGCCTTTTCCGGCCCCCTTGGGTTCTTTGGTCACCCGAGGCCTGTCTCTACTTGCCCACCCCCAAGGCCACCCTAAAAATGTAACCCTGGGGCCTGTCCTACATTTCAGCCCTAAGGCCTGTCTTCTACATGTCGGGCCCTGAGGCCCCTTGTCCCCTTTTTACAGTCAGCCCTGGGGCCTGTCCCTGCATTGACAGTCCCGGGGCCCCCTGACCTTTCCCCTACTTCACCCCGGGAGGCCGGGCCCTCTACATGCCCATCCCGGGGCCCTTTGCCCCTTTTACATGCCCAGGGCCCTGGGCCTTTCTCTAAAATTCAGCCCTAAAGGCCTGCCCTCCCTACATGTCCGCCCTGGGGCCGGGTCCCCTAAAAGTCACCCTGGGGCCCTTTGGCCTTACATGTCAGCCCTGACCTTCTCAACATTCGGGCCTTTAAGGCCTTTTCCCCCTTACAGTCACCCCTGGGGCCCTTTCTCCTTACATGTCAGCCCGAGCCTGCCCCTTCCCCCTACCTGCCCCAAAGCCCTAAAGGCCTGCTCTCCCATGGCCCACCCCGGGGCCCCTGTCCCCTCTACATGTCAGCCCGAGGCCTTTTCTCCCCCCAAACATGTCGGGCCCTAAAGGCCTGCCTCAACATGCACACCCTAAGGCCTTTCCTCAAACATGCCCGCCCTGAGGGCCTGCCCCTAACATGTCAGCCCGAGGCCTGTCCTACATCCCAGCCCGGGGCCTGTCCCCAACATGTCAGCCCTGAGGCCGGGCCCCAAAAATGTCACCCCCGAGGCCTGTCCTACATGCCACCCGGACCTGTCCCCTTAAATTTTCGCCCTGAGGCCTGCCCTCCTTAAAATTCACCCTGGGGGCCTGCCCCTTCTACATGTCACCCCTTTGGGGCCTTCTCCTTAAATTCACCCCCGAGGCCTGTCTCCTTACATTCAGCCCTGAGGCCTGTCCCTCTACATGCCCACCCTGAGGCCTTCCCCCCAACATGCTGGCCCTGGGGCCCTTCTCCTCTACTGTCGCCCGAGGCCTGTTTTCCTTTCCCCAGTCACCCGAGGCCTGTCTTCTAAAAGCCCAGCCCTGAGCCTGTCCCCTACATGCACCCTGAGGGCCTGTCTCCTTTGTACTGTCACCCTAAAGGCCCCTCCTTTAAAAGTAAACCCTGAGGCCTGTCCCTCACATGCACCCCTTGAGGCCTGTTTCCTTCCCATGTCGGGCCCGGGGGAAAGGGGGTTTTGGGAAAATGTTTTTGGGGGGGGGGGTTTTAAGGGGGGGGGAAAGGGGGGGGGGGTTTAAAGTTATGGGGTTTAAAATTTGGGGGGGGAAAAAAGGTGGGTTAAAGTAAGGGGATGTAAAAATTAATGTTTAAATGTAAGTGGAAGGTTATTACATGTCCCCTGAGGCCTTCCTACATGTCAGCCCTGACCTGTCCCTGTACATTTTCACCCCCCTGGGGGCCTGTCTCAAAAATTCGGGCCCCTGGGGCCTGCCCTCAAAAAGTCAGCCCTGGGGCCTTTTCCCTTTTACTTTGGTCACCCCCCCTGGGGCCTGTCTCAAAAATTCCCCCCGGGGCCTGTCTTCCCCTAAAATGTAAACCCCTTGGGGGCCTTACCCCCTCTACATGTAACCCTGAGGCTGTCTCTAAAAAAATTCACCCCCGAGCCCGGTCCCTGTACATGTCACCCCGATGCCTGTCTCCTGTACTTTGTCCCCCTGGGGCCTGTCTCCTCTAAAAGTCGGGGCCCTGGGGGCCGCCCCCTTCCATGTCACCCCGGGGGGGGCCTTTGTCTCCTGTACATGTCACCCTGGGCCTGACTTCCGGGGTTTACATGTGGGGGCCCGGGACCGCTCTACATGTCAGAAATTGGGACCCTTTTGGTGTCCCTCTAAAAGTCAGCCCGACCTGCCAACGTCAGCCCTGAGGCCGTCTCTACAAGCACCCTGGGGCCTGCTCGCCAGCACCCAGGGCCTGTCCTGCATTTCAGCCCTAACCCCGTCTCTACTTTCAGCCCTGAGGCCTGTCCCTCCCTGTCACCCCCTGGGGGCCTGCCCCTTTTAAACCAGTCACCCTGGGGCCTGCCCTACATGCCCCGCCCTGGGGCCTTTTCCCCTCTACATGCACCCCCTGGGGCCCTGTCTCTACATGCCACCCCTTGGGGCCCCTGCCCTCTAAAAGGGTCACCCTTTGAGGCCGTCCCTCTACATGTCACCCCTGAGGCCTGCCCTCCTGTCCCGGGCAGCCCGGGGCCCTGTCTCTGCTGTCAGCCCCTGAGGCCTGTCTCAACAAAGCAGCCCTGGGGTTCTGCCCTTACATGTCAGCCCTTTAGGCCAAACCTCTACATTTCACCCTGAGGCCGGGCTCTAAAAGTCGCCCCTGGGGCCCCTGCCCTCTAAAATTCAGCCCTGAGGCCAAATTCTCTACATGTCACCCTGAGGGCCTGTCTCTACATGTAAACCCTGACCCTTTCTCCTCAACATGTCGCCCTGGGGCCTGTCTCTACATGTCAGCCCTTTGGGGCCCTGTCTCAAACAGGGTAAACCCTGGGGCCCCTGTCTCTAAATGTAAACCCTGGGGCCCCATGCCAACATGTCAGCCCTGGGGCCGTCTCTATGTAACATGGAAAAGGCTCCGACCAAACACTTTAGATTGTCGCAAATTTTGTTCCAAAGGCACAACATATTTCATCAAAAATTTCTTTTACGTCACAAACGAGGCGCGGGCTGCGACTAAAAACCCTTCAAAACCCAACCTGCTCAAAATCGTTTTTTTTTTTAATCTTGTTTGTGCCGAACCGTTTCAAAATTCCCTTTAATAAATTCCAAAAAAGTTGAGAGCCCCAAAACCCTTTCCCCCCACACCCTTCCCAAAACTTCCAATCCAAAAGATTTCAAAGTTGAAAAAAGGAATTTTAATTTTCATCCCCCTCCCCAAAGATACTACAATTCAACGCGATGACGAAACAAAAAGCCCATTTACAAAAGGGCGGAGCGAGAGAAAAAAAGACGCATGGGCCAGCAGCAGAGAGCCTTTTGGGAAAAATTTAACATCCATCCTTCCCCATACAGCAACCCCGGGAACGAATAAAAAGTGTTCAAACCGCACTCCCCTGGGGCCAACTTTCAATCCCCCAAACACCAATCTTAAAGAACCTGCCGACAGTCCAAAAAAAGGCTTCGCCACCGGACTTGCGGGATTTTGGCTTTTCCTTTGCCGTCAACGGTTTTCTTCCCCCTGACCGCCCCCCTTTCTTGAGCAGCCGAGACCATCCCCCAAAATTTTAAAATAAAACACCCAAGGGAGCCCCCGGTCAGCCGGGCAGGTCCCAGCACGGAAACCGTTGCGGCCCCGGGCCCTTTTGAAAAAACGACCGGTTTTTCGACCGGGGAGGCCACCCCGGTAAAATTTTTCGCTTGGGAAAACCCTTTGGGGTCCCCCGCTAAACGAAATCTTCTACCCCGGGAAGTGAGTGGGGCCCAAAAACACCCGAAATTTTGGTTATGCAATTAGATCAGAAATATGGAAAGATAATTTTTGTTGAATAACTTATCAAATTTCATGTGTATTTTTGAAAGCGAAAAATTCTCGAAAATGTTTACCCGGGCCCAAATGCCCGTAATATGTCAAAGTAAACACATTGATTGACCTATACTTTTTTACAACCCAATTTTCAGTCGTGCATTTCCCAAAAAATCCCTTTTTTTAAAAATTTTTTTCAGATGGGATCCTGTGCCCCTTTGGGGGTTGGCTTTGACATCAAATCCCATAATGTTACACCCCAAACCTGCTTTTTTAACCTGTATCTTTTGTCCCCCGGGGTAAAACATCGCATACATGACACCACACACTAATTTATTCATCATTTTGCCCTTTTTTGCCATAGATCTTATCAAACAATTTACATAAAAACAATAAAATTTCCCGGGGAAAATTTAAAAATTAACAGGTAAAGGGAAAATTTTCCCAAACTAGGATCCTGTGCAGATTACCATTGTGGCCGTTTTGACCAGAACTTCGCTACGCTGGGGTACACACAAAAGGAGACCCTTGACCTAAAGAACTGAAGAGCAAAAACTTCCAAAAACTTTTGACAAGGACCCCCAATTTTTTCCAGACTTTAAAATTTTCCTAAGTGCCCTCCCAAAGAAAGCCCCAAAACTTTTTTTCAAATTTAATTTTTTTCCACACATTTTTTTTTTTTTAAAATTTCCATCCAAAAACTTCCAAAACCCCTTACACATATCCCGTTAAAAAATTTGTGAATTTTTCTTTAATTGCCTCTGCTGAAGAGGGGGTCAAATCGTTTGGGACGTGAAGTCGTCGAGCAAATAGGTAAACCAAAAAACCCGTCCCCCTCCCATTCGGCGTGCCCAAAAATTTTGGTGGCACGGTGGATTTTTTCGATCCCCGGGTTTCCCCTTTCCCATATAGCTTGGGCTTTGGGGACAACCCATTGTCCCTCCTTCATTTCAGATGCGGGGGGTTGGGGTGGACCCAAATTTCTCCTTAAATGCAAAATTGGCCCCTAGTGTAGCTTTAAAAAATTTTCTTACAGCTTTTTACAAAACCCAAAATTAAAACTTGAATTTCGAAAAATTTTCATTTATCTTTTGTAAGTGCCCCAATATCACTTTGGATATATTTTCAGGTAGAATCGGCCCACTTTCCCAGACAAAATTTTTTTTGAAAGGTTAAAAAAAAACCGTTTTGAAAGAAGTTTTAAAGTCGTAAAAAAATTTGGGTTTGTTTTACCCGGGGAACAGCCCTAAAGAAAAAATTTGAAAATCACTAGTCCATACCGACTCAGTGAAAAAGAAAAATTTTGCATTCAAAGTACACTGCGCAATCGTAAAAAGGGTTTGTTTAATTCTTTTAGCCATTATAAGTGATTTGCTCGATTTATAATTTTTATAAAAAACTTTTTGAAAACCCACGTATAAATTCCCGGTTTCCCAAAAGGGGACAGGGTCAAATTTGCTCCTATGACAAACACAAGGTAAATTTGCAATGGCCCCTTTTCCTTTCTTTTGTACAAAGCACAGGGCGAACCCCTTTGGGGTTTGAAAGAACACTTGATTGCCTATATAGAGAGGAAAACCTTGCGCCGAACGCGAGCGGGGAAGAGGCAAAGTTTCCCGCAGAGCGAGAGGACAAAAGCCTTGCTGCCGAATGCGAGCGCGAAGGGGCAAAGCTTGCCGCAGAACGTAGGACAAAAGACTTGCGCCAAACCGCAAAAAAAAGGCCCAAAGCTTGCCGAAAGGCGAAAAAAAAAAAGGGACTTCCCTGCCGAACGCGACGCGAACGGAAAAAAAAACATTGGAGTTTTGAGCTGGAAAAAAGGGACCCTTGGCCCAACCCCGCTAATTTGCAGCTCGGCAAAAAAACGCCCCCCCATGGGGAAGCAATCCAAAAGGCCAAAAAGCCTTTTTTTTGGGAACGCGGGGGAAAACGAGGCGTCCCTTTTCCATTTGAACGAAATCCGCACGCTAAAAAAGGAGTGGGGAAATAAAATGGGGTATTGATTGGTACCTTTACGAAGGTGGGGGCAAGAAGGCCAACATTCAAAATACCGGTTGGGGATGTGCTGACAACAATATTTTTAAAAAAATGTGCTACAAAAAAACGTAGTCAACGAACCGGTTCCCTTCGCCAAAAGTTTCGCAGCCCCAAAACCGCGTGATGGCGAAGAAAATAGTGCTCCCGGGGAACGCCCTCGCCCAAAAGTTAAGAGGGGGTCGAGTTTGTAAAAAAAAATGACCCCAGTTTTAAAAAAGAGATGTTGTCAGGGAAAAAGGGTTCTTAAGCCCCCTCCCAAGGGAAAAGGGCAAGATTTATCCAAGAGAAAGCTCCACCCGGCAAGAAGGAATTTTGGGTTTGCAGCAGAACTCTTCGAATAAAGCCCTGGGCTTGCAGAAAAAAAGTTTTAACAATGGGAAAGGGATCAACACGAATCTCAAACCCACAGAACCAGAAAAAGGAAACCCAAAACAGACCAGCGAAACAACTCACAGAGAGATGGCAAAACCCGTGAGAACCCAATTCCCCCCTTTGGAAATCTGAGGGAAAAACCCAAACTACCGAAGCTCCCAGGGGCCCCCCCCAAGATTCCATCAGGTCAAAAGGAAGGATGCTACAAAGGGCCGGAGGACCAAAAATTCATTGGGGACTCCCGGGGCAATGAACAAAACCCGGGATCATAGAGTACGGGTTCCGAAAAAAACACACAGGCACAGTCCAGGTTCTATAAAAGGGGCCCCCGGGAAACCCAAGAACTCCGCTCTGTAAAGGGGGAAAAGGAACGAAGACTGAAGGAGGGGGGGAAAAACCGGGCCCCCCCAAAACCCCAAGTAAAAAAAAATTTGGTGCCAGCGAAATGAAACCCCCGGGTCGAAGCAAATTTGGGCCTTAACAAACAACATGACGGCAAACCTCCCAAAAAGCATCGTAAAAACGGGAAACGCCAAACACAGTGAAAGGTAAAGTAGGGGTGGGAAAGAGGGAGGGAAACCCGGGGCCAAACTTGATGGAAACAAAAAAAGGACGCGACATGAGAAGCAAGAAAAACGAAATGGGCCCAAACCCCAAAATACATAAATTTGGGGGAAAGAAGGGGGGAAAACCCCTGGAAAACCCCAAAAATCCTCCAGCAAAGGGAAAAGGGAAGAAAAAGCCCCCGGGCAGCTTTTGAAGATCCTGGAACATCGCGGAAGGGAAACAAAATCGTGCTTAAGCCCAAGCAATCATTTGGCAACAGTAAACCCCCAATCACAGTTGAAAGAAAAAAAAGAAAGATAAAAGTCTGGCAAAGTACGTGACGTGCATTTAAGGGAATCGAGGGGCACAAACCCGAATGGGGGCCACGCCCTTGCTACAACAAGAAAAGGGGAGTGCTTTTTTAAAAGGGGTAAATGCACGGTCAGGGGAACATGGAACCAAAACGGGGGCCCAAAGGCAAGAAAAAGACACCTTAGGGAAATTTAGCACATGACGTTCCCATGTCCGGGACATTTTGGGAAAATGAAAAGTAAAAAGGACGGGGAAAATTACCGGGTTTTTTTTAAATTTGGCCGGGTTTTGATGCAATTTTTTGGGAGTTTTTTGAACCCTCATGCGACCCTTTCAAAAAATTTGTGAGCCGGGAAGCTAGGAAAAAAAAACCGCACAGCAGTGCCAGGGGTAAGGGGCCCTTTTTCCCAAACCCAGGTAGCGTTGATATCGTTGGGCCATTCAGCCCCCCCACCTCATGGGCAACAGATACTGTTAAAACCATGAAAAAGATTATCCCAACAAATATGCAGAAGCAGCTGCAAATTCCAAAGGGTAAAACCCCGAAAACAGCCCCAAAAGGGCACAAACGAGATGTGGACTAGATTTGGGCATTACACGAGAAAACATCAGCGCCCAGGGACCACAGTTCATCCAGATTGATGAAAAAAATTTGAACGTCAAATTGAGAAATAAAAGGATCCCAAAAAACCCCATACCGGGGCTCAAGGAAATGGCCTGGTGGAGAAGTTAAAGGGGACATCAAAAAAATGTTTCCCAAAATTTGTCGGGGATCAGCCTACAGAATGGGATGGGTTCATCGGCCAAGTTAAATTTGCATATCCCGGGGGGGGGACCACAAGATTTTAACGCAGTTTTTCGCCCTTTGAACTACTTTTTGGAAGGACAGTTAAGGGACCCCTAAAAAATACTGAAAAAGGTTTTTTTTGGGAAAAGAAGAAAACCCCGAAGGTAAAGCCCCCCGCAGAGTTAAAAAAAAAGATTTTTCGCAAAAAAGAAAAGGGAAAAAAACTTGCAATCGCAGCCGAAAGCCAGAAGGGAACCAAGAAAAAGTTAAAAGGGAAAACATTCAACAAGAAGGGGCCCACGGGGCTACGCTCAAAAAAAGGGGGATAGAGTTTAGTGTTGCAAACCCGATAACACAAAGACTACAGCTCTCTTTAAGGGCCCAAATTTTTGCAACAAAAAGTCAACAGGGTTTACTACCGAAAATTAGAAGGGGAAAAAAAAATAAAAAATAAACATGATCAAAAAATACCAGAAAGGGGGGGCTCCTCGCTGGGCACTGGGAACTTAGCAACCCCTCGTTTTCCCCCCCGCGTCCCCCCCCTACCAGGAAAAGAACATAGGCGCAGATTTCATGTCCCCGGAAACCACTGAGATCCCCGAATTTTAAAAAGCAAAAAAACCATAAAATTTTGGGGACCCAAAACAGGGTTTTTAAAGTGGGAAAAGTTGAATAATTAAAAGTAAGTACCTTTTTAAAAATAGAAAGTTTTTTAGAGAAAAGACAGTCCAAAAAATAAACGGGAACCAAAAAATAGATTTTTTTCTTTCATAAAAAGGAAAGTGAAATTCGGTTAAATTTGGGGGGCGGCCCTTTTTAAACTACGTAATTAAAAGGGAAAAGTTTTTGACAATTATACTTGGGAAACGCATCACCTTTTTCCCCAAAAAGGGGGGAGAATTTGGGGTCCCGTTACCCCAAAAGAAAGTATTCCCGACGGGAACGAATTTTAAGAAAGGGACATGAAATTTTTTTTTGTCCCCTCATGGGACAGTTGGGGGGTTTTAAAGGGGAACACCAAAGTTGGGGGGCAATTAGGCACCCCCTCACAGGGTAGATGGGGGCTTAATTGATGTCGGGTCCATCTTTTCATTCCTTTAAGTCTTTTTTGGGGCTTAACAGAGCACAAAAAAGAGTGTGGGAGTACACCAAGAAGGCATCGGTGGTCACTTGGAATCAAAGAGGAAGAGTTTGGTCTAGTTAAAGCCGGGGCCATCCTTTTCACCAAATTTTCAGTGACCTTTGGGCAGGTTAGGAACACATGTCTCGGGCAGATCCCCCTCCCAAAACCCGGAAGGGGAGGGGCTTCATTTTTCCCCCCAACCCAAAAAGGGGCCGTTTGCCTATGAAAAAAAAACTTAGGCCCCGCTTGGGTTTTGATATGTGCTGTTCATTTTTTAAAACCCAAAAACAGTAGAGAAACCCCAAACCCGGGCCCCTTTCGCTTCCTTTTGATTTCCCAAGCAGACCTTTTGGCTGGACTAAGGGATAGAAAACGTTTTGGAAAAACGGGGGCAGCCGAAGTAAAGGGGAAAAATTTTTACGTCAAGGTTATCAAAGTATATGATGCAAATTTTTCGTGCTTGTAAAACACAAACTGTCAAGTTTATCGACAAGGGAGAAAATATCAAGTTTTTATATATTAAAGCCGGGGTTTGAATTTACGGTGTTATTAAAAAAAAAATTTATTGCTTAACTGCATTCATTAATCGAAGAAGCTAAGGTTTTGGGCTTTAGCCTATTAAAAATTTTTTTTTTTTTTGATTAAAAGAGGGTTTAAGGAAACCCCGATTAAATCTTAAAAACGGGATATTTGTAAAAATGGTAAGGCCCAAAAACCTAAAAACTTTTGAATTTCCCTCAAACTTGGGTTCCCCGGCACAACAAATTCAACATTAATTCTTTTCCCTCCCCCCTCCCAAGGGGGCCCGGGGTGCGAAAGTCCCCCCCCTTTTTTTCGGAAACAACCCCTCTCCTCGGTTATTTTTATCTTTTTGTGCCCAAACAGATTCAATATGTCCCCAAAAAAACATTCTTCATTTAAGTTGAGAGTTCCTATTCCCCTGAAAACCCGCATCCTTCGGAAACTTTTCCAATACTAAATTTTTTTTTCAAAGGGGGTCAAAGGGAAATTTATTTTTCAACGCACCCCCCCAAAAAACACTTCATGGGGCCCCAAGACGAAACTAAAAATCAGTTACTGAAGCGGAGCGGGGAAGAAAAGAAACGCATCGCCCCGCACAGAGAGCGTTTTGGAAATTACATCCATCCTTGCCCATAAAGCAAGCCCGGAAAGAATAAAAAGTGTTTTAACGCACTCTCTGGGGCCGACGTGCCCAAACGCCAACACCAAGTCTTGAAAGAACCTGCCGACATTTCCCGAATAGGGTTCGTCCCGCCGGCCCTTTCGGAAACTGGCTTCCCCTGCCGTTTAACGGTTTTTTTCCCGCGACTCGCCTTCCCCTTTTTTTGCAGCCGCGACCATCACCCAACTTTAGTATACACCCAAGGGGGCTCCGGTCAGCCTGGCAGGTCCCAGCACGGCCCCCTTGCGGCGCCGGGGCCCTTTTAAAACCCAAAGCCCCTGTTTGGCTGACCGGGAGGCCACCGGTGCATTCGGTTGGAGAACCCCTTTGGGGGCCCCGCTCATCGCATCCCTTTTACCCCTGTGGTGAGTTGGCAAAACACTCCGAAATTTTTTATCATTAGTCAGAAAATGGAAAAAATAATTTTTTGTTTAAAAACTTATCGAATTCCCTGTGTAGTTTTTTATATGGGGAAATTTTCGCAATGTTTTTCAGGGCCATGCCCCCAATATGTCTAGTAAAAACACATTGATTTAGCCTAAACTTTTACAATCTTTCAGTCTGCATTTCAAATAATACTTAATTTAACTTTTTCAAATGGAAGCTGTCCCTGAGGGGTTTGGTCTGGTGACAACGATCAAATTTTAAAATTTTCATCCCATCGCATTTTTTACGAAACTTTGGTCCCCCGGTAGACCCTCGCATACATGACCCAACCACAGATTGATTCAACATTGTTGTCCTGTTTTTTCTTAAAAATCTTTTCATTTCAATTTAAAAAAAAAACTATAGGGTTTCCGGGGGAAATTTTCAATATCGGGGAAGAAATAAACCCAAAATAGGGTCCTGGCGATTACGCCCTTGTGGCCATTGACCAAACTTCGCAAAAAGGGTTCGGAAAATTTTACGTAGATCTGGACCGAAGAACAAAGCAAATAACTTTTCAAGACTGGGCAAGACTGTCCATTGTTTTCCCAAAGTTTTAAATTCAAGTGCCCGACAAGAAAAGAACAAACTTTTATTTAAATTTTAATTTTTTCCCACAATTTTTTTTTTTTTTTGAAACTAACATCCAACCCTCCACACACAAAAACCTATACGTTAAAAAATTAAATTAGTTTCAAATTGCCCTTTTTGAAGAAGGGTGCGATCGAATTGGACGTGAAGTCGTCGACTAATTGTGAACCCCAAAAAACCGCACACCATTCGGCGGGCACCAAAATTTAGCCCTGAAAGGGCCGTCTCTACATTCCCGCCCTGGGGCCGTCCCCCCATGTCACCCGAGGCCCGTCTCTGCATGTCAGTCCGGGGGCCTGTCCCTCAAAATTTTAGCCCTGAGGGCCGTCCCCTAAATGCAGCCCTGAGGGCCCGTCACCTCTACAAGTCCGCCCCGAGGGCCTTTTACAAAATGTCAGCCCTGACCTGTCTCTACCTTCAGCCCTAGGCCTTCCTACATGCCCCCCAAGGGCCCGTTCTCCTCTACTTTACAGCCCTGGGCCCGCTCCTCTACAAATTTAGCCCTGAGGCCCGTCGCCTGACATGTCACCCTGGGGGCCTGTTCTTTTCCCCCAAAGTCAGCCCTGAGGCCCCGTTTTCACATGTCAAAAACCCCGAGGCCCTTTTCCCCCTGTACATTCACCCGAGGCCCCGTCTCCCCCCACATGTCAGCCCTGAAGCCTGGGCCCCTACTGTCAGCCCCGAGGCCTGTCTCCTCTACATGTCAGCCCTGATCCTTTTCCCCCCTCTACAAATTTAGCCCCAGGGCCCGCTCTACATGTCGCCCTAAGGCCCGTCTCCTGTACAAGTCAGCCCTTTAGGCCCGTCTCCTGGCATGTCCCCCTGAGCCTGTCTCCCCAATTTGCCCTGAGGCCGTCTCACATGTCAGCCCTAGGCCCCGTCTTTCCCCCTACAAAACGCCCAAAACCTGGCCCCCCCAACAAGCACCCGAGGGCCCGCTCAAAATGTCAGCCCTTTTTTAAAGGGCCTTCTCCTTTTTAAAAAACCGGCCCCCGAGGCCGTCCCAAAAATGCACCCGAGGCCTGTCTCCCCCCAAAATGTCACCCTGAGGGCCCGGGCTCCCCCTACATGTCCCCCCAAAAACCCGTCCTACCTGCACCCTGAGCCTTCTCCCCCTACAAAGTCAGCCTCTGAGGGCCCGCTCTACATGCACCCTTTTTGGGCCCGTTCCCCCTACATTTCCCCCCCCTGAGGCCTGCTCCTCTACAAAGTCAGCCCCGAGGGGCCTCCCTACATGTTTAGGGCCCCGAGGGCCCGTCCTACATTTCAGCCCCGAGGGCCTTTTTCTCCTGTACATTTCAGCCCCCGAGGGCCCTTTTCCCCCTACAAGTCCCGGGCCCGAGGCCTGTTCCCACCCGTCAGCCCTGAGGCCCCCTTTTTTTCCCCAAAATTCACCCTGAGGGGCCCTTTTTCTAAATGTCCCCCCCGAGGCCTGCTTTACAAAGCAGGGGCCCCCCAGGCCGTCTTCCACCAAGGGCAGCCCTGAGGCCGTCTCTACAATTCCCGCCCTGGGGCCTGTCTCCGAACATGTCAGCCCTAGGCCCCCTCCCCTACCTGCAGCCCGAGGCCTACCCTCAAAAAGTCAGCCCTGAGGGCCCGTCTCCTCACCTGTCACCCTGAGGCCTATCTCCGAAAAATTCAGCCCTGGGGCCCCGTCCCCCTTTTACATGTAACCCTGAGGCCGGGCTCCTCAAAATGCAGGGGGCCCCCGAGGCCCTTTTCTCCAAGGTCAAACCCGAGCCTGTCCCCTACATGTCAGCCCTGAAGGCCGTTTTCCCCCAAAATGTACCCGAGGCCCGTCCCTCTACATGTCAGCGGGGGGCCCCGAGCCTTTTCCCTACATTCCGCCCCCGAGGGCCCCGTCTCTACAGTCCCGCCCTTGGGGGGGCCCCGTCTCTGGGATGCACCCGAGGCCTTTCTTCCTTCAAGTCAGCCCTGAGGCCTGTCTCTACAGGGCACCCTGAGGCCCGTTACTACCTGTCAGCCCTGAGACCCCGCCCGTACCAAACAGCCCTGGTTGGGGCCGTCTCAACCAAATCAGCCCTGAGGGCCCGCTCCCAACCCTGCAGGGGCCCCCAGGCCTGTCTCTACATGCACCCTGAGGGCCCGTCTCCACTACATGCAGCCCTTTAGGCCTGTCCTTCCACAAGCGCCCCCAGGGCCCGTCTCTACATGTCCGCCCTGAGGCCGTCCCCTACATGTCGCCCGTGGCCCCGCTCTACATGTTTAACCCTGAGCCCTTTTTTCCTCTACATGTCAGCCCTGAGGCCCGTCTCTACAAAGTCAGCCCAAGGCCTGTCACCCCCGAACCCGCAGGGCCCGAGGCCTGTCTCTAAAATGTCACCCGAGGCCTGTCCCCCTGTACAAGCACCCGAGGCCCGTCCCCTACATTCAGCCCGAGGGCCCGTCTTAAAATGTCCCGCCCTGAGGCCTGCTCTTTTAATGCACCCCCGGGGGCCGTTTACCTTTTACATGTCACCCTGAGGCCTGTCCCCACATGTAACCCCCCCGAACCTTTTCCTGACATGTCAGCCCCGAAAGGCCCTGTCTCCTGACGTGACCCCCGAGGGCCAATCTCGCCCTGTCACCCCGACCCGGGCCCGTCTCCTCTACATTCAGCCCGAGGCCTGCCCCTGGGTTGCTGGGTCAGCCCCAGCACCCCCAGCTGTAGTCCCCCGGGCCCCCATGCCTGAACCTTTAAGCTCATTTTGGGAAAGGAAATCGGAGGGACGAGTCCAATTTAGCCATTTTTTTGGGGAAATTTGGCCCCCCAACCCCTTCTGCGGGCAAGGCCAAGCCTAGAAGCGGGGGGTGAAGAGGGGGAAAACCCTTTGACTGTTCCCCTCGTTTTCCCTGCTCACAAAAGTTTCAACTGGGAGCAACCCGCTCCAAAAATTTACTCCAGTAATTTTAAAATAGCCCCGGATCTGAAAACAGTTATTATTTTTTTTTTAATCAAGCGGTGCTTTTATACGGCAAATTTAATGCAGTGGGGGGGAGATTTGGGCAAATTCCCAAAGCAGTGGGTTTGGGGGAAAGGGGATTCAAAAGCATTGGGGGGGAGAGGGCATTCAATGCAAATGGGTGGGAGATGGGCATTCAATCATTTGGGGGGGAGAAGGACAATCCCGTGGGTGGAACCCTGGCCTTGAATGCAGTGGTTGGAGATGGGCCAAATCAATGCAGTGGGGAGGGAGAGGGGCAGCCAATGCAGTGGGTGGGAGATGGGATTCCTGGGGGGGGACTGGGCATTCATGGGAAATGGGGGGGAGATGGACATTTAAAAAAAGTGGGTGGGAGATGGACAAAAAAGTGGGGGGGGAATTGGCAAATTTAGTGGGGGGGAGAGGACATTCGGGGTTTGGGGATGGACAATTTAGTGGGGGGAGATGGCCCTTCATTGGGGGGGAGATGGACATTCAGTGGGGGGGAGATGGACAAATCCAAAGCGGTGGGTGGGGGATGGAAAAAATTTTAGTGCATGGCAGGGAGATGGGCATTTAAAGCAAATGGGTGGGAGATGGACAGTCAATGCAGGGTTGGAGATGGACATTCCGTGCAATTGGAAGGGGGGATGGGGACAATCGGCAGTTGGGAGGAATGGCAGCCAAAGCCGGGGTGGGAGAAGGGGAAACAAAGGGAGGGGGGTTGGAGATGGGGATTCCAAAGCCGTTGGGGGAGAGGCATTCCCAAAGCATTGGGGGGGAATGGGCATTTAAAGTCCCGGTGGGAATGGGGATTCAAACAGGGTGGGAGAAGGGCCCTTTAATGCGAGGGGGGGAGATGGAAAATCAAAGCAGTGGGTTTTGGGGAAAAACATTCAATCAGTGGGGGGGAGATGGGGCAAAAAAATGCAGTGGGTGGGAGAGGGGTTTTTAATGCAGTGGGTGGGGATGGAAAATTCAATGCAAGGGGGGGAGAAGGCCCGCCCAAAGCAGTGGGGGGGAGAGGGCCGTCAATGCAGGGGGAGGGAGAAAAGGGCATTTAATGCAGTGGGTGGGAAAGGGCATTCCCAAAGCAGTGGGTGGGAATGGCCCGTCAAACAGTGGGGGGAATGGGGGGGCAGTCCCAAGGGGGTTGGGGGGGGGAATGGAAAGTCCAAAGCAAATGGGGGGGAGATGGAAAATCAAGCAGTGGGTGGGAGATGGGCATCAAAGCAGTGGGGGGGGAGATGGGGGATTCAATGCAGGGGGGAGATGGACATTCCCAAAGCAGTGGGTGGGGGATGGGCATTCCCAAAGCAGTGGGGGGAGATGGGCATTTAAAGCAGTGGGTGGGAGATGGGAAATTTAATGCAGTGGGGGGAGATGGACAGTAAAGCAGGGGTGGGGGGGATGGGAAATTTAATGCAGTGGGGGGGAAAGGGCATTCAATGAAGTGGGTGGGAAGGGTTTGGGGGATTCATTTCATTGGGGGGGAGAAAGGGGATTCAATGCGGGGTGGGAGATGGGGATTCAAAGCGGTGGGGGAGATGGACATCAAAAGCAGTGGGGGGGAATGGGGATTCATTGCAGTGGGGTGGAAAAATGGACCGTCAATGCAGTGGGGGGGAGAAAGGGCATTTCAATGCAGTGTGGGGGGAGAAGGGCATTCAATGCCCGTGGGTTTGGGGGAAGGAAGTCAAAACAGTGGTGGAGATTGGGGGATTCAAAGCAGTGGGTGGGAGAAAAAGGGATTCAATGCAGTGGGGGGGGAGAAGGGGGAAATTTAAATGCAGTGGGGGGGAGATGGGGGATTCCAATTGGGGGTTTTTGGGGATGGGCATCAATGCAGTGGGTGGGGAGATTGGGCAGCAAAGCAGTGGGGGGAGAAAGGGGATTTAAAGCAGGGGGGAGATGGGCCCTTCAATTTAAAGGGGGGGGGAATTTGGGAAATTTAGGGGTGGGAGAAGGGCAATTTAGTGGGTGGAATGGGGATTCCAAAGCATGGGGGGAAATGGGCATTCAATGCAGTGGGGGGGGATGGACATTCAGTG
>CM031597.1:53195154-53200154 GCA_018398815.1 Conus ventricosus | reverse complement strand
AGAGTGAGAGAGAGAGGAGAGAGAGAGAGTGAGAGAGAGAGAGAGAGAGGAGAGAGGAAGAGAGAAGTAGAGAGGAGAGAGAGCAAGGCACCACATGCATTCATTTTTCGCAAGGCATGAAAATACGTAGAACGTATTAAGCAAAGTGAGATGACATTGGGGGGGGGGGGGGGGGGGGGGGAGAAAAAAAAAGAGAGAGAGAGAGGATGGAAGGGAGAGGGGGAACAGCATGAGATGTAATGATTTAAAATGGAACTGTACTAAAACGTACAATAATTAGCCTGTATAAAATCAGACAGTAAATGAACTGACAAAATATGTACGGAATTCGGAACATACACACGCACACATGCACAGACAGAGAGAGAGAGAGAGGAGAGAGGAGAGAGAGAGGAGAGAGTGAGAGAGAGAGGAGAGAGAGGAGAGAGAGATGCAGAGAGAGCGAGAGAGAGAGAGAGAGAGAGAGAGAGAGAGAGAATGAGAGAGGCAGAGAGAGAGAGAGGGAGAGAGAGAGAGAGAGAGAGAGAGAGCGGCAGAGAGAGGGAGAGAGAGAGAGGAGGAGAGAGAGAGAGGAGGAGAGAGAGAGAGGAGAGAGAGAGAGATGATGAGAGAGAGAGGATGAGAGAGAGAGAGAGAAGAGGAAAGTGAAAAAAGGGGACAACATATAATCATTTTTATAAGATTATATCCATATGCACACATATATATACCCACACACACATATGCATACACACACACACACACACACACACACACACACACACACACACACACACACACACACACACACACACACACACACACACACACTGGCTGAATGGAAGAATGTGAAGATGTTTATAATCAGAGCTTTCGAGGCTAGTTTTCTTCAGAAGGATTAGTTTGAGCGCTCGTTTATGTAGGCGTGAACAATGAACAAAGAGAGAGAGAGAGGAGAGGAGAGGAAGAGAGGAGAGAGAGGAGAGAGAGGAGGAGAGAGAGAGAGAGAGAGAGATGGATGAATGAGAAATGCAACGCCAAATTTAAGTATGCACTCTCTCTGTCTGTCAGTCAGTCAGTCAGTCTGTCTGTCTGTCTGTCGTCTGTCTGTCTGTCTGTCTGTCTGTCTGTCTCTCTCTCTCTCTCTCTCTCTCTCTCTCTCTCTCTCTCTCTCTCTCTCTTCTCTCAAAAAATGTCAGACTCCAGCGAAAGATGTCTGAGGGATATATAGCTTCCATGCAGGCAGCCATGCCATTCCAACAGTAACAGTCGAACCAGTCATAAGCTTCGGAAGGTGGTGTGATCACCATTTGAAAGACCCAAGAGAGGCTGACGAATCGGACATATGAAAAAAGACAGTCTGCAGATCATACACCAACATCGCGCCTGCCAGAAGAACAGTCTGCTTCCTGCAGTAAGACACCTTGATCCCTAAGTTCATCGGCATCTACTGAGATACAAACATCAGCAGTAGCATAATGGGACCATCGGCATCTACTACAATATCAGCAGTAGCATAATGGGACCATCCGGCAACCACTACAATATCAGCGTATCATAATGGGACCATTCGGGATTATGTATACAACATCCGCAGCAGCATAATGGGACCATCCGGCATCTACTACAATATCAGCAGTATCATAATGGGACCATCTGGCATATACCGATATACAATATCAGCGTAGCATAATGGGACCATCCGATATCTACTGATAGAATATCAGCAGTAGCATAATGGGACCATCCGGCATCTACTGGATACAATATCAGCAGCATCATAATGGGACCATTCGGGATCTACTGATATACAACATCCGCAGCAGCATAATGGGACCATCCGGCATCTACTGCAATATCAGCAGTATCATAATGGGACATTCGGCATCTACTGAGATACAAACATCAGCAGCAGCATAATGGGACCATCCGGCATCTACTGAGATACAAACATCAGCAATAGCATAATGAGACCATCCGACATCTACTGAAATACAATATCAGCAATAGCATAATGGGACCATCAGGCATCTGCTACAATATCAGCAGTAGCATAATGGGACCATCTGGCATCTACTGATATACAATATCAGCAGTAGCATAATGGGACCATCCGGCATCTACTGAGATACAATATCAGCCGTAGCATAATGGGACCATCCGGCATCTACTGATATACAACATCAGCAATAGCATAATTGGACCATCCGACAGCTACTGATAGAATATCAGCAATAGCATAATGGGACCATCCGGCATATACTGATACACAATATCAGCAGTAGCATAATGGGACCATCCGGCATCTACTACAATATCAGCAGTATCATAATGGGACCATTCGGCATCTACTGAGATACAAACATCAGCAGCAGCATAATGGGACCATCCGGCATCTACTGATATACAAACATCAGCAACAGCATAATGGGACCATCCGGCATCTACTGAGGTACAATATCAGCAGGAGCATAATGGGACCATCCGACATCTACTGAAATACAATCTCAGCAGCAGCATAATGGGACCATCAGGCATCTACTGAAATACAATCTCAGCAGCAGCATAATGGGACCATCCGGTATCTACTACAATATCAGCAATAGCATAATGGGACCATCCGGCATCTACTACAATATCAGCAGTAGCATAATGGGACCATCCGGCATCTGCTACAATATCAGCAATAGCATAATGAGACCATCCGGCATCTACTGATATACAATATGAGCAATAGCATAATGGGACCATCAGGCATCTACTACAATATCAGCAGTAGCATAATGGGACCATCCGGCATCTACTGATATACAATATCAGCAATAGCATAATGGGACCAACCGGCATCTACTGAAATACAATCTCAGCAGCAGCATAATGGGACCATCCGGTATCTACTACAATATCAGCAATAACATAATGGGACCATCAGGCATCTACTACAATATCAGCAATAGCATAATGGGACCATCCGGCATCTACTACAATATTAGCAATAGCATAATGGGACCATCCGGCATCTACTGATATACAATATCAGCAATAGCATAATGGGACCATCAGGCATCTACTACAATATCAGCAATAGCATAATGGGACAATCCGGCATCTACTGATATACAATATCAGCAATAGCATAATGGGACCATCAGGCATCTACTGATATACAATATCAGCAATAGCATAATGGGACCACCCGGCATCTACTGATATACATCATCAACAATAGCATAATGGGACCAACCGGCATCATCTACTGATATACAACATCAGCTGTAGCATAATGGGACCATCCGGCATCTACTGATATACAATATCAGCGATAGCATAATGGAACCATCAGGCATCTACTGAAATACAATATCAGCAGCAGCATAATGGGACCATCCGGCATCTACTGAAATACAATATCAGCAGTATCATAATGGGACCATCCGGCATCTACTACAATATCAGCAGTATCATAATGGGACCATCCGGCATCTACTACAATATCAATAGTAGCATAATGGGACCATCAGGAATCTACTGATATACAACATCAGCAGTATCATGATGGGACCATCCGGCATCTACTGATATACAACATCAGCAGTATCATGATGGGACCAACGGAAGCCGAACCAGCACAAACGCACGGAAATGGCTTTATGTACAACCTGGCCTTACTGACGTTGTGCACTATACTGTTGACAGGCGAAGGTGAAGCGACCGTTGATAGAGATCACAGAAGAGGCTGAAGAGTACGCAGACTGTCGGCTGCTCCACACACAGTGGCACTTCCTCCAGCAGGTAGGTGTCACAGCTAGTCTCCTAGGTGTCACAGCTAGTCTCCTAGGTGTCACAGCTAGTCTCCTAGGTGTCACAGCTAGTCTCTAGGTGTTACAGCTAGTCTCTAGGTGTCACAGCTAGTCTCTTCCTCTCCTAGGGTAGTATGGGGTAGCTACTCCTAGGTCCTACTCCCTAGGCCTGCTCTAGTCACAGCTAGTTTCCCAGGTGTCACAGCTAGTCTCCTAGGTATCACAGCTAGTCTCCAGGGTGTCACAGCTGGTCTCCTGGGTGTCACAGCTAATCTCCTAGGTGTCACAGCTAGTCTCCTAGGTGTTACAGCTAGTCTCCTAGGTGTCACAGCTAGTCTCTTTCTCCTAGGTGTCATAGCTAGTCTCCTAGGTGTCACAGCTAGTTTCCCAGGTGTCACAGCTAGTCTCCTAGGTGTCACAGCTAGTCTCCTGGGTGTCACAGCTGGTCTCCTAGGTGTCACAGCTAGTCTCCTGGGTGTCACAGCTAGTCTCCTTCTCCTAAGTGTCACAGCTAGTCTCCTAGTGTTACAGCTAGTCTCCTAGGTGTCAGAGCTAGTCTCTTTCTCCTAGGTGTCATAACTAGTCTCCTAGGTGTCACAGCTGGTCTCCCAGGTGTCACAGCTAGTCTCCTAGAAGTCACAGCTAGTCTCCTGGGTGTCACAGCTAGTCTCCTTCTCCTAGGTGTCACATCTAGTCTTCTAGTTGTCACAGCTAGTCTCCTTCTCCTAGGTGTCACAGCTAGTCTATCAGGTTTCACAGCTAGTCTCCTAGGTGTCACAGCTAGTCTCCTTCTCCTAGGTGTCATAGCTAGTTTCATAGGTGTCACAGCTAGTCTCCCAGGTGTCAAAGCTAGTCTCCTAGGTGTCACAGCTAGTCTCCCAAGTGTCATAGCTAGTCTCCTAGGTGTCACAGCTAGTCTCCTTCTCCTAGGTGTCACAGCTAGTCTCCCAGGTGTCACAGCTAGTCTCCTGGGTGTCACAGCTAGTCTCCTAGGTGTCACACTAGTCTCCTTCTCCTAGGTGTCAGAGCTGGTCTCCTGTGTGTCACAGCTAGTCCCCTAGAGGTAACAGCTAGTCTCCTAGGCGTTACAGCTAGTCTCCTAGGTGTCACAGCTAGTCTCCTAGGCGTTACAGCTAGTCTCCTTGGTGTCACAGTCAGTCTCCTAGGTGCCACAGCTAGTCTCCAAGTGCCACAGCTAGTCTCCTTCTCCTAGGTGTCACA
>CM031597.1:53160154-53187654 GCA_018398815.1 Conus ventricosus | reverse complement strand
CAAAAAATCAAATAGTCCATTCAATAATCAACGAAGAATAAAAGAAAAGGAAAAAGGTCACAAACGTACAACTATAACTATCTCATTCATGAGGCACCGAGGAATGAATACGGCCAGTATACCTGTCTAAATAGGTAAAGTGGTTATTCAGAATGTTTCACATGTATACACGTATTTTCATAAATTTCATTAGCTACTTATCACCCCCGATTACTTTTTGCTTGTTCTTGTTCTTTTTCCCTCCTCGTCTAACTCATTCCAATAGACCTAACAATTAGTTTTTCATAAGGGTACCATTTTCTATCAAATTCCATGTATTTCATTTCTGAATAATGCATATATTTTTCAACCCTGTATATATTATTAAGTTCTCTCAAGAAATGATTGACAGTAGGTTTTATTTTATTTATTCTGCATCTATATATATAATGTTTAGCCCATAGAATAATGTGTTCAAAAACTTCATCAGTTTTTGTATGCTCATCATTTCCGAATAGAACCAGCTCCACATTAAACTCTATTCTGCTGCAATGTTCACATCTTTCTTTTAATGTTTTTCTAGTTCCCCCCAGAAATGTTTCGCAAACTGGCACTGCCACAAGTAGTGTTGAACAATGAGAGTGCTGTAAAAAGGTTTCGATCCCTTTCTAACGCTGGATATTATTTGTAATGCTTTCGTTCTTAGATTACAGCTATTGTTCGTTATTTTAATATTTGTACTTCTTAAATACCTTTTTATTGATGATATACAGCCCATGAATTCGAGATAATTTACAGTGATATCATATTTTTCAGAAAATGTTTTATAATCGAGAAAACTTCCATCTTGATTTACAACATCTTTAACTAGGAGTATCTGTTTTTTCTATCCAGTTTTTAAAGTTAATGACGTCATTACAAACTCTAAACTTATCATTACAGAATAAAGGCTCTGCTAACACCTCATTCGAATTGTTTTAAAAATACCTGATCCGCAAAATCAACATACGAAGTGAAAACGTCTTTCCAAAATTTATTAATTTTTTTGCTGAGGAATTTTCTAGGTCCGTAGACGTCAAATGAATCTATTTCTGGGAACGTAGCACTTAATATTGTTTTCCATTTTGAATTTGTCGTGTATATTCTTTTTAACCAGGTCAGTTTTAAAGCTTGTATATATTTGCTTAAATGTGGGACGCCTATACCTCCATTTTCAACAGGAAGTACTGCATATTTCCTTTTGATCTTGTCCGTTTTTTTTTTATTCCATATAAATTCAAAACATGTTTTCTGAAGCTGATGTTTTACATCTTCTGGAGGATTAGGCAACAGAATCCATAGGTATATGAGCTTTGAAAGAATCATGGACTTCAGTACTGCAATCCTGCCTAGGGGTGTACATATGACCAAACTTTAAACAATTGTTTGACTTCAATAAATTTATCTGCTGTGTTGATTTCTGTCATTTTTGATAACTCTCTTGTGAACCAAATACCGAGTATCCCATATTTTGATGGATTCCATTTCATTTTCTTTTCGGAAAGATACTCGCATTTTGAGTTTTTTTAGTTTTCCTAGCCATACATTTAAAGTTTTTTCATAATTGAGTTTTAGTCCTGAAATCTCTTGAAACTCTTTAAGAGTTTTAAACAGATTTTCATACGAAACCCTATCCCCTTCTAATGTGAACACTGTATCATCTGCAAATTGGCTGATTTTAAACATCGTATTGAGTATTTCAATGCCTTTTATTCTCTCGTCTTCCCTGATTTTACATGCTAAAATTTCTGCACACAAAACAAATAGATATGGCGAAATAGGATCACCCTGACGACAACCTCTTTCTATTTCAAAACTCTTAGATACTTTCCCATTCACAACTACATAGGATCTTATGTTTTTATAAAATGTCGAAACCCAGCAGCATATACCTTCCCCAAACCCAAAAGCTTTAAGTATCTTATGCATATATGTCCAATTTATCGAATCAAACGCCTTCTCATAGTCAATTTATACCAGTAAACCAGGAAGAGAATTTTGTTCCAGATAAAACATTATGTCATACAAGGTTCTTATATTTTCTCCTATGTATCGTCCTGGAACAAAACCCGTCTGGTCTTCATTAATTAATTTATGTAAAACAGCCTTGATTCTATTCGCTATACAGGTGGCACCTATCTTATACGAAACATTTAACAATGAAATTGGTCTCCAGTTTCTTAAAAACTCTCTTGGTTTATCGGCTTTTGGTAGACACGTTATTAATCCTTCTCTTTGAGACACCGACATCTCTTTATTTATAAAGCCTTCATTTAATGATCTTATTACAAACTCTCCTATTTGTTTCCAAAAGAACTTAAAGAAATTAACAGTCATCCCATCTGTACCAGGACTTTTATCATTCTGCATATTTTTCAGGGCTTCTGATGCTTCTTGGATGGTAATCATGCCTTCCAAACGTTCTGCTTCGTCTTCATTTAGTTGTGGCAGATTTGAAATATACCTGCTAATTTCAATATCTTTACTTCTCTTTCCTTGTACAAATGCTCGTAGTATGACCTGGTCTCTTCTAACATTTCATCTGTTTCTAGCAAAACATTTCCTTGATCTGTAACTAATTTCAACATCTGTTTGCTAACAAAATGTCTTTTTTCCAGGTTACAAAAATACTTAGTTACTTTTTCACCCTGTGAAGCCCATCTTGCTCTGGATCTAAGAATGATCCCATCTACTTTTGTTTTACGTAACTGAGCAAGCTCATCTTTCTTTCTTTGTAAATTAATAGCATTAATCTGCGTGGGTTTTTCTCTTTCCAAATCTTGTATTTCCTTTTCTAAGCAGTTTTCAGCGTTCATTTGTTCTCTTTTCTTACTGATACCAAACGTAATCGTTTTTGATCTTATTTCCATGATCAGAACTTCTAAAAATAACCTATCACTTATCATAAATTGTATTTCATTATTGGGTATCTTGCTTAAGTTCTGCCTATCATACGGCGATGTAGCATGTTGTTCCTTGACATCATTTATAGTTTGGTTTACTAAATTTACATAATTGGCATCCCTAAGTAGCGAGGCGTTAAATTTCCAGAATGTCTTTCTTTTCTGTTCGGTATTTAGTGCTATGTTTAATTTGATCAACGAGTGGTCACTTCTGTAACCCCAAAGGATTTCTGCGTCTCTAATATTACCAGTAAGTGTATCTGATATTAGAAAAAAATCCAATCGACTTTGCTGTATGGGGTTGGGTCTTCTCCAGGTATATCTTAGAATTTCAGGGTTTAATTCTCTCCAGATATCGACCAATTCTAATTCACTGATCATGTTTAATACCATTTCTCTGGCTTTTGCATTATTTACAGATTTATATTGTAGTAGTCCAGGCTAGGATTAATCACTAAATTCCAATCTCCACCAATTACGATGTTCGAGATACCAGTCTCCTTGATTTTTGTTTGAATTTCTTAAAAAAAGTGGGACTGTCGCAGTTTGGTCCATAAAATATTACCAGCACAATTTCAGTGTCTAACGTGTTCAGAATAAGTATAACGTAGTTTCCTTGTCTATCCGTGACCGTTTTCTTTATTTTGAAATCAAAATTATTATTTAGCAATATAGCAACTCCCCTTGATCTCGAATTGTAAGACGAAAACACACATTCATAGCCCCATTCTGCTCTTACTTGTTTTTCAATATTTTTTGTGAAATGTGTATCCTGTAGAAAGTAAACTGAATGTTGTTTCTGTCTAAGAAACTGGAACACGTCTCTTCGTTTTTGAAAGTTTCCTAACCCCTGGCAGTTTAAAGAGGATATGCTTAAATTACTCATTCTTGTCACGTCGTATTAACACATAATCAGTGCAACCTACTTTTGCGAGAGAGCAACAATATCCACGAGTGCCCTTCTTTCTCATATCAACCAAAGATATGCAAACAAGACACATTATTAAACAAGAAAGAAAAAAAAAATTGCTATATAAAAAGTCTATATGAAGATGAAATATATGCAATCAAAGATCACATCTGGTGAACGAAATGTGTAGCAACTTCGAAGGAATATATACTAAACAGCAGTAAACTCGTATCCGCATAGGAAAGACACACCATTCATTCCTACATATGCAGCCAATCTACAGCAGCCTTTGCCGAAAAAGGAAGAGTAATAAGAGGCACAGAGAGAGAGAGAGAGAGAGAGAGGAGAGAGAGAGAGAGAGAGAGAGTTGTCTGTACATGAGTAAGACATCAACATCTAATATTAACATCAATCTGGTGGAAGCATTCATGTGCAAAATGTCTCTTTAACCAACAAAAGAACAAACTCGATTCAAAACAGAGTGATAAACACTCACCCGTGGCTGCAGGCGAGCCCGTGAGCACAATGTGAGCGCGCGCGCGCGCGCGCGCGTGTGTGTGTGTGTGTGTTGTGTGTGTGTGTGTGTGTGTGTGTGTGTGTGTGTGTGTGTGTGTGCGTGCGTGTGCGTGTGCGCGCGCGTGTGTGTGCATATGTGTATGTGTGTGTGTGGCGTGTGTGTGGGTGCGTGTCTGTGCGTGTGTGTGTGTGTATGTGTGTGCGCGCGAGTGTGCCTGCGCGCGCGGGCTAGCGCCTGCTCGTGCGGGTGCGTGCGTGTGTGTGAGCGCGCGCGCGCGCGTGTGTGTGTGTGTGTGTGTGTGTGTGTGTGTGTGTGTGTGTGTGTGTGTGTGTGTGTGTGTGTGCTGCTTCTGGAGCCTGTAGCCCCATCCCCCCTCCCCCCCCCCCCCCCCCCCCTCCCGTTCAAAAGCAAACAATCCCGGGAGCTGCTCAAGTGAATCTCAAACGCCTGAATGGACTAGGCAGCACAACTTGCACAGAAAACATTTGCCTCACATTTGTCGGTGACTGAAATACACTAGGTGTGTATGTGTGTGTGTTACGTGTGTGTGTGTGTGTGTGTGTGTGTGTGTGTGTGTGTGTGTGTGTGTGTGTGTGTGTGTGTGTGCGCGCGCGCGCGTGCGCGCTTGTGTGTCTGATTGTCGAAAAAGGAAAGGTAATGAGAGGCAGAGAGAGAGAGAGAGAGAGAGAGAGAGAGAGAGAGAGAGAGAGAGAGAGAGAGAGAGAGAGAGAGGAACTGTCTGTACATGGGTAAAACATCAACATCTAGTATTATCATCAATCTGATAGAAGCATTCATGTGCAAAATGTTTCCTTAACCAACAAAAGAACAAACCCGTTGCTAAACAGAATAATAAAATACTCACACTTGCCTACAGGCGAGCACGTAAGCACAATGTGTGCGCTCGCGCGCGCGCGCGCGCGTGTGTGTGTGTGTGCATATGTGTGCGCGCGTGTGTGTGTGTGTGTGTGTGTGTGTGTGTGTGTGTGTGTGTGTGTGTGTGCGCGCGCGCGCGCGCGTGCGTGTGCGGGCCCGCGCCTGTGCGTGCGAGTATGTGTGTGTGTGTGTGCGTGTGTGTGTGAGTGTGTGCGTGCGTGTACGCGCGCGCGCGTACGCGCTCGCGCGCGTGCGCGTGCGTGTGCGTGTGCGTGTGTGTGTGTGTGTGTGTTGCCCCTGGAGCCTGTAACATCCCCCCCCCCCCCCCCACCTCCGTTCAAAAAGCAAACAATCCCGAGAGCTGCTCAAGTAAATATCAAACGGCTGAATGGACTAGGCAGCACAACTTGCACATAAACATTTACCTCACATTTATCAGTGACTGAAGTACACCCAGATGATGTAAACAAAATGGACACCGGTTACAATATATGTATGAATAATTGGGGCACACACTGATACACCAAAATTTGCATAATGCAAGCGTCGAGGAAAGTAGATCATGAAACCAAATACAATACATGGATCATGCACAGAGCGACTAAAAAATAAAAATAAAAAATAAAATAAAAAATAAAATAAAATAAAATAAAATAGCGCGCTACATGTTGAACGTTCATTAACTGATTCATTGTACTCAACCCAAATTGATAATTATACAATACATAGCAGCTGAAGTTGCACAGGAGTACACAAAAAAGAACTTGCTAATGATGTGCATACACACAATAATTGAACAAAGACCACTAACTATGACACACAAAACTCCCTTCAAGTGTTTTCATTCAATGCATTGATGGCTGAGCATACATACTGAACAACACAAATTATGCATATAATGTCTCAGCAACAAGATCAACAACAAAGTGACCAGGGCACCAATCAAAAATCAAGCTAAATGTATATCCAAGGACGACCAATATCTAAAATCGTGTGAAAAGTGTATGTCAAACAATACGATACTAAAGATCACATTGAAACATAAAATGACAGGGAGAAAGAGCGGCAACACAGGCGGGAGAGGGAGAGGGCCTCTTCTATCAGGGGGAAGGGGTATGTAAACAAGCGAAAGGACATATAAATCGTGCATTCCGCTGGCACTTCCACCCAACCAACACTGAAGTCTGTTTATTCAAAATCAAACAACGCTGTCCTATTTCCCTGAATCTCGGTTTATTTCTCTACATGTGCCCAACGACAAGCAGCTCCCCTCCCCCCCACCCCTCAAAAAAAAGAAAAGAAAAAAAAAGAGAGAGTATGTGTGTATTCTTGTGCGTGTGTGCATTTGTGCGTGTGTATGCGCGCGTGCATGTGTGTGTGTGTGTGTGTGTGTGTGTGTGTGTGTGTGTGTGTGTGTGTGTGTGTGTGTGTGTGCGTGCACATAAAACTAGCAATACATTGAGGTTCAGGTGGGTCGACATATACGCCACCGCCACCCATGCAATCAAGAAAGAAAGCAAAATCGAAACCTGATGAGTGGACATTACCTCAGGGAATGACTAAGACATCAAAACTTAAACACACAATGGAATAAAGCACAAGAAAATAAAGCATCGTCAATGTCCTGAACACATTACAGATTGGAGCAAGCACAGAGTATTACATTAAAATATGCATTGTAAAGACCAAGCACAAAGCTGACACTAAAATAAACATTTCTGATTCTTCCATGCACTGGGTTGCAAAAAACAAAAAACAAAAAAACAAAAAACATGGATTGTAACCCGTCCAAGTACACGATGCCTACCAGCCAATCTTACGAAGGATGGCAGAGAGAGAGAGAGAGAGAGAGAGAGAGAGAGAGAGAGAGAGAGCATGTTTATGTGACTGAGGTTCTTCTTCACCCATCCCATTGGTTACATCAATTAAACATTGCGAAAGGTAACGTGCCAGGCAAACCAAGCCCCACACATGTCAACTGGAATGCAACGTTGCCGCACAGCACGGCGTGCCACGTCCAGAAACGCGCCACGTTGTCAATTACACGTCAGGTTACGCAATTCCTCAGAATCTGTCACCTTCTTGCCGATTGGTAGCGACCGATAGCACTGTTAGTTGGCGGTCACTCCACGGTCAAACGGTGATTCCGCGGTCAGTCAATACGCTCAAAGTCAAGGTCGAAATCGGTGAAATCTGTGGTGGGGTCCAGCGAAGCGTGGCTGATGAAGAATCGGCAGATCTACAGCGGCACTTTGTTTTTTTTTTCGCTTCAGCGGCTGCTGACCGGTGTCTCTGGCCTCTAGGCGACCCAGCGGGGGTCAAGACCCGGCCAGTTTGACGTCAGAGGGGTCATGTTGCACGTCATAGGAATCGTGTGAGGCCCGGCCCGTGTCGACGATGGTACCGATTAGGCCCAAGTGGGTCATTCTTGATCACCGGTCAAAAGAGGTGACCGTTATCTGAGGAACATGTCTTCGTTGTGTCAACATGCACGGCTACCGCTACTGTGTGCGCAGACGCGCGCATGCGCATTCATGCGTTTACGTACGCATGCATGCGCGCGAACACACACACACACACACACAGAGTATTGCAGGAAAGGATCGGCTCGCCAAATTTCAACCCAAATGATTTTCATGTGAGCATGTTACGCTTTTCATACCAGGCAGGTAGACATTGAAACAGACAGACAGATGGACAGACAGATGGACAGACAGATAGACAGACAGATGGACAGACAGATAGACAGACAGATGGACAGACAGAAAGACAGTATGGAAGCTGGGCACTTATGCAGACGTGTATTTAATTCGCAAAAATTTGTCTTTATGCTGTTGAATTTATTTGCCAAGACAGACTAGCATACCATGAAAAACGGTTGTGATATGATGTGTACACTAGAATGCCTAACGCTCTGTTGTTTGTTTACTGAGAAATTGTTGAAATCTATCGATCTATCTATCTATCTATCTATCTATCTATCTATCTATTGTATTTTGCACAGGGAGGTGTTTATACCGCACTGGGTTCTGTTTCATAAATTGTTCGCATCGTCTAGTTTTAATTCCTCCCAACACCCCTCACCCCCTCTAGTCCTTTGTCCCCTGGGGCCAAAGTTCAGATACAAATCTAAAGTTGAAACATTTGAAACTGTGTTACGGTAAAATTTCCATTTCGGTGTCCCCAGTGAGACATCACTGGGGATGATCTAATCCAACGGGTCTACGCTACACCACATCCGGCAGTCCTGAAACTCTGAAGTGGGTATAATAAAACCACCCAACCAACGGAGCGAATGAAGAACTAGGTCACACGCCTCTAATGGACTGTTCGCCGAAAAGCTACGCACTTCGTCGAAGCATGACCTTAATACTCACCAGATAAAACAGTGAGAACTTGTGTCATGTGAGAGGGCCTTGCTATTGATAATGAGGGCGGGGAGTTGGGAGGGGGTGGGGTGGGGGGGGGGGGGGGGGGGCGTCATGTGGTACACAATTGGAAAAAAAAAAGTCGTTATTGATCTCCATTCCTTAAAAACAACAGTTATGTTATTTGCATCGAATATTGAGTGAATATTACGTGAAAAAAAAGCTGAAACATAGACTCTCTCTCTCTCTCTCTCTCTCTCTCTCTCTCTCTCTCTCTCTCTCTCTCTCTCTCTCTCTCTCTCTTTAATTGCTGCGAGAGGGAAAAGTATCATAGAGCTCATGACTGCATTCCTAAATATAATACAGTAAAAATTACCCCCCCCCCCCCTTTTTTTTTCTTCTTTTTTTCTCTTTTTTTTTCATGAAAAGGGACTGTCCAATAGCTTATACTACATTTTCTTTCTTCTTTACCTCTTTGTAGTAGCCTGTGACACCGATAATGTGGAGAATGTTTCAAATATGTGGGATTTCGTTGACCTCTCTCTCTCTCTCTCTCTCTCTCTCTCTCTCTCTCTCTCTCTCTCTCTCTCTCTCTCTCTCTCTCTCTCTCTTTAAACCAAAGATCGTTGACAGTAATCATGGTAGTAACCGTCAATGGCGTGCTTTTAGGATGACAAATCTGAAAAATAAGGTTTAGAACACAATGCGCTGTCAAATAGATTGATAGATCTTTAACAACACTTGTATAAACTGTACGTGAGCATAACTGAAGATACCTTTTTTAGTTCTCAAAAATTGAAAATCATGTCAACTGACAACTTATGCTGAAGTTGATTTTATTTCTGTTTTCCTGCATACATAAATCCCTGGACAAACGTTCTATGCCTGTGGAAAAATCGAGGACAAGTATGTTAAATTCCAGCAACCATTTTGAAGCCTTTCCATGCAGCAAATTATTCTTGCAACTCGAACCATGCTTGGCACATTTAACACTAAACACATTCGGGACAGACTTAGGGACATTCAGACCGGTACAACTGACTTAAAAACCTGCAAGAAACACAGGGAAAATGAAACATGTCTTTTCTGCCATCGAGTACTGTCTGAACAGTGTTTCCACCTTAAAAGGTGGTGTCCATATTCCGCCATGGAGGAACATACATACTGACAATTCTGTAAGGAGCATCGTATCGAGCTCAAACGCCTATTGGAAAACCAGAATACATTTGTGACCGGCTATGGATATTTACTGCATTTTAAAGGGGAGAGAATAGCAAGTACGAAAGTTCCTTTTATAAACAAAAAGTTATTCACTAACCTTTGAAATATGCATGTTTCAATGAAAAAATATACCCCCCCCCCCCCCCACACACACACACACACACCGCCTCCCCCTCCCTTCCCCTTCATGTCCGGTTTTCAGTGTACACTGCACCTCTCATGGTCCTAGGGGTGGAGGTATGACATAACAGGTGTGTGCGTATGTGTCAAAGCTACACCCACATACCTTCAGAGTCTGTTACGACGTCAGCAAACAAAACCGACACTCGCACAGTTTTAAAGCAGAGCGGTTGCAGGCAAAAGCTGGAGGACGAGGGGACAGTACATGTGCCTATGCCGCCAAGTGACGTTCCCCCTCCTCCCGCCTTCCTCATCCTCTCTCTGTTCTTCCCCCCTCCCTCCCTTTCTCTCTCTGTCTCTGTCTCTCTGTCTCTGTCTGTCTGTCTGTCTGTCTCTCTCTCTCTTCTCTCTCTCTCTCTCTCTCTCTCTCTCTCTCTCTCTCTCTCTCTCTCTCTCTCAGCCCGCACCCCACTCGCCTGTCTCATTTCCATAAACATGTTACGTTCTCAAGCAGTCATTAATCTTGTATCACTGCCCATGACAAAACTCAAACTTTGGGGGAAACGGAGTGGGGTGGCGTGTCGATTCTCGGTTATTCCGTAACAGGTCCTGCTGGGAACTCACCCACACCACTGTCACTGTACCCAGTTCACACACTGTCACACCTGATGGAATCGTCGGGGAGGTCGCAGTGTGGTCGATAAGTGGGGCACACATAATTCTGTTATCAAGACCCGGTCAGAAGGAGAAGAAGAAGAAGAAAAAAAAGCAGAGCTTCGGTCTCGTAGTCTACGCCCCTGCAGCGGCGATAAAATGGACGGCTGGGAAAATCCAGTTTCTGAGAGGTTTTACCGCATACAAGTGATCCATATATGCTACACCACACCCACTAAATCATGATGTCAAACTATGAAGAAGAAGATTTGATAGATGAATAAGGAACAGAATAAATAATCACGAAAATCATGGACAATTTCTTCAAATGTGTCTCTCCCTAAAGATACAATTGCACTTTGCTTTGAAAATTAACTCGCTAAAAAAAAAAGAAAGAAAGAAAGGATCGTACTTGCCTAAAATGAAATGATTGTATTTTGCCTTGCAATGTAACGTTCCTCAATGAAAAGGACTGTATCTGAACTTACATGGACCTCCCTTCATGGGAAAGGGTCTCTTGCAGTAAATGTAACTCCCCTCAAGTGAAAAGGATTGTATCTTGATTTATCTGGGACTCTCCTTAAAGAAAAGGATTGTATTTTGTCTTATCTGGGACTCCCCTTAAAGAAAAGGATTGTATTTTGTCTTATCTGGGACTCCCCTTAAAGAAAGGATTGTATTTTGTCTTATCTGGGACTCTCCTTAGAGAAAAGGATTGTATTTGTTCTGGGACTCTCCTTAAAGAAAAGGATTGCATTTTGTCTTATCTGCGACTATCCTTAAAGAAAAGGGCTGTATTTTGTCTTATCTGGGACTCTCCTTGGAGAAAAGGATTGTATTTTGTCTTATCTGGGACTCTCCTTAAAGAAAAGGATTGCATTTTGTCTTATCTGCGACTATCCTTAAAGAAAGGGGTTGTATTTTGTCCTTATCTGGGACTATCCTTAAAGAAAAGGATTGTATTTTCTCTTATCTGTGTCTATCCTTAAAGAAAAGGGTTGTACCTCGTCTTGTCTGGGACACTCCTTAAAGAAAATAATTGTCTTGCCTTACATGGACCTCTCCTTAACGAATAGGTTTGTAGCTTATATGTAACTCCCCTAAAGGATTGTATCTTCCTTACATGTGAACGCTTCCTATGAAAATGATAGTATCTTGACTTATCTGGGATCTCCTATAAGAAAAGGATCGTATTTTGTCTTCTCCTGGACTGTCCTTAAAGACAAAGATTGTATCTTGCTTTATCTGAGATTCCCCAGAAGGAAAAAAATGCATCATGTCTTATCTGACACTCACATCAAGGAAAGCGATTCTATCATGCCTTATCTCGGACTCTCCCCAGGGAAAAACATTGCACCATTATTTTTATCTGGAACTCTTTATAAGGAAAACAATCGTATCTTGTCTTAACTGGAACTCTCCTAACAGAAAAGGATTGTATTGAAGTTGACCCTAAAAAAATGTCTCTGGCCTTTAATGTGACTTCTCATGGCAAGGATTGCATCTTGTCTTATCCCGGACTCTCCTCAAGGAGAAGGATTGTATCATGCCTTAAATGTTACTTCTTATGAAACGGACTGTGCCTGACTTTATCTAAGCTCCCCTCAAGAAAAAAGGTTGTGTCTTGCCGAAGCTGAGACTCTTCTCAAGGAAAACGATTGTATCTTGCCTTAAATGAGACTTCTCATGAAACAGAGTGTATCTTGCCCCATCTGGGGCTCTCGTCGAGGAAAAGGATTGTATTTTGCCTTATCTGGAATTCTCCAGAAGGAAAAGGATTGCATCTTGCCTAATCTGGAGCTCTTCTCGACTAAAATGATTGCATTGTCTTATCTGGGACGGTCCTCAAAGAAAAGTATTGTATGTCACGGACAAAAATAGAAAACCGAATTCGTGGTTAATCGCCAGCCAGCTCAGTCGGACTTAAGCCGAACTCAGACATTCTGGGCGTCGGGCAAACGCCTTCAAGCATCGCCTCAGCCAATTTGGGCACAGCGAGGAGGCTAATCCTAATCCTCCTCGGAGACAGCACCGGCCCCGTAGACAGTCGAGTGGCTGACCAACGTCTCAATAGGTCTGGCCAGACCTATTGCAAGGGTCTGGGCCAGACTGATCTAGCCAATTTGTAGGACCAGTGCCCACAATTAACTCGGACGTCGCCGGAAAGGGAGAGGGGGAAGGTATTGTGTGGTGGGGGTGAAATCTAGCAAATTTAATTTAAATGACCATTGACCACCACAGAGAGTAAGGCGTGTAGGCGTGACTGTCATGATTTGAATACCCAATGGAATTAGAGGGAGGCAACCTCAGAATGAAGGCGCGAAAATACTGACCAATGGTACTCGCCCTTGGACAGATGAGTTTTAGGATAAGATAGGAATGCGAGAAGAGAAAGGAAGGAACAGACAGACAGAGAGGAAGAGGTTCCGAGAGAGATGAGGGGAGTGGGAGAAAACCCGAGTTGTAGCATTTAGCACCATAGAGAGTCTGCAGAGGAAGGACTAAAGAGAGATGTGGAGAGAGAGAGTTGCTAACTAATGAAGAGAAAAAGAAAGAAAAGAAAAAGAAAAGAAAAGCAACCATGTCCATTTGATAGAGCAGACTAGAAGAGAGAGAGAGAGAAGAGAGAGAGAGAGAGAGAGAGAGAGAGAGAGAGAGAGAGAGAGAGAGAGAGAGAGAGAGAGGAGAGAGTGCAATGCGTTAATGCGGGAAGAAAGAAAGGAGAACAGATCGATGTCTAATAGTCACTGTTCAACCTGAACCGGGGTTCGACCTCATACTTGGCCAGCGCCACTTTCATCGGCAGTCCAACCTGACCAACGCCAGCAGACCAACCTGACCAGTGCCAGCAGTCCAACCTGACCAACGCCAGCAGTTGTGTCGTGACTGGTGCTGTGAAAGTGACAGTGAAAAGAAAAGAAAAGAAAGAAGAAAAGGAAAGACAGTGATTCGTAATTAGTCTAAGATCACCTGGCCAGGTAAAGTGAAAAATCTATTTATCCCGGGGTTAGTTAATGATGATATAGATAAATGATTTTGGAAGTTCAAGGAAAGAGAGAATGTTTTATTTTGTTTGATTCCATATGCATTGATGTTTTCTTCTATGATCATGTGTAGTAAAGTTATAGACTTTACTAGTGGTTTGATGTGACGAATGCATGATATATGAATGAGGTTGTAAGCAAGCTGTGAGTGTGTTTGGGCTGTGCGCTAGTCCTTCCTCCACTGACATACCCCGAGGTTGACAATTTATTGGCGAGCCTGCCAGGATATTCTGGCCCATTTATTATAATTGTTCAACTTCTCAGAGAGGAAGCTGGGTGGGATTCAAGTATTGTAATCCTAAGACAAGGTAGTGTCTTACTGTATGTTCCCAAGATAGTTAAATACTAGGCTTGGCATTGCTTCCAAGATAGTTAACACTAGGCTTGGCATTTCAGCCCCAGAGTACTTTTTTTCGCACAGATTGCCTATAATTCGCTCTCATAGTTGGGTCAGGCGCTAGGCGTCTTATAAAAACTAATTACGTTGTCCAAGCTAATATTATCATTCATAGGATCGTGCTATTACGTCACTCGTGTCGGTAACCACCATTGGCTGTCGTAGTAATAAAATCTTGTTCAAAAAAAAAAAGAGATATAATGGCGGACGAAAAGAACACTCCTATTGAACAACTTGTGAGCGTCGTTCGTGATTTAGGCTACTCGGGAGAAGAGTTGCGAGCATTCGTTGAAACCCAAAAAAAGATGGAAAGAGATGAACGCAGGGAAAGACGCCGTGTCGCAGTAGAAATGCAGGAAACAGAAAGACTAAGGGAAATGCAGGAAACAGAAAGATTAAGGATTCAGACTAGCGAAACGCAGGAAACAGAAAGATTAAGGATTCAATTAGAGTTAGAGCGAGTGAAAATACAAAGGGAGACCACCGATGATGGGAGTTCAGTTTCCAGTGACTCTGTGCGCAGTTACGCCCCCCGACCAAGTTGCCAAAATTCTCTGAAGGAACCGATTCGATTGACGGTACATCAGTCGTTTTGAAACGTTCACGACGAGTCAGGGTTGGCCTTCAGAAGAGTGGGCAGTCATTTTGTCAGCGCTATTGACTGGTAAGGCATTACAGATTTTCACTGCGTTACCGGCAGAACAACAATCTGACTTTGGTGCCGTGAGGAGTCGTTGATGAAGGGATTTGACCTCACAGAGGAGGGATTCAGAAAGAAATTTCGATCAGCTAGATTGCAAGCAGGTGAAACGTACACTCAGTTTGGTGCACGTTTGGATCACTATTTTGAGAAATGGTTAGAGTTGAGTGGTACGAGAAAGGAGTTCGCTGAGTTGAAAGAGCTGGTTATAAGAAAGAACAGATTTTGTAGGTTGCGGCCCTGAGTTAACCATACATTTGAAAGAGAGACACCCAGAGACAGCAGGGAGTTGTTGAAGTTCGCAGAGGTGTATAGAGAGGCACGCTTGGGCACTAAGGTGCAGGAGAAACAGGTGCTAGGCACAGGTGAGAAGAGTGCAAGGAGACTAGGGGAGTTTTCTGCACAGTCTGCAAACCCAGTGGTGGGGCAGAAAGGAGGACAAAGGGACAATAGGTGTTTCATTTGTCACAAGAAGGGACATGTGGCAAGGGATTGTCGCATGAGGTTCCAGAAGGCAGCAGCCTTGCAAGAGGTGGATAAGGTCGCCAGGGAAAACGACCTGCAGTGGAACCAAAAGGGATCCAATCTGAAGAGGGTAGAGTGCGGCCTATGGCTAGCACTGGACAGCAGTCAGTGTCAGGGATGGAGGGCACTAGCTGAGTGGTTCGTTACCAGTGGAAGAAGGGTGGATTGGCCAGCAGAGGGTGAAAGTGTTACGAGACACTGGTTGTTCATGTGGTGTAGTACGAACAACGCTGGTCGAGAAAGGGATTTGACAGGGCAAATCCAGACCTGTACTCTAAACGATGGCACTGTGAGGGAGTTCCCAGTTGCCAAGATAGAAGTACGTACCCCTTACTTCTCAGGCGAGTTGTCTGCGCTGGTGATGGAGAAAAACCCCCTTCATGATTTGATCATTGGAAATATTCCAGGTGCAAGGGATCCAGGGGATCCTGAGTTGTTGACTGCTACAGGAGCAGCAGTTCAACAACGGAGCAAGAAGGAGGAAAAGGTTGATAAACCGTTAGTTGTTCCAGGAAGGAAGTCAGGCATAGATGTGTCGCCTGATGAGTTTAGGGCAGCGCAGGAACAAGACCCTTCGCTCGTGAAGTCTTGGGAGTTGGCAAGAGGTGGAGAGAAACAGGTGGTTAGAGGGGGTGAGACAGAATTTCTTGTGAAAGGCGGTTTGCTGTACCGAGTGTTTACCCAAAGGGGAAGACAGGTAAGGTGACCACTCAGTTAGAGGTACCAGCAGGTTATCGTGACACTGTCATGTCAGTGGGTCACGAGTCGCTCATGGCGGGTCATCTCGGCACCAGCAAAACAGCTGACCGAATCTTTGATGATTTTCATTGGCCAGGGCAATGGCAGACATCAAGCGTTTCTGCATGTCATGTGACGTGTGTCAAAGGTCAGCCACAAGAGGGGTGAAGAGGAAGGCGCCTCTTAAACAGCCTCCTTTAATTGACACACCGTTCAGGAGAGTGGCTGTTGATCTGATTGGCCCAATCGCGCCCTGTTCCAAAGGTGGGCACAGGTATGAGACATGTAAGGTTGCAAGGAAAAGTCTGCAGAAGGCTAGGGTCGTTCAGAAGAAGCAATATGACAGGAAGGTGAGGAAGCAATCCCTCAAGGCGGGAGATCAAGTCCTGTTACTGCTTCCCACGGGTCACAACAAGCTGCTGATGCATTGGAAAGGACCATTCACCATCACTGAAAAAGGGCGATCGGGATTACCGAATTGAGGTGAATGGGAAACTAAAACTTTTCCATGCGAATTTTCTCCGCAAATATATTCAGCGTGAGACTCAGCACGTAGGCACAGCAGCAATCATTGATGAGGTGAAAGAGACCCAGCAGAAGAAGGGGAGATTTTTGTTGCCTGAGTTTCCAGAAGAGCCATACAGGGATGTGTCACTGTATGAAGGGCTAGACAGTAGGAGTTTGTACCAAATTTCGCAGCAATCACGAGTCCTCTCAGTGATTTGGTCAAGGCAGGGAAACCGGCAGTGGTCGAGTGGTCAGACGCTGCAGAGCAAGCACTGCAGACGGTTTTTGGAAAGACTAGGTTCCCGTCCCATCTTGAAGCTACCAGATATGTCAAAACCATTTTTGTTGCGGACAGATGCATCAGGCGGTGGAGTAGGTGCAGTATTGTTGCAGGAACACGAAGGGGTCGAGTTTCCTGTGAAGTAAAGCCAGCAGGAAGCTGACGAAGTGTGAAGAAGGGTACGCAACTGTAGAGAAGGAGTGTTTAGCTGTCGTGTGGGCCGTGCAGAAAATTCCACAAATACTTGTATTTGGGAAAGAGTTCGTGATAGAGACTGATCATCAACCACTCAAATTCCTGCAGGAGGCACAGCTGAAAGACAGCAGGGTTCTGCGTTGGGCAATGGCACTACAGCCCTACAGGTACTGAGTGCAGTACATTCCAGGTCGACAGAATGTCGGAGCTGACTATTTAAGCCGTGTAGTCTAGCAAGCTGCAACTCAGAGGAAGTCAGTCATATCCGGGGTGCATAGCTACTTTGTAATAATATGTGTTGATTACGGTTATGTTGATTGGATATGGGTTCATTCCCATTTGGCTATGGTTCATTATTTTCTTTGTGAGACTTGTTCATGTAAATGTGGTTATGTTTGGAGCATACAGTCGCTTGTGTAGTAATGCACTGTTTGCGATAAGTGAGGTGTCACGGATCGTGATCATATTAGATTGTGCTTTTCATAGTAGTTGTGAAGAGGAGAGATGGCAAATCCGCAGGTAGGGGAATTGCACAGGTGCGCACAGAGGTTATCAGAAAATGAGTTGAAATAAGGCAAAAGCGCACGTCAATAATAACTCATTGGAGTGGTATTCACTAATGATATATTTTATAAATCATAAACCGTTTGTTGTAAAGTATTTTCCAAACTTTGCACGTGTAGCTGTGTGTCAGCAAATTCGGTTGTTGTTTTTTGTACCGTTGTTTTGAGACAATGCGGAGCATAGTCTTTTGCAAGGGGGAAATGGTCACGGACAAAAATAGAAAACCGAATTCGTGGTTAATCGCCAGCCAGCTCAGTCGGACTTAAGCCGAACTCAGACATTCTGGGCGTCGGGCCGACGCCTTCAAGCATCGCCTCAGCCAATTTGGGCACAGCGAGGAGGCTAATCCTAATCCTCCTCGGAGACAGCACCGGCCCCGTAGACAGTCGGAGTGGCTGACCAACGTCTCAATAGGTCTGGCCAGACCTATTGCAACGTCTGGGCCAGACTGATCTAGCCAATTTGTAGGACCAGTGCCCACAATTAACTCGGACGTCGCCGGAAAGGGAGAGGGGGAAGGTATTGTGTGGTGGGGGTGAAATCTAGCTAATTAATTAAATGACCATTGACCACCACAGAGAGTAAGGCGTGTAGGCGTGACTGTCATGATTTGAATACCCAATGGAATTAGAGGGAGGCAACCTCAGAATGAAGGCGCGAAAATACTGACCAATGGTACTCGCCCTTTGACAGATGAGTTTTAGGATAAGATAGGAATGCGAGAAGAGAAAGGAAGGAACAGACAGACAGAGAGGAAGAGGTTCCGAGAGAGATGAGGGGAGTGGAGAGAACCGAGTTGTAGCATTTAGCACCATAGAGAGTCTGCAGAGGAAGGACTAAAGAGAGATGTGGAGAGAGAGAGTTGCTAACTAATGAAGAGAAAAAGAAAGAAAAGAAAAAGAAAAGAAAAGCAACCATGTCCATTTGATAGAGCAGACTAGAAAGAGAGAGAGAGAGAGAGAGAGAGAGAGAGAGAGAGTGCAATGCGTTAATGCAGGAAGAAAGAAAGGAGAACAGATCGATGTCTAATAGTCACTGTTCAACCTGAACCGGGGTTCGACCTCATACTTGGCCAGCACCACTTTCATCGGCAGTCCAACCTGACCAACGCCAGCAGACCAACCTGACCAGTGCCAGCAGTCCAACCTGACCAACGCCAGCAGTTGTGTCGTGACTGGTGTTGTGAAAGTGACAGTGAAAAGAAAAGAAAGAAGAAAAGGAAAGACAGTGATTCGTAATTAGTCTAAGATCACCTGGCCAGGTAAAGTGAAAAATCTATTTATACCCGGGTTAGTTAATGATGATTTAGATAAATGATTTTGGGAAGTTCAAGGAAAGAGAGAATGTTTTATTTTGTTTGATTCCATATGCATTGATGTTTTCTTCTATGATCATGTGTAGTAAAGTTATAGACTTTACTAGTGGTTTGATGTGACGAATGCATGATATATGAATGAGGTTGTAAGCAAGCTGTGAGTGTGTTTGGGCTGTGCGCTAGTCCTTCCTCCACTGACATACCCCGAGGTTGACAATTTATGCATTGTATCTTGCTTTATCCTGGGCTCCCCTCAAGGAAATGGGTGTATCTTTCCTTATCTGGGACTCTCCTCGAGGAAACGTATTGTATTTTGCCTTATCTGGAATTCTCTGGAAAGAAAAGAATTGCATCTTGCCTAATCTGGAGTTCTTCTCAAGAAAAAGGATTGTATTGTCCTCTCTGGGACTCTCCTCGAGGCATAGGATTGTATCTTGCATTACATGAAACTCTCCTCAAGGAAGAGGGTTGTATCTTGCCTTATCTGGGACTCTCCTCAAGGAAGAGGGTTGTATCTTGCCTTATCTGGGACTCTCCTCAAGGAAGAGGGTTGTATCTTGCCTTATCTGGGACTCTCCTCAAGGAAGAGGGTTGTATCTTGCCTTGTCATGGACTCTCCTCAAGGAAGAGGGTTGTACCTTGCCTTATCTGTGATTCTCAAGGAAGAGGGTTGTACCTTGCCTTATCTGGGACTCTTCTCAAGGAAGAGGATTGTATATTTTCTTATCTGGGATTCTCTTCAAGGAAGAGGATTGTTTCTTGCCTTATCTGGGACTCTCCTCAAGGAAGAGGGTTGTCTCTTGCTTTATCTGGGACTCTCTTCAAGGAAGAGGGTTGTACTTTGCCTTATCTGGGACTCTCTTCAAGGAAGAGGGTTGTACTTTGCCTTAGCTTGGACTCTCTTCAAGGAAGAGGATTGTACTTTGCCTTATCCGGGACTCTCCTCAAGGAAGAGGGTTGTATCTTGCCTTATCTGGGACTCTCCTGAAAGAAGAGGGTTGTATCTTGCCTTATCCGGGACTCTCCTCAAGGAAGTGGGTTGTCTCTTGCCTTATCCGGGACTCTCCTCAAGGAAGAGGGTTGTATCTTGCCTTATCTGGGACTCTCCTCAAGGAAGAGGGTTGTATCTTGCCTTATCTGGGACTCTCCTCAGGGAAGAGGGTTGTACCTTGCCTTATCTGTGACTCTCAAGGAAGAGGGTTGTATCTTGCCTTATCTGGGACTCTCCTCAAGGAAGAGAGTTGTCTTTTGCCTTATCTGGGACGCTCTTGAAGGAAGAGGGTTGTATCTTGCCTTATCTGGCACTCTCTTGAAGGAAGAGGGTTTATCTTGCCTTATCGGGGACTCTCTTGAAGGAAGAGGATTGTATCGTGCCTTATCTGAAACTCTCTTGAAGGAAGAGGGTTGTATCTTGCCTTATCAGGGACTCTCTTGAAGGAAGAGGATTGTATCGTGCCTTATCTGAGACTCTCTTGAAGGAAGAGGATTGTATCGTGCCTTATCTGAGACTCTCTTGAAGGAAGAGGGTTGTATCTTGCCTTATCGGGGACTCTCTTGAAGGAAGAGGGTTGTATCGTGCCTTATCTGAGACTCTCTTGAAGGAAGAGGGTTGTATCGTGCCTTATCTGAGACTCTCTTGAAGGAAGAGGGTTGTATCTTGCCTTATCTGAGACTCTCTTGAAGGAAGAGGGTTGTATCTTGCCTTATCTGAGACTCTCTTGAAGGAAGAGGGCTGTATATTGCCTTATCTGGCACTCTCTTCAAGGAAAAAGGTTTTATTGGGGCTTTCCTCAAGGAAACCGATTATGATGTCTTCCGCTGCTGCTACTTTTCAAAATTAGATCGATTGTATCTTGCCTTAACATGTAAGTGTTCAAGAAAAAGATCGTATTTTCCCATAAATGTGACCCTTATCGAGGGAAATGATTCCATATTACCTTCAAATGTAAATCGTCTTAAAGGAAAAGGATTCTAGCATTCCGTAAATGTAACCTTCCTCATGGACAAGGATTGTATTTTGCCTTGAAAAGAAAAACAACAAAAAAAACAAGCCTCCTGAAAAAAAGACTGCATTTTGCCTGCAATCATAACCCTTTTTATAAGGAACACGGATAAGATCTTGCCTTCTTATGCAACTCTCCTCGTCGAAAATGAGACTATTTTGCCTTGAAAAAGTGACTCCTTTCAACTTGCTGTTAAAATGCAGTTCTGATGGAAAATGTTTGTATCATGGCTTGAACCGCAACTCGCCTCACGTACAAGGCGTGACATAAAAATAGTGTGACTTTCCCCTAGACAGTATTGTCTTTCGTTGTAATGTTACTATTCTCAAGGAATCCAGTTCTGTCTTTCCAATGAATGTAAACATTTTCATGGTTTATAATGGTATCTTGGCTTGAACTGTAACTCTTTTGGAGGAAATGGATTGTGTTCCTGCCTTGAACAGAAATGTTCCTAGAAAAAGGAATTATCTTGCCTTAAACATTACCACCTTTTCAAGACGAGCAAGATGCAATCGTTTATTGCATTCCTTTTAGATAACACCCTTGACAGAGTTGATTGCACATTCTGTAGATACCACATCGAACAGGGGTGCACTTCACTTTCAGTTGTCGAAGATAAAAAGAAATCACATAACCGTGTATACCCGAACGGCAACAACAAAATCAATTATCCATCAAGTTTGAAACTTTGGTTTCCTTTTGCAAACAGAACTCGACCTGTGCAAATATCACTGCCTTTTGAGATTAGAACTGCATGAATAATTGACTCTCTCTCTCTCTCTCTCTCTCTCTCTCTCTCTCTTCTCTCCTCTCTCTCTCTCTCTCTCTCTCTCTCTCTCCTCTCTCTGTCTCTCTCTCTCTCTCTCTCTATCTCTCTCTCTCTCTCCCCCTCTCTCTCTCTCTCTCTCTCTCTCTCTCTCTCTCTCCCCTCTCTCTCTCTCTCTCTCCACAAACGTACACGTGCATATATAGATAGATGGATGGTTATATATATATATATATATAAAGTCCACGCGTGCGCGCGCGCTCAAATAAACACACACACACACACACACACACACACACACACACACACACACACACACACATACACACACACACACACACACACACACACACACACTACACACACACACACACACACCACTACACACACACACACACACACACACACACACACACACACACACACACACACACACACACACACACACACACACACGCACGCACGCACCCACACAAGCTCGCACGCTTGCGCGCGCACACACACACACATTTTTTTTCTTTATATTTTAACATAACCCCTGACGGATTACACAACAAAGTAATATTCCAACTTCGTCAGTGTCCAGCACCACCAACATCAACGTACAGTTTTACAAGAAAATAAACATGACATGAAAGCACAAACAACAACCAGCCAACAATCATCATGTCGAGCAATGGTGCCAGACAAGTAGAGATGATAGTAGCAAGACCATTAAATATTGTTCAAACTCCCGTAATTGCAGTCACGGACCCACGACCCCCCCCCCCCCCCCCCCCACGCTCTTTTCCCTTGCTCACCCCACCGCTACCCCTCTCCCTCTCCCCACCCCACCCCCCCCATCCGCCACCACCTTGTTTGTGTTCGTTTTGAACTCCTCCTGCCTCCCCCCCCCCCCCCCTTCCTTTTTTGTGTTTGATTGCGACGTATTGTGTGACGTTGGTTCGGTTTGTTCAAGGTGTCCCAGTGTCGACGATACCCATCGTGGGGGGTGAAGGAAGGTTGTTGATCTTATTCCCACCCCCCTCCACTCCTCCAAACTCACACTTCTTCCCCCCCACCCCCACCCCCGAACGCCCCCACCCTCACCCCCCTCCACAACCTCATACCTCTGGATGTGGTTGGGCAGGCTTGCGGAGGAGGGGAACGGGACTGAGATACTAAGTGTGGTGGCGGTGGTGGGGTGGAAAGGTGGAAGGAAGGGGGGGGGGGGGGTTGGGGGGTAGGGGGGGGGGTGTTGCAGGATGATGGGAAGGGAGAATAAACCGCCCCGGGAGGCGAAGGAGCTCACACCGTGTGGGGTTATGAGGGGTGGAAGGAGGGGGGTGGGGGTGGGGGGAGAGGGCAACAGGGAAGAAGTATGGAGGTGTGAGAAGGAGGTGACGGGGGGGGCGGGGGGGGGGGGGGGGGGGGGGGGGGGCGGCGGGGGGGCGGGGGGGGGGGGGGGGGGGGGGGGGGGGGCGCGGGCGGGGGGGGGGGGGGTAGGGTGTGAGAGCGCAAGGAGCGGAGCAAGCTGCTAACTGATCACTAAGGACATGGAGTGGGGGGGGGGGGGGACCACTGGCTGAGAGGGAGGGGTGATGGAGTTAGTGAAGTTGTGGGATGCTATGTTTATCTCCTCTAGTCCAGTCAAATGAATACATGACGTCAAACAAATTGCAACAAATCATTCAAGAGCGTTAATCAACTGAAACGATTATGTTATCGTGCACAGAAAAATCTAAAGTAAAAGATGGTTCCGTTTTAACGTAATTAATCCGAAAGTGTAAGACGAACCGTGAGAATGAGAATTTTTTTAATGTCCGTGGACGGAAAGCTGAATGAACGCGCTGAGCAGAAAAACGGCAGAAATTACAACGCTGCCCGCAGGCGCGCGATGATGGCGGACACTGACTGCGCTGATTCAAACAATTACCAGAGCCCCCTCATGTTCATATTCACGGGTAATGTACCAATTTCTTATTGATAAGTTAACTTTGTTTTGTATGTCTGTGTATGATTTTAAGATACCACTATGATACTACTCAATAACTTTTGACACTACAGGCCAAACTAGACTGGCATTCCGCCGAAGCTGACACGTAAAACACGTGTTCGCCTGCCCGAGTAAGTGAAGTGGCTTAACTGATAGCACGCAGCAGTAGATTCGGTACAACAAGAAGTCGTGGAATAAAGGGAATAATGACTGTATCTGCGAACTACACTCTATTGCACACACATGCCTTGTACTTGTGGTTGCGTGGTAATTGTTGTGGCTTATTTGAACGTTTTATGAACTCCAATTTTCATGGAATGTGTGAATTGGGCAAAAGTCAAACGGAAAATTGAAACAAAACCTGATTGATAACAATAATAATAAAATAATAAAAATAATAACATTAAAAAAAAAAAATGATAATAGCAATAATAATAATATCGCCCAAATAATATTTGTATAATGATTACGTAATAGTAATAACAACAACAACAAGAAGAACGTGATAATGACAGTAACAATAGGCTAACAATAATGAAAGCTTTCTCAAAGCCATTTTAATTCTGAATTTCAGAGTCCAGAAAAGGATTGCTGCATCATTTGCAAGCTGGGATTTTGCAGCCAGGACAGGAAAGTAATTCTAACACACACAAAGGGTGTGCTGGGATCAACAAGGCAAGCGCTCAGCGAGGTGATGATATTGTTGCTTCAACTGGCAGTTTTGTTCATGCTAAATGTCGGCGTGAATACACCAATATAAACGCTATTACACAGTTTCTGCGTAGCAGGCAAAATGATCAGTCTCCTCAAAAAGCATAAAACGAAGACTTCGGACTGTAGATTCTGCATACAGTCCAGCAGCCCAATGCCTGTTCTGCCTGAAAGGAGAAAAATGGTCACGTAGAGGCGGACACAAGACCTGTATAGGTCTGACATCAGTGACAACAACACAATTCCAACAGACTGTGGCCGGTGTTTGCAGCAGCAGAGGTGACGAGTGGTCACGGAAAGTTAAGGCTAGATTAGAATTTTTGCAGGACTGTTTTGCCCAGGATGTGGTATACCACAGTATCTGCAGTACCAACTTTCGAACAGGAAAACATGTCCCCCGAATGTTTTTAGAAACTGATGATATGCCAGCAAGAAAAAGAATCAAATTGGGGAAAGCAGGCAGACCAAAAGATGAGGCGTATCATGCTGCCTTTCAGGATATTGTTTCCTATCTAGAAAACAATGACACAGAGCAGGTCACTGTGTGTGACCTTGTTAGGATGATGGGAGATGCCCTGGACCAGTGCAATGAGTCAAATGTGGGTTCTGCGTACAGTGTGCCTTACATGAAGAAAATGCTGCTTGAACATTTTGGTGACAGTATATCTATCTCAGAGTTAGAAGGAAAATCAGATGTTGTGACCATAAAGACAGCCGCGTCCAACATCCTTCACAAGTTCTACGAAGAACACAAAAAGAATGACAGTGACAGTGAATCTACTCGCTTGATTAGAGCAGCAGCTGCTCTAATTAGAAGTGACATAATGTCCATCTGTTGTGACAGAAGTATGTACCCAGATTCTGGTCAGTTGTGCAAGGATTTACAGCTTGATTTCCTGCCTGTGACTCTTCAGACATTGCTTAAAGATATCATCAGGGGTAAAAAACACAGATCTGAAAATCGCATCCATTGGACAATGCATCGTTCAAGCAACCAGGCCAAACACATGCATTGCTCCACTTCAGATCCACCTGGCAGTGCAGATGCACAAAACTTTTGCATCAAGATTTTTGGTGGATACGTTAAGTAAACTTGGGTTCTGCTCTTCATATTCAGAAGTACAGAAATTCCACCTCAATGCAGCTGTCACCCAAGGTTTAGACCTTCCGGAAATCACCGAAGAAAAGACCCTTCAGTTTGTGGCAGACAACGCAGACCACAACTCTGCCACTTTAGATGGGCGGGGAACTTTCCATGGAATGGGAACAATTGCTGTTGTCACACCTGGGACAAAGACTCCACTAAGGATACCCAGAAAAAAAGGTGGACATCAAAGAAGTAGTTGAGCTTGGGAAAATCAACATTCACTATTACAGGGCTGACTGGAACGGTCTCTCTTCTGTGTTTTTCAAAGACATTTCTGACATTTCTGCTGTTGACAATACAGCAGGTATTGAAACACTCTGGAAGATATCTTGGCCCCTCAAGTCTCCCCGACCTGCTTGGCATGGATTGATGCAGGCAACTCATGATGGTGTGCATCCAGGCAAATCGGAAGTGTTCTTCTTACCCATGATTGACATGAGTGCCAGTGGCGTCACTTGCATCTACTCTACGTTGATGTTCATCTGCAGCCAAGCACAAAAGTATGCAGTGACACCTGTGGTAACATTTGATCAGCCACTGTATATGAAAGCCCAGGCAATCATACACAGTGAAGGCCCAGACAGCGTCATCAAATCTGTGGTTCTTCAGCTTGGACACTTCCACACTCAGATGAGTTTCTTGGAACAATTGGACATGTCATGAATGGGTCAGGGCTACAAGAAGCCTTGGAAAATGTGTATGCTTGCCATACCATTCCCTACATCATGAATGGGAAGTCATACTCCCGTGCTGTTCGAGCGCATCTTCTCATGGATGCAGCTCTCAACGCCATTCTCACTGTTTTCTGCCATGTACCCAGGAAATGACTCTGGGTGATACTGTTACATGAAATCAGGCACCATTGAAACATAAAGAAACTGGTGTTTTGATGAAACATGTCCTGTTATTACCACATTTTTATTGGTAACAAACTTTGTCTCAACACTGTGGTAGGACAAGCAGCCATAGATATGTTCCAAACTTAACTACATACAGAGGCTGATGGTCTGCAGTCTGAAAGTTAGGGGGTATGGATGAAAAAGAAAGCCTGTTTCATAAATGTTTGTTTGGTTGACTCCTCCTATGTTTTTTCTTTGCACAAAACGTGCTAAGAAATCTGTCTATTGCATTTATTCTTCATGAATTGTGTGTACAACATAGTAGCATACAGTAAAAAGAGAAATATTTCCTCAAATCCACGAAGAATATTTGCCCACTTTTGTTGATAAAATGAAGAAAACCTGTATATCTTTTATGTACTGTTTAACTTTTATGTTTTTTAAAATCATCAATCATATTTGTAAATATTTTCAATCATTTTTCCCCCCCATTTGCATTGTATTTACTGCGATCTCTGTAGCAGATTGTCTGTTTTCCGGTTCTTGTAACATCAGCTTGGGGGTATGTTCTTTAAACAAACGTACATAATTCATTGCACCATATATTTCTTTAGATTTTTTGAAGTGGTACTGGCAGATGTTCAACAAGTTCAAATCAGGTGAAATTTCTTTTGTTGCAATTTGTTTTAAGGTTATAGGCTATTTTTTTGAAAATTTGACTGGACACTCCCCCTCGGCACTTAGCCCCACTCCCCCACCCATCGGGGTCTCCCTCGTCCTCCCCTCTTCCTCTCTTTGTCGCCAATGTTGTGTGTGTGTGTGTGTGTGTGTGTGTGTGTGTGTGTGTGTGTGTGTGTTTGTGTGCGTGCGTGCATGCGTGCATACGTGCGCGAGGGCGCGCGCGTGTGTGTGTGTGTGTGTCTATGTGTGTGTGTGTGTGTGTGTGTGTGTGTGTGTGTGTGTGTGTGTGTGTGTGTGTGTGTGCGTGTGTGTGTGTGTGTATTTGTGTGTGTGTGTGTGTGTGTGTGTGTGTGTGTGTGTGTGTGTGTGTGTGTGTGCGCGCGCGCGAGCGCGCGCGCATGTGTTGTGTCTGCGCACGTGCGGTCGTACGCGTGAGTGCTTAGATAAACACAATGGCATGTTGCAACCTCGGCTGATGTCAGGTCTGGGGTTTTTTTTTTTTAAATTTTTTTTTTTTTATGTTGTA
>CM031597.1:53148742-53160054 GCA_018398815.1 Conus ventricosus | reverse complement strand
TCTCGCTGCAAAAGTTCAGTTCAGGTTTCAGTCGTCTCTGTGCCTGAAAGCTGAACACAAATTAAAACGCAGGTTCAAATCCCCAAAATCAGGTCATACAGCTTATCATGGCCCACAGTGGAAACCAGGTCATACAGCTTTATCATGGCCCACAGTGGAAACCAGGTCATACAGCTTTATCATGGCCCACAGTGGAAACCAGGTCATACAGCTTTATCATGGCCCACATGGAAACCAGGTCATACCCGCTTTAAACATGGCCCACAGTGGAAACCAGGTCATACAGGTTTATCATGGCCCACAGTGGAAACCAGGTCATACAGCTTTATCATGGCCCACATGGACTCCAGGTCATACAGGTTTATCATGACCCACAGTGAAACCAGGTCATACAGCTTTATCATGCCCACAGTGGAAACCAGGTCATACAGGTTTATCATGGCCCACAGTGGGAAACCAGGTCATACAGGTTTATCATGGCCCACAGTGAAACCAGGGCATACAGGTTTATCATGCCCACAGTGGAAACCGGGTCATACAGCTTTATCATGGCCCACAGTGGAAACCAGGTCATGCAGCTTTATCATGGCCCACAGTGGACACCAGGTCATACAGCTTTGTCATGGCCCACAGTGGACACCAGGTCATACAGCTTTATCATGGCCCACAGTGGACACCGGGACATACAGCTTTATCATGGCCCACAGTGGACTCCAGGTCACACAGGTTTATCATGACCCACAGTGGAAACCAGGTCATACAGCTTTATCATGGCCCACAGTGGAAACCAGGTCATACAGCTTTATCATGGCCCACAGTGGAAACCAGGTCATACAGCTTTATCATGGCCCACAGTGGAAACCAGGTCATACAGCTTTATCATGGCCCACAGTGGAAACCAGGTCATACAGCTTTATCATGGCCCACAGTGGAAACCAGGTCATACAGCTTTATCAAGGCCCACAGTGGAAACCAGGTTATACAGCTTTATCATGGCCCACAGTGGACTCCACAGGGTCGCTTCACGCCCAGTTGTCACAATAAAGGGGAACAAATTCACCCCCCCCCCAAAAAAAAAAAAAATTGCAAGAAGCCAAAAACAATCTGTGAAAAAAAAAAGAAGAAGAAGAAGAAGAAGAAGAAGAAGAAGAAGACGAAGACTGAACATGATAGCTGATTCACTGCCATCGTCAAGACAGATAAGACTTGGTCGGGCTGAGGGTGTCATCCGTTCTGCTTGATTTCTCCCCCATAGGTTTAAAAAAAAAAAAAGAAACATTCTGGGACAGTTACATGTAGCCCCAAATACCTGAAAAGCCGTAACTGCCTTGCAGTGCAATGCGAGTTAATGCAACCTAATATTGCTTCACACAGCAGGGTCGAAACCAATGCTGTCTAAAAATGCGGTACAACAAACACAATGCATCGCAACGCAACGCAAAAAACAAAAACAAACAAACAAAAAGGTGGGGAGGCGGAGACCACTGTTCGCTTAGTCTGTGGCGGCTGGCTTTCAGTACATCACCATGCAACACATTAGAGTAAAACCACTGAAGTGCAGCACAATTCAATGGAATTCAAGAACACACTTCCAATACAACCATTCCATGACTTCCAACTGAACACTAAACAACGCAACACAATACAAAACATGATACAAAACACAAAGACGTCCATATACAAGACAATACGAGGATACGAAAAATAACACGAACTTCACATTTGTCCCGGAAAACAGCTTATGAACAGGGTGGCCCATTACAGCATAATGGAACACAATGCAACACCAGTTTTATATCAACATGTTTTGGTGTGTATGTTCTGTCATTACAGCATACTAGAACACAATGCAACAATAATTTACATCAACATGTTTTGGTGTGGATGTTCTGTCAAACATCGAATTACAACACAATACTGAGCATCCTTTTGAAGTGGAGCACTCGACAAAAATACACTTCCGCACTCAGAAACCATGTAACAATTCATTAACTACAGACACACAACAAAATACTCGGTTACATGAAACAGAAAATTGGTTTTAAAATACAGGCATTGTTCCACAGGGGAACACAAAGTTTGAAGTCATTGTGAGTGACTGGCAAGCAGTGGTAATGGCAGACAGTGGTGATGACAGACAGTGATGATGACAGGCAGTGATGATGACGGACAGTGGTGATGGCAGACAGTGATGATGACAGACAGTGATGATGACAGACAGTGATGATGACAGACAGTGATGATGACGGACAGTGGTGATGACAGGCAGTGATGATGACAGGCAGTGATGATGACAGACAGTGATGATGACGGACAGTGGTGATGACAGGCAGTGATGATGACAGGCAGTGATGATGATGACAGACAGTGATGATGACAGACAGTGATGATGACGGACAGTGGTGATGACAGGCAGTGATGATGACAGGCAGTGATGATGATGACAGACAGTGATGATGACAGACAGGGATGATGACAGACAGTGGTGATGACAGACAGTGATGATGACAGACAGTGGTGATGACAGACAGTGATGATGACAGACAGTGATGATGATGACAGACAGTGATGATGACAGACAGTGATGATGACAGACAGTGGTGATGACAGACAGTGATGATGACAGACGTGGTGATGACAGACAGTGATGATGACAGACAGTGGTGATGACAGACAGTGATGATGACAGACAGTGGTGATGACAGACAGTGATGATGACAGACAGTGATGATGACAGACAGTGATGATGACAGGCAGTGATGATGACAGACAGTGATGATGACAGACAGTGATGATGACAGGCAGTGATGATGATGGTGATGACAGGCAGTGATGTTGACAGGAAGTGATGATGACAGACAGTGATGATGATGACAGACAGTGATGATGACAGACAGTGATGATGACAGGCAGTGATGATGACAGACAGTGATGATGACAGGCAGTGATGATGACAGACAGTGATGATGACAGACAGTGATGATGACAGGCAGTGATGATGATGGAGATGACAGGCAGTGATGATGACAGGCAGTGATGATGACAGGAAGTGATGATGACAGACAGTGATGATGATGACAGACAGTGATGATGACAGACAGTGATGATGACAGGCAGTGGTGATGACAGGCAGTGATGATGACAGGCAGTGATGATAAATGACGACAGTGATGATGACAAACAGTGATGATGGCAGGCAGTGATGATGACAGACAGTGATGGTGATGCCCACGCAGTGATGATGATGACAGGCAGTGGTGATGACAGGCAGTGATGATGACAGGCAGTGATGATGAAAGGCAGTGATGATGATGACAGACAGTGATGATGACAGGCAGTGATGATGACAGGCAGTGGTGATGACAGGCAGTGATGATGACAGGCAGTGATGATGACAGGTAGTGATGATGATGACAGACAGTGATGATGACAGACAGTGATGATGACAGGCAGTGATGATGATGACAGACAGTGGTGATGACAGGCAGTGATGATGACAGACAGTGATGATGACAGACAGTGATGATGACAGACAGTGATGATGACAGGCAGTGATGATGAAGACAGGCAGTGATGATGATGACAGACAGTGGTGATGACAGACAGTGATGATGACAGACAGTGATGATGATGACAGACAGTGGTGATGACAGACAGTGATGATGACAGGCAGTGATGATGACAGGCAGTGATGATGACAGACAGTGATGATGACAGACAGTGATGATGACAGGCAGTGATGATGATAGACAGTGATGATGACAGACCGTGGTGATGACAGGCAGTGATGATGATGACAGACAGTGATGATGACAGACCAGTGATGATGACAGGCAGTGGTGATGACAGGCAGTGATGAGGATGACAGACAGTGATGATGACAGGCAGTGGTGATGACAGACAGTGATGATGATGACAGACAGTGATGATGACAGAAAGTGAATGATGATGACAGACAGTGATGATGACAGGCAGTGATGATGATGACAGGCAGTGGTGATGACAGGCAGTGATGATGAACAGACAGATTGATGAACAGGCAGTGGGATGACAGACAGTGATGATGATGACAGACAGTGATGGTGATGACAGGCAGTAATGATGACAGACAGTGATGATGACAGACAGTGGTGATGACAGGCAGTGGTGATGACAGACAGTGATGATGACAGGCAGTGGTGATGACAGACAGTGATGATGACAGACAGTGATGATGACAGACAGTGATGATGACAGGCAGTGATGATGACAGACAGTGATGATGACAGGCAGTGATGGTGATGACAGACAGTGGTGATGACAGACAGTGGTGATGACAGACAGTGATGATGACAGGCATTGATGATGACAGACAGTGGTGATGACAGACAGTGATGATGACAGGCAGTGATGATGACAGCAGTGATGATGATGACAGACAGTGATGATGACAGACAGTGATGATGACAGACAGTGATGATGATGACAGACAGTGATGATGACAGTCAGTGATGATGACAGACAGTGATGGTGGCAGGCAGTGGTGATGACAGACAGTGATGATGATAGACAGTGATGATGACAGGCAGTGATGATGACAGACAGTGATGATGATAGACAGTGATGATGACAGACAGTGATAAATGACAGGCAGTGATGATGACAGGCAGTGATTATGATGACAGGCAGTGATGATGACAGGCAGTGTGGATGACAGACAGTGATGATGATGACAGCCAGTGATGATGATGACAGACCGTGATGATGGCAGACAGTGATGATGACAGACAGTAATGATGATGACAGGCAGTGATGATGATGACAGACAGTGATGATGATGACAGGCAGTGATGATGACAGACAGTGATGATGACAGACAGTAATGATGATGACAGGCAGTGATGATGACAGACAGTGATGATGACAGACAGTGATGATGACAGACAGTGATGATGACAGGCAGTGATGATGATGACAGGCAGTGATGATGACAGACAGTGATGATGACAGACACTGATGATGATGACAGACAGTGATGATGACAGACAGTGATGATGACAGACAGTGATGATGACAGGTAGTGATGATGATGACAGGCAGTGATGATGACAGACAGTGATGATGACAGGCAGTGATGATGACAGACAGTGATGATGACAGACAGTGATGATGACAGGCAGTGACGATGATGACAGGCAGTGATGATGACAGGCAGTGATGATGGCAGACAGTGGATGATGACAGGCAGTGATGATGACAGACAGTGATGATGACAGGCAGTGATGATGACAGACAGTGATGATGACAGGCAGTGACGATGATGACAGGCAGTGATGATGGCAGGCAGTGATATGGCAGACAGTGATGATGGCAGGCAGTGATGATGACAGACAGTGATGATGACAGGCAGTGATGATGATGACAGGCAACGATGATGATGACAGGCAGTGATGATGACAGGCAGTGATGATGACAGACAGTGATGATGACAGGCAGCGATGATGATGACAGGCAGTGATGATGCCCAGGCAGTGATGATGACAGGCAGTGATGATGACAGACAGTGATGATGACAGGCAGCGATGATGATGACAGGCAGTGATGATGACAGGCAGTGATGATGACAGGCAGCGATGATGATGACAGACAGTGATGATGACAGACAGTGATGATGACAGACAGTGGTGATGACAGGCAGTGATGATGACAGACAGTGATGATGATGGCAGACAGTGATGATGATGACAGACAGTGATGATGACAGACAGTGATGATGATGACAGACAGTGATGATGATGACAGACAGTGATGATGACAGACAGTGATGATGACAGACAGTGGTGATGACAGGCAGTGATGATGACAGACAGTGATGATGACAGACAGGGGTGATGACAGGCAGTGATGATGACAGGCAGTGATGATGATAGACAGTGATGATGACAGGCAGTGGTGATGACAGGCAGTGATGATGATAGACAGTGGTGATGACAGGCAGTGATGATGACAGACAGTGATGTTGACAGGCAGTGATGATGATGATGACAGGCAGTGATGATGATGAGAGACAGTGATGATGACAGACAGTGATGATGACAGACAGTGATGATGATAGACAGTGAAGATGACAGACAGTGATGATGACAGGCAGTGATGATGATGGCAGGCAGTGATGATGACAGACAGTGATGATGACAGGCAGTGATGATAACAGGCAGTGCTGATGATAGACAGTGATGACACGACACCATGCGACACGACACGACACCACACCATACTACACCAGACCACACCACACCACACCACACCACACCACACCACACCACACCACACCACACACCACAACGCAATACGAGGCAACAAGGAGACAGCACTGCAAACTTCGTGGTATTCATGTCAACAACACAGCAAACCTTGTGGTATTCATGTCAACAGCACAGCAAACCTCGTGGTATTCTTGTCAACAGCACAGCAAACTTCGTGGTATTCTTGTCAACAGCACAGTAAACCTCGTGGTATTCTTGTCAACAGCACAGCAAACCTCGTGGTATTCTTGTCAACAGCACAGAAAACCTCGTGGTATTCTTGTCAACAGCACAGCAAACCTCGTGGTATTCATGTCAACAACACAGCAAACCTCGTGGTATTTATGTCAACAACACACTAGCAAACCTCGTGGTATTCATGTCAACAGCACAGCAAACCTCGTGGTATTCTTGTCAACAGCACAGCAAACCTCATGGCATTCTTGTCAACAGCACAGCAAACCTCGTGGTATTCTTGTCAACAACACAGCATACCTCGTGGTATTCTTGTCAACAGCACAGCAAACCTCGTGGCATTCTTGTCAACAGCACAGCAAACCTCGTGGTATTCATGTCAACAGCACAGCAAACCTCGTGGTATTCTTGCCAACAGCACAGCAAACCTCGTGGTATTCTTGTCAACAGTACAGCAAACCTCGTGGTATTCTTGTCAAGAGCACAGCAAACCTCGTGGTGTTCTTGTCAACAGCACAGCAAACGTCGTGGTATTCATGTCAACAGCACAGCAAACCTCGTGGTATTCTTGTCAACAGCACAGCAAACCTCGTGTATTCTTGTCAACAGCACAGAAAACCTCATGATATTCTTGTCGACAGCACAGCAAACCTCGTGGTATTCTTGTCAACAGCACAGAAAATCTCGTGGTATTCATGTCAACAGCACAGCAAACCTCGTGGTATTCTTATCAACAACACAGCAAACCTCGTGGTATTCATGTCAACAACACAGCAAACCTCGTGGCATTCTTGTCAACAGGACAGCAAACCTCGTGGTATTCATGTCAACAACACAGCAAACCTCGTGGTAGGCCTATTCATGTCAACAGCACAGCAAACCTCGTGGTAGGCCTATTCATGTCAACAGCACAGCAAACCTCGTGGTAGGCCTATTCATGTCAACAGCACAGCAAACCTCATGGCATTCTTGTCAACAGCACAGCAAACCTCGTGGTGTTCTTGTCAACAGCACAGCAAACCTCGTGGTATTCTTGTCAACAGCACAGCAAACCTCGTGGTATTCTTGTCAACAGCACAGCAAACCTCGTGGTATTCTTGTCAACAGCACAGCAAACCTCGTGGAATTCCTGTCAACAGCCGCTGATGGTGTGGCCCACTAATGGCGCCCCGGGAGTCCCCGGGGGTGACGGCGCCCCACAGTTCCCCGCGCTCCGCTCTCACACGCGAACTGAACGCACGTCTCATTAAGCAGGCCAATGGACGTGAAAGATGAGCAGGCATTCACAGAATCATAATCACCGCTCGGCCTGCATTGAGTGTGGGTCCATCCAAAGCCTCGGCGGGAGAAACGACACGCCAGCTTTTCTTCGGGTGGATGGGGAAAGGGGAGTGGAAGAGGGAGTGGGGGGGGGGGGGGGGGGGAGGAGGAGAGCGGAAATGGGAAGAGGAAGTGGTGCAGGAGGGGCTGTTGGGGGTTGGGGGCCGGGAAGAGGGAAGGATCGTAGGGAGGGTCGGGGTGGGGGGTGGGGTGGGGGTGGGCGGGCAAGTTCTCTGCAGTGAAAGAAAGACCGACTTCAGACACAACCAGGGACATAAAGGTAGGCCCTTTAACGGGCTTGTCGACTCTGTCTGTCTGTCTGTCTTTCTATCTGTCTGTCTGTCTGTCTGTCTGTCTCTCTCTCTCTCTCTCTCTCTCTCTCTCTCTCTCTCTCTCTCTCTCCTCTCCCCGCCACAGACTTTCAATGGCGTGTTTGCTCTTTTCAGGCCATTGAGGCAGACAGCAACCCGTGGAATTAACAGAATGGGTGGCAAAATATTCAACCTGTTTGCACCTGCTGTAACGGAAACTGTCCCCTGTGCTTTCAGTTTAAATACATACTGCTTTCCGAATGCTTTCACATGAGCAAGAATCACACCACAGTTTAATTCAGAAACTATTTCCGATCTGTCTTGTTATAGTCCTGCTAGTTTATATTTCATCCGCTCATTTAAAGCCACCAAAGAAACATATCAATATTATTTCTCTCTCGTACAAACGAGTGTAATATACAGCAGTCAATCTGACTTAACAGACAATCATTCCCACCAAACAGTTCTGACCAACTTACTTGAACAATGGTTTTCAAACGTAAACAACCATCAGATACCCGCAGTTCTTTTGCGGATTTTGCGAAAGCTTTTGACATCATTAATCATAAACTTCTGCTCAGAAATTCATTTATCGACAGTCTTTTGATACCGTGAAATTGATTCCATCTGTTCTTTCCAACAGGCAGTAATTAGCATCCTTACATATACTTCTATGTATTGTTGTTCGCTATTAATTTGGTGTTCCACGATGTTCGGTACTAGATCCTGTGCTGTTTACATTTAACGGCAATGACCTACCTTTATTAACACTTGAGAACACATTAGAAAATGTTCCCGGATTACATAAAGCTTGGCACAAGTAACTTTGACACTCAGCAAGTTTGTCTTACCGCGCACAAAAGTAAGTATTCTTGTTAAATTGACCCAACTTAACTACATGGCGCTTTTACCCTATTTAACTAAATTGAATTACAGTATGGAAAAAAAAAGTTGAAAACCTTGCCCAAAAGTTACCAGTCTTTATTTTGCCAATGCAAAAAAAAAAAAAAAAAAGAAAAAAGAAAAAAGAAAAAAAAAAAGAAGAAAAAAAAAAGAAAAGAAAAAAAGAGAAGTTCCCAATCACAAAGTGTTAGAAATAACAATGGACGACAATTATCTAAGTCTAAACATTTGCAAATTCCGTCACTGTAAAGCATAAAAAAAGATCACACCGCCAGTTTTTTTTCACTTCTACATCCATTCAAACATGTATAATGCCTCTACAGAAATCGAGCAATAGTTTGCTAAAGCCACTGGTTAGCATCCATCAAAAGACTGTCCAAGTAACCATTGACACCCGCTGCTACACCGTAATTACAAACAGGCAGGTGTCCTCCCACTCACTTTTAAACTTTTGCACAAGAAAAAGATTTCTCATGCATGAAATGCTCCTGCTAACGCCCCCACATCTTTACTGAAAATAAAGAAGATGATCAACATTCACCTAGTACAACTCTACCTCTCCCAAAGATGTATTCTGAGCAAATTAAGTCTTGCTTATTCCGCAGGCTGGCAATAGAATCGTTTTCCAAACGACCGTAAAAGCGAAGCAAACGGCAGAAAAAAAGACTAGCTTTCACAACTGACGGTGAATCTGTCAAGTTTGACCCCCCCCCCCCCCCCCCCCCCCCCCCCCAATTTATCTTTAGATGCACTGATAAAAACTCTGCATACGACTGTCTCCTCTTCCCTGCCTCCTCTATCTCCCTCATACCCCCTCCCTTTGACCCCTCCCCCTCTTTCGTCCTCATCCTCCCTACTTCCTCTCACACCACTCTTTTTTTCTGTCTGTCATTGTTTCACCTTGTACATAAACTTTCCATGTACGTATTTGGTCTTTTTTTTTCTACTTCCTCGTTTTGTTTTATTGGCCGAAAAGGCTTGAAGCGGTAAATACAGTTTTTCGTATTCAGTCGCTCTCGATAAATACACGTTCTCTCTCTCTCTCTCTCTCTCTCTCTCTCTCTCTCTCTCTCTCTCTCTCTCTCTCTGATTACAATTTGCTAATGTACATGTTGTGAACTTTTGTTCATTCCATATTTTTCATCACTTTGGGTTTTAGTTTGCTTGGCTGGTGGTTCTAGCCCAGGTTTTGGCGAAAAAAACCCTGACTATGCTTAATTTTCTTCGCTGGCTAAAAACTCAAAGCCTTTTTAGATAGTGTTTTACGTGGGTGATTAATATAACATTGCATTTCTGGTGCCTTGTGTGATCCAAATTCTTTCATTTTTACGTGCTATAATTTATTTTTCAAGATTAAAAGTCAAATGTAATCAGTCAGCTTCTTTCTTTAATGCATTTAGCTGATTTTGCAAACAAAAGGCAGTGCTGGACAAGAGAATGACATCATCTGCAAACAGCACTAGAAATATTTCAATAGCTCCTGATTCAATTCGTATTCCGTGCTTTCCTTTTCTGGATAATTTCACTGCCAATGATGAAAAACCGAGACAATTAGTGGGCCCAAAAAACATCCCTGCTTTACGCCACGCGGAAAACAGAAAAATTCTGTACAACTATGTACTCTTATCTCTGACACATGCTAAAACCCAGTCATAAACACTTCCCAAAGTGCCACACAACTTGCCATTCACGTTGTATGTAAAATGCTCCATATAATATTACAATGGACACAATCAAAAGCCTTCTTAAAATCCAGAATGGCAACGTAAAGTTTGGTGTTACGCAGTAAGTATCTTTCTGTTAATGTATACGGAGTAAAATATGATCTACAGTACAGTAATTTGATCTGAAACCGGCTTGCTCATCCGTTATCTTATTCTCTCTTTCTGTCCACTTTGTTAATGTTTCTTCAGAATGTGTGTATAAACTTCACTGAGTATGCGTGTAAGCTTTATTCCACAGTAACTGTTAGGGTTGTTAACATCTCCTTTTTAAAGTATTGGGATAATTATGGATTTGGCCCATTTGGGGGGGAAGGTTCCATCTTCGAATAATCCGTTGAATAATACAACAAGAAAATTCACCGATTTTTTTTTCATTTGCATGCTTTAACATCTCTCCAAGTATTTTATCAGGTACCGCGCTTCTTCCACACTTCAGATTCTTGATACTCGCTGTTACTTTATCGCTTGTACTACAATCGTTGAGAGGGGGGAGGGGTGGGGGAAGTGAGGGGAGGGGGTTATATGCGTTGCCAAATCATTCCAATTTCATCATCGGTTTCACCTGTGGTATTGTA
>CM031597.1:53136242-53146242 GCA_018398815.1 Conus ventricosus | reverse complement strand
ATTTGTGGCCCAGCCAAACTCACTATAACCACTGTTTCAATAGATGTAAACAAAAAGGTCTTCTACTCTGTATCCAGTTACCCTAAAACAGGTTCAGTATTTGTACGTCTAACGGACACGTTATCTGTACGATGACCTTGACTTTGTAAAGCAAGTCACTTAACAAGATGATTATATGAAATCGTATTTGAGGGGGAAAGTCAACAATAAACAGCATACGAAGAAGATAAACTTTGCTCTCTAAAGCACTTACCTGCAAACCAATGTTGTCTAAATACCCGGTACCTTTCTTCAAGCACACATGCAGCTGAGAAGCATTTGTGATTGGTATTAAAAGCACTTGGAATTTATCTGTCACACAGAACAAAGAAGGCGTTGGTTTAGAGTTACGTACCTTTGACTGCGTCACAATGGATGCGAAAGTGCGTTTACTTGGCCATTGTTCACCGAGATGATTGTACTTTCAAACATTCTTTTTCTTCATATTTCTCTGTGGAATTACGTTGAAGTCAGTCTGTTAACTCGCAGAAAAACAACCCTAATTAGGTGATCAGCTTGTTAGCATGAAATGAATAGGGTTTTGCTTAAATAGCGCTTGTGTTCGGTGTCTGTATCGGACAAAGCCTGCACCTGTCTACAAGCTCTGATGCAGCATAGGCCTACAATCAAGTGATCAGGCCTTCGACTGAGGAGCTGTTGTCCGTGAGTTTGAACCACTCGTGGGGTGGAAAGTTTACGGCTTATAAATCCTCTCTGTCCCCAAAGCAGAAAAGGAGTACGCGATTCACTTCAGGGAGGGTTCAGGCGGCGGTAGGAGAGGAGAGGGTTCCACCTTTTAAAAGGCCATGTCCTAGACACAGTGATCCTCTAAAAGTTAAATGTCCCCACAACCACCAGACTGCGGAACTTTCACCTTTACACTTAAACGGATGCATCTGTTTTAAAGCGCCAGTTTGGGTCTTTTTTTTCCTTTATTTTTTTTTTCTTCAAGTGGACGAGTGTCAGGTTGAAATGACTCAACACCTGCAGCATCAACTCAAATGTTGTGTGTGTTAGTCTGAGGCGGACTGACCCCGTTCCCATTGTTAGTCAGAAAGCGCTTGACACAAAAAGATGCAAACGCAACACACGAAGTCACACACACACACACACACACACACCACACCACACACACACACACACACACACACACGCATACTAAGTAAGTAAGTAATAAGTAAGTAATAAGTAAGCAAGTAAGTAAGTAAGTAACCAGCTAACTAACTAGCCATCTGAGCAATATAAACTGCTGGCGCAGGGGATGGGGGGGCGGGGGGGGGGGGGGGGGGGGGGGCTGGATTTCTGTTTTTGTTTTTTCATTTTTCTGTAAATATGTTTTCATAATCAGTGACATGGTCTGCTGACTGCATGAAATGACGAATAGGTCATATTACTCGTGCACAGTGACAGTGTGTGTCTGTATGTGCTCGATTCAAATAGATCGCTGGGCCTACTAGGCTTGAAATGCTGAATTGGTTGTGAAATCGATTTTAACCATCTCTTTGTCCAGAAATTTAATCCATTTCTTGAAAAAAAGATAATTTTTTTTTCTCTAAAAACAAATATAGGTGATTTTGTTTTAATGTGTTTTGTTTTTACGTGCACAAGACGATCCACAAATTTTCCACCTGCAAAGGAGAGCTCTAATGCGCTTACTTCCCTTTGGCGAAGCAGCCCAGTGCATGTTGAGCCGCAGGCACATGGGTTGCGGTATTACCTGTAAGTCAATGACCCTCAATCGTGGATTAAAAGTCGCAGCCATGATCAAACATAGTTTACACGATCCAAGTTTCAAGATGTATTTATTCCAACATGACCCCAGTGCGTAAATGGAGAAACTACAAAAGAAATAAAATTGATGTCGGGCAAAATACGCATACGCATGAAACTAAGTAATTCAATAGAGAGAGAGAGAGAGAGAGAGAGAGAGAGAGAGAGAGAGAGAGAGAGGAGAGAGAGAGAGAGAGAGAGATCTTTGTTTACGTGTGTAATGAGTTCACGCTTTTTTTTTCCTTTTTTTTTTTTTTTACGCGTATTCAACTCTCGTCCAGAGGGGAAAAATATGAAAATAGGCAAATGGCGAAAAGTACATGCACTAAAAGAAATGAGAATACACATTGAAATTAACACGCCCCTTTTCATCTCCCTTAATGGGAGAAAGAAGCAACAAAAAAACTAAGGTGATTGACACGCTTCAAGTTATATTCTCCCTTTCTTACCGTGCCCCTTCAACCCTTTGTGAAATCGATTTAAATGCACACCAACGCGCGTGGTCGAGTCACTCACACAGAGAGAGAGAGAGAGAGAGAGAGAGAGAGAGAGAGAGAGAGAGAGAGAGAGGCAGGCAGACAGACAGAGACAGAGACAGAGACACACGGACAGACAGACAGACAGACAGACAGACAGATAGAAACAAACAGAGACAGAGAAGATGAAGGGGGAGGGGATGGGGCAGAAAACAATAAATTTGACATTGTGGGGAGTGAAATGGAACTAAAGACAGAATGACTCCAGTTCATTCCCAGCTGACGGCAGATCGTCAGTCAGTGGACAGTTGTCTTTGCCCCGTGGTCTGCCTGTCTCTGCAGCCAGCATCTGCTGTCTCTTCCCGTGGTCTGCCTATCTCTGCAGTCAGCATCTGCTTTCTCTTCCCGTGGTCTGCCTATCTCTGCAGTCAGCATCTGCTGTCTCTTCCCGTGGTCTGCCTATCTCTGCAGTCAGCATCTGCTGTCTCTTCCCGTGGTCTGCCTGTCTCTGCAGCCAGCATCTGCTGTCTTTGCCCCGTGGTCTGCCTGTCTCTGCAGCCAGCATCTGTTGTCTTTGCCCCGTGGTCTGCCTATCTGTGCAGTCAGCATCTGCTGTCTTTCCCCCGTGGTCTGCCTATCTCTGCAGCCAGCATCTGCTGTCTTTCCCCCGTGGTCTGCCTATCTGTGCAGCCAGCGTCTGCTGTCTTTGCCCCGTGGTCTGCCTATCTCTGCAGCCAGCATCTGCTATCTTTGCCCGTGGTCTGCCTGTCTCTGCAGCCAGCATCTGCTGTCTTTGCCCCGTGGTCTGCCTGTCTCTGCAGCCAGCATCTGCTGTATTTGCCCCGTGGTCTGCCTATCTCTGCAGTCAGCACCTGCTGTCTTTCCCCCGTTGTCTGCCTATCTCTGCAGCCAGCATCTGCTGTCTTTCCCCTGTGGTCTGCCTATCTCTGCAGCCAGCATCTGCTATCTTCCCCCCGTGGTCTGCCTATCTGTGCAGCCAGCGTCTGCTGTCTTTGCCCGTGGTCTGCCTATCTCTGCATCCAGCATCTGCTATCTTTGCCCCGTGGTCTGCCTATCTCTGCAGTCAGCATCTGCTGTCTCTTCCCGTGGTCTGCCTATCTCTGCAGCCAGCATCTGCTATCTTCCCCCCATGGTCTGCCTATCTGTGCAGCCAGCGTCTGCTGTCTTTGCCCCGTGGTCTGCCTTTCTCTGCAGCCAGCATCTGCTAATCTTTGCCCCGTGGTCTGCCTATCTCTGCAGCCAGCATCTGCTATCTTCCCACCATGGTCTGCCTATCCCTGCAGCCAGCATCGGCTGTCTCTTCCCGTGGTCTGCCTATCTCTGCAGCCAGCATCTGCTGTCTCTTCCCGTGGTCTGCCTATCTCTGCAGCCAGCATCTGCTGTCTCTTCCCGTGGTCTGCCTGTCTCTGCAGCCAGCATCTGCTGTCTCTTCCCGTGGTCTGCCTGTCTCTGCAGCCAGCATCTGCTGTCTCTTCCCGTGGTATGCCTGTCTCTGCAGCCAGCATCTGCTGTCTCTTCCCGTGGTCTGCCTGTCTCTGAAGACAGCATCTGCTGTCTTTTCCCGTGGTCTGCCTATCTCTGCAGCCAGCGTCTGATTTCTCTTCCCGTGGTCTGCCTATCTCTGCAGCCAGCATCTACTGTCTCTTCCCGTGGTCTGCCTATCTCTGCAGCCAGCTTCTGCTTTCTCTTCCCGTGGTCTGCTAGCTCTGCAGCCAGCATCTGCTGTCTCTTCCGTGGTCTGCCTGTCTCTGAAGCCAGCATCTGCTGTCTTTTCCCGTGGTCTGCCTATCTCTGCAGCCAGCGTCTGCTTTCTCTTCCCGTGGTCTGCCTATCTCTGCAGCCAGCATCTACTGTCTCTTCCCGTGGTCTGCCTATCTCTGCAGCCAGCTTCTGCTTTCTCTTCCCGTGGTCTGCCTAGCTCTGCAGCCAGCATCTGCTGTCTCTTCCCGTGGTCTGCCTGTCTCTGCAGCCAGCATCTGCTGTCTCTTCCTGTGGTCTGCCTATCTCTGCAGCCAGCATCTGCTGTCTCTTCCCGTGGTCTGCCTATCTCTGCAGCCAGCATCTGCTGTCTCTTCCCTTGGTCTGCCTATCTCTGCACCCAGCATCTGCTGTCTCTTCCCGTGGTCTGCCTATGTCTGCAGCCAGCGTCTGCTTTCTCTTCCCGTGGTCTGCCTGTCTCTGCAGCCAGCATCTGCTGTCTCTTCCCGTGGTCTGCCTATATGTGCAGCCAGCATCTGCTGTCTCTTCCCGTGGTCTGCCTATCTCTGCAGCCAGCATCTGCTTTCTCTTCCCGTGGTCTGCCTAGCTCTACAGCCAGCATCTGCTGTCTCTTCCCGTGGTCTGCCTGTCTCTGCAGCCAGCATCGGCTGTCTCTTCCCGTGGTCTGCCTGTCTCTGCAGCCAGCATCTGCTGTCTCTTCCCGTGGTGTGCCTGTCTCTGCAGCCAGCATCTGCTGTCTCTTCCCGTGGTCTGCCTGTCTCTGAAGCCAGCATCTGCTGTCTTTTCCCGTGGTCTGCCTATCTCTGCAGCCAGCGTCTGCTTTCTCTTCCCGTGGTCTGCCTATCTCTGCAGCCAGCATCTACTGTCTCTTCCCGTGGTCTGCCTATCTCTGCAGCCAGCTTCTGCTTTCTCTTCCCGTGGTCTGCCTAGCTCTGCAGCCAGCATCTGCTGTCTCTTCCCGTGGTCTGCCTGTCTCTGCAGCCAGCATCTGCTGTCTCTTCCCGTGGTCTGCCTATCTCTGCAGTCAGCATCTGCTGTCTCTTCCCGTGGTCTGCCTATCTCTGCAGCCAGCGTCTGCTTTCTCTTCCCTTGGTCTGCCTATCTCTGCACCCAGCATCTGCTGTCTCTTCCCGTGGTCTGCCTATGTCTGCAGCCAGCGTCTGCTTTCTCTTCCCGTGGTCTGCCTGTCTCTGCAGCCAGCATCTGCTGTCTCTTCCGTGGTCTGCCTATATGTGCAGCCAGCATCTGCTGTCTCTTCCCGTGGTCTGCCTATCTCTGCAGCCAGCATCTGCTGTCTCTTCCCGTGGTCTGCCTATCTGTGCAGCCAGCGTCTGCTTTCTCACCCCGTGGTCTGCCTATCTCTGCAGCCAGCATCTGCTGTCTCTTCCCGTGGTCTGCCTATCTCTGCAGCCAGCGTCTGCCTTCTCTTGCCGTGGTCTGCCTATCTCTGCAGCCAGCATCTGCTGTCTCTTCTAGTGGTCTGCCTGTCTCTGCAGCCAGCATCTGCTGTCTCTTCCCGTGGTCTGCCTGTCTCTGCAGCCAGCGTCTGCTGTCTCTTCTCGTGGTCTGCCTATCTCTGCAGCCAGCATCTGCTATCTTCCCTCCGTGGTCTGCCTCTCTGTGCAGCCAGCGTCTGCTGTCTTTGCCCGTGGTCTGCCTATCTCTGCAGCCAGCATCTGCTGTCTTTCCCCGTGGTCTGCCTATCTGTGCAGCCAGCGTCTGCTGTCTTTGCCCCGTGGTCTGCCTTTCTCTGCAGCCAGCATCTGCTAATCTTTGCCCCGTGGTCTGCCTGTCTCTGCAGCCAGCATCTGCTGTCTCTTCCCGTGGTCTGCCTATCTCTGCAGCCAGCATCTGCTATCTTCCCCCCGTGGTCTGCCTATCTGTGCAGCCAGCGTCTGCTGTCTTTGCCCGTGGTCTGCCTTTCTCTGCAGCCAGCATCTGCTAATCTTTGCCCCGTGGTCTGCCTATCTCTGCAGCCAGCATCTGCTATCTTCCCCCCGTGATCTGCCTATCTCTGCAGCCAGCATCTGCTGTCTCTTCCCGTGGTCTGCCTTTCTCTGCAGCCAGCATCTGCTGTCTCTTCCCGTGGTCTGCCTATCTCTGCAGCCAGCATCTGCTATCTTTCCCCCGTGGTCTGCCTATCTGTGCAGCCAGCGTCTGCTGTCTTTGCCCCGTGGTCTGCCTTTCTCTGCAGCCAGCATCTGCTAATCTTTGCCCCGTGGTCTGCCTGTCTCTGCAGCCAGCATCTGCTGTCTCTTCCCGTGGTCTGCCTATCTCTGCAGCCAGCATCTGCTATCTTCCCCCCGTGGTCTGCCTATCTGTGCAGCCAGCGTCTGCTGTCTTTGCCCCGTGGTCTGCCTATCTCTGCATCCAGCATCTGCTATCTTTGCCCCGTGGTCTGCCTATCTCTGCAGTCAGCATCTGCTGTCTCTTCCGTGGTCTGCCTATCTCTGCATCCAGCATCTGCTATCTTCCCCCGTGGTCTGCCTATCTGTGCAGCCAGCGTCTGCTGTCTTTGCCCCGTGGTCTGCCTTTCTCTGCAGCCAGCATCTGCTAATCTTTGCCCCGTGGTCTGCCTTTCTCTGCAGCCAGCATCTGCTATCTTCCCCCCATGGTCTGCCTCTCCCTGCAGCCAGCATCGGCTGTCTCTTCCCGTGGTCTGCCTATCTCTGCAGCCAGCGTCTGCTGTCTTTTCCCGTGGTCTGCCTGTCTCTGCAGCCAGCATCTGCTGTCTCTTCCCGTGGTCTGCCTGTCTCTGCAGCCAGCATCTGCTGTCTCTTCCCGTGGTCTGCCTGTCTCTGCAGCCAGCATCTGCTGTCTCTTCCCGTGGTCTGCCTATATGTGCAGCCAGCATCTGCTGTCTCTTCCCGTGGTCTGCCTATCTCTGCAGCCAGCGTCTGCTTTCTCTTCCCGTGGTCTGCCTATCTCTGCAGCCAGCATCTGCTGTCTTTGCCCCGTGGTCTGCCTATCTCTGCAGCCAGCGTCTGCTTTGTCTTCCCGTGGTCTGCCTATCTCTGCAGCCAGCATCTGCTGTCTCTTCCGTGGTGTGCCTGTCTCTGCAGCCAGCATCTGCTGTCTCTTCCCGTGGTCTGCCTATATGTGCAGCCAGCATCTGCTGTCTCTTCCCGTGGTCTGCCTATCTCTGCAGCCAGCGTCTGCTTTCTCTTCCCGTGGTCTGCCTATCTCTGCAGCCAGCATCTGCTGTCTCTTCCCGTGGTCTGCCTATCTCTGCAGCCAGCGTCTGCTTTCTCTTCCCGTGGTCTGCCTGTCTCTGCAGCCAGCATCTGCTGTCTCTTGCCGTGGTCTGCCTGTCTCTGCAGCCATCATCTGCTGTCTCTTCCCGTGGTCTGCCTATCTCTGCAGCCAGCATCTGCTGTCTCTTCCCGTGGTCTGCCTATCTCTGCAGCCAGCGTCTGCTTTCTCTTCCCGTGGTCTGCCTATCTCTGCAGCCAGCATCTGCAGTCTCTTCCCGTGGTCTGCCTGTCTCTGCAGCCAGCATCTGCTGTCTCTTCCCGTGGTCTGCCTGTCTCTGCAGCCAGCGTCTGCTGTCTCTTTCCGTGGTCTGCCTATCTCTGCAGCCAGCATCTGCTATCTTCCCTCCGTGGTCTGCCTATCTGTGCAGCGAGCGTCTGCTGTCTTTGCCCCGTGGTCTGCCTATCTCTGCAGTCTGCATCTGCTGTCTCTTCCCGTGGTCTGCCTGTCTCTGCAGCCAGCGTCTGCTGTCTCTTCCCGTGGTCTGCCTATCTCTGCAGTCAGCATCTGCTGTCTCTTCCCGTGGTCTGCCTATCTCTGCAGCCAGCATCTGCTGTCTCTTCCCGTAGTCTGCCTGTCTCTGCAGCCAGCATCTGCTGTCTCTTCCCGTGGTCTGCCTGTCTCTGCAGCCAGCGTCTGCATGCTGTGCTGTCCTGTGCAGGACCCGGTGAGCCAGGCCAGGGCGACAAATACCACAAGCGGTAGTCAGCCTACATCAAGAGGCAGAGATCAAAGAGGCTGCGGCAGTAGAGAACACAGGCGGGAGACCTAACCCCCGTGGGCTTTTTCACACAGCAAAGCTACACCCAAGCGTCGTTGTAAGTCTCACAGGCTGAGCGCCCCACGGCTGTTTTCCTTTCTCTGTCCTCTGTGCCGTGCCAGTTATTGCCCATCCTCCCGCCACCTTCCCTGTCCCACCACCATCCTTCCTCCACCATCCTTCCTCCTCTCCTTTTAACCCTCCCCCGCCCTTGGCCCTCCTCCGCCACCTCTCTCTGTCTCTGTCTGACTCTGTCTGTCTGTCTCAAAATAAGCATTGTACATAATAGAGGCGTAGCAATATTTCTTTTCGCATTACGAGTGAGAGAGCAAAATGTCCCACATTAAAAGATGAGTCTGTACGTAAAGATCCACTGAAGGACACAAGGAAAGCCAAAATGTGTCCACAGTCAGAGTGGTCAGCTTTACTGTTCAGCAATATCAACCATTGTCAGCCACATCAGTGCTGACGGCAGCTAAGAATTGTCTAGAACTGTCTTTCATTCGATCTCCTTAGAGACGCAATCTCCACTGAGTTGCCAAGCACCATGTGGAGCAAATCAGTAAGGGGTCGAAAACAAGTGCGGGTTGATAATTCATCTGTTATTAAAACAAATGTCTTTGCAAAGATTTAAGAGAGAGAGAGAGAGAGAGAGAGAGAGAGAGGAGAGAGAGAGAGAGAGAGAGAGAGAGAGAGAGAGAGAGAGAGAGAGAGAGAGAGAATGAACATTAGCAGCATCATAGCCCGTCCTGAAAACAGAACCATTGACATTGCTTGCCCAGAGGCGCTCTTCATCCGCTGACAGACTTATTAGTGGACCCGACTGACAGTGTCGGGCCTCCATTGGCATCAACTGGGGATATACCACCTATGATTCTGTGGAACTTTCACCACCCAAGGCTCAAAAACAGAATTCAGTGGCATCCTAAAGCGGCTAGTGAAGGGTAGATAGAAAAGTAAACCGAGAATATTAGTTTGCATACGCTCTCTCTCTCTCTCTCTCTCTCTCTCTCTCTCTCTCTCTCTCTCTCTCTCTCTCTCTCTCTCTGCGCGTGTGTTTCCGTATGCACGTGTTACTTCTGTATTACTTTATACAACGCGCTAAAAGCATCATATGGTTACAGAGATTTTGCACGATATAAGTCATCATCATCATCATCATCATCATCATCATCATCATCATCATCCCTATGAGAATAATAGTAGTAGTAATTACTATCATCATTATTGTTATATTATCATTATCATTATTCTTATTATTCTTCTTCTTATTATTATTGTTATCATTATCATTATTATTATCATCATCATCATTATTATCATTGAATATGTGCAAGCGTATAATGTAGAAGATTGTGCATGTTGCGTCACAGTTTGTGAATTGTAACTGCCATGATAAGAAAAGAAAGCTTATGTTAAAAAAAAAAAGAAAACTGAAGAGAAAAAGAGGAGAAAGAAGGACAGAAAACAAGAAAGAGCGTGTTTTGCAATCGACACAGGCCGCTTTATTGTACTGCCTAATTCTGTCGTTGAAGAATGTCGGTGGCCCACGTCATGGTACAAACACCCGATGGCAGAAAGAAGACGGAGAGAAAAAGGAATGATGAACAAACAGCAAGAGGTATGTCGTCAACGGACCAACTCAAAGAGACGTTGAAGCAACAGAAACAACCACTCACATCAGAGCGGTGTCCACATGGCAGGTATACATACCCGCTCTGTTTTGACACCCCAGGCTATTTTGATGTCCTGCTTTCATTGTTTCTGATTTCCAGTCGTATCGCCTCGTAACGTTCACACCATTTAGTGATTTACAGTTAGAAACTATTGCCGTGCGTTAGCGCCTGCTCTCTCTCTCTCTCTCTCTCTCTCTCTCTCTCTCTCTCTCACACACACACACACACACACACACACACAAACGCCATGACACCATGACACACTAGACATACAATTGCTTGCTTGC
>CM031597.1:53128742-53131242 GCA_018398815.1 Conus ventricosus | reverse complement strand
GTGCACACACTGGCGATTAAACGTTTTCTAAACATCCCTTTACACAGTTCTAATAAAATGGCATATGGAGAAACGGGTAGATACCCCTTGCAAATACGTTCCAAAACTAAGTGTGTCAAGTATTGGCTACGTCTTGTAAAACTTCCACAAAGCAGAATTAATAAACAAGCATATTTTATGTTATTAAGACAACATGAGAATGGAAGACAAAACTGGGTTTCTGGAGAAAAAATCTGCTTTTCGAAACTGGATTTGGTTTTGTATGGAATAACCAGGGTGTTGAGAACGACAAACTCTTTATTCTAGAATTTAAAGAGCGTTTGATATCCTCCTATCAACAGATCTGGCACTCTGAATTAGAAAATAGTGAGAGATACTCTTGGTTCTTGCGCTTTAATAGTGACTTACAGCCAGAAAAGTATTTATCGGTTGTAACGCGAAAATGGCATAGGGATTCATTAGCACGCTTCCGAACAAGGACCCTTGGTCTATATGCTAAAGAAAGATGGTATGGTATATTTAATAATGAACGTAACTGTATCTGTCCAATTTGTAAAAAAAATAATATAGAAGATGAATTTCACTTTTTCTTTCAGTGTGAGGTGTATGAAAAGGTACGGGGAAAATGTGATGTCTTTAATAAATCAGTATTAGCAGAAGAACGTGACTTAGTTTGTTCTCCTCCATGTGGCTGTAGTGACCATAATCCTGTATGTTTCACTTGGCATAAAACACATATAAAATTTCCTAAGGTAGGGCATAAAATCATATACTATCGAAACTTTAAAAACTTTATTGAAGAAGATTTTCTGTCTGATCTAGCAAATTCAACATTAAATTACATATATCAGATAAGGGATCCAGACGAAGCAAGTGAATTTTGGATAAATACTTTTAATTCTGTATACAATAAACACGCTCCATTTATAAAGAAATGCGTCAGACTAGATATAAAACCACCGTGGATATCTAAAGAAATTGACGCCGAAAGATATAACAGGGATTTTCTAAGTAATTCCGGAACAAAAGAAGAGTTTAAAAAACAAAGAAATAAAGTTACTTCTTTGAAGCGAAAGTCTAAACATAACTATTTCAAGAAATTGTTAGTTTCCACAAAGGATACCAGAAAAATTTGGAAAGCTATAAATATGTTAAATAATAAGCATATGTCAAAAAAAACAGCACATCATAACAGACATCACTCCCGATGACTTAAATGATCATTTTTCAAACATTGCCAGTAAAATCATAACAAATGACAGGTCTAGTCAAAATGATCTCTTTCATTTAAAACAATATATTGATTCCAAGAAATTTCTTTGTCCCTTCACCCTACCTGACATGACGATAACAGATGTAAACAAAAGCCTATCTCTTTTGAAACAGACTGGTACTCGTGATTTGGATGAGATTGACGGGAAAATATTAAAACGTTCTTCCCCAGTTATTGTTGACTCATTAACATATCTATACAATTTGTGTATCGAAAAAAAAAGTTTTCCCTTGAATTTTAAACAAGCTAAAGTTATACCACTTTATAAATCAGGTGACACTTCTAATCCCTGTAATTACATACCAATTTCAATCTTATCAATTCTTTCAAAACCTTTAGAAAAGCACGTTCAAAATTTGTTGTACTCCTATCTTATGAAAAATGACATGATTCATGAAGATCAGTCTGGTTTTCGTCAAAACCACTCATGTCATACTTCTCTAATACAACTCATTGATAGTGTTTTAAACAATATTAACCAAAATAAATTCACTGGTATACTTTTTGTTGATTTCGAAAAAGCTTTCGACGTTATAAACCACGATCTTTTGTTAAAAAAACTATTGTGCTATAACTTAACAACAGATTTCATAGATTTGATGTCATCTTTTCTTTCAGATAGAAAACAGTTAGTATTTGTAAATAACCACAGCTCAAGCTTTATGCCCGTCAAATACGGAGTCCCACAAGGTTCTGTTTTAGGGCCTCTGTTATTTTCCATTTATGTAAATGATTTGCCTTGTTTTGTAAAATGCAATTGTGAAATGTTTGCAGACGACACATCTTTACATGCTAGCAATTTAGATCCTTACAAACTAACAGAGGATCTTCAAGAAAACATTCAAAAGCTAATTGACTGGACAAAATTCAACCACATGTCCTTAAACACACAGAAAACTAAATGTATGTGTGCCTGTGTTAGGCAAAAACGAAAAAAAGATGAAGACTCATTTTCAACCACTATTTATTGATGGAAAAGTAATACACGAAGTACAATCACACAAAACTCTTGGAGTCATTGTCGATAAAGATTTGTCTTGGACAGAGTACATTACAGCCTTGGGAAAGCGTTTGTCTAGAATAAATTTTCAATTAAGTAGAATAAAAAACTTTCTTGATGCTCATTTCTCGTAAACTATTCTTTAGTGCCCATGTTTTACCCATTGTTGATTATGCTTCAACTTTATGGGACAGCTGCAGTGAGACAAATTTGAAATTGATTCATCG
>CM031597.1:53111242-53113742 GCA_018398815.1 Conus ventricosus | reverse complement strand
GTGTGCTAGATTTGTGGCACGCTGTATTACTCTCATGTGCTCTCTATCGTGTCCGTGAGAATATGAAGAAGAATCCAAAAGCGAGAGTTGAATACAAGTTAGAAATAGTTTTTGTTTTTGCTTTTTTTACCTTTTAGTTCCAAATGACAACATTTAGCTTGTCTTCACTGAAAGATAAAGTGTATTTGGTGCAGAAAGAAGCTGACACAGACCAGAGACTGCTTCAACTCCGTCTTTCGTCTTGCTCCCCTGTCTTCTTTCTTCTACAAATATCTCTACTCCGGTTACAGACGTCGGAGCTCGCGGTTTACCGAATTCTGCCAATGGCTGTGCGACTCTGAGGGGCAGAGGCGTCAAAATTCACCCGTTCGGAGTGTCTCCCTTCAGTCTCTCTATGTGGTCTCCTCATCCTAGTCCGAAAATCTCCCCAGGACATCGTAAGTCAAGATATACAATAACACCCCGAGACCCACCGACCTGGACATTCTCTTCCTATAGAGCTTTTCAAGCAAACGATAGGAGGATTTTATGGTTCATATAAAACCACGATTTACCATGCATGACTATATTTTATTCTTCTGTATTGTACGGCTGGGCTATGAGCCGATGTAAGACGGTCGTCTGCTGTTTTCGTCCCGTGTGCCATGACCTCTGACAGAGCGCGTGACGGATCCAGATCAGTTTATGACTGTCGTAAATTGAGCTGGACAAGGGTGGACTTTCTTTCCGTTGTGGACGGAGAAAAGAGAAGAGAATACCACTGCTCCCACACTTCACGCGTGGTTTATCCTTTTTTTATATATATATTTTACAAGGTTTTAATACAGTTAGGGTAAGGCAAGGATTCGGTGTAGGTTAGGGATAGATTAGGTTCGGGTTTGGATTAGGGTTGGGGTTAGTATTAGGGTCATGCATATCAGGTCGGGGAGTGTTTCGGGTTGCTTAGCAAAGTTTCCATCTTCTGTGTGTGAACACATCGCCCACGACAACTGAGATACGAGACTGAAAATGCCAATCGTTCCACCCACTGGTTAGACCACGTTACTATTTATAGTGCATTGGGACAAATAACGATTTTAGCCTCTCGCCCATAACGCCAACATATATATGGGAGGACAATTAGATCTCCTTGACACACAAGATCAGGCTCCGGCGTGTAGTGATATGTTCCATCGTCACCCTTTGTATATGCGAGACATGGCCGAATTCCTTAATTTCTTTCCGACTGGTACATGATAAAAACGTTATTCACCAGGCAGTAGACCATGCAGACACAAGGCTGGCTGGAGGAGGATGTTGTCAGTTGTATTCGCCGTTTATCTTACAAGCAGGAGCTGGAGGTGGGAGACAGGCGACGGACCATTTCCACCCGGCCCACCTGACTGTTCTACGAGGACCTGAGAGGATCACTGTCAGCTTTGATGGCATTAGAACAATACACACAACACAGTGCTGTGCACTTCAGGCTGTGATGGCATTGGAACAATACACACAACACAGTGCTGTGATGGCATTGGAACAATACACACAACACAGTGCTGTGCACTTCAGGCTGTGATGACATTGGAACAATACACACAACACAGTGCTGTGATGGCATTGGAACAATACACACAACACAGTGCTGTGCACTTCAGGCTGTGATGACATTGGAACAATACACACAACACAGTGCTGTGCACTTCAGGCTGTGATGGCATTGGAACAATACACACAACACAGTGCTGTGCACTTCAGGCTGTGATGACATTGGAACAATACACACAACACAGTGCTGTGATGGCATTGGAACAATACACACAACACAGTGCTGTGCACTTCAGGCTGTGATGACATTGGAACAATACACACAACACAGTGCTGTGATGGCATTGGAACAATACACACAACACAGTGCTGTGCACTTCAGGCTGTGATGGCATTGGAACAATACACACCACAACACAGTGCTGGGCACTTTAGGCTGTGATGACATTGGAACAATACACACAACACAGTGCTGTGCACTTCAGGCTGTGATGGCATTGGAATAATACACACAACACAGTGCTGTGCACTTCAGGCTGTGATGGCATTGGAACAATACACACAACACAGTGCTGTGCACTTCAGGCTGTGATGACATTGGAACAATACACACAACACAGTGCTGTGCACTTCAGGCTGTGATGGCATTGGAACAATACACACAACACAGTGCTGTGATGACATTGGAACAATACACACAACACAGTGCTGTGCACTTCAGGCTGTGATGACATTGGAACAATACACACAACACAGTGCTGGGCACTTCAGGCTGTGATGGCATTGGAACAATACACACAACACAGTGCTGTGCACTTCAGGCTGTGATGACATTGGAACAATACACACAACACAGTGCTGTGCACTTCAGGCTGTGATGACATTGGAACAATACACACAACACAGTGCTGTGCACTTCAGGCTGTGATTGGAACAATACACACAACACAGTGCTGTGCACTTCAGGCTGTGA
>CM031597.1:53083742-53106242 GCA_018398815.1 Conus ventricosus | reverse complement strand
TCATCAATTTACTCTGCTGAGACAGCAGTCCCACAGGCCATAAACATCGAAGACAGCCTCAGTGTGGAATGTTCTCATCCCTGACTGAGACCATAACCTGTGCTGCACTGTGCTCCTGTCCTTCAATTCAGCTCGCTCAGCTCAATCATATGACACTTACCATGCCTAGTTTTAGTTATAGCTAAATAAATGTACGCAAAGTAACCCATCTGTATAGGATTTTTTTTTTAGAAACAAATATCTCAAGTACTGTTGACACGTGTTCCAGTTTGAATTTCATCAGCTGAACTCAATAACCGAAGTAAGTAAGTAATATTACTTATAGCCCGGCCGACCGCAAAGGGCCATATCAGGATGGTCACCACGTTGAAGTCAACTCACAAGTCATTCATTCACACCACCCTATAAAATGCACCTTCGAAAAAAAAAAACAACAACAACAACAGCACACACACCGGGAATTTTGTTAGAAATCTTTCTACTGCAAAATCTAAGATCAGACGAAAAATATTAATCTCCTTCAGAAATTCCAAGATCACATCAGGTGGAAGATCTCTGAACATATGAACACGAATAATCATACGAACTGAAGAAAGAGTTGGTTTTGTACATACTTTTATTTCACTTTGTTGTGGATTAGTGTTGATGGCATGGCCATTTGAACGTGATTGCGCTCCACGTCTGGCCAGACGTTGGGTTCATGTGTTGATGACATGGCCACTTGAACGTGATTGCGCTCCACGTCTGGCCAGATGTTGGGTTCAGGCACGGGTCAGGCGTCTGCGAACTGACGTCCAATGAACCTATTTCCCCGCACGTGTTCATTATTCATGTAGTCACCAATATATTTCTCCAGCTGTCGCTTCCCGGCTCAGTAGCTGTAGCACAGCATACAGCACTACAGACCAGCTCAGCACAGCGTACAGCACTACAGACCAGCTCAGCACAGCATACAGCACTACAGACCAGCTCAGCACAGCATACAGCACTACAGACCAGCTCAGCACAGCATACAGCACTACAGACCAGCTCAGCACAGCATACAGCACTACAGACCAGCTGTAGCACAGCGTACAGCACTACAGACCAGCTCAGCACAGCATACAGCACTACAGACCAGCTCAGCACAGCGTACAGCACTACAGACCAGCTCAGCACAGCGTACAGCACTACAGACCAGTTCAGCACAGCATACAGCACTACAGACCAGCTCAGCACAGCATACAGCACTACAGACCAGCTCAGCACAGCGTACAGCACTACAGACCAGCTCAGCACAGCATACAGCACTACAGACCAGCTCGCACACATGGACACCGTCTTGTTGAAACTGAAACTAAATGCATTTAACTTTACAAAACAAAACTGGATATTTGGGGTAATCTCTTTTTTGTCTTTGTCTTTAACATAGACAGACGTGAATCCATTGTTCGGTGGTACAGTTCGGGAACACAAACAAACTATAGAGGCTGTGAAATAAAGAAGAAAGAAAGAAAAAGAAAGACGAGACAAATTCACAGACATATGCCCGAAAGAGAGACAAATCGGCAACGAATGTTCAAAAAGAAAACTGGTCAGCTGTTAAGCTATCAGTACCAAACAGAAGAGCGAGAGAGAACGGTTTTGTAGAGCTTCCCCCTCTTTCCTTCCCCGTTCAGTAAAAAGACAGCAAACAACATGGCAGAACTCTCGTTCAACGTGAAGTGCCCGTGATATGACGTCAGGGACAACCAGCTTTCTAAAGGGAGATGCAAATGGCGCACTTGGCTCCGTGTGTATATTGACAAAAAGTACGACACCTATCGGCGGCTGTTTGTCTAAACATCAACGTGTTCCACGCACGGAGAGTCGCGTATCCCTCCGCAGGGCTTTGCGAGGGGACTTCTGGTTGGCTGACCTCTCGCGCCACGGGTTGATCACAGAGATGACTTGATGAGTGACCTGTGTCCTTCTGTCTGTCTGCATATCTGTGTCTCAGATTCTCTCTCTCTCTCTCTCTCTCTCTCTCTTCTCTCCCTCTCTCTCTCTCTCTCTCTCTCTCTATTTACGGGTGCGAATGTCCCTTTTGATACAAACTCCCCAGTGTGTGTGTGTGTGTGTGTGTGTGTGTGTGTGTGTGTGTGTGTGTGTTTGTGTGTGTGTGTGTGTGTGTCTCCGTGCGTGCGTGCGTGCGTGTGTGTGTGTGTGTGTGTGTGTGTGTGTGTGTGTGTGTGTGTGTGTGTGTGTCCATATGCGCGTGTTTTTTTGAGTCTGTGCACATATGCATAAGTATGTGTACATCTTTGTGTCTGTGTGCGCGTGTGCGTGTGTGAATGTGTATGTGTGAGCGCACGGGGGTATGTGTGGTGGTGGTGGTGATGTGGTGTGTGTGTGTGTGTGTGTGTGTGTGTGTGTGTGTGTGTGTGTGTGTGTAAGGTAAGGTAAGGTAAGGTAAGGTAATGTCGCTTATAGCTGTGACCAGAGTTGGGGTGGGTCGGTGTTGTCCTCTAAGGGAAGGACTTTCACCTCCACCCTCTCTCTTACTAGTTATGGAAGGAGCAACTTTCCGGTGCTAGTCATCGAAAGAAAGTTTGATTTTTCTCTGGACTGTTAAAACTACTCAAGAGTGGCACAGGAATAATTTTTCTTGGGCTTGTACACTTAGAAGTGCTTATAGCTCCAGGAGACAGAATTAGAGATAAGTTCAAACATTCAATACTGAATGAACAACAAAGAACTGACACAAAATAAGTGCACTTTCACACATCCAACTTTACTTGTTTACACAAGGGTGAAATATTCAAATCAATTTCACTGATTCAATTCCGGCTGACGTTTGTTTCCACTCTTTCTGTCATCATTAAGAGAGGGAAAGTTCTGGATGAGTTGAGTTGGAGTCCACTTGGAATATCAGAACTTACCTAATGTTGGAGAGGAAAGTTGATCCCTCTCTAGTTGCTGGTGACTGGTCCACCTTCTTTTTGGGCAGGCTGATCTTGGGGTGCTGTCTCAGTGGGCAGCTAACATGCACACCCCGGGTAGGTATGAACCCAGGCTCTGAGCAAACAAACAGAACCTGGTCTGTAGTTAAATAAGTAGCTGAGAGTCCAGCTTGTCGAGTTCTCACACTTGCCCTCTAGCTTTCAGTAAATGTGAGATCTCAGCAAACAAAGGATTAGATTGGCATAAATATATCTGCCATAATTATCAGTCTCCAGTTTCACTCAGAGTTTGGAACAATGGAAGTCGAATAACTCTTTAATGGTTTTTCTTAGAAATTAAGTTGAAGTAAGTTGGAATAAACTTAGCCCAAGAACACATGTTGATTAGACTCAGAGACAGCTACTACAAAGTGTTCCAACAATCAACAGTATTCATAAATCAGCTAGTACAGGCATACTGCTTTTCCGGTCAGAATTTACCATTTAGTTGTCATCTTAACAGATAATACTGAATACTGGCAAAAGTCAGATTGTAAACAAAGAATGTTAATTAGATTGTTAACAAAGAATGTTAATCAAGCATCTTGCCAGTTTTTTAGTAGGTTATGGCATGCAAACTGACAATAGAATATTCATTCATCATCTTGATGGATGTCACCAAGTATTGGCATAAAGATATATTGTTGAAACACGTGACATACATACAATCAATGCACAGTCTCAAAATTTAGAAACATTGTTTCAACTTACAGTTCTTCTGGAAAACAGCGGACCTTAGAACACAGATATTCAAAGAATATGGAGATGATCGGGGGGAGGGGGGGGGGGGGGCCTTGAGAGAGGGGAGGGAGAGAGACAGAAAGTTGACGAAAATTAGTCATCTTGATTGCCGTTTGTGAGACAAAGGGAGAGAGAAAGAATGAAGGAGGGGGGAGGGGGAGAAGGGGAGGTAGAAGGTTTGTAGCGGATGGTGTGGCTGTCAATATGTCACGTAACAATAGCCTAGCCACCCGCAAAAGGCCATGTCAGGGCTGTCACCGCGGTGAAGTCAACTCACAAGTCATTATTAAAAAAAAAAAAAAGAAGAAAAAAATAAAAGAAAGAAAACGTCAGTCACACAACCCTTTGAAACACACCTGAAATCACACCGGAAATGTTGTTAAAAACCTTTCTACTGTAAAAATCTTAGATCACATGCAAAATGTTAATCCCTTTCAGAAATTCAAAGATCACATCAGGTGGGACATCTCTGAACGAGGTTTTCATGGAGTCTTCTGTAAAGTGTTTATGTCTCACATCATGCAAGTCCCAACACTCTAAAAGAACATGTTTCACTGTGAGTGGAACATGACATGGAATACACCATGGAGCTTCCTCACCTTTTAAAAGATAAGAATGGATTTAAAAGGAGTGGCCTGTATGCAAACGGCACAAGACTGGCGTGTGTGTGTGTGTGTGTGTGTGTGTGTGTGTGTGTGTGTGTGTGTGTGTGTGTGTGTGTGTGCGTGCGTGCGTGCGTGCGTGCGTGCGTGCGTGCGTGCGTGTGCGTGTGCGTGTGTGTGTGTGAGTGTAACGCTGAGACAATAATGTTCACGAAAACCCTCAAGATTTTCAGCTACATCATTATAATAGAATATACATGGAGACAGTTCTGAATTCTCACTTGTACCATAATTCATGTGGGAAATCTTATGCTGCCGTTATCATCTTTTAATATTGATGCAAACAGTCATAGATATACTTTGCAATATCATGTGTAGACCGTAGATCTGATTTTAGTCAAAACAATAGATACCTAGAGAAGCCGTGCATAAAATGAATTCCATCTTTCACCACATCACAAGCTACACGTATTCTCTCTTCTCCTTAAATGTTTGGATGTGTACCCATTTCTGTTCATAGAATGTTTGGATGTGTACCCCATTCTGTTCATAGATTGTTTGGATGTGTACCCCTTTCTGTTCATAGAATGTTTGGATGTGTACCCTTTTCTGTTCATAGAATGTTTGGATGTGTACCCCTTTCTGTTCATAGAATGTTTGGATGTGTACCCCTTTCTGTTCATAGAATGTTTGGATGTGTACACCTTTCTGTTCATAGAATGTTTGGATGTGTACCCTTTTCTGTTCATAGAATGTTTGGATTGTACCCCTTTCTGTTCATAGAATGTTTGGATGTGTACCCCCTTCTGTTCATAGAATGTTTGGATGTGTACCCTTTTCTGTTCATAGAATGTTTGGATGTGTAACCCCTTTCTGTTCATAGATCTTGAGCACTGACACAGCTTTGCTATGTTCATGACTGTTTAGTCTTGTGCATTTGCAAGATATCTGAGCTCTTTTTCTAGTAATTCCGTCGTAACTTGTTCTCTCAAAGCGTTTTTGCTTTTTTTTCCTCTTCCAGAACTCTCTCTCTCTCTCTCTCTCTCTCTCTCTCTCCTCTCTCTCTCTCTCTCTCTCCTCTCTCTCTCTCCTCTCTCTCTCCTCTCTCTCCTTGATTGCAATGAAGTCACTACATTATTCAACCCTACACTAACCCCATCCTAGCCCTAACCCTAAACCTAACTCGAGTTTTGAAAAAAAAACAAAAAAAAAAAACGATCTGAAACAAGGCCTTCATAGCGAGAGAATCGGGAATCCCCAATTCTGAGGCTGGCGTCTCCTTACTGAGACTAAATGCTAGCGAACGAGAACTATATTTCATTTTATTTCATACTGTTTTCTTTTGAAAAATCGAAAATTTGACGCTGCGAACTCTTTGTGTACAGACCTTTGGCTTCACAATAAATGGCGCGGCGTTAAAACGCGCGTCAAGAGTTAAGAGTCTCTCTCTCTCTCTCTCTTTGAATTTCTTACATAATTGATTTCACTGCATGTTGTAGTCCCTACTCAGGGCGAGGACTGGATGTAAAAAAGCACGTTAGTGCTTATCTATTATCCTCGAAAATAAGAATTTTGTCTTGTCTTGTCTTGTCTCTCTCTCTCCTCTCCCTCTCTCTCTCTCTCTCTCTCTCTCCTCTCTCTCTCTCCTTTTTTTTCAGTGGCATATTTCGTTCTCACGATACTTCGCTGGACGACTGTTGCGGATATGATTCATTCTCATTTTATGCAGAACTTCTCGGACAGAATCAAGCCTGGGTGTTAGCTAGTTGAGTGCATTGAAATATGTGAGCAGTTGTATGCGCTGTTTGCGGTATTGTTTGCTTTCGATATGTGTAACCATGAAGCTCGTGTATGGAATATTGATTGTAGACTGATAGGAAACGACCAAGTTCCGCTCACATTGCAAGATTCCTGGTCTTTTGATGTAGGCTAAGCCTAAACGATTCCTGCAGACTTTCGTGCAAACTTTAATTTTTGTGAGGGAATGTTTGGGAAGGCCCGTCGGGACAGGGTGGAAAGAAGTGAGCTGTTCATGTCAGATCTGTCAAAGAAACCGCACTTCAACCCCTTAACTTGATATTGGTGTCATCAGCACGTCATAGAGATGAGTCATTACGTCTGGCTTCAGCGTGAACCTCTGCTGGAGTGTGTGTATGTGTAGGAGGGGGGGGGGGGGGGGGGGGGGGGGGGGGGGGGGGGGGGGGGGGGGGGGGGCGTCAGTGCGTGCGCGCGCGCGCGTGTGTGTGGTGTGAATATATATATGCGGATTAAGAGGAGGGATCCGGACCCCACTCCCTCTTCCTTCCCCTTTCCAAAGCCTCCATCCCCGTTAAAAAAAATAATAAAGGAGTGTATGTGTTGTGTTTGGGGGGGGGGGGGGGGGGGGGGGGGGGGGGGGGGGACAAAAACAAAGAAAAGCAAACCGTCGCCAAGAGTGCAGTCAGGAGTGCGTCAGGGATTTTTTTTGTAAAACGTCATGATGAGTCAGCTAATATCTTGAACAATGTGCAGACTATGCACCTCCACCTCCCCCCACCCCCTTCCTCTCCCACACCCCCCTTCCTCTCCCCCACCTCCCTTCCTCTCCCCCACCCCCCTTCCTCTCCCCCACACCCCTTCCTCTCCCCCACCCCCTTCCTCTCCACACCCCCCTTCCTCTCGCCCCACCCCTCCTCTCCACACACCCCTTCCCTCCCCCACACCCCTTCCTCCCCACACCCCCCTTCCTCTCCCAACCCCCTTCCCTCCACACCCCCCTTCCTCCCCCCACACCCCTTCCTCCCCCCACCCCCATCCTCTCCCCACACCCCCTTCCTCATCCCCCACACCCCTTCCTCTCCCCCACCCCCCTTCCTCTCCACCCCACCCCCTTCTCTCCCACACCCCCCTTCCTCTCCCCCACCCCCCTTCCATCCCCACACCCCCCTTTCCTCTCCCCACACCCCCCTTCCTCTCCCCACACCCCTTCCTCTCCCACACCCCCTTCCTCTCCCACCCCACCCCCCTTCCTTCCCTCCCCCACCCCCCCTTCCTCTCCCACCCCCCTCCTCTCCCCACACCCCCTTCCTCTCCCCCACCCCCCTTCCTCTCCCCCACCCCCCCTTCCTCTCCCACACCCCCCCTTCCTCTCCCACACCACCCTTCCTCTCCCACACCCCCTTACCTCTCCCACACCCCCCCTCCTCATCCCCCACCCCCTTCCTCTCCACCCCCCCCTTCCTCTCCCCCACCCCCCTTCCTCTCCCCCACCCCCCTCCTCTCCCCCACCCCCCCTTCCTCTCCCCCACCCCCTTCCTCTCCCCCACCCCCTTCCTCTCCCACACCCCCCTTCCTCTCCCCCACCCCCTCCTCCTCCCACACCCCCTTCCTCTCCCCACACCCCCCTTTCCTCTCCCACCCCCCCTCTCCTCTCCCCCCCCCCCTTCCTCTCCCCCACCCCCCTTTCCTCTCCCCACAACCCCTTCCTCTCCCCCACCCGCCTTTCCTCCCCCCACCCCCCTTCCTCCCACACCCCCTTCCTCTCCCCCACACCCCTTCCTCTCCCACACCCCTTCCTCTCCCCACCCCCTCCTCTCCCACACCCCCTCCCTCCCACACCCCCCTTTCCTCTCCCACACCCCCCTTCCTCTCCCACACCCCCCTTCCTCTCCCACACCCCCTTCCTCTCCCACACCCCCTCCTCTCCACACCCCCTTCCTCTCCCACACCCCCCTTCCTCTCCCACACCCCCTTCCTCTCCCCACACCCCCTTCCTCTCCCACCCCCCCTTCCCTCCCACACCCCCTTCCTCTCCCACACCCCCTTCCTCTCCCACACCCCTTCCTCTCCCACACCCCCTTCCTCTCCCACACCCCCCTCCTCTCCCACACCCCCTTCCACCCCCCCTTCCTTCCCCCACCCCCTTTCCTCTCCCACACCCCCTTCCCTCCCACACCCCCCTTCCTCTCCCACACCCCCCTTTCCTCTCCCACACCCCCCTTCCTCCACCCCCCTTCCTTCACCCCACCCCCCTTTCCTCTCCCACACCCCCCCTCCTCTCCCCACCCCCCTCCTCTTCACACCCTCTTCCTCTCCACACCCCTTCCTCTCCCACACCCCCCTTCCCTCCCACACCCCATACATGCGCGTTCACACATGCACTTCCTGTTCAACAGCTCTTTTTTTTTTGTCTCTTCTTTTTTGCGATTGTACAAAGCCTGTTGCTAAAGGAGAGATTCTGCAGCCACCTCCCCCCCCCCCCCCCCCAACCCTCACCCCCTCCTCCCACACGTCGCCACCTACCCCACCACCACCCCTTGGTCCCCCCCCCCCTCCCCCCGTCCGCCTCAACATCCTTTCGACAAGAATATTTCATTTGCTAGACAGACTAAAACGAACAATATTTCCTACCAATCTTGCTATCAATCAGAGGACGTTACTATTTTGGGTGTTCAGGGAATCAGACAATGATTAGCATAGAAGGCATCTCCTGTTTCACCTCTATTCCCTAAAGATGTTTTTGTCTTGTTTGGGTGGAAGAAGAGGGAGATTTAAATGAAAAGAAGCGGAATTAACACCTGGATGATTCAAACGATTTCTTTATTTTTTATCTCTCTATCACGTGTACCTATAGATTACACATGATGGAAAAGTGATACGCCGAATGTGGGGGCCGGAATAGCTCATTGGTAGAGCGCCGGACTCGTAGTCTTGGTGATCCTGATGTTGCAGGTTCGAATCTCCGCCGGGCCGTTTCGGTACAGGGGGATTTTTCCCTTGGAGTTAACATTGGTTCTGACTCCATTTCCATACAGTCCTTCGAATGAGACTATAAACCGAGGTTCCGTGTGTGAACGCACGCATAACATCTTGCACACACGTAAAATCCCATCCACAACCTTTGGAAGAAAACTGGCCGTTGGTATGGATGACACGTTACACATAGCATGCACCCTGCGTGAGAAATTGAAAGAATGAAGGAAGTAAGGGAATTGAGTGAACGATACTGACTGGATGATAGGGGAAACGACTGGATGAAGAGCAGCTCTTCAGTCGGCACTACCCAGGTAGGCAGCCCGTTGTGTAAACGAGTGTGGATTGTGAAGCACTTAGAGCTTGTCTCTAACCAAGGATAGGCGCTATATAAGTATCATAATAATGATAATAACAATGCTGTGAAGTTCTGTACAACTGGCGAAACTAGCTGTCGTAGCTCACCTGCTGCAAGGTGTGTTGTCTATTTCCCACCCTCAGCCTCGCAGCTATGCTCTTTGAACCCGTTCAACTTTACAGCCATGTTGAACTTGAACCCCAACGCCCAACCACCCACCCATCCACACCCCACCCCTTCCTTCCTCTTCGTTCACCCTCCTCTTGGAAAAAAGGATCTCCCCTGGTATTTATCTTCGAGTTCGAATGTTGCTACAGTGAGAGAGAGAGAGAGAGAGAGAGAGAGAGAGAGAGAGAGAGAGAGAGAGAGAGGAGAGAGACGCCTTTATTTCCAGATAAGGCACGAAGGAAACATGAAAATCCATCCCATTTAAACCACATGATTTTAAAAAAATATACTTGCGTTTAAGAAGAAGGGGGCATGAATCCTTTTTCAGTGATTGCTCTGTGTGTTTTATTTTCTTCTAAAAGGGAGGTCAGCCGGACTAGCCAATGACTGCTGTTTCGTTCAGTGACGTCATCAGGCTTTCTACGGATCCTGGTTTACCTGCTGGTGAAAGACACTTCCGCATCACATAAAGGAAACACTATGATATTGGGTAAAGCCTCCTGCCCAAACAGGGGCTAGTAATTTGGGTGAAAAATCCCGGAAAGGGTTGACGTTTGCTTCAGGAAATCCCAAGTATAAACACACCGGACACCGCTCTACAAGCTTGAAGGGATCACAGCTTGATGCAAGAAATGCAAAAATAGAAATACTGTGGCCCAGGTGCTTCCAATTGCTAAACAACGAGCAGAACAAACATCAAAATGCGTAATACATAACTTTAAATGACTTGTTTATAAAGAGGCAGAGATTAAAAAAATGAACACAGCTTTTTTCTATGAAACATTCCCTCCATTTTCGTTGAAACAAGATAAGGAATACCTTTAGGGGCTCGACGTCACAAAGAAAGTCTTGTTCCGATTATCTTTAGCCATCATTCCCCACCCACTTACCACATACAAAAATTGTGTCGGACTGTATGCGTGTGTGTGTGTGTGTGTGTGTGTGGTGTGTGTGTGTGTGTGTGTGTGTGTTGCGGACCTTGAGAAGCAATGGAGAGAACACAAACACAAATCTCGCCGTATACACACCCCCCCCCACCCCCCCCCCCCCCCCCCCCCCAAACAGACAGCCGGACATAGAACACGAGTTTGACAACACTTATTCCAAAGATGATTTAAACCAGTCAACCTCTTCGATCACATGTATTAAATCACAGCAGTCGTGAGAATAGCCTGAGATGATAGTCAACGTTCAAGGGACTTTGGAAGCCTTAGTATCTCGGTGTATCTATGGTGTTACACTCAAGAATGCTTCCAAACAAGCTGTACATGGTCTATTGGTAAACCACGCCGGACACGCACGGGAGCTCTCTACCGCACTCCTCAAACTAGAACACATACACAAAAATAAACACCACTCCTCAAACTAGAACACACACACAAAAATAAACATTAGAACACACACACACAAAAATAAACAAACTCCTTCACCATAACTCACCAGGATTCTTGGGAGTGCAATCTAAAACGCCAAATGATGTTGTGTGTGGGGATACAAGTCGATATCCTATGTACATCATGCCTTATTTGCGATGTATTAGTGACTGGGTGGAAATTTTGCGTATGGATGAGAAAAGATGACCACATAAGGCATATAAAATGTTGCTTAGTTTAGAATTACGACGTAAAAAATGTTGAGCATCTGACATTCGAGATTTTTTTTCTGTCAAAATGGGTTTGGGTTCGTTTGAGTCAATCAAGGTTTGGAAAATATTGATATCTTTTAAAAAGAACTTCGTCAACGGTACAAATGGGAGGAACTCGTCCACAGCAGTGACAGGTGCGCTTTTGATAGAACATTCACATCGTCTAGGAATTGTGACAAAACAGTGACAGGTGCGCTTTTTATAGAACATTCACATCGTCTAGGAATTGTGACAAAACAGTGACAGGTACGCTTTTTATAGAACATTCACATCGTCTAGGAATTGTGACAAAAACAGTGACAGGTACGCTTTTTATAGAACATTCACATCGTCTAGGAATTGTGAAGTGTTTCTTTTGCTTGACATTGACCGACATTTGAAGAACCATATGACATGAATGAGATTTGGAATAGCCGATATATTCGTACAGAAGTATCGGTACACTAATGTTGATGAAGATGGTGTCATGTGCCCATTGTGTAAGAATGCCAAAGAGAATGAACAACATTTTTAACTATGCCGTCCTGCCTTCGAAGATTTGCGAAATGATTTTATCTCGCGAAAACATCTGAAAAGCCTATGTCTGTTTAATGTTGTATTGCTCATGGCAAATCGAAATGAAACAATATTGAAGAATATTTGCATGTATTTGTATAAAACACTTAAAAGACGTACTGCACTACTCAGCTAGTCTTGGCAGGATTAATGCTCAACCATCATATAATTGTCTTAGTATTCATTGTTTATTCAAAAATGTATTGCCCTACTGTACTACTCAGCTAGTCTTGAATTGCGCAGTCGGGATGGATTAATGTTCAACCATCATATAATTGTCTTAGTATTCATTGTTTATTCAAAAATGTATTGTCAACATATCGTACCCCTTCAGAAGGGGCCATGGCCTGTACTGAAAAAACTTCCGCTTCCTTGCTGTCCCCACCCAACACTTCCCCATGGCAGTGAAGACACAGGGCTTATGGCTGATTCCAGCCCTCCAGCTCCCCCATTTCACCAGGCTCTACAGGGAGGGATGCGGGGAACGAAAGGAACTCCTCCCGCAGAGAAGAAGGGGGAAACCAGCGCCACATCCAGCGCTGCTGAAGTCTGTGCAGGGTAGGACAGGGTAGGATGGGACTGCGAACATCATGTGCCCAATCTAAGTTGTTTTTCGAAACTGTAGATTCAAGGTTATCTTTTCCCGAAGATCGAGGGGGAGAAGAGGCCAGGATCGGAAGACAAACAAAAATTTATATGAATAATCGTGTGTGTGTGTGTGTGTGTGTGTGTGTGTGTGTGTGTGTGTGTGTGTGTGTGTGTGTGTGTGTGCGTGCGTGCGTGTATGCGTGTGTGCGTGCGTGGGCGCGCGCGAGCGCGATGTATGTGTGTGTGTGTGTGTGTGTGTGTGTGTGTGTGTGTGTGTGTATGCGCGTGCGTGCGTGCGTGCGCGCGCGTGTGTGTGTGTGGTGTGTTAGTTTTGAAATGTTTGAAAAGAAAGATTAAAAATGCGAAATCACGTGTGAATTTTCGAACTTTCAAATACTAAAGGCCATTTTCACACTCACACACACACACACACACGCTCACACATCTGAAAGCGCCTGTTATATAGAGGGTAGGGCAAGGGAGAAGGGGTTCTGTGCCCTCCAGCAGCTTACACACATCTGTGCAAGAGCTGAGTGAGCGGCGCCAATCAGGCGGAGTGAACCAATGAACCCTTTTCACGGGTCAAATGGGGTCACAGCCCGATCGCTATGACTTAAAGCCAGAAACTCAACCAAAATAGAAGAGTGGGTCAAAAGGGCAGGCAACCGGTGCGTGACAACTAGTAACGTCCTTTGGTTGGTAGATTGAGCCGCCGGCATTTCTGTTCTCCTCGCACACGTCATCCGAGTTCAAAGGAGAGGGACACCATGTGGTGGTCTGGATAATGACACACTGGTGACGCCCCCCTGGGTCCTGGGACACACACGGCTCAGTGACTCTGCTGCAGATGACTGCAGCAACAACTCCTCTGTTTGTCAGAAACTAAAACGAAAAGGGATTGCTGGTCTGGAGAACAACAGCATGCAGGGAGCACACAATAGCATGCTTTTTTTTCTGATGAATTTGCTGAGAGTCTTTTTCTTTCTTTCTTTCTGCGTACGCAGGCTGATACTCCTGCGGACACTCCCTGTATAGCCAGGCAGTGGAGTTTTGTGTGTATGACCTTTTTTATCCCGCCATTAAGGCAGCCATACTCCATCTTCGGGGAACGTGCATGCTATGTGTCACGTGTCCTCCATACCAACGGCCAAACTGGCCTTCTCTTCCGAAAGTTGGTGATGGGATTTTACGTGTGTGCAAGATGTAATGCGTGCGTTCACACACGGAACCTCGGTTTATAGTCTCATTCGAAGGACTATATGGGGAATGGAGTCAGAACCAATGTTAACTCCGAGGGAAAAATCCCCCTATACCGAAATTCGAACCCGCAACCCCAGGATCACGAGTCCGGCGCTCTACCAACTGAGCTATCCGGCCCCCTAATTTGCTGAGAGTGAGTAGGGGTCAGGTGAGAAGGGTGTGTAGAAATGAGTGTACAGGTATTTTGTCATCAGCAAGGGAGAGCAGGAAGACGAGAGAGTGGGTTATCAATTAGTGGACAGAATGGCTTGGAGGTTTGAAAAACAAGGAAAGAGTGCAGACTGTGAGCAAAGGTGTGTGTGTGTGTGTGTGTGTGTGCGCGTGTGTGTGTTTGTGTACAAGAACTACATACTGAGACTGGGTATGATTGTGTCGCAGTGTTTCGGTCGTTGTTAAACAAAGATAATCCACAATTCTTCTCCTCAACACTGGGGATTGTTGATGAGAGTGTAAGAAACGTTGGTTTTGCTAGAACTTCAAGTATGCTTGTTTGTTCAAAAGGGTGTATCACTTTTTCGCTTTACCAAAATTTAAAGCATGCAGAAAATTTTTTTGCTGAAACCCAGTGCTGGTATTTATTCTTTTATCACTTTCGGAGACAGAAGTCATAGACTACCGTTGCAACATTTCTGCCGGTTACTGACAGAAAGAAAAAATCGCATCTGTTCTTTTTCCTAATTTTTGGAACATTTTATCGTTTAAGAATACTGCTGAAATTTGCTAAGTGGATCAAAGAACATGTAACACGAGACATTAAAAAGTAACAAATAAGGAAGACAACTTTCGCTCCCAAGTGAACGAGTTACAAGCCCACATCATCAGACGAGTGCTATTTACAGCACTAATTCGCCCAGCTCAAATGTAGACATAAAGCACACATAACAAACACGGTGACATCCTTACGTATTCGTGCTAGATGAGTTGGTGCCGTAAAAAGTATTCCTTTGAAGTTATGAATCTGTAATTAAGTGTCTCGCTGTGTGAACTAAAGTCGCGTCCCTTGTTCATTATTCAAACGGATCAAAACCACGCAACGTGTCTAGATCATGAATGTCTTTCTTTTTTTGATTGGCGTCTATGACATATTTTAAAAAGTAATTATAATGACTCCACCGAACAACGTGGACAAACGAATCACAAGACAAAACACGACGCGTTTCGTCCTCATAGGTCTTCTTCAGGCCAGATTAACAACTCAGAACAACGAAAACGAAGAACGAGCAATCATTTGTCTTTGATCGAATTCGGCGCAAGATGGGCGTTGAATGAAAACGAGGCCGTCTGGAAAGAGACAATGCCAGTTGAAGTGGTAGTGATGAAAACAACAATACTGATATCAATAAGAATGATAATAACGATGATGATAGAATATTGAAAAACTAACAAAGACAGGATTACTACCACTTTTGGTGATAATATGACAATAGCAGTTGTAGTATGGGAGAAAGAAGAGCGGGGGGGGGGGGGGGGGGGGGGGGGTAGAGGATTGCCGAACAGCGTGGTTGTCGTGGCAACAGTATTAGTGGCAATGATGATGGTGATGATAATTGTAACAATGGTAATATGAGTGTAACACCGGTATTGATGATAATGACAATAATACTAACAACAATAGTAACATGTTTACTCCTTGTGTCTAGTCTGTTGAACCATGTGCACAAAAGTGCGTTCACCATGTCCCAAACTGGAATCAGGGTTGAATAAATCTTACCGCTTGAGCTGAGAGTAGAAGATGGATCTGCATGAGGAATTTGACAACAATTTGATGGTACCTCCACTCTGTTGACTGTGACTGATGAGGGGGCCATAGGAACCAACGACCAGCCAAACGTCCGTCACGGCAACGTACCACCTGTCATCCTGAGACTAAATGTCATTCAGAAATCAGAAACAGCTTTCATGATGCCGAGTCAAGTTCAGTATTCTCGTGCTCCATGGAGAGGCCATGGGCAGGAAGATCTAAACGCATAGCACTAGAGCAAGAAATGCAAAAGTCCGTGGATTTGTATGGAGCGAAGTTCAACGCCTTCAGAACGAGCAGTTGGCCCATGCTACAATCTAGGCAACAGGAACAGAGCAACAGGTGAACGGCCCTACAGAATTGTACCAATCGCAAGAATGTGTACAGAACTGTACGAGAAATACACAAAGAAAATAGAGATGAAAAAAAAAACAACAAACAACAGAACGTTGACACAAAGATGCAGAGATACGAGGATCAGCATCTCCATTCCCTTTTCCAGTGTTGGAGTCCCCATTCGCCCGTGCAGGTGACGAGCCACTTCCGGGCGAGAAATTGTTCAGTTGGCTGGGCTGCCCTCTGCAGTGACCACGTAGGCCAGCTTCTTCTTGTCCGTTGTTCACTGAGGTCTGCCTACCGCCTGCACAGACCCTTTGTCCGCGAGCAGTCCACCTGCTTACGCTGGAGCTTGATGCTGTCAGCTGTAAAGTGGGGTGGATAGTCAGCTGTAAAATGGGGTGGATAGTCAGCTATAAAGTGGGGTGGATAATCAGCTGTAAAGTGGGGTGGATAATCAGCTGTAAAGTGGGGTGGATAATCAGCTGTAAAGTGGGGTGGATAATCAGCTGTAAAGTGGGGTGGATAGTCAGCCGGTCCGGGAACAGGGGGCAGGTCAGGTCAACAGGAGGGAAGAAATGCCTTCAGTGTGTCCAACGGGACTCCAAGCAGCAAAACGTGAGGATACTGGATGTTTGGTTTCAACAAACTCGTCTCTGATTCAGCTTTTCCCATCCAGAACCCACTTCATCCTTGATACAAACAAGATCAATGTCGACTTTGAGGGTCAGAGGTCAGACACGACATCGTTTCCAATTCTGTTCCACCATTAATGCCGCCTCCAAGACAGTAAAGCCTGCTGACTAGTATTCATTGTGTGCACAGTTTAGAATGTCAGAGTGGTGGTAGGAAGTGGAGGGGGGGGGGAGAGGGGGGGAAGTATTGGTGAGACAAGGACAGGAATTAGTGCTATCATTTTCAGTGACAAGAAGAGGGAGTGTGTCATCACATGACTCATTCCCTCCCTATACACCAAATGCATTTTCCCAGCGAAAAGGGGCGCATGTGCACTGTATGCAGCTCAGTCATACCGCACGACACAGTCATCGTGAAAGTGCTTTTTAAAGCAAAACTTCGGCTTAAGAAGTATGAAAACAAAAGCGTGTTTGCTCAACAGAGCTGAAGTGCTCAGGTAGCCAGCTACCTTAGAGTGATTCATCAAAAGGCTGATCCCTCTGCTGCGCTAAGATGTGTGCCGAACACTTGACAAGCTGAAAATAACAGCTGGCTTCCAATTTCTGTGGGTTTGTTGATCAGATGTGTTGTTCTGTATGTCTTCTGCCACCTAACCACATTACAACACTCTTCTATGTGAACGAAGAACTGGGGACAAAGAAGCGATGCACATTCAGAGAGCCCGGCTATCCAGCCATAACATGAACATTCGGTGTAAAGAAAGAGTTAATGACAAAGAATTAAATGAGTTAGAAGGATCTGGTAATCTAGTCCAATGGAAACCTTCAGTGTGAAGAAAGAGTTGATGATAATGGAACAAATAGAGTGATGAGGGAAGATCTGATCCCCAGTCACAGTATGAAACCTTCTGTTGGGAGACTGGACATCTAGCTACAATATGAAACCTTCTGTTAGGATAGCATGGGCCTCTGTCCACAGTTTAAAACCTTAAGTTAGAAGAACTTGGTATCTAACATGATATAAAATCTTCATATTGGAGAATCTGGACATCTAGTCACAGTATGAAATATTCGGTCAAGAGAGCCGGATCATCGATCAACAGTACAACGCCTTCACTCAGGAGGATCTAGGCATCTAGCCACAGTAGAAACCTTCAGTTTGGAAAACCTGAACATCTAGCCACATTACAACACCTTCTGTGAAAGGAAGCAGAGCATCTGGTCACATTATACAGGAGCTTCAATGTCAAGGGAGAGTTGGAAACGAAGAAGCAATGAGGATTCAAAGGCCCTGGTAGTGTAAAGAAAGAGTTGAGGACAAACGAACGATAAGAGTGGTTAGGGGGACCTGGTCATTTAGTAACAGAATTACTGAGGCTTCCAAGTCACGGCCTTGGGCATGGAACTATTCCTCATTATAATAGAATGGCTGACCGGCAGCACATGGGATTTGATAGAGGTTCTCAATCAGTCGGCTCACATGGAGCATTGGCAAGCGTTCAGAGGTCCTCACGTTTTGCCATCACTACCATAAACATCACCATCACCATCGCCATCGCCACTAAGACTGTTGCCACTGCTGCTATGCTGTTTAAGAATGCTCTAACCCACTCTCCTTTCTCCCATACTACAACTGCTATGGCCATATTATCACCAAAAGTGGTAGTAATCCTGTTTATATTTTTAAAATATTTTTATCATCATCATTCCATCATCATTATTCCTATCAGTAATATAATTATCATCATTACTACCTCGACTCGCACATTGTCTCCTTCTTGACAGCCTCGTTTTCATTCATCGCCCATCTTGCGCTGAAGTGGATGAAGATAAGTGATTGCTCGTTTATTTTCGTTGTCCTAAGTGTATTGCATCATACCTGAAAAAGACCTAAGAGGTCGAAACGCGTCGTGTTTTGTCTTGTGATTCATTTGTCTGCATTTTTTTTTTTGGGGGGGGGGGGGGGGGGGGTGCACTATCACTAACATTTAACATTTGTGTGGATTTCTGCCTGCAGTCGCCTCCCTTTGCAACTCCATCTTGGTAAGATTGATACATTCTGGTGTCTCTTTCTTGATGAATGTACTGATGATTCAAACTGCTTGATAGGGTTCATCCATTCCTGGTGTTTTTAGTGATGAATATACTGACGATCCACTCAACTGGTAAGCTTCATCCACTCTTGATCACTCTCTGGTGACAGAGACAGCCTTGCAAGTTTGTTTTTCTCCGTTTGTGGTTCTTGTCCCTTTTGAAATTCTGGACAGCTTCATCGATTACAGATTGCTTCAATACTGCCATAACACACACACACACACACACACACACACACACACACACACACACACACACACACAGAGAAAGAGAGAGAGAGAGAGAGAGAGAGAGAGGAGAGAGAGAGAGGAGAGAGAGAGAGAGAGAGAAGAGAGAGAGAGAGAGAGGGGCAGATGGGGGACAGGAATTCGGAAAGACACATGTTGAAAATCGACATGAATAGATTGGAATGATAAAGAAAGAAAGAGAGAAGAAAAAAGCATAGAAAGAAAGGGAGAAAAAAGATGAAAAGAAAGGAATAAAGGAAGGAAGTGAAGCAGAAAGGAATAGAAAAAAAAAGAAGAAAGAAAGAATGGAAGAAGAAGAAAGAACTACAGGAATGAAGAAAGAAAAGAACAAAGAACACAGTGGTCAGGACACAAACGACATGTTTCTTTGGACAGTCCTTTCTTTGTCACCAGCTGGGCTCCCTCCCTCTCTCCTTTCTCTCTGATCCCTAATTAATCCTCTCCCTCTTCCCCTCTGTGACCCTCTGCGGCCAACGGAGTCAGACGTCACCATGTACGGCCCCTGCCCGTAATTCACTCTACGTCAGTCCTGTTCTGTCCCTGCTTCAACATGGAAAACAACTTCACAATGTTCCAGTCCCTGTACGGCCCCTTCCGTAATTCACTCTACGTCAGTCCTGTTCTGTCCTGCTTCCACATGGAAAACAACTTCACAATGTTCCAGTCCCTGTACGGCCCCTTCCGTAATTCACTCTACGTCAGTCCTGTTCTGTCCCTGCTTCAACATGGAAAACAACTTCACAATGTTCCAGTCCCTGTACGGCCCCTTCCCGTAATTCACTCTACGTCAGTCCTGTTCTGTCCCTGCTTCCACATGGAAAACAACTTCACAATGTTCCAGTCCCTGTTTGGTGAAGACTGTATTCCAATAGACCGATAAACTAATACACGACACTCGCCATGGATATGTCGATTCTCATAACACAGAGTTCTCATTGTCAACTGCTGCTGCTGCTGCAGCTGCTGTTGCTGCTACATACTACTTACTACTACTACTACTACTACTACTACTACTACTACTACTACTACTACTACTACTACTACTGCTGCTGCTGCTGTTGCTGCTACCGCCACCACTACTACTACAATTACCACCACCACTACTACTACTGCTACTACTACTACTACTACTATTACCACTACCACCACCACCACTACTACTGCTGCTGCTGCTACTACTACCACTACTACTACTACTACTACTACTACTACTACTACTACTACTACTACTACTACTACTACTACTTGGTCTTCTCCGTCACCATGCTCTTCTTCTTTTTCTTCGTTCCTCGCGTAGAACTGCCAGGTTCACCATTGATAAGAGTTCTATGTATGTGAGCGTTTTTTTTTTTTTTTTTTTTTAATTTCCACCATTGAGGTAGCCACACTGATCTTCAATGACTCTTTGTGTGTATGTTTTGAACGCATTCTACCATAAATCTGTCTTTATAAAATGTTTACCCACATTGCTATCACAAAGAGTAGTGACCAGCAGAAAAAAGATTCGCTTAGGTGCCACATTAGATGGACGCCTCTTCGTTTCCCGCCCAGGGGAACCGGGCGCGCAGTTCACGGTGGTCAGCCCTGTCGGGTCCGTCAAAGGGCGGCGGACCTCAGGCGAAGTGACGGGTGAAGTGAGGCTTGAGATCGAAGCTCTGCCTGCGAAGACCACACCTGCTGCCCGCCCCTAAATGACTTCATCACCTGTGGAACTGACCAACTGACTGACTCACTGAAAGGCTATCCACCAAGGGCGGGGCATCGCACGACTTTGGCGTGGAGTCGCGCCATTGTTGGATGGACGTGGAAAGTGGAGCGTGGTGGAGTGCTGATTACTGGGAAAGGGTACTGTGCACTGCGGCAAAAGTGGGTAACTCACCCGTCAGCAAAGCGAGCGAATGCTGGGATCAGGGTTCAAGTCTGGCAAGGGCGATTACTTTCTTTTCTTTCTCTCTCTCTCCATCTCCACGAACATTAAAGCGTGGTCAGGTGCTATTTTTTTCGGGTGAGACGATAAACAGAGATCAGTATACTATAACAGCTTTGCACCCGTGGGGAAAAAAACCACGGAAAGGGAGTTCTTCTGTAGGAATAGCCACGTCGAGAGGGAAAGAAAAGAAAGACGAAGGAGACATTTCTTTTGCTGTGTTCACACAGGGTACAGGCACGCACAGGGCATTCCATTAAGATGTCATGGGACCAAACTGCTCCCTGCCAGATGCCATTGTGTCGTGGCCACCGGATGCGACACGACAGAACCTCCACGGGGGTAGTGTCGCATCCAGTGGCTACCTATGGCGTCTGCCAGGGAGCAGTTATGTCCCTTGACGTCTTAATGGAATGCACTGTGCATGTCTGCACCGTGTGGGGACACAGAGCAGGCTTCCAGGGCTGGTGCAGGATTGCTCCCAGCTGGTTGGTTCGGCAGTTGAAGACAGTGCTTCCCCGGGTCTCACCCGCATCTTTGGGTATATTGTTTTCTTCTCGCCCACACACTTACCAACAGAAGGATGCAGCGACTCGGAATGGCAATACAATGAACTATAGTCTTTTTTTTTCGTCCAGTAAATTCAGCCGATACTCAGCGCTCACTTGCTCTGCCATCCTGAAAAATTCAAACTCACAATACACAACCACTCTGAAGATGCGCCTTTGAATGTCTGACGATCGTCCAGAAGACTTATGGGTCGAAGGATCTCGGTGAATGCTACAACCAAATCTTAGGTGGGTGTAGGTAACGACCAAGGTACACTTTTTGAGAGGAAAAAGGAACAGATAATCGCTTAGTACCCTCGCCTCCCCAACAGAAGAGTACACACACACACACACACACACACACATACACAGACGCGCGCGCGCGCGCGCGCACCTTCTTTTAAGAAAATCTAGAGCGATTTCCTGCATAAAACACAAAGATTTATGCGTAGATCAGTGGGGGACTCCTGGAGGTAGCAAAAGGCTCCCGAAGCCGTTGGCTATGTCCACATTTACACCTGCAAGAATCTTTCAGAATCTTTCTCTCCGTCACTAGCCTGTCTTCTGTCACGGGGATAAATGTAGATCATGCCCGCCTTCTAACTGACACAAGGGTCAACGTTTCCCTAAACTCATCTCTCCCAAGTGTAGTTAACCACAAATCAAAAGGGGGAGGGCGTCCATCCAAATCTCAGAGGTTTCCACGTGTGAATTGAGAACTCCACAGTCTTACAAATCAATAGCATCGATGAACTGTGCAACCCATGCATAGAAACGATTTGCTGGCATTATTTCACACATTCTTGTTTTAGTTATCAATTTAAATGATTTGTTTTGAATGTTAATTTGTAAATTGCCACGTTTTGCACAATGCTGCGGTCTGTTTCAGTCTTTTTGTCATAATTTTACCAACCATTGCACACAAAACCCCAAAATATGACGAGTTAGAATGGACACCATCTTTTAATATTTCACATGCACAGGGTGATCTGTTTTGGAAACAAATGTTTTCTGTTTCTTTCAATTCGCAAAAAATTGACACATTTTTAGCAAGATAATCGACACTCTACGTACTGCGATCTTAATGACCGGAAGTCATTTTCCCCGCCGCCCGTCGAAACGGTCCTGTCCGCATGTCCACAACAGCCCCAGTGAAGCGTGCCTTCCGCAGTTGGCTGTCCCCTATGCGAGGACCCTGGCCTGAGCGAAGGTCTAGCGGAGTGTGTGTCTCGTAAACCCTGGTCAGAGGTCAAACAAGTACACAGTCTGGATGGACGGCACGACAATGAAAGAAGAAATCTTCGATAATGAAAGGGCCTAGAATACCAAAATAGACACACACACATTCTCTCTCTCTCTCTCT
>CM031597.1:53073742-53081242 GCA_018398815.1 Conus ventricosus | reverse complement strand
CACGCCACACACACACACACACACACACACACACACACACACACACACACACACACACACACACACACGCACGCACACACACACACACACACACACACACACACACACACACACACACACACACACACAAGTGGACACTTATACACACGCATGAAAGCACGTACGCACGTACGCATGTATACGCGCACGCACGCACACACAAGCACACACACGCGCGCACGCACGCGCGCGCACACGCGCACACACACACAGGTGAATAGATAGATATACACACAAACGCCTCACAAAAATACAACACTGTACACATAACTGCACACACTGATGTGTGTGTGTGTGTGTGTGTATGTGTGTGTGTGTGTGTGTGTGTGTGGTGTGTGTGTGGTGTGTGTGTGTGTGTGTGTGTAACACATTTACACACACACACACACACACACACACACACACACACACACACACACACACACACACACACACACATTTGAGATGGCGGGTAAAATAAAGGCAGGCAACTTTGTGAATTCATTGGTGACAGTGTTTAACAGAAATGTTCGATCTTCACGAGGTCCGCACTGTCCTGACTGCCCATGTAACGTCCTGCTCAGAGGCACCGCCATCGCTGTTTCTCCACAGAACAACAGCATTCTTTCTGTAGACTTGAACCCGTCAGTTCATGACCGTGTTGCAGCTGTCAAAGCATTAACTGTGAGGCATCGTTATAACAGTACATATTTTGCTTTATCTTTGCAACGACTTAGAGAGAGAGAGAGAGAGAGAGAGAGAGAGAGAGAGAGAGTGAGACAGAGAGAGAGGAGGGGAGGGAAGGGGAGGGGGAAGGAGTGGGGGGTACTGGAACAGACACGAAGATAGACAGAGGCCTACTATTTAGGGGGACGGTGGTCACGCAGCGAATCAGAAAGTATCCTCATCGAAACAAAAAAAAGAAAAAAGAAAAAAAAGAATACACGCGGCATAAGACAATGTCATCAGATACATGTGAACAGAGATGAAGTGGTGACCAGCTACTCACTCGTCGTCTGTCTTTGTGTGTGATTGTATTTATGCTCCAGTCAGCCACAAAAGCCACGTATCAGGCGTGCACTACTAGCCTGAAAGTTCGCGAACCAGACCTCGCCTTTTTAGAGCAACTATTTTAGTTTGTTGATGTTGTTGTCGTCGTCATCGTTGTTATTTGTACTTTTCGTGGGATAAGGTCAGTAGTATAAGAGGCCGTTAAAAGGAATTGTGTTTAAAGACACGAGTGCAGTTAAGGTTTAGGACTAAAAGAGGATTGAATCGGTAGCTGGAAATAAAAATCTCTACCTCACACACACACACACACACACACACACACCTTTCAGGTAGCGGCCCCTCTAGGTCCAGTTCTATTGACGTCCTGTACCCCAAGGAACGGACACTGGCAGGGCAAGGTTTCTCTGGCATCATGCCATTAGCTTGCCGCCGGCATTGGTCACGTTGCGCGGTGCCGTGTTTTATTCCTGACCACAAGTAGAGTTCTGCTACTTTCTGGCAAGTCAGTTCCAAACCCCACTCCCCCCACCCCACCTCCGAAACAGAGTCAGCATGGCATTCTCCGGTGATGGGTGAACTCTTCTGTTCTGATCACTTTTAGAGTTATATTTTATTTTTAGTGTTTTACTGTAGCAGAGCTCTAATTTTGACAATTTCCCTTGCTTGCTGTATTTCTTCTTACGACTTTTCGGGTGTTCTTAGAACATCTCTCCGGATATTATATTCATTGCGTGAAATATGACAGGTCAACGTTCTGTAATTTCGCAAATCCATGGTGGTGCACATACTTTGTGTCGATCAACTGAGTTTAAGGGTTTTGTGGTTTATTCTTCACTTGGTAAACAATAATGAAGTTGCCTTGATTGTTCTTCACTTGGTAAACAATAATGAAGTTGCCTTGATTATTCTTCACTTGGTAAACAATAATGAAGTTGCCTTGATTATTCTGCACTTGGTAAACAATAATGAAGTTGCCTTGATTATTCTTCACTTTGTAAACAATAATGAAGTTGCCTTGATTATTCTTCACTTGGTAAACAATAATGAAGTTGCCTTGATTATTCTTCACTTGGTAAACAATAATGAAGTTGCCTTGAATATTCTTCACTTGGTAAACAATAATGAAGTTGCCTTGATTGTTCTTCACTTGGTAAGCAATAATGAAGTTGCCTTGATTGTTCTTCACTTGGTAAACAATAATGAAGTTGCCTTGATTATTCTTCACTTGGTAAACAATAATGAAGTTGCCTTGATTTGCCAAGGGGCAATATTAAAGTGCAGTTCGTTCAAATAGATAAAACGTTCGCAGCGTTGGCAATGAAACATTTCAAGTCTAAACATCTGACTCAACGCAGACAAACAGATGAGGCGTTACGAATGAAAGTCACTTAGCTGCACGTTTACTACTGCCAGTTTTGTCCCCTGATTTTCCCTGGAGACGGCCCATTTGTATGGGCTATTGAAAACTCACGCAGAAAAAAAGTTGAAAATAATGAAATGAGATTTTTCAAAACTGTTTAGTAACAGGAGTTAGATAAGAAGCCAACAAACAACTTCCCACTATGATTTTTGAAGAGTTTGTGTTAGACGCCATTCGTGGCGCTCAAAAATTTCAACACATCGAACACACCAGTCGGTCACTTAACAAAAATCTCTGCTGCTCATGAGCACAGCCACAAACACTGTGTATATAACAGTCAGTCAGTCAGTCATTCCCCTGACCGCTGGGAGGACGTGATGAGGCAGCCGCGGTTTTTCTCCAGGCTCTTCTGTTTGCAGCTGTCGTGAGGAGATCTGGCATGATCATTTTGGTCCAGTCTTTTATATTATCCGACCAACTCTTTCTCTGCCGTCCTCGTCTGCGCCCTCCTTCAACAGCACCTTGAAGGATGGTTTTGGAGAGGGTGTTTGTGACGAATGACGTGGCCAAACCATGCCATCTTCCGTCGTTTGACGGTTGCCAGAAGTGGTTCGTGGGGCCCAACGAGGTTAGTGACCAGGTTCCGCACATAATCATTGGTCTTATGTTCTTTGTAGGAGATGCGGAGTAGTTTCCTCAGGCACCTGGTCTCAAACGCCTGGATTCTTCTTTCTGTTTCGGCCATCAGTGTCCATGTCTCGCAGCTATATAACAGGATGGAAACCACTAGTGACTTGTAGAGCCTGAATTTTGTGTGGAATTTGATGTTGCTCTTCCACACCCTGTTCAGTCTGGCCATCGCTGCTGATGCAGAGTTGATCCTGATTCGGATTTCTGCCGTGCAGGTGCCATCTTTCGACAGGGTTGCTCCCAAGTACCTGAAGCTGGTCACTTCTTCCAGGGGCTCACCATTCACTGTTATGTTGGCACTGCTGTTAGTCGTGCTGTTGACCATGACCTTTGACTTCTCTGTGCTGACCTCCATGGCGTAGGCACTTGCTCTTGTGACAAGTCTGTTTTTCAGATCCTGGAGCTCAGTGTTGCTGCCCCCCATGAGGTCGATGTCGTCTGTGAAACGAAGGTTGCAGACCGGCCTGCCACCAATGCTGATGGAGGTGTGATGTTCTTCGAGGGTCTCTTGCATGATTCTCTCCAGAAAGATGTTAAAAAGTACTGGAGATAGTAGGCACCCTTGCCTGACTCCGACTGTGGTCGGGAAGAACTGGCCCTGCTGGCTGTTGAGGAGTACTGTGCTGCTGGAATGTTCGTAGGGGCCTGGATGACTTGGACGAGCCTCTCATCAATGTTGAAGTCTCTGAGAACCTGCCATAGGCCGTTATGCTACACCCCTTTGGTATCAAAAGTTAACCACTAAAACCAGCAAGAGAATGTCCATCTCCAAAAGAAACACGCAGACAATGAATGGTGAGTGTGAGTGTTGGCCTTGATGGAGTGTCCTATCAACTCATCAGACACTTACCTTCTTCGTGGAAAGTATTACTGCATTCATTATTCCAAAAATGTTGGATTAGTGGCACTATTCCAAGAATCTGGAAAAGTTCGGTAGTAGTCCCAGTACTCAAGGAAGGTCAACCGAGGACATTTTTACATAGTTACAGACCCATACCTCTAACCTCTCTTGCTGGTAAACTTTTAGAAAAAAAATTATTCAAAAACTGTTGTATTACTGTGAAAAAAATGGCGTGATTCCTGTTCAGCAAGCGGGCTTTCGAAAAGGTCGTTGTACCACAGACCATTCAGTTAAACTGACCAGTCACATCAGAAAACAATTCTCCCGCAGAAAAAGCACTTTGGCTACATTTTTTGACGTAAAAAAAGCCGATGACTGCGTATGGCACGCAAGGCTACTTTTCAAATTAAAAACTGTTGGTATTTCTGGGAGAATGTTTGATTACATTAAAAGCTTCCTAACAGAAAGAAGCATATGTACACGAATTGGAAGAACTTATTCATCCTTTAGGAATGTAGATATGGGTATTCCTCAGGGATCAGTTATTGCTCCCATGTTGTTTACAATCCTAATCCATGATCTTCCCAAATCTATGTCAAAAGCCACGCATGTAGTTCAATATGCAGATGATATTGCTATTTGGATTAACTGTACATTAAGGAAACATTCAAATAAAAGAACAATAAACTTTGTACAGAAGATGCACCAAAAGGAACTGGATAGATCATCTATATATATGAAGAACAACGGATTAGAACTGTCTGGAGACAAAACATGTCTTATGTTGTTTAACAATGGTGAGAACCCAAAGGTTCTACCCTTGCTTTTGCTAGATGGTCAGATTCTAGAATATAAACAAAAAGTCCAATTTGGGGGGGGGGGGGGGGGGGGTATTTTTAACCCCGAAGCTGAACTGGAACTGAACACATATTGAAAATTTGATTGATAAAACAAGAAAAAGATTGAACGTTCTTAAAATAATATGTTGTCAACCATGGGGTCAGGACTGTCATACCCTTTTACATCTATACATCTCGTTAGTCCGATCGAAATTGACATATGGGCAGGAAGTGTATTTCTCTGCACCTAATTCTCTTTTAAAGAGATTGCAAAGCTTGGATAGTAAGGCCATGAAATTAGCTCTGGGAGTTCCAGTTCATACAAACACTTACAAATGTTATAAAGAAACAAATATCTTACCACTTAATGAGAAGCGAATATTGGATGTGTCCAAATATATTGTCAGAAGTCTTTCTGTTGAAAATTCAGTTACTGAAGAAATACTGATGGATTCCAGTAAAGATTTTGCTAAGAGTTCGAAAAACATATCATACATCCAACCAATTAGAAACTACACATCTGACTTTATGTCACATTGTAATATTGATATTACTGCTATACCAAAATTTCCTGCGGTACCTTCAATGCCTCCTTGGGAGCACCTAAATGCTTCTTTTGATTACGAATACACTGTGTTAAAGAAAAGTGATAATGTAAATATCTTAACAACTGAAGTTCGTGACCATTTAGAAAACAGCTATCCAAATCATTTAAAAGTGTTTACAGATGGGTCGGTAATGGAATCCTCTGACAGTGGTTCTGGCTTTATAATACCAACTCTAAATGTCAGGAAATCATATCATTTAGGAAAGGGGTTTTCAATTTATACCTCAGAATTATATGCAATACTGAAGGCTTTGATGTACATATATGATACACCAATTGCTTTCTATAAAATCCTACTGTGTGTTGATTCCAAATCTGTTTTACAATCACTAGAGCGTTGGGACTGCAAAGCTAGAAAAGATTTGCTTTTTCAAATAAAGCATGTATTGCATTGTTTCATAACTCTTAGGTATAAGAATTGATTTTTGTTGGGTCCCATCTCACTGTGGTATAAAGTGGAATGAAATAGCAGACAGTCTTGCAAAAGAAGGAGCAAATAGAAACGTTGAAAATTTAACCCAAATTCCCTTAGATTTGTCCTCTTGTGAAATCATCCAAATTATGGAAAAGTACATACATAAGCAGAATTTTAGTTAAAAAAAAAGTGGCTACTTTACCATCGTGCCCTAGGCACATTGTAAGATTAATTCATAAATTAAGGCTGAATACCTGGAACACTAAATATTCTCATGGTATTACTTGCGTCTGCGGAGAAAACATTTCCGTACGTCATCTTTTGTTTGAATGCTCAGTGTTGACCTCACTCTATCAGGAGAAAGGTATTGAGATGAATAACTTTGATAATGTCAATACTGTCTTATATGGTTCATGTGTTGCTGAAATTGCCATGGTTATTTCGCAGTAACAGGTTGCAAAACTTTTATAAAGATCGCAACTTTGTGTACCTTTAGGGTATTTCACTTATGTAAATATGCATATGTCATATGTGGGTTTGAAAGAACTAGATAAGTTGAGTGAGTATAAAAGGTTGGGGATTTTTTTTTTAAACAAGTGTCTAATATCATCTGGCGATGAAAAGACATTAAACAAACCTCTGAACTGAACTGAACTGTGAGTGTGAGTCGGTTTCGGGAAAAAAAAAAGAATGGAGGCCCTACTAGTAAGGAAAAAGAAAAAAAGAATTTTTTTTTGAAACATGAAAGAAAAAAGTGGGGGGAAAAAATGGAGGTTGGGGGAAAAAAACTGTACATTCCCTTGCCCAGATCGACAGGGGAAAATCAATGAAGATACTAATAGCTTATAATAGTGTTAATGGACAATCTGCAATAGCTTATAACATTATTAATGGACAATCTGCCACTCCAAAAAATTGAGAACTTTGGAAAACTTCGATCGGGGCCTTTGTCTGAAACGATTGTTGACTGCTGGGCCCCTATCAGAGCCCTCTGCCGGGAAAAGCAAAAAAAGAAAAAAAAGAAAAAAAAAAGAAAAAAAAATGTTACCATGCGTTTTCTTGCCTGGTTGAAACAGTACTAACCCATTATGGAAGCTGCAGACTGTTCCATCCGTGTCGTTTGGGACATTAATGGTAAACAATCATTATGGAAGCTGCAGACTGTTCCATCCGTGTGGTTTGGGACATTAATGGTAAACAATCATTATGGAAGCTGCAGACTGTTCCATCCGTGTCGTTTGGGACATTAATGGTAAACAATCATTATGGAAGCTGCAGACTGTTCCATCCGTGTCGTTTGGGACATTAATGGTAAACAATCATTATGGAAGCTGCAGACTGTTCCATCCGTGTGGTTTGGGACATTAATGGTAAACAATCATTATGGAAGCTGCAGACTGTTCCATCCGTGTGGTTTGGGACATTAATGGTAAACAATCATTATGGAAGCTCCAGAAGGTTCCAACGGTGTGGTTTGGGACATTAATGGTACACAATCATTATGGAAGCTCTAGACTGTTCCAACGGTGTCGTTTGGGACATTAATGGTACACAATCATTATGGAAGCTGCAGACTGTTCCATCAGTGTGGTTTGGGACATTAATGGTACACAATCTCAACGCAAAAACCTGCACAAAACCACATGTGTTTTATGTGAACGCATGCTAACCCAGCTCAAACTGTCCGAGGGTGGAGATGGGGGAGGGGGGGAGGGAACT
>CM031597.1:53058742-53068742 GCA_018398815.1 Conus ventricosus | reverse complement strand
AGTTGAAATATGTTTGATGACGGATGACATAAATACGTATCTGTGTGATGGCTGTTGACAGGCTGACGTATGTGTGTAAAGACTGTTGACAGGTTGACATACCTGCTGACAGATTGAAATATATGTATGATAACTGTTACAGGGTGACGTACCTGAATAATGATTGTTGACAAATTGAAATGTATGTATGATGACTGTTACTGTGTGACGTATCTGAATAATGATTGTTGAGAGATTGAATATAATATTATGTATGATTACTGTTACACAGTGACGTACCTGAATAATGATTGTTGACAGGTTGAATGTATATGAATGATGACTGTTACAGGGTGACGTACCTGAATGATTGTTGACAGGTTTAATATGTGTGAATGATGACTGTTACAGGATGACGTTCCTGAATAACAGTTGTTGACAGGTTGAACACATATCTATGATGACTGTTGCAGGTGACGTACCTGAATAACAGTTGTGTGACAGGTTGAACACATATCTATGATGACTGTTGCAGGGTGACGTTCCTGAATAACAGTTGTTGACAGGTTGAACACATATCTATGATGACTGTTGCAGGGTGACGTTCCTGAATAACAGTTGTTGACAGGTTGAACACATATCTATGATGACTGTTTCAGGGTGACGTACCTGAATAATGATTGTTGAGAGGTTTGATATAGGTATGATGAGCGTTACAAGGTGACGTACCTGAATAATGATGGTTGACAGGTTGAATACTTATTAATTATGACTGTTACAGGGCAATGCACCTAAATAACGATTGTTGATAAGTTGAATATACATGTGTGATGACTGTTACAAAGTGACGTACCTGAGTAATGATTGTTGACAGGTTGAAATACGTGTACGAGGGCTGTTAGCAGGGTGACGTTTTTATGTTGAATATTGCCAGTTGGTAAGTGCATGTTAACAAGGTGACGTATTTTTTTATGATGACTGTTGACATGATGACCATCTGTACGATGATGTAGACAGGGCAGGGTGACGGACTTGTTGACTGTTGATAGGGTGACGTAGTTGTATTTTGTATAATTACTGTTGACATGGTGACGTATTTTCATTCTGTGTAATGGGCAATCTATGTGTGATCACTGTTGACACAGTATTTGTATGATGGCTGTTTATGGGATGAGGTATGATAACTTGACAAGGTAACGTATAATGACTGTTGACCTGGTGACGAATTTGTTTGATATATTGACAGGATTTGACTGACAGGGTGACATTCCCATCTGATGACAGGTGACACTGTGACGTATCTGTCTGAGACGTATCTGACTGATTACCTATAAATATAGTGACAAATTCGCATGGAGACTGTTGCCAGTCTGTATGACGAGTGTTGAAAGGGTGACGTAATCTTATGATGACTGTTGACAGAGAGAGACGTATCTGTATGATGACTGTGTTGACAGGGTGACGTATTCGTGTGATGACTGTTGACAAAGTGATGTACCTGCGTGATGTACAATTAAAAGGGCTTTGTACATTCATGATCATTTTTGAAAGGGTCATGTATCTGCGAGCTTATTGTTTATGGTGAGGTATACACGCTCTCACGCCTGACTGTTGATGGGGTGATGTATTCACATGTTGCCTGTTAACACAGTGGCGACAATTATCACCACCACATGCTCTGTCGAGACTGTAGGAACCGATGCCCTTGTGGACACTGTTGAAAGATTGACGTCCTCTGTGACGACTGTAAACGAGATGATGTTCTGTATGATAACTGTTGACAGAATGAAGACAGCTGTGACTACAGTTGACATTCTGTGTGGTAGCTGTTGACACGTGATCACGTTCTGTGTGATGACCATTGGCAGATTGACGTTATCCATGGCAGCTGTTGACAGTTGACGTCTTGTGTGATGACTGTTGACAGCGTGACGTCCTCTGTCATGACTGTTGACAAGATGACTGTTTGTGTGATGACTGTTGACAGCGTGACGTCCTCTATCATGACTGTTGACAAGATGACTGTGTGTGTGATGACTGTTGACAGCGTGACGTCCTCTATCATGACTGTTGACAAGATGACTGTTTGTGTGGTGACTGTTAACAGCGTGACGTCCTCTATCATGACTGTTGACAAGATGACTGTTTGTGTGTGATGACTGTTGACAGCGTGACGTCCTCTATCATGACTGTTGACAAGATGACTGTTTGTGTGATGACTGTTGACAGCGTGACGTCCTCTATCATGACTGTTGACAAGATGACTGTTTGTGTGATGACTGTTGACAGCATGACGTCATTTGTGAGGGCTGTCGCCAGATTGCCATCGTCTATCATGACTGTTGACGTGTTTACGTTCTGTGTGATGACTGTTGACAGAATGACATTTTTCTGTGATGATTCTGGATAGATTGACGTCCGCTGTGACGACTGTTGACAAGATTACGTTCTGTGCAATGACCGTTGACAGACTGACGTTTTCTGTGATGTCAGTTGGTGGGATCGCATTCTATATAGTAATTGTTGACAGGTTCACGTTCTGTATGACGACTGTTGACAAGATGACGTTCTGTGTGACGACTGTTGACAGACTGACGTCCTCTTTGTTGACTGTTGACAAGATAACGTTCTGGATCTGTGTGACGACTTTTGACAGACTGACGTCTTCTTTGTTGACAAGATGACGTTCTGTGTGACGAAACAGAACGTCATCTGTGAATACTGTTTTACTGGATGCTGTCCTGGATATGTTGACATGATGAAGTTTTAGGGACTCCCCCCTCCCCCTCCTGATCCTCCTGATTGATCCCCATCCTGTCGACATTAACTCGTGTTCAATCATGATTCCCTCCGTCGCGTTTTCGTTCCCATGATATTCTAGAAATGCTCAATCAACACACGCGTCGGCATAAATTTGACGGAAAAGAACTTGATTTGAAAGTAAAGGGAGTGAGGGGGGGGGGGGGGGGGGGGTAGTTTGTTTTGGTTGCAGTAAATGCATAGACGCCAACATTAATGGACACACACCTCCTGAACCCGCTTGTTCAATGTTGCGCTCTGTCTCTCTCTCTTTGTGTCTCTCTCTACGCGCACGCGCGCGAGTGTGAGAAAGAGCGAGCGAGAGAGTGGGGGTGGGGTGGGGTGAATGGTTGATTATATTGTCATTTTATTAATCTATACATGTGAGTGTGTGCGTGATGCAGTGTAATTGTACACAGTATGCATGTGCAGAGAGAGAGAGAGAGAGAGAGAGAGAGAGAGAGAGAGAGAGAGAGAGAGAGAGAGAGAGAAAGAGTGATAAATTCGGTCGTTCAGAAAACACACACATGCACACACACACACACGCACGCACGCACGCACACACACACACACACACACACACACACACACACACACACACACGAACAGGGAACATCGAACGTTATGATGTATGTTTTCTTAAAGGCAGAACTGTATTTTCATCCATTCAAAAAAAAAATCGTCCAATAATTCAGGCATGCCTACACAGTCTCCAAGATAGAGACAATCATTTGACATTTTTTCAAGCCACACACACACACACACACACACACACACACACACACACACACACACACACACGCACGCACACACAGATTACGCTGACTTAATAGTTTCGATAACAACAACAACAACAACAAAAAACTAACATATCCAGGATTGGTAATAATAACAACAAGAACAGCTACTGTAACCAATTTTATTAGAACGGTTATTTTTTTTCCCTTCCAACAACAGGATAACATCGGCAGGTATATATATAGATAATATATATATATATATATACTACGTCTTTTCTCAGCAACAAATCATACCAAGTCACCACGGCGTTGTACGTCCGTACAACCGGTACGCCATAGCAATGTTCCCCAATTGTTTGATCGCCGTCATGAATTACGCGGGTCATGATCATGTTTGCACACAACACATTCAGAACATCCAAGGCTATACAACTGGCCAAAAAAGCAGCACAAAATACTCGTTTGGATGAACTGTGGGCTTTGTCTTGTTGTTCTTTGCACTGCTTGTTTTTGTGTTTTGTTTTGTCGGAAAGTCTGCGACATTTCAAGGTTTTGTTGTCGTTGCTTTGGGGTTTGACCGATGGACTGCAGCCAATGGAATCTCCAATTTTTTTGTTAATGAATATTTCGTGTGTGTAGCTTTTTTTTCGGGGCAAAAAAAAAAAAAAGAAACCCAAACATTTGACGGATATTTGTTTTGTTACAAGTGTGTATGTACATTTTAGATGCAATCCACAGCGAGCCAGCGACCGCGCGCGCACACACACACACACGCACAGAGTTACACACACACACACACACACACACACACACACACACACACACACAGAGTCCGTATCGAGGCATCTGTGACAGATCTCACCCATCCGTTCTGATTTTCTTTTTTTCCTTTCTTTCTTTCTTTTTCTTTGTTTTTTTTTTTTTGTTTCAAGGCGGAGTAAGAAGGCAGGAGGCCAACAAGGACAGCGTGGACACCCACGATAAATGCACTTCAATGGCTGCAGCAGGCAAAGGGACAGCTTAACAGCAAAAGGGTGGGAAAACACGATTGCACTTTCAAGAGAGAGAGAGAGAGAGAGAGAGAGAGAGAGAGAGAGAGAGAGAGAGAATGTATGGATGCACAATCCTGTGTGGGGAACAGGGCATGGCCTGGTCAGTCAGTTCACAATGCGAACAAAAATGCCAATCTGTCCTGAACGGGAAGAAACGCCACTGATCAGACCGTCCGTTACATAGCTATACGTTACATTCCATGCGGTACTGGCCTTGAAAAACAACCCATCCACACAACTTCCCATGCTAAGTCATTTGGGACCATTTGACTTGATCATCAAAAACAACAACAGCAAACACAAACACCCACACAATGTTACTAGTAATATCGCAGCGCCCACTCAGACTCTACACCGATCATCTTTTGCCAGCAGTGAAACTGATCCTCAACTAATCCAACATGGCATCTTAACAGGCCGATTTCCATCAGAGAACAGTTCCGGAAAAGAGCTGGCCTACGAGACCGACTACGTTGATACAAGACTGGGGATGTAATGCAGATACGCAGCATACCAACGGCTGTGGATGTAACTAAAGAACGTGACGTTCAGCGGCTCCCTGCTTTCGCATTCACTTGCCTACCGAATGAGACCTCTCTGTAGTCTTTTCTTTCTGCCAAAGATCGGTGTAATCTGATGGGAAAACACCGTGAATGTTGTACTAATGCCAAAACGGGCCTTAGTACTGCCAAAAGCCTTCTGACGAAAAGAAGTCTTTTTCAACGAGAAGGTACCTCGAAGCAGAGTTGTGAATACTGGGCATCGAAACTCAAGGTCTGCTGAAAGAACTAACTCGTCACTCCTTTCTATCAACTTCGTCTTCATATTCGGTTCTCGCACAAGCAACTTCACAGCTGAAACATCATCACCTGTTTCTCTTCGTATGGTTTGCTAAAACTCGCAGCAGCACTCAAGGCACTGGTGAGAACAACAAAAGTGGTTCGTTTTCCCCCTCACTCTAACCCTACTTCCACCACCTCCTCACCTCTTGATCATTAAGGTCAAAAGGATCGGTAGATGGGGAGGTCATGGGGGCTGGGTGGGCGGTGAAAATGGAACTTCCCATCTCGTAGCTGTGGCCAAGACGGAGAGGGCTGAGGATCAGCATCTCGCCCCACTTTCCCACTGTTGCCCTATGGCGGGAGTCCTGATCCCTCGTTTAAGTCACTAACCACTTCCAGGTGGGAGAACTGTTCAGTTGGCTGGGCTGCAACCGCGAAAACCAGTTTGTCCGATGTTCAGCAAGGTAGGCCTATGTCCTGTAGTTGCCTTTGTATGTGCACCACCATGTGTGTGTGCGCTTGAAAACTGGCCACTTTGACACTATCAGCGGGGAAGTACACTGAACGGCCAGCAAACCTGCGAACAGGAGGCAGACACACTGAGCCAGCCAAATTAACTGGAAGAGGCGACTGCTTTTATGTGCACAAAGGAACTCCAACTAGAGAAATGCCAGGATGCTTCCTTTGTCCCCTCTACATCTCTGCAGTAGCCTATAGAACAAACTGCGAACCATGCGCTAGTTATCCCATCCATCGATACCAGTGCCTTGAAACGTTTGTAACATCCTTTTCAGATGTACTGCTTCGACACACAGAGCTCGTGTTGATTGGCACAGAGAGTCACAGTGGCCCACACATCTGTACCCTATTACTGTCATTGCCTTATCCAGATGGCCTGTTCGTTCCGTTCAAAGTGATTAACGTTGGTGATTGCCAGGCATGAACAAGAACGCGAGAAGCACGTGCTATGAACTTCAAACAGTGCAGGCAAGAAACAGAAAGGTGACCTGGTGCCACAGCGACATCATCTGAAGCTCTGACATTGGCAACAAACACAGCACCGCCATCAGCTACTCCAGGCACCAAGATTACATCTGGTAACCCCCGAAGACAATGGCTGCAGGCGAAGGTTAAAACCAAGACAATAGGAAGGACATATAGTGTGTTTTCCTATAAAAGAGGACCAAGACTAGCTGTGTTCACCTAGCAGAATGTATCAACACAAGCGACAGATGAGGACGTAGAGATACTGTATTTACCCAATACAATGGACCAGTACTTGCAACAGATGAGAATGTAGAGAAAACATTTTCACCCAGCAAGATGGACCAACGCTAGCTGCAAATGAGGACACAGAGACAGTTTTATTTGCCTACCAAAATGCACCAACATTTAACTCCAGACAACACGGAGATAATGTTTTACCTGGCAAAATCGACTAACGCTTGCTACAGATGTGGACACAGTGGTAGTTTTTTTTTTCTCCGGACGAGAACACTGAGAATATTTTTTTCACCTAATAAAATGGATCAACATGAGCTAAAGACGAGAACGCACACTTTGTTTTTCACCTAAGAAAATGGAGCAACACTAGCTACAGACGTAGACATAGAGATACTATAGTTCATATAACAAAATGGACAAAAATTCGCCACAAACGGGGACATTGTGATACCGTGTTCAAAACAGACCAACACTAACTACAGATGAGGACATAGAGATACAGTGTCCACCAAAATAACAAAGACCACTGGCTACCGACGATGACACTGGGATACTGCGCTCACCAAATCAATGGACGAACACTAGCTTTAGACGATGAAATGCAAAAACTGTCTCTGCTACGCGGATGGACCAACACTGAATACAGATAAGTACATGCGACACGTTTGGACCTTTGCGTCATCGACGGGTCGTCTACACTTTTGTTATGTCAAAAACCTGCTGAACCAGCTGTTGAATTCGCTTTCCAAGGTGTTAACAGCATTTTGCAATCATTAGTTTAGTAGTAGAATCGACCATATGTGCTTGACTAAACTCAGCCCCCCCCCCCCCCCCCCCCCCCCCCCCTACCCCCTCCACCTCGCAGTCTGCCAGTTCAGGGCGAAAATTATCATGTCTGTTCCCTCCGACTCGTCTCTGAGAGCAAATCCATCCTCCCATTTTTTACTGGGGCGGATGGGGGGGGGGGGGGGGGGGGGGGGAGGGGGGGGGGTGGGGGGGGGGGGGGGGGGGGGGGGGGGGGGGGAGGGTGCTGGGATTTTTTTCGTGACAGTGTGCCATAAGAGCAATGTATGTGATCATTCATTTTTACTGATAGCAATACCAGTTTTGTTTATTAATTCGTTCGTTGCATCCTATTCTTCAGTATCCTTGTTTCATTTTACGCGGTTCTGTGCTTGGAGTGAAAAAGAAAAGCCCAGAGGCTGGAAGGAAAACAATGACTATATCTGGTTTGCTTATGGAATTGGGGTGTAACACCAATGACCTCAGAAGAAGGTGAGTTGGGACAAAGCAAAGAGCACTGCCAAAAGTCTTAGAGCATGTCAAGTTCAACAGATTTAATCAATTTCCCATTTATTTGAAGTTATTTCGCCTCCAATGCCTCTTTCCCTACAAGTCGATAGGGCCATAGTCACTTATGACGAGAGAACTGGTTCAATAGCCATTTTGACCCCCGGTACATACACAAGCACATAAATGGCTTATATGTAACCTCTCAGTATACAATCACTCTCAGTATACAATCATACTCTCTCTCCCGACCTGAAATTGACCCATCTCTACCATTCGTCTCTAAAAAATCAATGCTTTTCTGCTGATGGGCGTTTACATCAAGGTGGGCTTGTTTCCATTTCTTCAGCTAAGTTGATATTCAGTACAATGAAAATTGATAACATAAATGTCTTGGGTGATTACTTGCTGTACAGGATGGGTACACACACACTGCCTGGGATGGTGTCGCATGGATGCCATTTGTTTTGAACCAGTTAAGTTATACAAAAACACAAATGTACAGAAGCACAGGTGTCATAATATTCGCAATAATCATGTGCATGTAATTCAATATGACCTTTTTCAGCGACAGAATTATATTCACCTGTCAGATGCACATCACTGGAAAAAAGTCGTATTTTACAAACACTTCGATATGCATGAGATATGATTCGTAACCCAATGGAATGGTTGCAGTCCCGTCGTCCAAAGTTCAACAAGGATAGGCTCAACAATGATGAAGTCGACAGGTCCGTGGAGGGTACTCCCTCACACCTCGACAACACCCGCACCGACACGACAAACAACTGACTTCGACCTCATTGTACACATGACATCAAAATAACACACACAGGCCTATTGATTGAATAATACTCGTGATACAAGCACATGCATATAAATAACTTATTTAAAGCAGATTCAACGACGAAATGGGAGGAAAACAAGCAAAGAGATTTCACAAGTGCTCTCCTGATGTCTGCGTGTGGGAAGCCAACAAAGTCAGACACTTACTGAAACATCAGGGTCGGAAGGGTGGAGGGGGTTGCTGTTGAGTGCGCGAGTGTGTGTTGTGTCCATCGTAACCACAGCCACCACTCAATGTGTGGAGGTCACCACCTAAGTCCTCCACCTAGGACACCGTCTAGGTTACAACCTAGGTCAGAACACAAGTTGGGACTGAACAGCGATTCCTACAAACATCCCTAACTTCTGTGAAGAGAGAACAGACTGAGAGGTAGAGAGATAGGGGGAGGGAAAGAGAGGCAGGGGCAGTGGTAGGGAGGAAGAGGTAAAAAGGTGAGGTGGTGGGAGGGTGGTAGTGGAGGGGAAAAAAACAGGACCTCAGGTGGAGCTCTCTTGGCGGGCCGTTGGAGTGAAGATCCCACTATCCTTCACAGTCCACAGTCACGGTAACGAAAACACGATGTCGACGCTGACTTTGATTACAAAGAGGTAGATTGTTTCACTTGGGGGGATGAAGGGAGGAAAAAACAACTGCTCACATGGCTGACCACACTGCTGAACATCCATGCTGTCGTCAGAGTGTGCTTCGTGTTGTTGTTGCTGGTCCACAATGCCTATTGCGTAACACTGTCAGGCGCACATCCTCTTCGAAGGAAGTCACATCAGTTGTTTCACCACTGCTTGAAGTTTCGGCGCGCGCCACACGAACAATCGGTGCAGCTCAAGGCCCGGTGATGAGTTCACGACACAGTCGGTTGCGGAGAGTTTCTCTCTTTGAGTCCATGTCAGCTACCTGGTTTACTGGCCCAGACTTTACTGATCGTTAGGCTACTATACAAACGTCATATCTCCCCTCTGAGAAAAAATGGTTTCTGTTAGGCAGTGACTTGATGATCGTGTGGACAGTGGTCCGAAGCTAGTTGTGCCTCAATGCATGACTAATGACTGCTAAGCTGCCCAGACCCAGCTCAGAACTACTTTACAATGGACGAAGGACTTGACACATTCTGATGATTTGTGCTTGCACCTCACATACCACACACACACACACACACACACACACACACACACACACAACACACACACACACACACACAAGTGCCTGTGCATGTATGCACTCGTCCAAGAATACATACACTTACTACATAGATATTTGAACATGTATCCCCCCTCTCTCTCTCTCTCTCTC
>CM031597.1:53023742-53051242 GCA_018398815.1 Conus ventricosus | reverse complement strand
ACTGACTCAAAGAATGTAAACAGAACATCTTGTCACTGAATTGTAGTCACGCTGATCTCCGCTCGTCTTTAATAGACAGTAATCATAGGTGACCACAGTGCGTGTGTGTGTGTGTGTGTGTGTGTGCGTGTGTGCGCGCGCCCATGAGCAGGATAGTGAGTACGTCCCCACGATCCTCTGAACATGGTCTCATCTGAACACAGGCCCAGGTCGTGCAACACAGGCTTTGAAACCACTTCCTACTCGACGTGTGGCTTGTCGCTGAAGTCTTCAGCCAAATTGTCACATTTTCCCCATCAAGTCACACGCCTTTACTTTTAAAACATCGCCGCCACAATAAAAACTGGGAATAAGTAAAATGAAAATAGCATCAGTACTCTTGGTTTCCCCCCTCCCCCCCCCCCCCCCCCCCCCCCACCATCTCGCCCCAATACAATGTAACCTTGATGACAGAAGTGTGTCAGAAACCACGTGTCCGTACAGATCGTATGCAAACTGGGTCGTCCGACTTGTTAGCAAAATGACTGTAGCAGCTTTGAAAATGTGATACGTCGGTATAACAGATAGCTGGGAGAAACATCCGACCACAGTTACAAAAAACAATACGATACAATACAGTACAATGCAATCCAATGCAGCACAGTACAATACAATACAGGACAATACGATACAGTACAGTACAAAACAATACAATACACTACAATACAGTACAGGACAATACAGTACAGAACAATACAATACAGTACAAGACACTACTGAGTTACAGAGAGGAAAATCCGAAGCACGTCACTCTGCCAAGTGGCATGACAGCCAGGTGAATCGGTTTCACTTAGGCTGCGACGCCACTAGATAAAGCTCAAAGCAGCCGAGCACTGTTATTCATACACACTGAACAAATAAGTCCGTACAGTACGAACCCGGCTCTGATGGTCTAACCCCCCCCCCCCCCCCCCCCCACTCCTCAACACACACACCTTGCCCCCTGCCCCCAACCATCACCCCATTCCTCACCCTTCTGTCAGTTTCGTTGCCTCCTACCCCCCCCCCCCCCCCTCCCCCACCGCCCTTCCCACACTTCTTTTTTCCAGTATGTGTTGAGGGCAAGCACTGGGGAGGTGGTGGTAAAAAAGCGACGTTCCAAGCCTCCCTATTCAGACGTTGCGATTTATTCGGGTCCGTCCGTCTGTCTGTTTGCTCAGTCCTTGTCTGTGTCACAGGTAGGCTGACTGGAGTTCGCGTCTTCTTCTAAGGGCTGGCCCGTTTGTACCTTTACCACGGGCCTCAACTTCTGTTCAATTTCTGGCAAAAAATTACAAACTCCACCCCCCCCCCCCCCCCCCCCCCCCCCCCCCGCCATCCTTTAAACAACTATGACACAGTCGAAAGATTCAGACTAAACGACTAAAAGAGAGAGCTGTTGTAAAGAAATGAGGTGAAGAAGACAAATGGTATACCTGATACATTTTCGTACGTAACCGGTGGTGTTTGGTAATGATGACGTTAAGAATAATCGGGCACTCTTATTTGTGCAAAATATTTTTCCTGCATGCATAAATAAGTAGCACCCTTTTCGGACAATCTAAAAAATACGTATAATATAGAAGATAAGACCCTGTCACTAAAATGAATACACAGTATAGGTACTGTCAAAGGAAAGGGTGTTCATCCAAGGTCTACATTCACAATTTCCAAATTCCCCACGTGGATCAAATCAGTCCGAAACGAGCCAAGAACACAGTCAAATGACGCGCCATTCTTGGCGCCCTTTCCACGTCAAGGGTTTGTCTCTTTGCGTTGAGGATGTCAGTTAGTTTTGCTATCATGTCAAGAGATTATGTGCACAGTTATCTTTGGTCTCTATGCCTTGAGGTGTCAGTTTAGCTATCATGTTGATAGATTATGTGTATGTTGTGCACAGTTATCCTTGCTATTTGTTTTTTTACAGCATGACGTTTCTTCTCGGTGTGAGAGCTGCCCTGAGAGGGTCCCATGCGGTCGGCTGGGCTACATACCACCCTGAACGTGAACACTGAAACAGGAGGACCCCTTTAGCCTCCGTCCAAACCACGTTTGCCCACTTGTCCAGCCATCCCCTCCTCCCGGCCCCACCCGTCCATCCCCTTCCCACAGCTTCCTCTCCGTCTGTCTGTCTGTCTCTCCTTAACACACACACGCACATGTATATGAATACATCACCACCACCACCACACCACCATCACATCGCACGCACACACACACACACACACACACACACACACACACACACACACACACACACACAAGGTGTGCGCGCTCGCTCGCATACGCGTACACACACACATCACCACACACACACACACACAACACACACATGATATGGACAACCCTACAGTTGCGCAACACAGCCTCTGCCAAGGGAAGTTCTGGGGAGGGAAAGGGGAGGAAAGGCACGGGGAGCGGCTAGCTGGAATCAAACGGCACAGGGCCATATTACCAGACAGGTGTCGTGTGCCCATCGTATATCACCCCTCCCCTCCCGAAGGGTGAGAGCCGGCCGGCCGGCCAAGGGGGCAGAAGGGAGCCTCGGTGAGATAACCCAGCGCTGCGTTTTCAAGCACGAAGGACGCCTAGCACTGACCCAAAGGAGCGGCAAAGGGACGGCGTCAGGTGCAAGTCTGACCGGCTTTTCCCAACAACCTGGGAGCACAGCATTCTGTAGCAAGGTTGGACGTTCTGTCCGGGCAGCGGCACGTTGGCCGCGAACGCTCGAAACATTTTACAGGGGCTTTCAAGGGTTGTTCGCAGAGGGGAACAAAATGGCGGCCACAAGTAGTCAGATCTGATTTTCATGTTTGCGCGAGTTTTCCCCCATTCCATTTTCACACACACACACACACACACACACACACACGCACGCGCGCGCACAGTATCAGTGAGTGAGACCACTTATATTGTCAGATTAACATTTGGTTGCACTGACAGTTAACGAAACAAACTGTGGACAGTTAACGAAACAAACTGTGGACAGTTAACGAAACAAACTGTGGACAGTAAACGAAACAAACTGTGGACAAATTCTCAAATTTAAAAAAAAGGAAACACTACGAAAAGGACAGGATACTACCTCACTTACATCACACACACCTCTTCGCCCCTCTCACCAACTGGCCGTCGTCCAGTGTCTCTTTAGCACGAGTTTCTTGCCAACCGTCATGCCTGCTCCTGTTCCCTCTACTTCTATGTTTAGTTCTCTCTCTCTCTCTCTCTCTCTCTCTCTTTTCTTCTTTTTTGTTTTCCTCTCCTCTCCCACACTCGCTTCGTATCCTTCACTATTAGTAGTTTTTAGGACAGGACAGAGTTTATCTTTTTTTTTTTTTTTACCCCTCACCTTGTCGTGACAGCCCAGACATGACTGTGAGGTAGTGAGGTGGTGATGAGGGAGTGGGGTTGGGAAGGGCGGTGGTAGGAGGCGGGGGGAGGGGGGGGGGACGGGACAAACAAACGCATAAAACATGACTGATGCTATCATAAGATAAGTGCTCGGCAGGGTTTCTACGTGTGCTCGTGCTGAAGAGAGCCCCAAGAGACCAGATGGTTCAATGTTGGCAAACACAGTGCTTGCTCCGTGACTGTTGTTGGTTGACCTGTGCCTTCAGGGACCTTGTTCACACACTACAGCCTCTATACTTAGTGTCTCTCACACCACTGTGACTCTGCGGCCAGCAACCTGCCCTCACAGACACCCACACAAGGACAGCTAGAAAGAAGTAGGGGGTGAGGGGGAGAAGGGTGGTTGGGAGGGAACGGGGGGAGTGGGGGGTGGGGGGGGGGGGGGGGGGGGGGGGGAGGCTGGAGCGAGGGAGGGACGGAAAGGGAACGAAGCGGTCATGTCAGGGGACGCAAGTCGTAAAGTCCTGCAGGCGAGTACAAGAGAACTGGCTTGCTGGGGAATTTCACTGTACGATCAAGTGCCATTATTACGCGGGGCTCGCTCTCTCCAAGACGGGTCTTTTTCGCTCAATCAGCTGTCTTTGCGATGCGTTCCGGACCCTGCTGCAGGAGTCCACATTGTTGGGGCCGGGAAAAAAAACACCAATAGCATCCCCTCCACCCCTCCCCCGTCTCTACCCTTCCTCTCCATCTCTCTCAGACTGGTGTCATTCAAACTCAATGGTCATACACCCAGCCAAAACCAAATCTATGATTATAGCTACCCGCCAAAAACACCAGTTAACTCCTCTTTGCCTAAAACTTCAGTTGAATGGCACTTCTATCGAGCAGGTAGATGAGCATCGTGTTTTAGGGTTAACGATAGATAAAGAATTGAAATGGCAATCTCATCTAAATAACTTATGCAAGGTAGTCTCAAAACACCTTTTCCTGTTATCTCAATTAAAGCGCTACGTCAACAGTAATGTGCTTAAACTTTTCTTCAATGCACACATAATGTCACGTATAAATTACGCCTCAACAGTGTGGGACGGCAGTAGTGACGTCCACAAAAAAAGGCTGAATTCTCTCCATAGACGTGCAGCAAAGCTACTCCATCCAGCTGTATCTCTAACAACAGACGAAAAACTAAAAGCGCTGAACATACTTCCTCTGAATTGGCAATTGGAATTCAACAAGGCATCATTTATGTTTACAATCTTGACAGATACTATGCCATGTTATATCAATGCCCTTTTTACAAGATCGAACAGCTTTTCTGGCTCGACGAAATTCCTTCTTCCCTACCCACGCATTGATCTATACATTACTCTGGACCATATGTCTGGAACTCACTTCCACCGAATCTACAAAACATGAATACTTAAAACCTTTCAAGGAACATTTGCATATACATTTTATGTCTCAGTAGTTAAATTATTCGATTACAATGATTAGCGTCCATTCGCTAAGTCTTCTGTGAACCATACTTTGGATAAATCGTCTCAACATAAAACCTACTCCGTTAAAATCGCTCATCCCCACTCCCACTCTGTCTACCATCCCTTTTCTCCTCCCCCTACCTACCATTCTCTCTTCCCCACCCTCCTCTGACCTCTCTCTCTCTCTGTAGTTTTTGTTTGTTTGTTTGCTTGTAAGTTTCCTTTTGTTTTACCATCCCCCATCTCATTAGTGCTTTTATGAGCAGTTTGCTTATCATTGTAGAATTAGATTATCATGTTGCTATGTTGAATTGTCTGTATGAATGATATGTGCTGAAATAATGTATGCATGACAAGGACAGATTGTAAGACTAGGCTTTGGCCTAAAATCTTCATCCTTGGGTATTAAAGATCAATCAATCAATCAATCACTCTCTAACACACACACACACACACACACACACATGACTCCCACCAAAGAAACAGTCCCATGGGTCCGCTTGTACCCCTCCCCCTCCTTCCCCATCCCCCCCCCCCCCCCCCCCCCCCCCCCCAAAGGAACAGACGGCGTCAGCTGTCCCTGGGGTGGCGGCGGTGTGCGCTATGACCTGGCCTGTCACTTTCCAATTAACCTACAGGGGGTACGGCCGGACAGCCAGCCTCACCGATGGGCTATCGGAGGGCCAGGGCTCATTGTCCGGGCCCACAATGTCCACCACAGGTGGCTCCCAGTCTGTCTGGGAGGGGGGGGTGGGGGGGGGGGGGCAGAGCGGCGGCCACAGTCCACTTCCCTGCAGACTGCGGCGGGGGTCAGCAGGCCACGACTGACCGCCAGTCGTCTTGCAGACAGGGCTGACACGCGGTGTGCAGTGCCGCCGCTCTGTGGTCCCACCTCTCCCTTCCTTCCCCAGGCCCCGCTTCCGTCCACTCCTCGCCCTGCTCTTCTCTCCCCCCCCCCCCCCACCCCCCTCTCATTCCCGTCACTTTTTCCGGAAGTGTAAATCGATAGTGATTAGTTGGCCCTTCGGTTCTATGACTGTTGAACTGACAACTTTAATCATACGTTACTTTAGGTCACTACCACGCAGCCCTAACTCCCCCCACCCTCCCAAACACACACACACACACACACACACACACACACACACACACACACACACACACGAAAATCCCGCGAGCGCACACACAGACACACACGCCCTACCTTAATAATAAATTGTATCTGAATACCTAGGACAAGCAGGAACACAACAACAACAGCAGTACATTCAGGGCACAGCTAGTTCAACCTAGCATGAAACAAGACTGGAAAGAAGCGGATTTTGGAAGATCTGTCTTCTCCTATATAAAACACCACGATGAATGGTAACAGTCTCCCTCCCCCTCTCTCTCTCTCAACCCCCGTCCTTCTCCCTTCCCTATCCTAGTCCTTACCCCTTTTCCACTACCCCAGTGTAAGATGCCTATGACCTACACGCAATAAAGTGTTGCATTCGCATTCTGTGTGTGTGTGTGTGTGTGTGTGTGTGTGTGTGTGTGTGTGTGTGTGTGTGTGTGTGATCCTATCCAGCAGACGGGAGACGGGCGGGCTGTAGCGGATTGCGATACGTCCTCTGCAGTCCATCACGCTGGGAAAACGGCTGGACCCCTTGACCCTGGTCCAACCGGCACCAAATTGAGGAGGCAGGCAGCTTTCGAGACAGCGACACAGGGGAACCGAACCCAGGGCCCCGAAGCCAGGGTTCCGGGCCCGTGGGGCCCCGTTTGCCGCACAGGTGTGTTTTGACCAGGGCCACACCAGCGCCCGGTATTTCAAGAATTCCCCGCCTTGCATGTCTTCCTCACCTTGCCTGACCCGCCACGCTTGGCTAAATCCTGTGTCGGGGAATAAAAGACATCTGCCAGTCTGTGGGACACGCCTGGCTGGCCTTATATCATTTATGATACGCGCCGTTTCCTTGGTATAATGACGATTATGTGCCTTCGTGGCGATCCACCCCCCCCCCCCCCTCCCCCTCCCCCTCACCGCCCCGTCTCATAGACAGCCGCACACGCAGTGTGCAGTTAGTGAAGCCGTCAGCTCCCCCCAAGCCCTTGTGCATACTGGGACAGTTGTACCACGTGGCTGTTCACAGCGCCTCACTCTCGTTGAAATCAGCCTCCCTCCGCCCTCATGTCCCCCTCCACACACACACGCGCGCGCGCGCGTCTCTCTTCCTTTTGTTTTCATTTTAAATGTTTCTTGCTGGTGCGAAGATGTAATATTCTCAAGCTCTCAAAAAGCGTACGGGGTGTTCTGGGCCGGAGTCGGCGGGTATTGAAGACAGCCTGCAGGATTAGCGGCGTTGATAGTGGTTCCCTGCAAGGTGTATTGGAGTCCTCCTCCCCTAATTGTGGCCCACCCGACAGGCCCAACTTGTCAGGGACCTAGCCCGCCCTGCTATGAGGCATCAACAACACGCTGTCGAATCCGATGGCAGGCCGTTGCAAGTTGTTTCACTGTCCTTTCCCATAATTGAAGTACAAAGCGTGGCGTCTGTGTTATCGTTATCAATAATCAAGGATGGGTACGGAAGCCCTGATTACGCGTCTTTTCGTGCGTTCTACTTTGTAGTGTCGGTCAGAATGACTGACAAAGCTTAAAACACACTGGTTACGCTGTACATCTGTGATTCGTCTTACCCACACTATTCAATTCATTTTATGTTGATTATAGCCAAGCCCATCACCAAAGGCCAAACCAGGGCTATCATCTCGCCAAAGTCAATTACACAGTTGTTAAAATAAACTCATTCAAACAGATTTTCTCAATAAAAGTACACAAAAATTAACTTAAAAATCTTGCTTCGGTAAAAGCTTACATTAGATGAAGACTCTCTCTCTCTCTCTCTCTCTGGAACATAGAAAATACAGCAGGTGGAACATCTCTGAACAAGGCTTTCATGAGTCTGCTGTGAAATGTTTATATCCGGCATCATGCAGGTCCCAACAGTCTGTAGGAACGTGTTTTACAAAGAGTGGTACATCACATGGAATGCCTGCACCATGGAGCTTTTTCTCCTTTGAAAAGATGCGATGGGTGTAAGAAGAGTGGCCCAGGTGTAGTCGGCAGGTACTCTTCTTCACAGCCACCAGCGACTGATGGTAAAAACTCTGACCTTAAGGTCAGGGCAGATCTGGAAGTTTGTTATTCGTCAGCATGTTTCAGTCCTCATGTCAGAGGTCTTTGGGGGTTCAGAGCAGTGTGAGGAAAGGGGACTCTGCACAACTGTCGCACCGTGGCACTGTCAGTCTGAGGACAGTGGTCCACAGGTCACGCCCAGAAGCGCACCGGGAAAATCGCAGACCTCTGCCAAGGTCGACCGATTCCTGGATCCGCCCTTCCATCCGGATTCGCAGGAGGAGTCCGCATCAAAATTTAATGCACTCGTCCTTGGCCCACATGCCGTGTGCCCATCAAGTTTCGTTGGAATCGGTCCGGTTGTTGTTGTTTTTTTTATGCTGTCCTGCTGACAGACAGACAGACAGACAAACCAACAGACGCAGGTCAAGTATACTCTCCTTGAAGGAGGCAGAAAATGGCCTCCACACTTTAACCCAGACATCGACTCTCCTCTTTTTTTCCTCTGATCTTTATTTTATTTTTTATCCCGGAACAGCTGATGTCTTCCTATGTAAATTTAGTAAGTTGTCTGGGCAGGCAACAGAACGTATTTCAGGAACTGATTGTATGTTTTCACACTCACACATACAGAGAGAGAGAGAGAGAGAGAGAGAGAGAGAGAGAGAGAGAGAGAGAGAGAGGGGTATTCTTTGATGCAACATTTCTGTTGCCTTCACGGCTTCAATGACCCCCGGTGTCGCACCGGGATCACGCCAGTCAGTGGATTTGAACCTGTCAGGCATGTCAGCTCAATGCACGGACCCTGAAAACCCGGATCTTGACACTAAGCCTTGTATTGAAACACACACACACACACACACACGACAGTCCTGAAAAGAAGGTAGCTGGAAGCCGAGTCTCCTCAATCACGGAACATACTCTGTCATCAAATTAGCGTCTAGCACAAACTTCTAGGCCTCGAAGTCGATAGTTAAGTTTCACAGTTATTACTGTAAGGACAGCTACAAGAACCTGCAAGTCAAAAGATGGACACCATTGTTAATCGACTTGACGAAGTGTTCTGCGAGAGGCTTTAAACATGAGGAGAGGAAGAAACTACGCTTACGCTTCGCAACTACCGTAAATAGACTGTGTGTGAGTGTGTGTGAGTGTGTGGTGTTTGTGCATGCTTCACTTCACTGAAGATTCTGCTCAGCCTGTAACAGGTTTTGCGTTGTTCCCCCCCCCCCCCCCCCCCCCCCCCCCCCACAGCGGCCCAGTTTACAAAGCATATATTCATTATGCGTTGAGAGGGGGTGGAGAGGGAGGAAGTAGGTGGAGAGGGAGGAAGTAGGTGGAGAGGGAGGAAGTAGGTGGAAGGGGGGAGGGCAGAAGTGGGGGCCGAGAAGGATGAGAAAGGGGACCGTGGAGACGGGAGGGAGAGAAGAGGAAGGGTGGGAGAGGGCAAGATTTACGACAGCCTGGCTGTACCTCGATGTGAAGCCACCACATTCATGACGTTTGCGGTCTGGGGCGAAAAGAAGAAGCTGTGCGAAGAGAGAAATGAACGAGATTTTTGGAGGCTCGACATAATTTGTTTTTCGTTTCTAGCAGTGTCGCAACGCTAAGAATGACTGGAGTTGCCCCCCTCCCCCCCCCCCCCCCCCACCACACCCCCTTACCTCCACCCCAGCCCGACCCTCACCTCCCTCCCTCACGAATGCCTGTCACCTCCACTGTTCTCTCTCTCTCTCTCTCTCTCTCTCTCACCGGCCCCCCCCCCCCCCCCCTCCCACCCCGTTTCTCTCCACCTCCTGTCGCATCAGGTGTCAGGCCAACACGGGTCCCCCGACACGGGTAAGATGGGGGACAAATCCCCAGACAAATGTCGGCCTGGATCGATGACAGGGCCGAAGACCTATCGGGTGAGGCGCCCGCCGCCTCCTGTCCTGCTCGCCAAGACGACCAACGGCCAGATGACCTCTTGCCGGCGTTACCTTTCACCTTACCGAGGCTACATGAGACCCCTCCCCGATACCACTATCACCACCCGCGTCCCCTCCCCCCTCACCCAGTCCCTCATCTTCTTCCTCCTCCTCCTTGGCGAGAAAGGCCCGCGTAGCTCTGTCCCTGTCGACAACGACGCCTGCAGTCCTGTCATAGACAGCCATGCAGTTTTTTCTTGTCAAGAGTTCAGTGCAGTTTCCTTTAAACCGGCATCTTCCTTCCCGGCATCTCTTCTCTCTCTCCCCTCCACCCCCTCCTTTCCCTTCCTTCCTCCAAACACAGACACAGACACACACACTGTCAGGCACAAATTTCGGCTGGTGTTAACGTGTCAAGGGGGTGCCTGACAATTCATTTAAATTTGGTTGTCTCGCCTTGACTCTCATTCAATTCAGTCACCAAAAGCAATATGTAAACTAACAACACATTTATTTAAAATACATAAGTAAGCACGCAACAAAGTTATCAAACTCTAGACTAAAGCGAGTCCTTCCTTTTATATTTATGTCTTGAGGACTAAATAAATGCTTATATAGTTCTGGCCTTTGAAGCCCGCACAATCTTTTGGAATCAGCTCTCGACGTCGTGTGATGGTCACGGAAGATTCTTAGTCACTCGGCGTTGTTGTGACCCTCGATCGTCGGTCCTGTACACGTTCCTCATTGATGTTGTGCTTCGCTTCGCGTTGTCCACGTATTTAACGTAGCCCTCAGGATTGACCTCGGGCTCCACGTAGCCCTCAGGATTGACCTCGGGGTTCAACGTAGCCCTCAGGACTGACCTCGGGCTCCACGTAGCCCTCATGATTGACCTCGCGGTTCAACGAAGCCCTCAGGATTGACCTCGGGGTTCAACGTAGCCCTCAGGACTGACCTCGGGCTCCACGTAGCCCTCATGATTGACCTCGGGGTTCAACGAAGCCCTCAGGATTGACCTCGGGGTTCAACGTAGCCCTCAGGACTGACCTCGGGCTCCACATAGCCCTCAGGATTGACCTCGGGCTCCACGTAGCCCTCAGGACTGACCTCGGGCTCCATGTAGCCCTCAGGATTGACCTCGGGCTCCACGTAGCCCTCAGGATTGACCTCGGGATTCAACGTAGCCCTCAGGATTGACCTCGGCGTTCAACGTAGCCCTCAGGATTGACCTCGGGATTCAACGTAGCCCTCAGGATTGACCTCGGGCTCCACGTAGCCCTCAGAACTGACCTCCGGCTCCATGTAGCCCTCAGGATTGACCTCGGGGTTCAACGCAGCCCTCAGGATTGACCTCGGGCTCCACGTAGCCCTCAGGATTGACCTCGGGGTTCAACGTAGCCCTCAGGATTGACCTCGGGGTTCAACGTAGCCCTCAGGATTGACCTCGGGCTCCACGTAGCCCTCAGGATTGACCTCGGGTTTCAACGTAGCCCTCAGGATTGACCTCGGGCTCCACGTACCCCTCAGGATTGACCTCGGGGTTCAACGTAGCCCTCAGGATTGACCTCGGGCTCCACGTAGCCCTCAGGATTGACCTCGGCTTTCAACGTAGCCCTCAGGATTGACCTCGGGCTCCACGTAGCCCTCAGGATTGACCTCGGGGTTCAACGTAGCCCTCAGGATTGACCTCGGGGTTCAACGTAGCCCTCAGGATTGACCTCGGGCTCCACGTAGCCCTCAGGATTGACCTCGGGCTCCACGTAGCCCTCAGGATTAACCTCAGGGTTCAACAAAGCCCTCAGGATTAACCTTGGGGTTCAACGTAGCCCTCAGGATTGACCTCAGCGTTGACCCTATTGGGGGTTCTGCAGCTTTTGGGGAATTTTGTAAGTCTTGCATCCTCCCCCCACTCCTTCCCAACCGCTCGACAAACTTACGTTAAACGGATATCTTGTTCTGGACAATATGACTCTCACCTTTAGACACTGAAAAGATTCGCGTCTTTTTTTTTCTTCCCAAACACTTACAGTTAGCGCTTTTCTAGATTAAAACTCGCGCTTTTGGAGCTTTCCCCCTTATTCGCGATTTCAGGCGTTTCCGAAATACATACTTCCAATCTTTCTCTTGATCGAGCACCACCCATTTGGTTCTAAAATTGTTCTTTCTTTCTTTCTTCCATTTTTTTTTCACACACGCGGAGCGAAATGAAGCGTTTCAAAACAAGCCCCAAGGGTTGGCGCTCGATCGAGAGATAGCCCTGTGACCTTGTTGTCGTGGTCCGGGCCTGGTCTGACCGACAGAGCTGGGCCTGATTACAGGTTGCTGCAAAAAGTCACTGTGAGGGACCGGCAATCTCCTCGCTTTCTTTCTGCCTTTGTCATACCGCTTTTCAGTCCAGCCTGACACGACACGATACATTTTGCCACCCCCAACTCCGCCCCCACCCCCTACCCATTCCCCAGTCGCACACGCACCTGGGGTAGTTTTCTTGTTTGTTCAATTGTACTTATTTACTCCACATACTATCCTTTTCCTAGACCTCTAGCTACCCCCTCTTCCTCCTGCTCCCGCCACACACACACACGCACGCGCCAGCACACACACACGCACACACACATGCGTTGCCACCCACTTTATCACTTCTTCGTTTGAAGTTAGTTGGACGGTGGGAATGAGAATGGAATGTTACACGTTGGTCAGGGTGGGGGTGGGTGGGAAGGTTAGAGGGAGACCGGTGGGAGGCAGGTCAAGGAACTGCTAGTTCAGATAGCAGACTTGTTTTGTTCTTTCTTATTTTGTTTCTCCTTTTTTTCTCTTTTTTGTGTGTTTGTTTTTGTATACGGATCTGCCTGTGTTCACTAAATCAGCCAATTGTTCCAGTTCAAGGCATAACTCTCCTCCAACAGAACACAGGAACGTAGTCAGTGTGACTAATATTGTACAGTTTGCGTGCGTGCGTGCGTGCGTGTGTGTGTGTGTGTGTGTGTGTGCGTGCGTGCGTGCGTGCGTGCGTGCGTGTGTGTGTGTGTGTGTGTGTGTGAGAGATCAGTTCAGTTCAGTTCAGTGGTTTATTTAACGTCTTTTCATCACCAGATGATATTAGACACTCGTTAAAAAAACAACAACAACAACAAAACCAACAAAAAACTTATCTAGCACTTGCAAAGCCACATCTGATACGTGCATATTTACATAAGTGAAATACCCTAGTGGTACACGAAGTTGTACTCTTTACAAAAATTTTGCAACCTGTGACTGCGAAAGAACCATGGCAATTTCAGCAACACGTGAACCATATAAGACACTATTAACATTATCAAAGTTAATCATCTCAATACCTTTCTCCTGATAGAGTGAGGTCAGCACTGAGCATTCAAACAAAAGATGACGCACAGAAATGTTTTCTCTGCAGACACAAGTAATACCATGAGAATATTTAGTCTTCCAAGTATTCAGCCTTAATTTATGAATCAATCTAACAATGTGCCTTGGGCACAATGGTAAAGTAGCCATGTTTTGACTAAAATTCTGCTTATGTATGTACTTTTCCATAATTTGGATTAATTCACAAGAGGACAAATCTAAGGGATTTTTGATAAATTTTCAGCGTTTCTATTTGCTCCTTCTTTTGCAAGACTGTCTGCTATTTCATTCCACTTTATACCACAGTGAGATGGGACCCAACAAAAATCAATTCTTTTACCTAGAGTTATGAAACAATGCAGTAAATGTTTTATTTCAAAAAGCAAATCTTTTCTAGCTTTACAGTCCCAACGCTCTAGTGATTGTAAAACAGATTTGGAATCAACACACAGTAAGATTTTATATAAAGCAATTGGTGTGTTATGTATGTACATCAAAGCCTTTAGTATTGCATATAATTCTGAGGTATAAATTGAAAACCCCTTTCCTAAATGATATGATTTCCTGACATTTAAGGTGGGTATTATAAAGCCAGAACCACTGTCAGAGGATTCCAATACCGACCCATCTGTAAACACTTTTAAATGATTTGGATAGCTGTTTTCTAAATGTGTGAGAGAGAGAGAGAGAGAGAGAGAGAGAGAGAGAGAGAGAGAGAGAGAGAGAGAGTGCGTGTGTGTATGTGTGTGTGTGTGTGTGTGTGTGTGTGTGTGTGTGTGTGTGTGTGTGTTTTGGCGCGCGTGCGAATCCCCCGTACTTTCAGCTCCAGAGGTGCGCACCGATTTAAAAAAAAAACACACACACAAGCAAGCATGTATACAATAATGCCTGCACGTTTCTGCTGGTATCGCGGGTACAAAATACTGGCTTTCTCATGAACGGAAACAGGCTTTGCTGAAGTCTTCGGTGCGTCCTGCCTTCAGACGTGCTCTGAAAGAAAAGTGACAAGCTGAAACAAGAAGTGGGCAGGCCTTGAGTGTATGCAGTCTCCTGCTTTCAACACTCATTCGCCTTCAACCAAAGTGTCTCTCCATTACGGTTTCTTTCCGTCAGAGATCAAACGAATTTCATTAGAAAACACCCAGAACTGATTTACAAAAGCTAAACGAATACACAAATGGCCATGCATATTTCAATTAACCACAGCATTAAAATGTCCATTTGACCTTCTTCTCCAATATTCGAACAGTGTCGGTACCTGAGACCTTGCTGCACTGAGTGTGTGTGTGTGTTCTCACCCGATTCACCTATGACAGTGGAGAAAAGAGAATCCACTCCCCCTTTTCAAACTTGGCACTTTTCAAAATGCCGGCACATGGTGGATACCACAGATCCGAACGGTAAGTTAGCACCCCACCGTGACCTCAGTTGTACACCCCTCCCTTCCATTAGTATTTGAACCGCCCCCCTGTGAGCATACCTTATCTTGATTTTTTTCTTCTTTTTTTTCTGCTTCCTTGAATTTACTTCGTTTTGCAGCCTTCATATAGGAACCATCTTTTTGTCGGAAGCTTTACATTCCCCGCCCCCCCCCCCCTCCTCCCCTACCCATCGACCTTATCAACACTATCCCCCACCTCCATCTCATTTTCTCTCCCCCTTCCACCAAGAAAAAAAAAATCTTCCTACAAGTTTGCTAAGTCAGTTTATTCTGAAAAAAAAAATGCTTACTAATGATGACCCTGTCCCACAAACACTGCTTCAGTCTCGCCATTACACGGCGTCCGACTTCAGCTCCTTCAACCTGACGACGTGTTCTGCCGTGTGTGTGTGTTCCAGAACACAGACGCTCGTGTCGAACCAGTTCCTTTTCATCCTGGCCCAGGCACAGAGAGGACCCGCGCGCCGGCAACAAGCTGAAAACCCTCCGGCCCAGCGAATCGGTCGTGGTGTATGTCAGTCAGCCCAGGACACCACCACAGAAGACGCTCCAGTCCTCGCCACTCCCCCTCCCCCCACCCTTCCCACCCCCGACAAAAGCGAAGCCTTTAATGTATGCATGCCAGTTTTGCAAGCTACCGATTAACACAACAGACACGGGGGAGGGAGAAAAGCCCCGGCGTCGACGACGTGTAATAATATCCAGTGGGCCCATAAAGACGGTGCTAAAATGGACTGACTTTGCATGGCACAGAATACAAGGAGGCTGGGGGGGGGGGGGGGGGATGGGGGAGGGAGAGGGAGGGGGGATAGTGGGAAAGGGGACAGTGGAGAAGGGAGAGGGAGAGGGTCAAAGGGTGGGGAAGGAGGTGATGCTTTGTACACTCTTCGTTGACGTCAGTTGGCAATTCTTTGATGGGGCATTCCTCCCAAACTTTGTGCATGCACGCGAAGCAAGGAAGGGTAGTGTCAACGCTGGCGCAAAGCAGGGCCAATAGTAATGATACTAATAATGATATACAGACCTAGGATTAAACCTTCTCATTTCAGACGTATTTTTGTATTGGGATAGCTTTCCCTGGGTATACTCATGAAGCCCGAGTCAGCAGTCGCTATCTTGAGAGAGAGAGAGAGAGAGAGAGAGAGAGAGAGAGAGAGAGAGAGAGAGAGAGAGAGAGAGAGAGACGGAGAGGGGGGGGGGGGGGACTAATACGGGCATATAACAGACAGAAGTAGAGAGACAGAGACCAAGACAAAAAGAATGAAGAAATGAATTCTTTACGCCGAAGGCCATCGACTCATCCTGATGAAGCCTAAACAACGATCTTTTTTTCTACTGCAGGTCAGCAAACACGTCAGAGACGCAGACACAAGAGGGAGGGAGCTTTCCATCAAACTTCCTCTCCCGAAAACCCCGAATCACTCCGGCGCATATTCCGGATGGACACATGGACAAACTACACCAAGAGCCCCTTTCCCAGCCACACCACCACTCACATTCCTGCCATCTTGTATTCTCTAGGACCCAGACTGCATGTCTGGCACTGGAGCCTGGCTGGTCTTGTTGGCAGATTGTTCTCACTGCCAGAGCAGCCTGGCGGAGCCTCTCCAAGCACATTGCTTCCAGGATTTGGGGGGCGTGCCATTGGATTAACCGATTTACCATACAACCGCTGCGAGGATTTAGTAGTGCAAATGTGATCGGAACATCAGGCGAGTTTGACTCGAACGGTGGGTCGTTTTGGATTAGTTCTGCTTCATTAGATCCTGGGCTATTTCTCTCTCTCTCTCTCTCACTCTCTCTCACTCTCTCTCTCACATTACATAGTCTGTTTACAAAGCACATAAGATCACTTGTGCTTCACATCACGCCACTTCTACAGAAGCACACGCGCGCGCAGAGAGAGAGAGAGAGAGAGAGAGAGAGAGAGAGAGAGAGAGTCATTCTAGTTTCTATCAATGAGCATCCCACCTCTATTCCTCCCTTTTGTGTGCCTCCCTTCGTCCCGATCTTAGATGTCAGTATAGCTAGCAAACCGCTAAAACTCCACAAATCAGACTGTACACCAAGGACTGCCTGTCTGGACTGACTCGGTCATACCACTTGAGAACTGTTCCGCTCGTTACCCATTTCTCGTTACCCATTTCTAATGGTAGTATCAGTAGTGTGTACGATAGCTTCCCCCTACCCCTCCTCCACACACGCATTCTTCTGGGACAGTCATGCCCCATCTGCCACGTCACCTTTGGTAGGTCTGGACGTAGGAAGCGTGTTTGTGTATTAAAGACCGGAACTTGGATACGAAATCCGGAAGACTCTCCGCTGCCGGAATGCACGAATCTAATCCTGACCCTCACACCAACAAGACCTTCACCCTGATCCAAACCTGACCTTGACCCTGATCCGAGCCCTTATCTAATCCAAACAGCATACTCGTTGAACACAAATGAACAAGAAGACCTTCCTTGATGTACCATGCTTGCAGTGTGGGCAGTGGAGTTGTCTTCTCCTTCCTTCAAGCACACAGAGGACAGAACATCCACCGTGGACGTATCCAACCTAAACCTAACAGGTTGACAGGACCTCTCTGAGGACCTCGAGGGTCAACATGACCGCTCCACCCCCTCCTCCTGTCCTCCCCCACCCCCCTGAACGAGCTCCCCAAAAACCTGAAGCGGCAATGGTGCCGGCGAGCCCGTGAACAAACAGCAGTTGGTCAAGGGGCTCTCCAAGTCCAGCTATCCAGATTAGGCTTTTTGCTGGGCCAGGAGGCTTGGACGGTGGGCAAGGGCGGAGGAGGCTGAAGAGCCCTAAGCCGTTCTTCAGAGGGATTACCACTCTGTCACTCCCCGGGGCCAAGCCTTCACAATTGGTTTGATCGTTTGGAATGACTTCCGAATTGCCCCGGTCCCTCCCCTTCGCCATTAAGTCAGTTGTGTGTGTGTGTGTGTGTGTGTGTGTGTGTGAAATAGCAGAAATCGAGGACGTGAACACCACTACCGACCACAAATTCAAAGCTGTGCTATTTGTTGCCTTTCTTTCTGTCTGTCTGTCTGTCTTTCCTTTCTATGATCAGGGCATTCTCTGTATTTCCTAAAACTACACAGACACCATTTGCCGAACAGAAGCTCTATGGAGCTTCTATTCGCCAAATGGTGTCTGAGAGAGAGAGAGAGAGAGAGAGAGAGAGAGAGAGAGAGAGGGAGAGAGAGAGAGAGAGAGAGAGAGAGAGAGAGAGAGAAGAGAGAGAGAAAGAGAGAAAGGGGGGGGGGGGGGGGGGTGCTGGGGAGAGGAGGCGGGGGCGAGGGGCTGGAAGGGTATGAATCGGAACTCTTTCCGTTGTTTTCAATGCTGAGTGTCTACAGCCGGCGCTGATGGGTTGATGTATTTGCTGTAGCACTAAGGAGCTGAGGCGTTATTTTGCCTTGACAGTCTGCCCATTTCCAGAAACGTAATCAGGGCGGAATCTGGCACTGCTGACCAGGTGTGGAATGTGACCTTACCTAAACTATGTGACCTTACCATTACAAAAAGCCAATAATGGCTGTTTTTCCTGTGTTTCTTTTAGTCCTTAAGAAAACAACAGCAATAACAGTTATTACAACTGTGTTCCCAATTAGTCCGACATGCGTATGCGCGCTAGTACCATACACTCAAGTGTAGGTAAGACTATACAACATCACACTACAATACAATACAACATAATACAATGCAATTCGATTAATGATAATGTGGTCTGCTTTTAGTTTTCAATCGTCTTTTTTTTAAGTTTCAATAGCCTGTTCTTTGATTCTTTAATCATTTCATGTAAGCAGAGAGAGAGAGAGAGAGAGAGAGAGAGAGAGAGAGAGAGAGAGAGAGAGAGAGAGAGAGACAGAGAGAGAGACAGAGAGACGCACACAGAGATTGGGAGAGAGTTTATCCAAAAGCACTATTCTTACATGCTTGTCTGTGAATGTGTGCTCGTGTGCGTGCATGTGCATTTGTATTAACGTGTCCGTAAGTGCATATATACGTGTGTGTGTGTGTGTGTGTGTGTGTGTGTGTGATCGTGGACACATCCATGTTCCGAGTTCCACTTACCCGAATGATGAGCCGTCCTTTACGGTTGAAGCAAAGGTACATCTGCACGTACTCGGCGTAAATCCGCTTGAAGTTGTGATCTTGAGACTGGAACTCCAGGAGAGCTGCCAGCACACACACACACACACACACACACACACACACACACACACGCACACACACGCACGCACGCACAAACGCACGCACGCACCCACACACCCACACACACATTTCGGTTGCATGCTTTCGTTTTGTTTCACTTGTTTTGTACCTAAAATACTTATCTTTTTTCATACAGGTACAGCTGCACCACTGTCTTTTTCACACTACAATCACATCATCGGGAATACTTTTGTGTGCGTAGGTAGGCGTGTGTTCATGTGTGTGTTTGTGTGCCAGCGCGCGCGAGCGCGCGTAAAGTTGATGAAATATAATGCGAAATGGATTAGCATGAGTGTGTCTACGCGTGAAAAAAGCGAACGTTTGACTTTTAAAAAGAAATAAAAACAATTATTATGTTTAAGTGTCAACGTTCATTTGTTGCTATAGCATTCCTTTTTTAGGTGTTGTCTTTGTCGTTTCACAATTTCTTTTATATTTTGTTATTTTTGTTCCATATTTTCTTTAGATATTGTTCTTGGTTTATATATATACATTTTTTTCAGGCAGTCTTTGTTTCCCATAAGGACACAGAATATAATTCAAATTTAATAGAACAGCCTTCCTAACGTATCGCGTTTTTGAACTCATAACGGTTCAGACTTGGTGTTCTCTCTCTCTCTCTCTCTCTCTCTCTCTCTCTCTCCGCCCTTTAAATCTGATCTGATCATATTGCAGATTTCAGGACCGCTTGGTCAGATCAGGTTGTCCCACTAAGGCTTGGTACCATAGGGGCCCAGTACTAATTGTCGGACATTTCTATAGCACTTTCCCAAAGTCAATACCTTGAGGCGCTTTTCAACATCAATCAAAATGCACGCTCACACATGTGTACTCACACACAAGAAAAGTACTTTGGCCCCCCCCCCCCCCCCCCTGCTGATATCAACTCTAACCTCCCTCCTCCTCCTCACCCACCCTCACTTCAACCCCCAACCCCCCCTCACGTTCTCACTACCACCCCTCTCCTCTCTCTCTTTCTCTGTCACTCACACACACACACACACACACACACACACACACACACACAAGCAAGAGCGCATACCCGACCCCCCCGCGCCACACGCACTCTTACATCCGTGCACAGTCCCATAAAAGAAAAACAAAATGGGGATGGGATGGGGGGGGGGGGGGGGGGGGGGGTTAAGAGAAAATAAAATGAGACAACGAAAAAGACTTAACGCAATACCATTTCCTTTCATTTTCTTCGTGTGGCGAGAGAGAGAGAGAGAGAGAGAGAGAGAGAGAGAGAGAGAGAGAGAAGAGAGAGAGAGAGAGAGAGAGAAGAGAGAGAAAGAGAGAGAGAGAGAGGGGGGGGGGGAAGAGAGAGAGAGGGACAGAGAGAGGGGTGAAAGAGAGAGGTGAGATAGAGAGAAGAGAGAGAAGGGAAGAGAGAAAATGAGACAACGATAAAGGCTTAACGCAATACCATTTCCTTTCGGTTTCTTCGTGTGGCGAGAGAGAGAGAGAGAGAGAGAGAGAGAGAGAGAGAGAGAGAGAGAGAGAGAGAGAGAGAGAGAGAGAGGAGGGGGGGGGGGAAGAGAGAGAGAGGAACAGAGAGAGAGGGGGGGTGAAAGAGGTGAGATAGAGAGAAGCGAGAGAAGGGGAGAGAGAGGGGGAGAGAGAAAATGAGACAACGAAAAAGACTTAACGCAATACCATTTCCATTCGGTTTCTTCGTGTGGCGAGGAGAGAGAGAGAGAGAGAGAGAGAGAGGAGAGAGAGAGAGAGAGAGAGGGGGGGGGGGGGGGGGGGGGGGGGGAAGAGAGAGAGGAGAGAGAGGGACAGAGAGAGGGGGGTGAAAGAGAGAGGTGAGATAGAGAGAAGAGAGAGAAGGGGAGAGAGAGGTTGAAGAGAAAGGGGGGGGGGGGGGAGAGACAAAGAGAGACAGAGAGAGAGACAGACAGACAGACAGAGAGGCCGAATACCACGGGCGATCTTATCATATGATCACGTTCACAAATCAATTGAACAATACTCCAGACATTTGTGATCAACCGCAAGGAAATCAACTGAATCCGACGAATCACGTGGCACGCATATTGGTATCGGTCAACGACAAAGACAGCGACAGAAACAAAGATGAAGTTGCAACAATCTAATGTTCTAAATCAGCTTCTCCACGTCTACAGTCCACTTCATCTTCGACATATGTTCCCGTGTTCATTTGTTGATGATGGAGAGAGAGAGAGAGAGAGAGAGGAGAGAGAGAGAGAGAGAGAGAGAGAGAGAGAGAGAGAGAGAGAGGTGTGTGTGTGTGTGTGTGTGTGTGTGTGTGTGTGTGTGTGTGAGAGAGAGAGAGAGAGAGAGAGAGAGAGAGAGAGAGAGAGAGAGAGAGAGAGAGAGAGTGTTGCTTTGTAAACACCTAAATCTATAGGTAAAGTTTTCCACAAATACGCGTCATTATTATTGAAACAAGATACTTTCTGTCTTACAGGGCAGGGGGTCAAAAGGAAATCTTTTTCTGATGATGTTCAGCCTTTATTTTCGTCCCCATGCACCACTGAAAATTGTAACGTCCTCTGATTATAGGAAGATCCGCACGTAGTTTTACTCTCCTATACCCCTCAAAAGTAGTTAAGGATACAGTAAAACACTCCCACTCATACTGAACTCCAGAAGTTCTCCCAGACATTCAAGCACATGTTGCACTGCATTTTTCAGTTCAAAATGATCCTACTGCGACAGAAATGTGCACAATGATCCTTTGGCTTATAACTGAATGATCTTTATCATCCAAAATGTATTCAAACTGCTTTTTGTGAAGATGCGAAAAGGAGAACATCTTAGGCGAATTTTGAGGGGTAGATGAAGAGGCGTTATGCTAGAGAAAGAAAAATATGGACACTTGAAGAATCTTAACAGCACCGATGGGGCACAGGTATGAACACACACGCACGCGCACGCACGCACACACACACACACACACACACACACACACACACACACACACACACACACACACACACCTTTGTACAGGTGGAGAGAAAGAGATGGAGAGGCAGACATTCAGACACAGACAAGGCAAAATTATTTATGAACGAGGGCTTACTCTCTGTCTCTCTCTTTATTTGTGTGTGTGTGTGTGTGTGTGTGTGTGTGTTGTGTGTGTGTGTGAGAGAGAGAGAGAGAGAGAGAGAGAGAGAGAGAGAGAGAGAGAGAGAGAGAGAAAGAGAGGGAGAGAGAGAGAAGGGGTGGTGGGAGGAGGGAGGTGAAAAACGTCAGAGAATCTCCACTCAAAACCCGACATGTCTCTCCATTGTTTTCACCGTACAAACCACACAAGACGAACACTCTCTCGACCTTCCCTACCCCGTCCCTGCCCCACATACACCACCCCTTTTTTCACTCTTCTAACCAAACCCCGACCTCTTCTTCCCCGCCCACCTTTGCCCATCCATTCTCATCCTACTTTTTCTCTTTAGAGAACACACACACACAACACACAACACACACACACACACACACCGGGCCTGTCGCAATATAGCGTCATGTCTTATTTGTCCTCGTCCCCGCTGATGATCTAACTGTGTGTGTGAGAGAGAAAGGGAAAGGGAGGGAGGGAGGGAGGGAGGGAGAGAGAGAGAGAGAGAGAGAGGGAAAGAGAGAGAGAGAGAGAGAGAGAGAGAGAGAGCATGCATGCCCGTGCGTGTGTGTGTGTGTGTGTGTGTGTGTGTGTGTGTGTGTGTGTGTGTGTGTGTGTGCTGTCTCTCTCTCTCTCTCTCTCTCTCTCTCTCTCTCTCTCTCTCTCTCTCTCTCTCTCTCGGGCTGGAGGGGAGGAGTGTGCGTGGAGGGGGGTATCCTTCAGCCCTGAACAGGTCACACGACACCCCTTTCTTCCCAGCTAGGTCCCACGTCGGTCGGAGTCTGCGTCCCAGACGGTCACCAGACTGCCGGGAGTGGCGGACAGGTGGGAAAGAAGATGGCAAGGACAGAAAAGGGGGCGGGGGAGGGGGGGTGGGGGTGGGAGAAAGTGAAGGGGATGGGGGTTGGGGAGGGTAGCAGAGACGGATTCTCCCAGGGTCTCGCCCCCAACTGCACCGCAAGGTCCCCGATCCTCGTTACGGGTCATTTACCTTGTTGGACGGGCAAACGTCAGGCTAGACGTATGGTGCACTTGTGGGCGACAAAAGTTGGGTAGTCAAAAAAAAAAAGAAAACCTCTCAGAAGTAAAGGCATACAAGTGAAGCCTGGCTTCATTAGCTCACAGTCACAGACGACATGCTGAACCGCAACATCACCAGACCGGATACGCTTGATAGAGGCAGTATTTTTTTTTTCACTCCGTAATGAATTGCATAGCAGTCCGAAGTTAAATTTGAAATAGGTCTGCAGATCAAAGCAAAGTCTGAGGGTAGTCCTTTGACGAGGTGTTGATGAACTGAACCTCGCAAAACAGTCTCGTTCAAGTACATTACTCGTTGCTTTGTACGACGAGCAACTAACTGTTATTAGATTTGAAAAATTCTTCACTTTTTTTTCTATGCATGTTTAATCATCAAAGAGAAAGCCAGTGTTGACAGATTAGTGACGTTTGCTTGGACTCTGCTGAAAAGTAAAGAAGAAGGTGTATATAGCGCTCGTGACACTCATATGTCACAGACCGATACGGACACTGAAAAACTAGAAATCCAACAAAAATGTTCGGGAGTTAATGTAACTTTTCGTTTGGAGTTAACACAAAAATGGCGGAACGTACCCCCAATCTATATACGTCCTATGCAGGAACATTAGCACGTGTGTACAAACGAACTCGCGCTCACAGCCGTGCTCTCTCATTATTTGCATAGACGTGAAGGCACCACAGCTCCAGCAATGGGCGTGCCCATCAGAGAACTTCCCAATATTGGGTCGAAATAGGAAGATTCTAAGATTTGGATGTAATAGATAGGAGGGACTGTGTCTAACAGCGAAAGCGAAGAAATTCCGGAGTCTGGCAGCAGAGCGAGAAAGTTGCTCTAGCCGTGCTGATAGGCCAGGTACCACAAACATGCCATTTTCAGCAGATGAATGCAAAGAGCGAGCGGGAATATAAACTCTGGACAGTCTAGAAAGATAGTGTAGGACAACATCTGATTTATTTTTAAAGAAATGAACCGGCTACAAGCACATTTATACTGAATTCTGCACTTTACAGAAGTCGGTGGAGTGGTTGGGGTTGTTTGAATAAATAAGGGTGCATGATTGAGAGAAAAAGCGCCTTTCCGACTTCTGCCCCGTAAAGAATTGAACTAGGCTGACCACTGAAAACGCTGATTAGCATAAGCTGTTGGCATCCTTTAGTCCCTAGAGACAATGCAGATATGCCAACCTCCGTTTGCTGTCCAGTGTCAGTGCCTGTCGTGGCTACACAACCCAATTTGGGAACGGCAGACCTCGCTCCAGGCGAATGTCTGACTGTGGCGATACCGGCTCTCTCCTCTGGTAATGTCTGACTGTGCCGATACCGGCTCTCTCCTCTGGTAATGTCTGACTGTGGCGATACCGGCTCTCTCCTCTGGTAATGTCTGACTGTGGCGATACCGGCTCTCTCCTCTGGTAATGTCTGACTGTGGCGATACCGGCTCTCTCCTCTGGTAATGTCTGACTGTGGCGATACCGGCTCTCTCCTCTGGTAATGTCTGACTGTGGCAATACCGGCTCTCTCCTCTGGTAATGTCTGACTGTGGCGATACCGGCTCTCTCCTCTGGTGAATGTCTGACTGTGGCGATACCGGCTCTCTCCTCTGGTGAATGCCCTCTTTTTCCTGGCACCACTGGTTCCTCTTCCTGTGGCTGCTCTCCGAGCCAGCCCTGATAGTCTGCCTCCACGTACACTGGTCGACACGCTTAATTATCAACAGAGAAACTAAAACAACTCAAAACATCTAAGTGCAAATTCGGTGCTCTACAACAGAGCTAACCGGACACCCAACGTTTGCAACGAACTGTGCCCCTCCCCTCCCCTCCTGCTTCTTCACCTGTCTCCCCTCTGAAAACCGAAACACGTGTCACATTCAATGAAACCTACGCCTAATACAGTACAATGCACTACAATACAGAGCAATAAAAGAAAAGAAATGAAACACACACGCGCATGTGCGCACGCACCACACACGCGCGCGCGCACACACACAAACACGCACACGCACACACACACACACACACACCACAGAAACCAAGATACATTCACATTCCCGTATCTTAGAACAAGAAGACTTTTCTTTCTTTTTCTTCCTTTCAAGGACCGCCGACGACTTTCTCCTTCTGACACCGGCGGTGTTACCATAGGCCGGGTCAGCGCCTTTGGTGGTCTTGTTAGCACGGAGGTCTGCGCCCTTTGTTGTGTGGGAGAGGTTTGTGGTTAATCGCCTATTACTTCAGCTCTGTCATTATTCTATTAGAAACCCTTTCAGGTTCAGGCAGGGCAAGGTAGTCACTAAGGGAAGGAGCAAGGAAAGGCCTCCATACAGCCTGGCTGGGGGAGAGGTCCGGTCGAAGCCGGCCCTGCAGTTGACTGCGCACGGGGTCAAGTTGGCTGCGGCAGCTGGGGTCGGGGTGCGAGGGACGACAACTTCGCACTATTTGTTGTCTCCCGTTTCTGCGTGATTGTGTTCATCCGCCAGATTGGATTTTTGGTGTTTTTTGTTCTTTGTTCTTGTGTTGTTTCTGCCCCCTAAGAGGGGCCTCTAATGGAGGTGTTGATATTGGCACCGATGGGACTCATTAGCCATGGGACAGGGAATAATGACTCATGAGAGCTTCACTACTGCTGACTGGCCGGGTCCTTCACTTAAGTAAGGGGGTACAGAGTTGGAGAACTACTCCTGTATGTCGGGGTTGAGAGGAGAGAGAGAGAGAGAGAGAGAGAGAGAGAGAGAGAGAGAGAGAGAGAGAGAGAGAGAGAGAGAGAGAGGTTTCATGATTTGGCCATCTCAGCCCGTGTGGAAATGGGTAGGGTCAGGGTAGGTTAACGCATGACAATGATACTCGTCTCGGAAACAGCCACTCCAAAACGACATGGACGAAGAAGGAGCGATGTACATCGAATAAATGTGGCGCAGCGTGCTCATACTCATGAGAGAGAGAGAGAGAGAGAGAGAGAGAGAAGAGAGAGAGAGAGAGAGAGAGAGAGAGAGAGAGAGACAGACAGACAGACAGAGAGGCTTGGGAAGGAGATAGTTATCTTACACAATCCTTATGCATTGGAACAGAAAAAATGAACAGCCCAGAAACAATACACTCTGTTGTTACATTTTCCACTGTTCTTCAGACCGCCTTTAGCTTACTTGAAAAAAAAATCAAACAAACAAACAAAAAAAACCCTTATATACCATCAGGACAAATATAACCATCTCTAATGTCTGTGTCTTTTGTGACCCTGTTCTTTACGAAGACAAAGCCGAGTTTCTCAGCTCTCCTGACAACCTGTTCACCAAAGGTACTCCACCTGTCTGAAATGCATATCTACCTACAGGTGCAGCACCAGAGATGGACACAAACCAATGCCGCTGAAAACCAGACAAGAAAACAACGTTGCTGCAACACGCGTTTTTTAGCGCAAGTCCGGGACTATTCAAAGAACTGACGCACAAACTGCGGTACCGTTCGATAAATGAAGAGTATGCTGTGTTTAGTGCAGCCTCCAGTTGGTAGCGAACACATCGCTCCCTTTCTCGGACTCACAGCTTCAGGTAAAATCAGAGTTTGCCGTGACTTGGTGATGTGACCAGTTTGTTGGAACGAGCACTGCGCCACGCTGTTCAGACTTAAAGCGGTCTGTGAATAAGAGTTTGCTGCAATCGGTGACGGGCGCAGTTCGTAGCGAACATATCGCCACGTTGTTTGAGCATACACTGACCTGTGAAAATGAAGAACTTGCTGTATTTGTAGCCAACATATCGTCACACTGTTCAGCATAGAACAGTTCGGGAAATTTTGTTTGTTGGTAAATCGTTGTGTTTGTACCAAACGCTAATGAAGTGATGCAGTCCATTGGCTGTAAATGTTTTGTTTATGACAAGGGGGGGGGGGGGGGGGGGGGGGGGGGGGGGGGGGGGGGGGGGGGGGGAGCATAGGTATATTTCTGTTTGGATAGAAAACTTTCGGGAAAATGAGCATTTGTCGTTAAACTGCCATAAAGTCCTTAACCCGTTGTTTGGTGAGGAGAAAAACAAATCTGTCACCGAGCTAACAGTTGGGTGTCACCCTATTCTTGTTATATGTTCCATGTATTTTCAGATTTTTTCCCGTGTCAGACACCGCGTCTATGCATGTCAGAACGGCTGACCATTCCGACTTGGGAAGTTCAGTTCATATTCTTCAGTATCGATACACCAAAGTTCAGTGTTGGGTAATTCCAGACTATGCCCGATTCTCCAGCAGTTTAACAAGGGAACGATCGAACCGACCAAAACAATGCCACAGCTGCCGACCGCCATGACGGGAGAGCTGCTGTGTTTGCTCTGGAAGAACCCTCGCGATGCCAGAAGGTGTTTTGGTTGGTAAGTTGATACACGATTTTTTTTCTTGTTTTATTTTTTGTTTTCTTTCCTCTTACACAGTCAGTACGACAGTCCAAAGGGTGGACAGCTAGTCCCAAATATCACACGATCCAT
>CM031597.1:53016242-53021242 GCA_018398815.1 Conus ventricosus | reverse complement strand
TCAAGAATCAAGGACAGTTCGATCGGAGAAAACATTCAAAAGGCTTTAACATGACACGGGCAACACGCATTGCCATTAGATCTCCATAAATCACCGTCAATATTTTCACGGAAAGGTTTTTATACAGGAGGTAAAAGGAAGGTAGGTGGGGGTCGGGGCAGAGTAGAAAATCTCTCTGCTTGCTCGCTAGACACAAAACTAGACTGTTCCAATCTGCAGTCCTCCGGCCCACTCGACAGAAAGACAGGCTATCAAACAGACCTCCAACTGCTTGCAAAGCCTCTTCATTCAGGACGGGGAGTTTCGCTTCACTGGCTGCCTGCCCATACAGGGAACACGAATCATAATCAGGCCATTCACTGTCGCCCGTCTAAAAAGGTTCAACAGGGGAGTAACACGAGCACAGTCACTGAACACAATGTGTCGGGGGGCTGTACCTCGGGGGTTTAGAAATGACGAGGTGGTTCTCTCCCTCGTAAGCAGTTCAAGAGTGACACGAGCGCAGCCACTAGTCTAAACACAATCGTACACTGGGTTTTTATTAATGTTGAGATGTGCCGGCTACGTTATGCGGCTCGCTTCAGAGGTGGAATTTATGTACGAAAGAAGGGAAAGGAAACTGATATTAGAGAAGAAGATAAACCAGGGCCCTAGTTTCCGTTTGATTATAACTGTTAACCACAGAGCGCTCTCTCAGGCCGAGTAGGGGCCATGATTACCAACAGGTAAAGTCCGACGTCTGTTGCTACCAACTGTAAGGAAGATGAAGGAATTCAGCCATTCACTCAGCCCGATATGTTTCAACATAAATAAATAACAGAGACAGATACGCAACTTAAAACACTAAGTTTAAACAATCTATAGTTTTCATCCAGACTTTTTGTGTTTAAACTCTGATTCCTCTTTGGTAGAAACAACATGCATGTTGTCTTTATGGCACTGAGGTAAAAAAGGATCGTTTTTCATTAATGTTCAGACATTACTTGCACCCACCCATCCCTCCTCCCTGCGCCAGAAATAACAATGGCCTCTGATTGGTGAGGACAGCCGTCGGGTGTTTTCAATTCTCTTTACAACAACAGGTGTCGGGTGTTTTCATTCTCTTTACAACAACAGGTGTCGGGTGTTTTCATTCTCTTTACAACAACAGGTGTCGGGTGTTTTCATTCTCTTTACAACAACAGGTGTCGGGTGTTTTCATTCTCTTTACAACAACAGGTGTCGGGTGTTTTCATTCTCTTTACAACAACAGGTTGTTGGGTTGGGAACTGTGGTTGAATCGTGACGTGAAAGGATCCAGACTGGGTGAGGTGGTGGTGTGAACTGGCCACTGCCTCTGGGGCCGGCGGTCAGCGTGCGCGTGCTAAATGACTTTCTGACCACTGCAGCCTTTCATCCCGCCGGCCACTGTCGCCCAAACACGGACGGAGCTGGCCGTACAAGGTGCACCGGATCCCCTACCTAAGCCCCCCCCCCCCCCCCCCCCTCTCGCCCCTGGCCTTGACTTCCACAATAGGTGGCGGTGGGGAAGGGAGCAGTTGGGGCGGGGCGGGCCAGAGAGAGAGAGAGAGAGAGAGAGAGAGAGAGATGTAGCTGTCTTCTTGTTTCAACTAAAGACAGTGGATGAAAGAGAGAGAGAGAGAGGGGCAGACAGACAGACAGAGAGAGATCTATAGCTGACTCATTGTTTCAACTAAAGACAGTGGATGGAAGAGAGAGAGAGAAGAGAGAGAGGAGAGAGAGAGAGAGAGAGAGAGAGACGTAGACAGAGCCAGAGCCAAAGGGACAGAGGGAGAGACAGAGACAGAGCTAGAAACGACCGCGGCGACGCCCATCAATCGCAATCAAACCAAAGTTAACACGATAACCAAAACCAAAGTTAACACGATAACCGTTCCAAGTCGTGGGCGCCAAGGAAACACACCGCAAAGGTATCGACGCTTATCACTTTACAAGAGTGGGAAAGAACTTGGAAAATGGAATTTCATCCTCAAAAGTGCCAAGTGTTGCGTATATGTAACAAACGCTCACTAATTAGATCAGATTATTCTATCCATAATACTATTCTTAAAGAAACTAATGCTGCAAAATATTTTGGCGTGATTATAGATAGTCGTCTCAAATGGAAAGAACATTACAATTTAGTATGTAAGAAAGCAAATAAATTCTTAGCTTTCTACACAGGAATATCAATGACTGCCCCAAAAGGTTAAAGACGACTGCTACAATACACTGGTTAGACCAGTACTGGAATATGGTTGCTCAGTTTGGGATCCTTACCATCTAAAGGACATTGATAACCTTGAAAAGATTCAGAAGAGAGCAGCACGGTTCGTAACAGGAACCACATCAGAGAAAGGGAATACTAGGAAGAACATGAGGAAATTAGAATGGAAACCCTTAGAAGAGAGAAGAGCTTTTATTAAACTTAACACCTTTTCAAAGGCAGAGCTAAAGTAATTGATATTCCAATGGAACAACTAGTATTGAATAAAAGTAGCACCAGGAGTGGCGGTCAATGTTATACCATACCTGCATCAAATATTGACAGCCACTTACATTCTTTTTATCCCAGTTCTGTACGGCTGTGGAACTCACTGCCGGGTGCCATCAAGATTGCCACGGGTGCGGTCTCATTCAAGAGACAAATTGATTCGACAGTTTTGAGATCTGCATATTGACGATTTTCTATTTTTACTTCCCCTGATATTTTACTATTACCTGGGCCTGAATTTGGCCATTGCTTTTATCTTCTTGAAATTGAGTGCGACCCCTTGTTGCTAAATTTGCTCCAGGGCCAACAGTCTGAGTCGCACTGTTTTATGTTATTTTATTTTACTTTTTAACATGCGCGCTGTGACCTACTCGTTTTTGAGTGAACCAGTATATTTAGGAAGAAGAAGAAGAAGAAGAAGCCCCCGAGGTTTTGTCGCTCTGCAAGTTCTTGAGACCGGGCTGAAAGGCCAGCACTTTAGCTAGGTGCGAGGCAGGTGACGGTCCCCTGACCAGCGGCCGCCGTCAGCGATAGCCGCCAAGCTGTTGTTCACGTCCGCCCCCCAAGGTCCGTCCACCTCACAGTCACAGCCAAGGCGGCAGATACCCGCGGTCTGCAACACGCTTTGCACTTTGCAACACTGGTTGTTGCGTCTGCAGCCGAGTCGTAACGTTTGGGGATTGGTCTTCTTTCATAGGACATCCGCCGTCACAGATGGCTGTAATCAGTAACTTGGAGAAGCATGAAAAGAGAGAGAGGGGAGAGAGAGAGAGGGTCTCGGCAATAAGTAGGAAATAGTAGCTGCCCGAATGATCAACTGACAGAGTGGGGTTAGTCAAAGAAAGGGAAAGGAGGGATGAAGGTGTTAATGGTTTAGGGTTTGGGAGGGACATGGAATGGTGGGGCCAGGGTTGGGGTGGGGTTATGAGGTGAGTAAGACCCGGTATTTGAAGTCTTCCGCTGAGGGGTCGAAAGCACCCCAGGTAAAAGAAAGTTATATTCATTCCAATCACATACAGTTCTTTGGGGAAGGGAAAGGGGAGGGAGGGGGGGGAGTATAAGGAAAGTTCCTGTAGCATGCAGCAAGGAGGTTCACTTTTGTTATGTAACAAATCTGTCTTGCTGGTAAGTAGGTGGGGCTGGTGCGCGCGCGCGCGCCACACACACACACACACACACACACACACACACACACACACACACGATGGCCCCAAAGGGCTGTGTAGTCAGCTTGGAGAAAACAACACAGAAACTAAATCGTACCGAACAGAAACGTCTTCTCTCAAGGGAGGGAACTCAACTTGCAAAATACAGCTCTTTGGGCCTCGGCTTTGAAATTGATATCAGCAGTCTCTTTGTCCAAACTTGCTCCCTTCCAAGGCACTGAAAATGCGAATGTACCGACAATACTAAGTGAAAATATTTACTCCTGAATCGAGAATGGAAATAGTTAGGAAAACCAAGCACCAAACAGGAGGGTTGTAAGAAACAGATTGCCATTACAGGAGAGCTTTCATACGGTTACTTCCATTTGTGGGAACGCAAATAGCTCGCGATGTTTAGCGATCCGTTTTTCTCTACCAACATAGGATCGGCTAGATTGGCGAACCTCACTCACTCTTGGATCGTGAACCAAAAGTGAAGGCAATTAAAGACAAAGACAAGATCGCCGAGATTATGAACAAGACGAACTCGATTCGCGATCTACTATTCCCTTCGATTAAGAACAGCCTTCATAGCAAGCACCCAACTAAAGGCGCGAAATACATCTCCATGCTCCACCCACCCTGCATAAGAAAAAAAGACACAGGCACGGCACGAACAGGTACACAGAACGAGAAGGAGGGATGGTGGAGTGGAGACAGGGAGAAGAGAGGGATGAAGAAGGGTGGTGGAGAGGTTGGGCTGGTGAGGAAGGACAATGGATGACATAACAAACACGGAACAGACCGGAGCGGGAGACAGGGCACCGACAAAAGAGTACAGAAAGGGTCGTCAAGAGGTTTATCTTTGGGACGGTGAGGACGGAGAGAGGGAGATTGGGGGGAGGGAGGGCGCAGTGGAAGAAGGGAGAGGAGGAAGGTGGAGGAATGGCGGGGTGGGGGTGGGGGTGGGGGTGGGGGGGCGGAAGGGTGGTTGGGTTTCGTAGCTGATTCAGGTGTGTGCGAGGATGAATTCGGTAACTCAAGGTCGAGCTGTTTAACTAAAGTGTCGAAAATGTTGCACATTTTGGACACTTTAGTTAACAGCTTGACCTTGAGTTAGAGGTACGTTAGAGGCAAGAAAAGAAAACGAAATAACAGTAAACGAGAATTTGATATATCGTGCATTTTTTTCCGGAGTGGCAAACGGCCTTTCCCCCCAAAAAAAAGCGATAGTGGGAAAGGGATGCAGGGGGGGGGGGGGGGAGGGGAAGACAGAGAGAGAGAGAGAGAGAGAGAGAGAGAGAGAGAGAGAGAGAGAGAGAGAGAGAGAGAGAGAAGAATCCATGCTATGCGTTGAGAGA
>CM031597.1:52988742-53011242 GCA_018398815.1 Conus ventricosus | reverse complement strand
AAGATGTTTAAAAAAAAAGAAAGAAAGAAAGAAAGAAAGAAAGAAAGAAATTTGAGAAGAAAAATGTAAAAGAAAACTAAACGACAACGGCTTCTTCCGAACTGTTCCGTGCCATTGGGTGTGTCGAGGTCTTCCGGGTCAATCGCGCTAGGGGCAAAGAGTGTGTGCATGTGTGCGTGCGTGAGCGCGCGCGTCTGCGATTATGTGAGGGAGGGGCACTGGGGGCTGGAGGGCTATGGAGGTGGCGGATATTTCTCGTCGAGGTTGCTTTTCTATTAGTTATACATTCACGTTTTACATGAACATCTACCAAGGTAAAATAACCATCCTACCACCTTTTGGGGGGGGGGGGGGGGGGGGGGGGGGGGTGGGGGGGGGGATGGTGGTGGTGGTGGTTTGTTGTGGATGTTGGGCTAATCTTATCTAACACTATCATTCAACCACCAGAACAACAACTCGTGAAGACGGAAAGCGAACGTAGCTCTTGATCGATCAAAATCCCTTTAGTTTGTTCTTAAACGGGTCACTTCCCTCCGAATATGTCTAACAGAGAAAATAACCATTCTAAAATGAACTAAAGAGTAGTGGTCAATCGAGAAGGCTAACAAGCTCCCCCCCCCCCCCCCCCCCCCCCCCCCCCCCCCTCATCTTCCTCCCCCAGTGGAGGTTCTGGCCACACTCGAGAATACTGCGGCGGCGGGGGAAACGTAAGATCTACGGACAGATTCGGACAGCTCAGGAAGTATACAGAGTTCGGCAAGTCTGGTCCAACATCGACACCAACATCCATAGATAGAGGAAACTGGGATTAAACACTAACAAACAAATGAAAAACGGATGACGTTTTCAAAATATACTTTCTCATTCAGCTTCTCCCTGTGCCAGATTCGCCTCACCTTGAGTACAAACAAGATAAATGTAGTCTTTAAGAGCCAGAGGTCAAAGGGGAAATCTTTTCCACATCACGTCCGCCCACTCCTGTTTCCTCCTATGCATCCTAAACAGTAACGTCCCCTGATTAGTCGGAAGAGCCGTCGGACCTTTCACTCTCCAACATTAAATAACAGAGCTCAAGGGAAGTAATTTCTTGCCCCATAGTGAACCAATTCCAGGCCCATCACTCCATACGAACGCTGCTTATGGTATACGAGACAGATGAGGAAACTTTCCTAAGAAAATTAAAACAAAAGCTAGTTCCGGCTGGCCCATAACATTCTCCGGGCTGACACGGGGGATTACGTTCGCGCCGCAAGGCCATGTTCAGAGAGTTTGGGGAGGGGGCGGGGGGGGGGGGGGGGGGGGGGGAGCAGGAGATGAAGGAGGTGATCTCTTGTCAGCTGACACTTAACGAAGTTAAAGTAAGGGAGAGAAAGAAAGAAAAAAAAATGATAAGGAAGAATGGAAGGAAGGAAAAAAAAGTAGAATGAAAAATAAGGATCTCCACTCAGTGGCGCTCACGCGCACCTCCTGGTAGGTATGTATACCGTCGAGAAAGCCGCTGGCAGTAACTTGACTTTCTGACTGCGGTCCAATCAAACTCGCGCTGCCAGCGGAAGGCGGCAGGCAGGACTGTCAAACAAGGCTCAGACCTCGCTAAGTACTTAAACAACATGGCGGCTATATAGGATTAGCGTTGACATTGTGCTTCCCCTCCGTGATAGATCGTTCTACAATACTGAGGTTGACATGCATGGCCAGATTAACAGTCGCAAGCATGCAAAAACGTTGTGATTTGGATTTCAAGTCCAAAGTTAGTTTGCAATGGATATTCTTAACAGAGAGAGAGAGAGAGAGAGAGAGAGAGAGAGAGAGGCTAGACTCTAGAACTTTTATCACTCGAGGATAACAATCTTAACTAATGCACAGTCTTCCACTCTATCCGTGCTCTTCTACTGTGTTCTACAAAGCCACAAAGATCATAAGATGGCATAAAAAGATCTCCAGATTTAGTGACACTGTGTGTTTTCACCATTCAAAAACTATAAGAATAAAGTATATAATCATAACCTATTGGTCGAAAACGCTAAGTTGGAAGCCACAGGTCAAAACACATTATATAACAGAGAGAGAGAGAGAGAGAGAGAGAGAGAGAGAGAGAGCAATCGTTTTCCTCCTTCAGCAACGTTTAACTCGACAACGTAAGCGTAAAATAATTTCACAAGTCGGCGTCAAAACATGGGAGGGTGGGGTGGGGTAAGGGGTGGGCGGGGAAAGGGAGGAACTCATTGGACCGTGTGCACGTAAGAGTTGTCGCTGACTGAAGAAGCCGACGCCGGCTGGATGCTTCGGCTGTCAAGCGTGTCCCCTCTGCCCATTGATCTCCCACTATCATCAATCACCGTACCTTCACTGGTAGCTTCAATGCTAGGGGGCGGGGCACCAAACCATTTCACCAACTCGTAAAAGCAACACGTTCCTACAGTTTGACAATGGATTTGGGAGTCATAATGTGCTGCTCACTGGCATGAAACTGGGCATTCGAAGCATACGTGGTTTATGGACCAGCTCACATTAAAAAGTGAACCTGAAGACGTCACTCTTATGTCCCATTGGAGAATGAGATATCCAACCTGTTGGCGACCTCTGGGGAGAATGAAACTGATCGTGAGGGATGTTGCAGATCCATGGTGGATGTTTGAAGTTCATGGGTGTGGTTCATCCGAGGACCACGTCTTAGACTCATGGGGTGAATATCCTAGACCACTTGGATGGATATCGTACGCCCATGCGGGTGGCTATCCTAGACTCCTGATGTGGATATAGCAGACCCATGGGGTGGATATTGTTGATCCATGGGGTGGATATTGTTGACTCACAGGATGAATATTGTTGATCCATGGGGTGGATATTGTTGATTAATGGGGTGGATATTGTTGATCCATGGGGTGGATATTGTTGACTCACTGGATGAATATTGTTGATTAATGGGGTGGATATTGCTGATTAATGGGGTGGATATTGCTGATTCATGGGGTGGATATTGTTGATTAATGGGGTGGATATTGTTGATTCACTGGGTGTATATTGTTGATCCATGGAATTAATATTGCAGATCCATTGGGTGGATATTGTTGATTCATGGGGTGGTAATCCAAGATTTATATGTTGGACATCGTAAATCAATGGGTGGGAAACCGTCGATCCAAGGCGTTTGTGTCGCAGATCCACGTGGTAGATATCGTAGATTCATGGGATGAGTATCGTAGATCCATGGGTAGATGTGTAAAAGCCATGGACTTATTATGAGCACTTATGGTTTGGATTTGACACTGTTAAGGTGTGCTCCTCGTGAGCTCTCAGCGCAGCGACAGAGTTTCAGTATGGGTTTACAGGAGTTGTGTTTACGTGCTCATACTGGGGACTTGTGCCGGTGTATGCGTTTTTGTGACTGGCGCTTCATCTGGGTTCAATGGAACAACAGTCTCGTCTGCCATGGACATGGATCCTACGTTCAACCCCTGGGGACGTTGAGAACAAAAACACTGGAGGGTAAGGGCCAGAATCTGTCATGTATGGAGAAAAAAATGCTAATCCTGTCTTTCAGTAAATTCACATAAAAGCGCTTCGTAAGGCGCGCGATCGCGCGCACACACACGCACACGCACACTGAAAACGTTCAACCCTCAAATCCTGTCAAACGGCATACCGAGAATCATATTATACAATTGCAAACAACCCCATTCAGCAGACAAATCCAACTCTTTTTCCCGCTGTCAAAAGTCCCAGGTCGCGATCCGGAAGTGCCTTTCCTGTCTGTTCTGGCACAAACTGACGCAGACTGTTCTCACCTACCCCTCCCCTCCCCTCCCTCAGACTGTTCTCACCTCGCCTCTCCGTTCGCCATGCTCCTCTGTGTGTGTGTGTATGTGTGTGTGTGTGTGTGTGTGTGTGTGTGTGTGTGTGTGTGTGTGTGTGTGTGTGTGTGCGTGCGCGCGACTCTCCGGCATCCATACTCTTTTTTGTCTGTCTGTCTCTGTCTGTCTGTCCGTCCGTCTGTCTCTCTCTCTTTTCCCTTTTTCCTCCATCCCTCTCTTCTGACCGGAGCGAAGTGAAGTAAGGTTTCAACGTACATTACCACTTTCTAAAGTTTGTTTCAATCACTTTTCTATGACATACAGTTATAAAAGAAAATTGATAACAACCACAACAACGTCTTAAAATGTTTGTCTTTTCAAATCCTTAATGTGAATTTTGTTTGATAGTTCAGTTATAGATCTTACTTTTGGCTCTCACCTTACGCAATATTGCTAACTGGGCAATGAAGTGAGCGGACAGTGCGAGTGCGAATGAAGCATTGCTGAAACCAATAGCTTGGATCGCCTGAAGGACATATTTGCCATAGTTGTTCACTTCAAAGGTCAAGACAGAGCTCTGTATTAAAAAAAAATGTTTTGTGTGTTCGGGGTACACTATTCGACGTATCTACTCATGCGGTCTAAACAGGAAATATTTTAATATTGACGTCAAAAAAGATATAATAGCTACCAAACAGCATCACTAACACATGGAAATGATACGGGTGGAGCATATCTACCCTCGCCTGTCGATGACGACAAGCATGAGAAGGGATATTCCACTGTGCACCTCTTGGCATCCCCCGCTGCCCAACCCCATGTCTTTCTTTTCTATTACCTATGGTTCACTCTCCCTATTGGGACTGCAAATAGAGCTAACCAACGGAAATAGCATCATACAATACGTGACTGATAACGTAAAATGGGGAGAGAGAGGAGAGAGAGAGAGAGAGAGAGAGAGAGAGAGAGAGAGCGAGAGGCAAACGGGCAGAGAGAGAGAGAGAGAGAGAGAGAGGAGAGAGAGAGAGAGAGAGAGAGAAGAGAGAGAGAAGAGGGGGAGGGAGGGAGGGAGAGGTTATGGTGGTGGTTTACCATGGATTACTGTTCTCTTCTTCTGTTTTCCTTGTCCATCATCTTCTTTATCGAAATGTTGCTTCATACAAAGAATCGCCAATGCTGAAGGGTGCGGGAATGAATCCGCCTTTCTTCCCATTCCCTGTTGCATTCCACAAACGTTTCTCTGATCCAGTGAGAGTAAACAACAACAACAGAAGAGCCGAACAAAAGGGAAGACAAATAAACAGATTGGGATGAGAGAGGGAAAAAAGGAAGGGAAGGGCCGGGGTGGGGAAAGGGAAGGACGAGAATTGGCTGGGGTAGGTGGAAAGGTGGTGGTGGAAATGAATCAATGGGAGACAGAGTTGGAGTGTTATTATACTCCGATTTACATGTTGTTCAGAAATTCACTTCAACCGGATGCTGATAACCTTGTCCCAAAATTCACTTCAATCGCATGCTGATGGCATTATCTTTTGTGTTTTGTTTCAGTTCCAGACAGTTTGTGTCCAGCATTTTTCCCAAGCCACCAATCACGAATTCCACAGTCAGCTCCGCATTCCTTTGACATACCGGAGACTGGAGGTGAACGTGAAGAATCGACCCAATTGCCGCATTATCAGCATTGTTGTGCCGCATGTATGTGTGTTGTCCCACCACAAGTACCTACCTACCTCCCTGGGGGGGGGTGGGGGGGGGTGGGGGGCGGACAAAGCGCGGGTCGGCCTACAAGTGGACGGTCAGCCAAACTGACCAGCTGATGGCTATCTGGAGTCCGTCCAGCTCTTATCAGCCCCCACTATCCTATCCCGGCTGGACCATTTGACCATTCATAATGAGCACACAATCACTCCAGCAAGACGAGCATCCAGCGACATGTTGATCTTCCCTGTTATGTGCTTGAGTATCTCTATCAATCTACATACCGGACCCGCCAGCGGTACTGCTGATGGGAGTCTTTCCTCGATGGCTAGGACAACAAGACATGAAAAAATAACACCTTATGATAACTTTTTATTTAAATTGTTTATTTGGAAATACTAGAATCAGGCAACTTTCAATATTTTGTCTGACTGTCAATGAACATTATCGATGCCATAATCTGCGAATAAAGTCGTCATTAACCTGCGTGTATACAGTGCTTTCCTTTACCTAGTTTACGATAGCCAACTTATGCTTTTGATACCAGGTTAGGTAGCCCTTCTGATTCTAAACTAGCCGTACATGTTGTGGTAGAAGAAAAAAAAAAGTCTATTTGAAAGCAAAATGCGATGCGTCGCGTTTTATTTTATTTTTCAAAAGTGACCCTGAAAACGTTTTCCTTCGAGTTGAAATCGGGTGACTGTGTTAAACTTTGCTGCCTGCAAGATCGGAATGGAATGCTGTCGCTTCCATGGCTCTGATTTGCGAGATTTGTGAATGGAGGCGCTGCCCTCTTGAAGCAGGCATTGCTTCGTAATAAACGAAGGAATCACTGGACTATTGGTTGGAGATGGTATACAGCACCTCAATTTACATGATTTATCGCTCCTTTCCAGGAAGACGAGATCACCCGAGGCTACACCGAAGGTTGAAACACAGTCCCATGCCAAGAACTTGACAGACTACATGCTGGTGGAACACACACAACAACCATGCATTCTGGTCCACTGATTTCACAGGACTTTCGCCACACCGCTGCTCTGCCGGTGCTGTTTGAATCGTGTCATCCTTTCCTCACTGAACGCGGTGTATTTCCAGTGATCGTTCATAATCCAGTGCAGTTTTACCCGCCGTCACTTTCTCCCCAACTTTGTCTTCATTCCCCTGATCGCACCTATTTATTTCCTTTTTTTTAATTTTATTTTTTTACAGCATGATATTCATCGACTGAAGTTTCCTTCGTACAGTCTTTCTTTACCATTGAAAACCTGTCACCATGCTTATTTCACCAACGACCTCTCCAAACGTCTTACCCTGATCCGCAACAAGCCTACAACGCGCGGTTACTAATTTTAGATCAAGGACACCAGCCGGAGTTTCGACGCAGGCTTTTCATCCAGTCAGGTGAAATCGTTTCAAGTACTTGAAGCACTTTTACAACTTCCCTGTTCAGCTAGCCTTGACTAAATGACAATATAATCAACGTTTTCTTTCCTTTTTTTTTCTTTTCTTTCTTCTGTTATCACTGACATCCTTACCTCGCTTTCTCGTTGTCACAAACACAAGAAGAAATTCTCTGAACATTAGATCTAGGCAGTGTCGTCTGCTTCTTTTTTTTTTCTTTTTTTTTAACCATAAAATCCATTGGACTTCCTTCCGGCGCGCGCGCGCACGCGTGTGTTTTACAGAATGAGGTTACCAGCTGCTCTGAGAGAGAGAGAGAGAGAGAGAGGGAGAGAGAGAGTGTGTGTGTGCGTGTGTTCGTTTTCCAGCGCTTGTACTATCGGTAGAACAAGAATCTGCTGACAAGTATGTCCGAAGCTGACAAAAACCCAAAAGGTGACCGCAGTGTATACCGACATGATCATCTAGCACGAGGCTGAATGTTCAAGCTCGGTGTCCTTGTTATTTTCCTATTATGATTAAGCTCAACGCTCAAAACCATGCTGGGATGAGGCTCAGCGCCCATGTCAACATCATGACGTGACTCAGCACTCATCACTTTGCTATGATGAGGCTCAGCACTCATAACTGCTATGATGAGGCTCAGCACTCATAACTGCTATGGAGAGGCTCAGCACTCATAACTCTGCTATGATGCGCCTCAGCACTCATAACTCTGCTATGAGGCTCAGCACTCATAACTCTGCTATGATGAGGCTCAGCACTCATAACTCTGCTGTGATGAGGCTCAGCACTCATAACTCTGCTATGATGAGGCTCAGCACTCATATCTCTCCTATGATCAGGCTCAGCACTCATAACTCTCCTATGATGAGGCTCAGCACTCACAACTGCTATGATGAGGCTCAGCACTCACAGCTATTCTATGATGAGGCTCAGCACTCATAGCTATTCTATGATGAGGCTCAGCACTCATAGCTATTCTATGATGAGGCTCAGCTCTCATAGCCATTCTATGCTGAGGCTCAGCACTCATAGCCATTCTATGATGAGGCTCAGCACTCCTAGCCATTCTATGATGAGGGTCAGCACTCATAGCCATTCTATGATGAGGCTCAGCACTCATAGCTATTCTATGATGAGGCTCAGCACTCCTAGCCATTCTATGATGAGGCTCAGCACTCACAGCTATTCTATGATGAGGCTCAGCACTCATAGCTATTCTGTGATGAGGTTCAGCACTCATAGCCATGCCATGATGAGATTCAGCACTCATAGCCATGCCATGATAAAATTCAGCACTGATAGCCATGCCATGGTGAGCTTCAGTGGCCATGTTAACATCATGCCATAGTGAGGAGACTGTTTCTGTGCGGAGTCACTAGGAGCATGCTTTCGTAAAACATCAACGATTCAATTTTTTTCTACTGTGTGGCAGAAGGGAAAACGGACAGCAGATCTCTTGAAGTCGTTCTCCTCTCTCTCTCTCTCTCTCTCTCTCTCTCTCCTCTCTCTCTCTCTCTCTCTCTGATGTCATACGTACTTTATGTTGTTTTTGTACAAGGCTTTTAATCATAGAGAAATTTCTACTCGATAGTGTGCGTGATGTGCCTGCCAACGCCGAAGTTATAGAACTCCTTTTTATGTGGCATGATGAGGTGTTAATTTGTACATTTACCCCTTAAAAAGGAGCTGAGATCTGTATGAATAAACCATCGTTCATTCATTCATTCATTCATTCTCTCTCTCTCTCTCTCTCTCCTCTCTCTCTCTCTCTCTCTCTCAAGTAGAGACTATAGATGCCTTCGAAATGACGACGTTGCACTAAACGCGTTGAAGGACGATGATGGTTAACTCAGCTAGCAGTAGATAAAAAAAACAATTTTTTTTTTTAAAATGCTGATGTCCAAACCAGCGAGCGTTGAAAAGATGAAGCGAGAAGCGACCTCCTGACAAGTGTGAGCCCGGTCCGGCCGTGCGTGACTGTGGCCTGCAGGCATCACGTCACAGGAAGCACCGCAACGCTGCCCCTGCCCCTGCCCCTGCACCAGCTCCCCGAGGTGTGTGTTCCCACCTGTCCACACTTGGCTGGCCACACGGCGGCCTGTCTGGGGTGCCCAGACCTCAGCCACCACGGCTGGCTAGGCAAACGCAAAAAAAGAACCAGACGTGCACTTGTTACTGAAAACAGCTCGCTGACAGCCGGATGGGCGGACGACCTCGCTTGCTGACTGACCACTGTCCGCCTACAGTAAGTGCTACAGGGCGGCAGACACCATTGGAGGGGGGGGGGGGGGGGGGGGGGGGAGAAAAAAGAAAGAAAAAAGAAGGCTGGCGGAATGGTATAGGGGGTGAGGGAGAGGGTGTGTGTGTGGGGGGGGGGTGGGTGGGGGGGGGGGGGGGGGGGCAGGGAGATCGAGAGCTGGTTGGCGTGCTCCTAACACGATCCAATCATTGTCCTGGGGAGAGAGAGGCCCTGGCCAAGGTCAAGGCAAGCCTTCGTTCACTGAATGAATGGTAGGTAGGTAACTGGACCCCCTTGTGTTGGCGGGTACAAGGGTCACTATCTCGTGATACGTGTTGTGTGTGTGTGTGTGTGTGTGTGTGTGTGTGTGTGTGTGTGTGTGTGTCCCATTCAATAGTTATGTTACGTACATTTTAATTCTTATCATAGATTGTGACTGTCGAGTTTCGTTTTCTGGTCTGCGCCACACGTACTACAGAAGCGGAAAGTGTGTGTGTGCGCGCGCGCGCGCGCGCGCGCGCGCGTGTGTGTGTGTGTGTGTGTGTGTGTGGTGAGGGAGAGGGTGTGTGAGGGAGAGGGTGTTAAAGGAAGGGATTCCGAATACCCTCGCCATCCACTTCTCCCTAAGCCCTCTCCCCCCTTACCCTTCCTCACCCGTCCACCCCCACCACACACACATACATCCAGACCCACTCTTTTTGCATTCAAATTCCATTCTGGGATTATAAAAAAATCCCAAACGGGCCCTGAAAGCGCATTCGTCCACACACACACACACACCACACACACACACACACATGTACGCACGCACACGCACACACACACACACACACACACATACACCACACACACACACGCACACACACACACACACACACACACACACACACACAAATGTCCGCTCTATTCCCTCCCCATCCACCTCCCCCTTACTGAACTCATCTTTGGGAAGGCTCTCAGGTTGATGATGAATACCTGAAATGTTTTGCGACCTCTGCTTTGGCGGGGGGATTCTAAACAGACGAGTGAACCTCCGGCTGGTTCCTGTCTATGGCAGGAAGGTTGATTACAAGTGAGCCCACCACGTTACTCCAGTCATTAAGACAGTTTTTTTTTTTTCCTTTTTTCCCCTCCTTTTTCTTTTTTTAAACGTACAGACAGGAAGATTCACAATCTAGTGTCTGATTCGGCTATTTCCCGTTGAAAATCTACTTCGTTTTTTTTAAAGCAGGCAAGATCACTGTGTGTGTGTGTGTGTGTGTGTGTGTGTGTGTGTCTTTAGGGCTAGAGGCTGAGAAGGTTTTTTTTTTCTCCTTTTTGAGGGGGTTCTTTTTTTTAAAAACAAAACGTAAAAATATTACACCCACAAATCTTGTCACCCCAATGGGGTTTTTTGGTTTCAAATTTGTAAACAGCCTTTTTTTTTGTTTGTTTGTTTTCTGTAATGGTTTTTGATTTTGGGTAGTCCGAGGGGCCCGGTTCACCTCTCATTAAAGGGCCGTTGCCGGTGCGTGAGACAAGCAACCCTTTGTCCACTGGGCCTTCCGTGCGTGTTGAGATCCATTTCTGAGAAAGGTGTTTTTTTTAGGGTGGCTGGGAAAAAACAAAAAAAAAAACAAGGGGTAATTGTTTTTCCCCCATGAAGAAGTTTCTAAACTGAGCGGGAAAGGCCACGACTACGACCGACGATATCACATGGATTGAACTAAATGTCTGATTTAAAAAATAAAGGGGGGGGGGGGGGGGGTGAGGGAGATGAGGGGTTTTGGGTTTGGGGGAAAGGGGTTGAGGGGGGGGAAGGGGTGGGGGGGGGGGGGGGGGGAAACAATAAGTAACATCGTGTTCTTTTTTACTATGTGTCAAGGGGAAGCGATTCGCTAAAATCTGTCGCCCCTCGCGATGGGCAGCTAAAGTGGGGGGCCGTTTCCCAATGGTCAAAACTGAGTTTTTTTAAAACCCCCCCCCCCCCCCCCCCCCCCCCCCCCGATGTTCGGGCAAGCCCTTTTGGTTTCCCTTTTTTCGCCCGCGCGGGAAAAAAAAATTTCCGCATGGCAAGAAAGCAGGTAACAACCCACCAGACACATTCGCCCCAAGATCTGTCCCTGAACAAGTAACTGTGCCCATAAAGTCTAAAAATAAAACAAACCCCTTTTAAAAAATGCAGTTGTATCGGCGAATTTTTCGGAGTTTTTGAGGCCGCCGTTCAACTGCCCCGCGAATCTTAAAAGACAGAGAGAGAGAGAGAGGAGGGGGGGGAGGAGAGGAAGGGGAGAGAGAACAGAGAGGAGACAGAGAAGGGGAAGAGAGAGCAGGGAGGGAGAGACGAGAGAGAGAGACAAGGGGAGGAAAAGAGGAGGAGAGACGAGGAGAGAGAGACAGAGAGGGGGGACAGAGAGACAGAGAGAGAGAGACGAGGACAGAGGAGAAGAGGAGACAGAGAGAGGAGAGAGAGAGACAAAAGGACAGAGAGAGGGAGAGAGGACAGGGGGAAGAGGAAGAAGAGGAGAGACAGAGAGAAGGAGGAGAGAGAAGGAGACGAAGAGGGAAGAGAAGAGGAGACAGAGAGAGAGACAGAGGAAGAGAAGAGAAGAGGACAAGAGACAGAGAGGAAAAGAGGGGGGGAAAAAAAAAGAGGAGAGAGGAAGAGAGAGAGGAGAGAAAAGAGAGAGGGGAGAGGGGGGGAGAAGAGAGAGAGAGAGAGAGGAGAAAAAGGGAAAAAGAAAAGAAGAGAAATGTTTTAAAAATTTTCCGCGCCAAGAGGTTTCCAAAAACCCAACCCCTAATGAAAACTGTTTGGGAGGGGGGGGGTTTTTCAAGCTAAGCGCATTGCCGCACAGATACTGCCACGAATCGGGTAAATAACGGAAAAGTTAATATTGCCGTGAGATTTCTCGCTTTTTCCCCTTCAAAGCCCTCCTGAACTCGTTCGGGGGAGGCCCCTCCGCGCACGCCACGCACACACAAAACCCGCTTGCTTTCTTGCTCGGAAAACTTTGGGGCCTTCATTCTTTAAAAAAAATAATAATAATGCGCGCGCCAAGATATCAGAATGGTAAGCACACCCCCATTCATCCCCTTCCCCCACCCACTGCATATCCCCCATCTCCATTCCAACCTCTCTCTCTCTCTCTCTCTCTCTCTTCTCTCTCTCTCTCTCTCTCTCTCTCTCTGTCTCTCTCTCAGTTGCTTGTGCAGTCCCTTCGCCCCAGAAGTGATGAGGTAGTTCCAGAACAGGGTTTGGGTTTGTTTGTTTTTTAAAGCGAGAGAGACAGACAGAGACAGAGACAGACAGGAAGAAGGCGAGGGACGGGAGGGGGTGGTGAGAGTGAGAGTTCGGGATATGAAAGAGATCAGAGAGAGAGGGTTGGAAAGAGGAGGGGGGGGGGGGTACACTGAGGAGGGGGGCGGTGAGATAAAACCCTACCAGAAAGCGCTTTACTTGAAGTCATGGAGGACAGTTTTTTAATTAACTTCCCAACTCCTGATTTCGTTGACGATGAAAGATGGAGCTTCCGTTCACTGGAAGACAAAAGAACACGCGTTTCCGGAACAAAACGATTCATACAAACAGGGTAGCTAGTGTGATGGAAGGTCCTCTGTAATGATATATTATATGCTTATTGACACTCAGAAGAAATCTTAAATAAATGTTAGCGAACCGCCAAGAAAGAAAAACGGAGTAGTTCCAATACCCCCGAGACAATTTCTTTTTCTAAATGAGAGAGAGAGAGAGAGAGAGAGAGAGAGAGAGAGAGAGAGAGACAGACAGACAGACAGACAGACAGAGATGACGTCATCGAATCAAAGATGCGGCAGTGGTCCACGCATCTCAACACACATTTCCCGTTTGGGACTATAGCAGACACACCAGCAGGGGAAAAAAGGGAAGAAAGAAAGAAAGAAAGAAAGAAAGAAAGAAGGAATCAAAGAAAGAAAGAAAGAAAGAAGGAAAAAAAGAAAGAGGGAAAGAAGCCTTCCAGGCTGGACTGAACCACAGTCCCCGAACATACAAACAATACACACACAAAGCCCGACTCCACCTGACTTCAACGGCAAACCCAAGCAGAGGATCTCCGGCCGTGGCGGCCACGACAGGCCGCCATTGAGATCCCTTTGCACGTGATGACAAGGGAGCGGGCCGGGCGACCCGAGCTCCCTCCCCACAGCGCCGGCCATTGAAACGAAAGCTGCTCTGGCCCCCAGCACGCCGAGGAGCTGCAGATGCGGCGGCTGTGTTGGCTTGTCGGCCACCTAGGGAGCCGTTGAGGCGGTCACAAGGGCCGCGCCAGGCCACAGAGCGGTGTGCCGTGACGGACCAGTCCTGCCTGTATCTGCTTAACCCACGGGGAGCTGGGCCCTGACAAATAAGATGCGATGGCTTTCACACAATATGGAGATGAGACCCACACCTACCTCCTCCGGAGCCATCCCCGTCGATGTTGGATTGAGGGGTATGAAAGATGCAGCTTTGAAAATACTAAAAGGGGAAAAAACAACAACACATTTTAGCAAGTTCTCCAAACTGTCCTGTCCATACGAGCTGATAACAAATGACAACTGCGATGAGGAAGAAGTGAATCCCAGATGATCCGGACTTCCTTTAGCGTGGCTGGTGAAAGTCCTATCCCTCAGCTGCCTGCCTGGGTGAACAGACCTGTGATTAAGTGCAGGGAAAGTGATAGGGTGGTCCTCCAGACTGGACACACGATAGCCTTGGGAGCTTCCACACCAACAGGTTAGAGAGAGAGAGAGAGAGAGAGAGAGAGAGAGAGAGAGAGAGAGAGAGAGAGTTGGGGGGGGGGGGAGGGAGTCCGGCAGACGACAAAGGAAACACCGGGAGCTCCCTGTTGTACGCCCTGTGCTGGTCTCTGCAGCTCGCTGACGCCATCTTGACTTCATTGCCTCCCATGTCCTCCTCCTCCTCTGCCAACACCCATGGCACAGTCTTAAGTGTTGTGACATGTTCCTTTTTTCTCCGTGTTCAGCCAGTGGTATTTGCAGAACAAAAGAGATCCGACAGACAGAAGAAAAGGTTGGACGATAACACCAAGAATGGGCAGACAGAAGAAAAGGTTGGACGATAACACCAAGAATGGGCAGACAGAAGAAAAGGTTGGACGATAACACCAAGAATGGGCAGACAGAGGAGAAGATTGGAGGATAACATCAAGGATGAGCAGACAGAGGAGCCGACGGGAGTATACCAACAATAATGGACAGACTGATAAAAAGATGCGAGGATGATATCAAGGATGGACAGACAGAAGAGCTGACATGAGTGTATCATCAATAGTGGACAGGCAGATACACAGATGGGAGGATGCTATCAAGGAATGGGCAGAACTCTCTCTCTCGCCGGCACACTGATGATGGCTTGGATGACGTCTAGGGAACTTGTCATGGGATCTTAAGTGGTGCCTCGACAGCCTACTACTAGCCAGCAGGTTAGGTCACTAAGTAAATACATCACGTTGTAAACGATATCTCACCGACTGACAATCCATTCTCGGTCAGGTACAGGGCTGATTTTCCTCTTTCTGGTTTAGTCATAATGATGGTCGTGGTTATTCAATTCATGCAGTCAAGAACTGGTCATGTTAGGACAGCAATAAAGGGCCAGGAGATCATAGTCGCTATGACAGAAGCCATGGGCATGTTCCAGTGGCCATATTTTCAAAAGCCATTGCAACTCTAGGAGGTCCTCCAATCTGCGCCTCAGGCTTGCCTGCTCCATCTACCTGCATGTCCCCTGCCACGCTCCTCAATACTACGATGACAAGACGGCACCGAGATGACAAGGGATCGACACGCAAGAACCACTCAAGACAGGTGCGGCGTACGATCAGACAAGCGAATCCGTGTCAGATACTCCAACCATGGTCGACAGTGATTCCCTACACCTGGAAACAAGCTCTACTTTTCTTCGATAGTTTTCTTCTTTTTTTTTTTCCAATCCACGCTAGCCTTAGTGGAATGATCCGACATGAAAACGTGAACACCTAGACATGTTCTGGACCTAATGATTTGTGATGAACCGTACGTGGAAGGACGCAGCGTTCAATGCGTCAGTCCGTTCCCTGTCCAGTTGGCAAAGCTCTGAACGAAGACTGGAATTCTGCGCACTCTGCATCGGTGCTCATGACGACTGACAGAAAAGGGTAGATAGATGCACGAACACAACAATAGAAAACAAGACAATGCTGAGTGGTCAACGATGAAACCCAGTTTCTGACGAGCAGCTCCAGAAGAGCAATTCACGCTGAAACGACCACAACAGCCTTGTTACAGACCTCCCTAAACAATGCCCCTGGTGAAATCCCCTGCAGTGGCCATCTCAAACCCGTATCGCAAGAGATGTCCGTGAATATGAATCGACAATAATGCCACCATATACGGCTTCATATCAAGCATGGTTTAAGCATAAACCACGATCTGTCTTAATTTCTTCTTGTCACCGTGCAGCGTCCGTACACCCTTGAGCGTTCTTGTGACCAAGTCCGGTGTCACTGTCAGTCACAGTCACTGGAGCAGGTCAAGGGAACGTGAACGGAGTGGAAACAGAAGGGTTGACATGCAAACGACGAATCCCTGGACAAATGGGAAACCGGTCCACCCTCTGTTGTCTCTCCCTTCAAGCCCTGCTGCAACCTGTCTTCTCTTTATCTGGCCATTTTGTTCCCGAGAGCCCAGCTACGCCTTAAAGAAACAGCTTGGGAGAAAACAGCTTGGCCCCAATGAAAAGCAGTGCTGGAGGATACAATGGCGGGACAATAGAGCGGCCCCAGTCCAGCTTAGGAAGGTGTCCAGATGACAATCGCCAACACTGACCACAGTATCTTCGCTTCTTATTGTCCCCTGTCCACGCTCACTGGGCCGTTCTCCTTTGTCAGTGGACGACAAAGGCAGTTCTTGGTGATCGGTGTCCTTTCGCTCTCACCCAGGCGCTCGTGGACATACATACAGTATGGGGACAGATGTTCCAAGAAACTGATGTTGAAGTCATAATTGAGATCAAGAAAAACGAGAAGAAAAAGAGGAAAATGAAGAAGAAGAAAAAGAAAAGAAAGGGAGAGAGAGCAAAGAAAAAAGTGGAGGGAAGAAAAAAAAGAAGAAAAACCCCACGGAGGACAAAACAGGAACGAGAAGAGACCCCACCACCCCCACCACCAATAACAACACCAATGCGGCCCAATAAAACACCAGCCGGGTGTGGACAAAAACTCTTTCAGCCCTTTGCGAAAGGTGATAAAACACATTTATCTGAATCTTTTCCCATCCCCATTGCCCCCCCCTTTCCCTTATTATTTTGGGGCCCAGGGGGTGTGACCTACGGTCAGTCTGACGACAACGTACCCACCCCGGTTGACTTGCCATTCCCCCTCCCCCCCCCCCCCCCCCTCTCCCCCCCCCTCCTACTGTAGCGGGCCCGTAGAACACCCCTTGAGACGCACGGTCATGGCCAGACCACGCACGCCGGACCCCAGCCCAGTTCAGGCATATCCCTTTCCCGTCCCAAAAATTGGACGTCATTGCGCTCATGCACGAACGCCGGGTTTCTAATGGGGGTAATTTTGCTCACCCCCTCCCTATGGTTGAGGTGAGTTACATAAAAACGTGACAAAAATTTAAAAAGTTTTTGTGCGATTAATTTCATCAAAAACGACCCTTCCGCGTGCTTCCGCCCCCGCTACGCCCCGGAGGGCACGGGGGAAAGGCAAGAAGTGTAACCTGAAGGAGGGGGGGGGGGGGGGGGGGGGGGGGGGGGGGGGGGGGGGGGGAGAGAAAGAGGAACCGCGCGGGGTGTCCTTGTCAAAAAAAAAGTTACGGGTATCGGCCCAATGAATCACGGGAAAGCTTTTGGGGCGTGTGTTTTTCTTGCTCCCCCTCAAGTTCCCCCCCAACTACTCCCCCCCCCCCCAACCCCCACCATCGCCAGGACTGCCCCTTTCCCCCATCCCTTTTTTTTCCCCTCTTTCCCCCCATCCCCCGCTTTTTTTCCAACCCCCCCCCCCCCCCCCCCCCCCTCCCCCCTTCCCCCCTTCCCCATCCCCCCCTTCCGCCCTGAATTTGATTTCAGATAAATTACGGGTTACGTGACTTCAAGCATCGGGGGACCCCATCCCCCTCCATGCCGAGTGGATTCTCGACAGTTTTAACGGGGGTTTCCCAGTCATGAACCTGCACCTGAATACAACACACAACTTTTTTCCCCCTTCCTCTCTCTCTCTCTCTCTTCTCTCTTCTCTCTCTAGTGTCTGGGCTGCAGCGCGGGCCGGGGGTGAGTTCGAAACCACTCGTGGGTTCAGTTTTTCTGACACAATTGTCTGGTCCCCCCCAGCATGCAGTCAATGGCCACCTGATTCCATTCGGAAAGGGAAAGGCGGGGGAAGGAGGGCAGGGAAAAAAAGGGTTCGTCTTTTTAATCATGTGCCCCCCCCCCCCCCCCCCCCCCCCCCCCCCCCCCCCCCCCCCCCCCCCCCCCACCAACCCCACCCCCCCACCCACCCAAACGAAAAAGGGTTGCCCCCCCCAGTTTGTTTTTAAAAAACAAAATCTGCCGGGAAAGAGGGATCCGGGAAAAAAATGGGTTTCAAGGATCGGCACGCCACAGTCCAGCTCTGACACTCTAAAGGGAAACTCCCCCTACCACTACCCGACTTTTTTCTTATCTGCATTTCCCGACGACGTGACGAACGCGCCACGTCAGAATCAGCGTCACTCGAACCAGGGGAAGAGTGTTGGGGAGGGGGAGTGAAACGGAGGAAGGAAAAGGGGGGTGGTGAAGACTGAAAGGAAGGAAGGAAGGAAGGAAGGGAGGGAGGGTGGGAGGGAGGGACAAAAGGAGCCCAAAGTGGGAACTGTTGACAGGTCGGCACTAAAGCCAGTATCGGTTACCCTTCAAACGCGCGCTCCTTTAAGACGTGCATGTATTAAGCGTGGGGGACAATTCTTGGTCGTATCAACCGCAAAGCCCGCGGCCCCAGAACAACGGTATCATATGACCCCCACCGTGTGGACAGCAGGTACCCAGGAGAGGCCCCCTCCCCCACCCCGCCTCCCGCCCGCCACATCCATTTGCTCCCGCGACCCCCATCTTCTCGTTGGTCTCCCTTTGTTTTCTCCGTACGCGCGTGCGCGCACGGTCGCGCGCGCGCGCACACACACACACACTCGCGCGCACACGTACACGCTCACACAGACACATGCGCGCGCACACGCACACACATCACACACACACAGTCGAACTGGCCGTCAAATGTTGTGAGTCTGAATACATCAAAGCTCTCATTATCCCTATCTGAACATGTTGTCGTTCTGGTGGACCAGTGCAGTGTAGGAAAAGCCCCCCCCCCTCCCCCCCCCCTCCTGGGAGTGATTCCCCCATCCGCCATGGTGCCTCTGGTGGGTGTCGAACTCGGCGAAGATACATCCGCGCGCGCGCGCGCGCACACACACACACACACACACACAGAAGGCATACACACGCTAACATTCTCTCTCTCTCTCTCTCTCTCTCTCCCTAAAACGTTTCCTTAAACGTTCTATCTTCCTTGCGCCTCAATGTCTGTCGAGATCATTCTCCTTCTTCCACTTGTACTTCTTCTTCAAGAAGCCCGTTTAGGTTGGCAAGCCCTTAATTGCACTCTTGGAACGACCGGAGCGAAAAGGAGAGAGAGAGAGAGAGAGAGAGAGAGGGCCCCCCCCCAAAAAAAAAGACAAAAAAAAAAAAAAAAAAAAAGACAGCGAGGTGCGGGGAAGTCTGCCGTTAACACCAAATGGACACACGACGACAACAAACCGCGCGGGCGACACGTCAATAAACGGCTTCTTTCAAACCTCCACCGCCCCCCCCCCCCCCCCCCCCCCCTGTCGACGGGAAACAGACCAAGACCACTGATTTCTCTCCCCCTTCCCACGTCCTCTCCAAGCCCCACCCCCCCCCCCACCCCACTCCCCCAAGCTCACCGCCCTCTCGGTCTCCTTTCACCCCTTCTCGCCCCCCCCCCCCCCCCCCCCCCTTTGAAAACGGGGACCCTAATCCCTCTCGACTCGCGGCTCGCTTTCATGTCGGCCACCACTCAAAGGGTGGAGGCTATCAGCAAGGAGATGGGATTACACAAGAGAGAGGAGGGTGGGGTGGGTGGTGGGGAAGGAGGTGGGTGAGTGAGAGAGGAGGGGGCAGGGGTAGGGATGGTCAGGAAGGCGGGGTGGGGGGTTGGGGGTGGGGGACGAAACTAAACGCGGGATATCTGCGGAAGGTGTGATATCACCTGTAAGTTATCACCTCTCTCCCTGCCCCCCCCCCCCCTCCCCACACACACACACACACCCGCACCCCAACTCCCAACCCCCTGCTTCCACCCGTCCTCTGCCCTTCGCCTTCTCCTGTGTCCTAGTCACACTCGGGTAGCTTCCTCTAGTCCCCGGAGTCTTGTCAAGAGTGACCCATTTGCTCCGTTGGGGCGACAGCCAGTAAATCGACATGACACGGAGCCGCCGCCATGGCCGACCCCGAGAGACTCGGCTGTCAACTTGACTATCCCGTCACACCTTCAGTGATTGGGCTGCACCCTGGGAGACGGGTGGGGAAGCAGGGAGGATGGGTGGGTGGGTAGGTGGGTGGGTGCGGGGTGCTCTGTGCAAAGTTAGTGGAGCCTCCAGTGTGTTTCGAGCCATCTCTAAATGCATCATCATCATCGTCATCATCGATCATCGTCATCACCTTCTTCTTCAGCAGCAGCAGCAGCAGCAGCACGACGGCCAGACACGCTGTACTTGAAGTGGTCCTACCTTCTGATGATGGCTGTGGTGACTGAGGTGACCGTTTGCTGGTTAGTTGGTTGGTTGGTTTGTAGGCTGGTTGGTTGGTTGGTTGGCTGGGTTGTTGTTTGACCAGACTAGTTCGGTGCGTGCAAGATGTCCCCGGCATCTTTTCTTTCGCTAGTCTTGTTTTAAATTCTTAAAAACAGATGTGGTGCTCTGAATGCACGGAAACTGTCAACATACACGTGCGCGCGCGCAAAGAGAGAGAGAGAGAGAGAGAGAGGAGAGAGAGAGAGAGAGGAGAGAGAGAGAGAGAGAGATAGAGAGAGAGAGAGAGAGAGAGAGAGAGAGAGACAGAGAGGGAGACAGACAGACGGACAGACAGAGCGATTATGAAGGGGAAGCACACAGACGAGAAAGGAAGATTTGTGCTTTAAAAACAAACAAAAAACTATTGAAGTGGATGGATGGTTCTGCTTAACGTCCTCCAGCCTGTGCAAACAGGACATATTGGGACATGTATTTTTGCTTTAGATATAAGTAGTCATTGGGACCGCAGAGCGGTCGTCTGAAGATAGTTTCGGCTGCAGTTGTTTCCAAAGCCATCGTCAGGGCCACCGGGCGGCCGTCTTCATGCTGAGTGGCGACGGTCCTGTGCCGCGTGAGGCCGACTCAGGAGACGTACGAGGCACAAGTCGCCGAGCCGCTGCTCATAGGTCCAGGCCCACTCTGCGCCCAAGTGAGGTTCAATTCCACCCTCCCCCCCCCCCCGACCCCCCCCAAAGGGAGAGCCCCGCTAGATGTGCAGGCCACTGGGTAGTTCGCAGTGTGGCAGCGCCTCGTCGCCAAGTGTCACGCCGCCTCGAGAGCCGTCCCCCGGCGACACAGGCTAGTCCCGTCGTCACTCGTAGTGCGAGGAAGGAAATCTGCGCCGCCCGTTGAAGTGGATGGATACCACATGTCTTAAATAGCCGATGGCGTGAAAATCCCCCCCCCCCCCTCCTCCTACCCCCGCCCTCCTCAGAACCCCGCCCCCCTTCCCCCCCTTCTCCCCGACTTGTTGATTTCAGGGAGCTGCCGGAGAGAGAACGCCTTTGCAGGCGTCCACCATGGACCCAGCAGCACGGGGACCCCGTGAGCAGGCCACCCTGCCCCCGCCCCTGCCCCTGCCGGCAAATATTGATCAACCCTGAGCAGAAGGGGGCGATGAACTGTGGTAATGGCCTCTGACAATAGCTCCACATCGACAAGGTTCCGAGGCGACAGCACGTGTGATTAGATTGTCACTAGCTGTCGCTGCTTCGGCCCCTCGAGGGTCAACAGTCTAGGGTTGTGGTTTTCACCCCAGGGATCGTCTAAAAACCCAAGTCCGCGCGAACAAAGCATCAGGATTTGTTGACGCAGCCTTTTTCTCTGTCCAAGCAAATAAAAAAAAAGGCCTGGTGTAGGTGGGGAGGCACGGAGCTTGGGGCAGGGACAAATGGAAACCTCAGGATGTAACAAAGCGAAACAAGTGGGATTTAGCCGTGGAGAAAGCCCCTGTCAATAACCAGGCAAATCCAAACAGGTCGGCCTGAACAAGATCCCGTTCTTCCCGCTCGGCGTCTTCGGAAAGAGCTTAACGTATTTAGCTTAACGTATTTCAGAGTTACTTCTGACCTCTGGAATTCCGTCAGAACTGAAGCAGCGGTGAGAGCGCGTGCCAGGACCTGAGAGCAGACCGTAATTCACGACTGCTGCAGTCTTGAGTCACTTCAAAGTGAAACGTGAAAGAGAAGTTTAATTCAAGCCCGCCCAAACGAAACAAGGGGGGGGGGCGGACGGGTGGTGAGGGGTTGGGGGGTGGGGGGGGGGGGGGGGGAAGGGAGAGGGGGGCAAAACCGAAATGCTGTAACCTAAAGGCTTACAAATCCTCGGTTTGCAAGCAGTCCTAGCCCATGATCCTTTTGCGTGCAAACCAGTCACATCACGCCATGGCCACCTGCAAAGTAAATTTAGCGGAAAAACCACTGCTCTTCTTCACGTTAAGCGGCCACCCCCTGTCCACTTCTTCAGCACAAGTAGCTTGATGACCAGAAGAACTTGTCAGTCTGTGTGTGTGAACAAGCCCTTTCAAACACCCGGGCCTCGCTGTTTCATTCAGTGGTCTGTTTGCTTCTTTGATTGGAGTGTCGAGCGGGTTTCGTGTTAGCTGTAGTCCGAATCCAGTACTCTGGTGTGTCATGCACATGTCTAGAATCCGAGCAAGAATTTCAACCATAAAAGACTAATTCGGAGACATTTTCAGGAAACGAACCCGGACCAGCAGCATTTGAAAAGACCGGCGAGTACACACACACACACACACACACACAGAGTAGATAGTGGACAATGCTTAAAGTTGGGACGAGCCTGAATGTGGTCAAGGAGAGACAGATCCAATTAAAACAACAACAAAACAAACCCCAGTCCGGTTTTATAGTGAACTCCTTCAGCTAACTGAGTCAATGCCGGCGACCTCCTGGTGGAGAGAGAGACAGACAGACAGACAGAGAGACAGACAGAAAAACAGATAGACAGACTAACACACGCGCACACACACAAGCACGTATGCAC
>CM031597.1:52983742-52986242 GCA_018398815.1 Conus ventricosus | reverse complement strand
ATGCGTGCGTGCATGTGCGTGTGTATGTGTGTGCAAGTGCACACGCGCAATTGTGTGTGGACGACTGCTCTGTTTCATATTCTGTCTTTGTGCCCAGCAAGCGCGATTCGCGCGCGCGCGCCTGCGTGTGTGTATATCGTACCCGCGCGTCGCTGGTGTGTGTGTGTGTGTGTGTGTGTGTGTGTGTGTGTGTGTGTGTGGTGTGTGTGTGTGTGTGTGCTTAAGGGCAAAGCAACAGGTTGGTTACAGAATCCCTTTGAAAGAAAAGAAAGACATAAACGTATTTTCTGGGGTCGAAATCAAACACACACACACACACACACAACACACCATACCACACCATCATCTTCGCCTTTTGACTCTCCATGTCTGAAATGCAACAGTACGACAGAGGCACTCGCTTCCACAACTCGATCTTCCAGGTCCTTACCTCTCCCCTCTCGCTCCCCCCCCCCCCTCTCCCGCTTACTCCCACCTCCACCCACCTCCTACAATCAACTCCAGCCCCACCTCATTCCTTTTTTTTTTTTTTTTTAAAACTCAACTTCCACAAAAAACAACAGCCAACGAACGAACAAACAGACAGCACTCCTTTCCATTCACACACTCAAACACGTACATACAGACATATATATATATATATATATATATATATATATATATTATATATATATATAATAACATATACATGGGTACACATACGACAGAGAGAGAGAGAGAGAGAGAGAGAGGGGAAGGAGAGAGAGACAGAGAATATATATATATATATATATTTTATATATATATATATATATATATATATATATATATATATATGGGTACACATACGACAGACAGAGAAAGAGAGAGAGGGGGAGTTGGGGGAAGGCAGGGTGGTGACGGAGAGAGGGGGAGAGAGTGGGGTGGGGTAGGGGGAGGGAAGTGGACAGGGGCGAGGGGACAGCGAAGTGACTCAGAAGGACAGACGACTGGCTTACCGTGTGTGCGCTGATATAGCCAAGTAGTAAGACAAGCAGCAGCGTCAACAACCTGAAACAAACAAACAAACGCAAGATGAAAAAACAAACAAAAACAAACAAAACACAAGCTGAAAGACAAGCACTTTTTCATGAAAACAATACACACAAGCTGAAATCCAGCAACGAGCAAACCTGAAAACAGGTAACACACGATTAAAAAGAAAAAGAGAGAAAGAAAGAAAGGAACGAAGGAAGAAAGAAAGAAAGAAAGAAAGAAGCCGAAAAGGAGCAACACACCAAAGCGAAGAACAAGATCACAGAAGATGAAAAACAAAAACAACGCGCAGTTTGAAAACAATGCATAACTGAATTGAAATAGACAAAACAGAGACGAGCAAGCCAACACACACACACACACACACACACACACACACACACACACACACACACACAGAGAGAGGAGAGAGAAGAGAGAGAGAGAGAGAGAGGAGAGAGAGAGAGAGAGAGAGAGAGAAAACAAATGGGCAACACCTCCAAGTTCTTCTGTACTTCCTTTTCAAAGTGTTCTGGCGTACCAGTGTGTCCACTTTAAAACAATAAACCTCTCTCTCTCTTCTCCCCCCTCTATATGTGTGTGTATGTGAGTGTATGTGTGTGTGTGTGTGTGTGTGTGTGTGTGTGTGTGTGTGTGTGTGTGTGTGTGTGTGAGTGTCCGTCCGTCTGTCTGTCCGTCTTCAACAAGAACACACACGCGCAAGCGCGCGGGAGCACACACACACACGCACGCACGCACACACATTCGCGAGCGCGCGCATAGGGGAGAGAACGAGAGAGAGAGAGAGGGGAGAGAGAGAGAGAGAGAAAGAGAGAGACGTCCATCAACACAGCTACAAAGGATTCTGCAGACCTGTCGCGGAGACTGCAGCTCACTTCAACAAGTTACACCTCCCCACAGACCAACCTCATTGAAAGGAACAACTTACACCTCCCCCCAGACCAACCTCATTGAAAGGAACAACTTACACCTCCCCCCAGACCAACCTCATTGAAAGGAACAACTTACACCTCCCCACAGACAAAGCTCATTGAAAGGAACAACTTACACCTCCCCACAGACCAACCTCATTGAAAGGAAAAAACTTACACCTCCCACAGACCAACCTCATTGAAAGGAACAACTACACCTCCCCACAGACAAAGCTCATTGAAAGGAACAACTTACAAACCCCCCCACAGACCAACCTCATTGAAAGGAACAACTTACACCTCCCCACAGACAAAGCTCATTGAAAGGAACAACTTACACCTCCCTACAGACAAAGCTCATTGAAAGGAACAACTTACACCTCCCTACAGACAAAGCTCATTGAAAGGAACAACTTACACCTCCCACAGACAAAGCTCATTGAAAAGAACAACTTACACCTCCTCAACAAAGCTCATGAAGAAAACTACACCCCTACAGACAACTCATTGAAAGGAACAACTTACACCTCCCCAGACCAAGTCTTGAAGGTTACAGTTCCCCCTGAAGGAACCAG
>CM031597.1:52967891-52977891 GCA_018398815.1 Conus ventricosus | reverse complement strand
GGGGCAGAGAACAAGGGAATCTTAAATGGGGCAGAGAACTAGGGAATCTTAAATGGGGCAGAGAACAAGGGAATCTAAAATGGGGCAGAGAACAAGGGAATCATAAATGAGGCAGAGAACAAGGGAATCTTAAATGGGACAGAGAACAAGGGAATCTTAAATGAGGCAGAGAACAAGGGAATCTTAAATGGGGCAGAGAACAAGGGAATCTTAGATGAGGCAGAGAACAAGGGAATCTTAAATGGGGCAGACAACAACGGAATCTTGAATGGGGCAGAGAACAAGGGAATCATAAATGAGGCAGAGAACAAGGGAATCTTAAATGGGCCAGAGAACAAGGAAATCTTAAATGGGGCAGATAACAAGGAAATCTTAAATGGGGCAGAGAACAAGGGAATCTTAAATGGGGCATAGAACAAGGGAATCTTAAATGGGGCAGAGAACAAGGGAATCTTAAATGAGGCAGAGAACAAGGGAATCTTAAATGAGACAGAGAACAAGGGAATCTTAAATGAGGCAGAGAACAAGGGAATCTTAAATGGGGCAGAGAACAAGGAAATCTTAAATGGGGCAGAGAACAACGGAATCTTAGATGGGGCAGAGAACAAGGGAATCTTAAATGGGGCAGAGAACAAGGGAATCTTAAATGAGGCAGAGAACAATGGAATCTTAAATGAGGCAGAGAACAAGGGAATCTTAAATGGGGCAAAGATCAAGGGAATCTTAAATGAGGCAGAGAACAAGGGAATCTTAAATGGGCAGAGAACAAGGGAATCTTAAATGGGCAGAGAACAAGGTAATCTTAAATGAGGCAGAGAACAAGGGAAACTTAAATGGGGCAGAGAACAGGGGAATCTTAAATTAGGCAGAGAACAAGGGAAACTTAAATGGGTCAGAGAACAAGGGAAACTTTAATTGGGCAGAGAACAAGGGAATCTTAAATTAGGCAGAGAACAAGGGAAACTTAAATGGGGCAGAGAACAAGGGAAACTTTAATTGGGCAGAGAACAAGCCAACGTGCATTCAGAGTCAACGTGCATTCAGAGTCAACGTGCATTCAGAGTCATCGTGCATTCAGAGTCAACGTGCATTCAGAGTCTACGTGCATTCAGAGTCAACGTGCATTCAGACTCATCGTGCAGGCAGAAGACTGACCTCGCTGTACTTGGGACAAACAGAACCTGGCACACGTGGTTAGTGACCTATGTGAGCGAAGGGGACTTGGTGAGATGCGAACAGAGGGAAAACAAGACTGGATGCGGCTCCTTTCTCCTCCACGTCTTTGCCCAGCGGACCTGCGTTCAGCAGACCTACCAAACTATCTTCATGGAGAACTAGCGTTCAGCAGACCTACCAGACTATCTTCATGGAGAACTAGCGTTCAGCAGACTTACCAGACTATCTTCATGGAGAACTAGCGTTCAGCAGACCTACCAGACTATCTTCATGGAGAACTAGCGTTCAGCAGACCTACCAGACTATCTTCATGGAGAACTAGCGTTCAGCAGACCTACCAGACTATCTTCATGGAGAACTAGCATTCAGCAGACCTACCAAACTATCTTCATGGAGAACTAGCGTTCAGAAAGTCACCGTGCCAGAGGACGCTACCACGTCCGTCGTCCAACGACACTCCCCAGGCCCACGAACTTGCCATCACTGGTGATCTCCACAGGAACTGACCAAGGACACGCACGTAGAGAGGAACTTCAAACTGAGGTGGTAATGATGAGGACAGCGTGTGAATGAAAGATCCCAGAGTGAGATACCTTTTTAGTAAATGTTGATTGCTGAAGATGAGAATGATGGAGATGACACTATGGAGTACTATTCTGCATGGCAGTGTTGTAGACCACGTTTACTTATGAGAATGATGGAGATGATATTATGGAGTAATTGTCAGCATGGCAGTGTTGTAGACCACGTTTACTTTCATGACATATCACAGCGTCAACCAGGCCCGAGAGACAGACATCAGCAATGTTCGTCAGGACATCTGAGCAACACTCTTAGAGACGTATCCATCAAGTGGACGAAACTCCACTGTGCGCTGTCGGTCTTTCTAGTAGACCCCATAGCAAACTCCACTGTGCGCTGTCGGTCTTTCTAGTAGACCCCATAGCAAACTCCACTGTGCGCTGTCGGTCTTTCTAGTAAGCCCATAGCAAACTCCGCTGTGCGCTGTCGGTCTTTCCAGTAGAGCCCATAGCAAAATCAGCTCTGGGTAGGAGCCGGACGGGGCTGAAAAAAATCATTGATAACGGGAATCAAACCGACTACCTCCCAGCCCGGAATCCACGACTCGAACCACTGCGCCGTCTGGTCGGTTTACAGACAAAACTTTATTGCACTAACGAGGGAATGAACTGGGAGTACAAGCTAAGGTACGTGTTCTGAGCACATCGTGATTTACGGAGATTTGGCTGCAACTGAAAACTGACAATAATGTAGTCATAGGTTTATTTCGCTGGGTGTGATAAGAAGCAGAAGGTGATGGCTGTGCTATGAATCAAGAAGAGACAGAGGGTGGGGGTGGGGTGGGGGTGGGGGTTGTGATCATGTCATGAAATGACAATGGACTGCTGTTACAGGGGAGGAGACGGATGGAGGGGAAAGGGGGAGGGAGACAGAATTCTTTTTTTAATTTGTTTTTCTTTTCCCTCCCTATATGTTTGGACTTTTTGTTTGTATGTTGTTTTTTTAATTTTTCAGCCTCTATGTCCTTGTTGCTCTCTCTCTCTCTCTCTCTCTCTCTCTCTCTCTCCTCTCTCTCTCTCTCTCCTCTCTCTCTCTCTCTCTCTGTGTGTGTGTGTGTGTGTGTGTGTGTGTGTGTGTGTGATTTACTCACTCATTCACGCTGTCTCTTTCCTTCTTCCTCCCTGTCTGAAAATATCTGTCTATCTGTGTCTGTCTCACTATCTTTCACTCTCTTTCTCATCCACACACGCTTTCTCTCTCTCTCTCTCTCTCTCTCTCTCTCTCTCTCTCTCTCTCCTCTGCCTGGCTCTCTATCTGCATTGTGTGTCTGTGTCTGCTTCTCTCTCTCTCTCTGCAAATCTGCTGTTATCTGTGTTTGTCTGCCTGTCTGTCTGCCTCTTTTTCTGTCTCCTGCTGCCAAGATGATTAAAACCAGAATCCAAATACACGTTCTCTTTCCAGTCCTCTTCAATGTCGCTCTGTGAAAGCCGATCACTGTTCAGGTCAAGACCTGATCCGTTCAAGTCGCAGATTGTTGTCCAACAGTCAACACCTGTTCGTTCCCAGCAGCTGACCTGGTCACTTTGAAACTAGCCTTGGTCAGCTCTGACTTTTGCTGCGATTCAGTCTACCGTTAATGGGGAAATGGAGACAGAGGAGGAAGAGGGTGGAGGGAGAGAGGGGAAAGCTAAAGGCGATGTCACACGCGATACAGCTTTTCGTGCCGAATTAAGCGTGCAGCATGGTGATTTCCTGTCTGGCATACTTCTGGAAGAAACAGGTTTCGAAGCTGTTTCATGCGTGAGCTCATTTCCGGATATGCTCCGTTTTGGTGAAGCCCATTTCTTGCGCGTCGCCTCATGAAGCAATGAACGGCGCTGCCGGCAGGCAGGTAGCCACTGCTAGTTGGACAGTCAGATAAGGGAGATGTGGACAGGCCCGCTTGAAATGATCAACACTTTTATTAATGAAATTGGAAATGAAATGAGGCAGGGAACAGTAAACAAGTGGGGTAACTTTTGCTCCCATAAGAAAACCTAACACAGAGTAACTTTCATTCAAGACTGGCACAGCCTTTTAAACTTGAATAAAGTCCGACAAATACATACGTAGACGTACAATCTAACAGTGGGGGGAAGAAACAAGCGCAGGCCAACTACTGAACTGTCTTGATAGTAATGACTTGGCAAAGATTTGGACTTCAGAAGAAAGAGGTGGGAGTTTGAAGATGGAGAAACTAGGAACATGAAATTAAGAAAATAGCTGCATAAGGGAACTATCGCAATCCCTTTTGAAGGCAGATTTGTATCGTTTGCTCCGAGGCCTTTCGTCCGCTGGGTCGGAACTCCTCAGGGAGACACGGCTGGTTGTGTCTGTCCTCCTGGCGTCAAATAGAGACACACCACAGTCCATAATACTGTGGTGTTCTCACCACCAAGGGTGCAAAAAAGAATCCAATAGCACCCCCAAAGCAGCCAGTGAAGGGTAGTAAATGAAACCAAATGAAAGTGTGTGGGAGGAAAAAAGTTGCTGAAAAAATAAAAGCATTATGCAAATAGTATAAAATGTAGGGGACAATCTTTGAGCCTACGCTTGAGGATCCACCCAAAGATGCAAGGGAGATCAAAAGACAAACACACAGACGGACAGAAACAAATACAAGTAACCTCAATTTAATCAAAACAAAATGTACTGTTTATTGTTTACTGTTCCCTGCCTCATTTCATTTCCACTTTTGTTGATGATCAGTTCAGCCTATGGCCACTTCACCTTTAGCTCGCAGTATTGAAGACTGAAAGAAACAAGTACAAAAAAGCAACAACAAAATAGATAAACAAACAAACCAACCAAACTAAGTAACAAACAGGTTAGTCTAATTGATTACTGATTTTATTTTATTTTATTTTATTTTGTTGCATCAGTTGAGCAGCAGGCAGGACAATGCAACAGCTTCAAGGACAGGCATTTCTTTCTTTCTTTTTGTTATTGTGTAACATGCACAGGAAATAGCTTCGCGCGCTCTGGACCTGCTCATTGCTGTAAATCGTGCTGGTCCCTGCACAATGGGTTTTCACCAGGAAACATTGTCGTGCTGGTCCCTGCACAATGGGTTTTCACCAGGAAACATTATCGTGTGACATAAGCCTAACCAGCAAAAGTGCTCCCCCCCACCCCCATCCTCCTCCTGTCCATCCCCTCTCCCCTCCATGAATGACACGGAGGGGCTCGCTGTCAAACTCTAACTGACTGACTACCTGGCCGTCGCTGTCTCCCCACTACCTACGCTTACAGGCTTCCCCCTCCCGGACACCTCCAAACCACCCCACTCGGAGCTCTCCGCCAATCAGCGGGGGCCGTGAAGGGAAAGGGGGAGGACCCCAACAGGTCCCGGGCCGAACCACAACGTGAAGCCTGCTGCCAGTTAGCCCGCTCCGGCCTCGCTCCCTCCCCTCCCCGCTCCTCTGGGCTTCGCCGCTCCGTCGCCAGCCGCCCGCTAATCTGCGATTAGCTTTCGATCCCGCTGGACCCGTGCTTTACACCTCGCCGACTACCGAGTCGTGTCAGTCCGTCAGTCACACACACAGGGCCCAGTTCACACTGGGTGCAAGGCTTGGCAAAGTGAATGGGGCAGTGAGGGAGTGAGGGAGGGAGTGAGTGTCCGTCCGTCGGCAAGTCTACTACTGGAGCTGTGTGCGCATTCCCTCACTCACGAACGGTGCACTCAATCTCAAGCAGGCTTTGGCGGGGCCCCTACATCCACCACGGGTTAAGCGTTGGGCTCGCAGTGTTGTGTCCGTTGTGCGGTTTGAAACCCTAAAAAAAAAAAAAAAAAGTTGAAACTGTGCAGCAGTTTGGCGAAGAAGGCAGGCCTTACTACCAGTATCAGTGGTCCCTTCGTCGTCGTGTAGTTCTCGTTGCTTCGGTTCAGTCGAATTGGATTGAAAAACCGTTTTCGTTTTGTTTTTTTTAACCCCTTCGACTTAAAAAAAAAAAAATTAAAGAGGAAGAAGAAAAAAAAAACCCTTGGCTATCATCGTGACTGTGATTCTTACGGATTTAGTTTTAAAAAGGAGTTGTTAAAGAAAAAAAGAATCGACACTCTCTTCTTTTTTTTTTTTTTTGATTCTGTTGGAAGTTTGTATTGCTGTTGTTGTTTATTGTTGGATACTTGGATACTTTTCACCCCCACCTGGCTGGAGAACTCGACTAAGCGCTGCTGGAGTGTGGTGCCATCTTCAGTGTCTGTTCGCTAACGCACGCGCGTGTGAAGTGTTGTGTGGGTGGGGTGTGGGTGTGCACCGCGCGCGCGCGCGCGCGTGTGTGTATGTGTATGTGTGGTGCAACATGTTGAGCGTGGAGGTGCGGGAGAGGAGGAACACCGTCTCTCTCTGTGTGCGTGGTCCTGGCCGAGCAGGGGTGGTGGTGGTGTAGCGCCTCAGACGCTGGCTGCGTTCCCCTCCCCCGGGCTCCTCATGTGGAGAATCAGGCTGGATGTGCACCTGAAGACCCCCCAGTGTCCTCCCCCTCCTCCTCCTCCTCCCCCGTGCACGTGCTGGAGCATCCATGTAACGGGCGTTCGCGACGTAAAGTCGTTCCCTTGCTGGGCCGTCTGCAGCGCAAGCTGGACAAGGGATAAAGTTTCGTATGCCGAGCTCCACTCGCTTCCTCAGCAGGTGAGACCGACACACTGACAGCCACTGGCCGGACGGCATTTTCAGAGCTGTTGTTGTTGTCGTTGTTGTTGTTGTTGTTGTTTTCCAGTTTTTTTTAACCCCTTCGACTTTAAAAAAAAATTAAAGAGGAAGAAGAAAAAAAAAACCTTGGCTGTGTGTGTGTGTGTGTGTGTGTTTAATTTTTAGGGTTTTTGTGCTTGAGGGCGCACGAGCAGTCGTGGTTTTTGAGCACAGACGTTTGCATCTCATACTGTCTGTCTGTCTGTCTGTCTGTCTGTCTGTCTGTCTGTCTGTCTGTCTGTCTCTCTCTCTCTCTCTCTCTCTCTCTCTCTCTCTCTCTCTGTCACTGTCTCTGTCTGTCTGTGTGTCTGTCTCTCTCACTTTCTCTCTCTCTCTCTCTCGCTCTCTCTCTCTCTCTCTCTCTCTCTCTCTCTCTCTCTCTCTCTATACACTTATTACACACCTATATATATATATAGGCCCTATATATCAGTCGCTCTCTCTCTCACTGTCTCTCTCTCTCTCTCTCTCTCTCTCTCTCTCTCTCTCCCTCTCTCTCTCTATATATAGGCCTATATATATATAGGCTACATAGGCTATATATATATATATATATATATATCAGTCGCTCTCTCTCTCTCTCTCTCTCCTCTCTCTCTCTCTCTCTCTCTCTCTCTCTCTCTCTCTCTCTGTATGTGTGTGAGTGTGTGTGTGTGTCTTGTGTCTATGTGTGGGAGAAATCAGCTGGCAAGAAGCATTTTTTTCGATTCAAAAAAGGCAAAATAACCCCCAACCAAACAAACCCAGTCCAGTGAAGATGAGAGGCAATGCTTGCATAAATGTTTTTTTTTTAAATGATTGTCTCGCTGTTATTAATATTACCCTAATAGCCATTCTTTTCAGTAATTATCTTACTGTTATCATATTATCCTAATCACCATCATCATTATGGATCATCTTCATATCATCATCGTGTTGTTGTTGCTGGAACCCACCCAGATTCTATTCTGTATGTAAAAAACTTACCCATTATGTTTGAGAGAGAGAGAGAGAGAGAGAGAGAGAGAGAGAGAGAGAGAGAGAGTTTTCTGAAACATAAATTTCGAGTGGATTGCTGTTCCTTTGACGGCAGCGATATTCTGTTTTGTCAACGAAGCCACATGTAACAGTAGTAATAATGATGGTGAAAGTGATGTAACGGCTACCACTACCGCTGCAAATGGCCTGTAATATTTTCTATGATGAAAATTCGTTAAACGGTTTATTTAGCCTGAGTTTGACGATTTGAAACTAAAAACAATTGCTGCAAGAATAATGTGAGAGTGATTTTCGGCCTGTGATTTTGTCAGTGTTCTGATGGCATGTACAGTGGTGAGGCTGTGTGTGTGTGTGTGTGTGTGTGTGTGAGTGTGAGTGTGTATGTGGTGTGTGAGTGTGTATGTGGTGTGTGTGTGTGTGTGTGTGTGTGACCAGTGGTCCTTGCGGTCAGTGACGGTGGGGCTGGCTGGCTGTTCAGCCCAGCGGGGCACATGTTGCTGCCGCTGTCGTTGATGATGGGAGAGGAGAGGACGACAATGCTATGAAGACTTGTCTGCACACACGCCCTCTCTCTCTCTCTCTCTGTCTCTCTCTCTCTCTCTGTCCTCTCTCTCTGTCTCTCTCTCTCTCTCTTCTCTTCTCTCTCTCTCTCTCTCTCTCTCCTCTCTCTCTCTCTCTCTCTCTCTCTCCTCTCTCTCTCTCTCTCTCTCTCTCTCTCTCTGTGTATGTGTGTGTGTGTGTGTGACTGACGAGGTCTGGCACCACTGCAGCAGCAGCAACATACGCACACACACACACAGGGCGCGACAGCAGTGCCGTTAGCCAACCGTGGCAGTTCTGTCGAAGGCCGGTCTTTAGGAAACTTCAGCAAACTGCGTGAGGTCTGGGGATTTTTTTTTTTCAAACCATCAGAATCCCTCTCCCCACCCACCCCCCTTCCACTCCTCTTCTCTCCTTCTTCCCTATCCCCATCCTTCCCTTCCCCCCCCCCCCCCCCCTCTTTCTTTCTCTCTCTCACCTCCCAACATCGCTGGTGTATATAGGTTTAGGTCCATAAACTCCGGGGTACACTAAGCACCTAACTTGCCAGCCAAGACGTTGGTTGTCATCACCTAGTAATGGAGTGCCCTTCCCCCTTCCCCGAAGGGAACGAATCACCTCCACTCCCAACAAAGTGAACCACATCGGCCACCGCGATCTCTGGAAGAACACGTCGTTACGTTCAGCCTGGTTCCAGACCACCGCCAGGACACAAGCTGCTAGGCTGAGCCTGCGTAGTTGGTTCCTCAGGACATCTTGCTGTTTAGCTGGCTGTTGTTTTTTGGGGTTTTTTTTTTCATCCTGCACCCCTCTTGCCCGGGTCCCAGTCAGCTGGGTCAGCTGCAGGAGCTGGAGGTGGACAACTCTGGAACCTGAGCGGCGAGTCAGGCTGAAAGGCAGGGAAGAGAAAAAGGCGAACCGCGGCGAGCTGTGAAACAAAAGTGTGTTTGATAGTTGGAGCACTTCCTGCTTGGGGCAAAGACATCAGGGTCTCTTTCTCACTTGATGACACAAGGCGAGAATCACTTGGAAAGATAGGACGGAGAAGATCAATCATAGGGTGTGTGTGTGAGGTGCAGCCAGTATTTTCCCCTAGGTTTACTAAAAAAAAAAGAAAAAAAAAAGCGACAGTTATTCATGAGGGACAGATCTTTCCTTCTTTCGGTGACATTCATTGATTTGATTTGAATTTGTCAGGTTTTCTCTTATTAGAGTTGTATTCGTCTACACCCACCCCACTCTCCGACCCCTGTTTCTGTCTCCCAATCAGCCACCCTACCCCGTACCCCACCCACCCGCTCACTCCAACAAATAGCAAAGTTAACATTATATGATTGTGGTTTTTGGTCGTCTCCGAAAGGATCAGACTAGCGTCTCTTCACCTTCCCATCAGTTTCCATACCCCACCCCCTACCCCCTCACCCCCATTCCCCCAGGCACCCACCCACCCGTTTCTTCCTCCACCAGCACGGTGTCCAGTCGGATCAGTGTGCCGCCAGTGCCGGCGCTGATCCATTCCCATGGTGTGCTAACAGCCCCTTCACTGACCAGTGCCGATTGTGGAGGCGGAGGCCGATTGGGGCAACTTGCAGGGCTTCCCGGCAGACACGGCAAAGCCGCTTTGACACCGGCGCACATACCTCCCCGTCTGGAACCGTTTGTCCGGCTTCCCCCCCACACTGGACCTGCCGCTCGTCCACTGCAGGAATAGACTCTCAGGGACTCCTTCACTGCTTAGTGCTTGGCTGCCCTCTTCGCTTTGGATCCATCGGCCCGCAGAAGTCCCACAGCCCTTCCAACAGGACTACTTTCCATCAGGTCCGACCCTGCCCGGGACCGCCTCTGGCAGGGAGAGTGATGAGGGGTGAGGGTGCTTGAAGAACCCGAGAACTGGGAGGCCTGCTAGCATGGAAACGAGGGATGCGCAGGATAGCGGCTGCAGGCCGGAAGGCACAGTATGAGGCCCGGGGCGTCCCTCTGCCCGGTTAGCCGCCTGAGGTAAGGCTGGAGAGGCTGGGGGACTGGGATGGGGGGGGGGGGGGGGGTCGGGT
>CM031597.1:52951724-52967791 GCA_018398815.1 Conus ventricosus | reverse complement strand
GTGTGTTGTGGTCGCATTTGTTAGTGCTGCTTGCTGTTGGTATTTATTTTCGTCTATTTCCTTTGAACTCCACAATGGCTAAAACGTCTTCGACGTGATCAGGCATGCTAGGACTGCTTTGTCAGCCTGAGAGACTGCCCTACTCCACTGACGCCGACACATTTCAACGGATCCTGGCAAAGACTTTCTGGCATCGCTTCGTCGTCTTGGCTGTTTTGTCAAGGGTGAAAGAAACTGATTTGATGAACGCATGCATGCATGCATGCATGTTATGTCGTCTCTGTGTTCATTATATGGACATATTTAGTTTGGTCAGGCGGTACTGGATTATGAAGAAAAATGTATATTTCCTCTCTGATCTCTTGTGCTTGAAAGCAAGATATGTTCTGGTATGTATTGAAGTGGAGCTCAGTCTAAAACGGACGGTAGAGGTTATTCTCGTTTAGCCAAGATGTGTGTGTGTGTGTGTGTGTGTGTGTGTGTGTGTGTGTGTGTGTGTGTGTGTGTGTGTGTGTGTGTGTGTGTGTTGTGTCTGTGTCTGTGTCTGTGTGTGTCTGTGTCTGTGTCTCTGTGTGTCTGTGTCTGTGTTTTCTCGCTCGTTAAGCAATTACTGTGTGTGGAATGGGAATAAAAAAAGAATTCAGTCATGTTCTCTCTCTCTCTCTCTCTCTCTCTCCTCTCTCTCTCTCTCTCTCTCTCTCTCTCTCTCTCTCTCTTACTTCGCACTTTTTTTTTTGATTTCGAACAAGCCTTTGAGGACTAGCCGAAATCTTCTCTAGCCTGTTCTTTTAGAAAACGTCATCACACAGAAATAGTACAGATTTAGAGTTCAGTGAGATTCAAAGTTGACTGACTACATTGCGTGCACATTAGGATTAAAACAAGATGTTCGCAGCCCTGTTGGGTTTTCTCCCCTATCCTGCTCTGTAACCATAACAGACAGGTACATACTTTCCCTGAATATATTCAAAGTATTCTGTCGCTGGTTGATGGTGCCATTCTGATGTCAGAAACACAAATGTTTACAGACAAAATTGAACAGCAGCTACATCTCTTCAATTAGAAGTTTGTATGAGTAAAAGCAGAGTGGTACTATTTCGGAAGGGTGCCTGTTTAAATGCCAAAGAAAGAAGGCTATAACAAAAATGGGTGTTGCACTGCGTGTAGTTGATCATTTGCATGAGAAAAATAAATTATCCATATGACTATTCTTCCTGCTCGCATGACATTTCTTGCCGTAGGCTCGGACCGTGAACATTATATTTTTTTAAAGGTTATATATGTTCTCCATTTTTAAGATAGATAGTGCCGTCGTCCTTGCATCCCATTTTGTCTATGAAAGTCTTATTTACGGCAAAACAAATCGCTAGGCACCATGTGTAAATGGGAACAAGAAATATGTGCGCTACTTGAGAGTTCCTAAAATCCGATTACTACAATCATGATCCTGTCATATACAGAACTTTCTGACATTCCCATTTCAAATGCTTACTTACAGTTGGATATGGCCATCGTCTGAAATATCCAACGGTTAGATTTACACTGGGGACCCCCATGCCTCATTATGAATACATTTGATTTCAGATTAAGACTAAATTTGTCCTAATGTTCAGACAACCAAAACAATGAGGATGTTTTCATTAGCATTAGGACAGATATATGAAACGTTGACCGTGACTAAGTTTTATAGATATCATTTAACATCTACACTGAGTTTTTGTCAACATTCACATTCGAAGATGTACAGAATCAGTTTTTATTTTTGTGTGACGGTTGAGAGTGCCGCTTGAAATGTACATGTAGGCCTATACATTTGTCGTTAGGATTGCATTTATTTTATGAGTGCTTCCTCGTGCAGTTTAAGGTTCACCCATACCCCTCTCTCCCCTCTCTCTCTCTCTCTCTCCTCTCTCTCTTCTCTCCTCTCTCTCTCTCTCTCTCTCTCTCTCTCTCTCTGTCTCTCTCTTTCTCTCTCTCTCTCTCTCCTCTCTCTCTCTCCTCCTCTCCCTCTCACACCACACACACAAAACTTTTTTAAGGGGAAAAGGAAAAAAATTTCAAAAAAAAAACCCAAAAAAAAAAAAAAAGGGGGCCCCCAAATTTTTTTGGAAAAAAATAAAAAAAATTAAAAACCCCCCAAAAAAACCCCCCCAAAAAAAAATTTTTTTTAAAAAAATTTTTTAAAAAAAATTTTTAAAAAAAAACCTTTTTTTCCCTTTTATTTTTTTAAAAAAATTTTTTTAAAAAAAACCCCAAAGCAAAAGGGAAAAAAAAAAATTTTTGGGTTTTTGGGGGTTTTTTTTAAAAAAAAACCAAAACCCAAAAAAAAAAAAACCCCCCTTTTTCCAACTTTTTTAAGGGGGGGTTTTTTCCCCCAAATTCCCCCCTTTTCCTTAAAAAAAAAACGAAAAAATTTTGTCCCCCCCCCAAAACCTAAAAAATTTTTTTTAAAAAAAAAAAAAAAGGGGGAAAAAAAAAAAAAAAACAAAAAAATTTTTTTGGAAAATTTTTTTTAAAAAAAACTTTTTTTTTCCCCTTTTCCCAAAAAAAAAAAAATTTTTTTTAAAATTTTAAAAAAAATTTTAAATTTTAAAAAAAAAACCCCCCCCTTTTTTTCCCCCCCCCCCTTTTTTTCCCCCCCCTTTTTTCCCTTTTTTGGGTTTCCCCCCTTTCCCCCCCCCCTTTTTTTCCCCCCCCCCCTTTTTTCCCCCCCCCCCCAAAAAAAAAAAAAAAAAAACCCCCAAAAAAAAAAAAAAAAAAAATTTTAAAACCAAAAAATTTTCCCCCCCAAAAAATTAAAAATTTCAAAAAAAAGGGAAAAATTTAAAAATTTTTTAAAAAAATTTAAAAAAAAACCCCCCCCCCAAAAACCCCCCCCCCGGGGGTTAAAGGGGCCCCCCCCCCCCCTTGCCAAACCCACCCCCTTTTTTTTTTTTCCCCCCCTTTTCCCCCAAAAAACCCCAAAAAGGGGTTTTTTAAAAAAAAAAACCCCAAAAAAACGGAAAAAAAAATTTTTAAAAAAAAAGGGGAAAAAAAAAACCCAAAAAAAAAACCCCCCCAAAAAAGAGAAAAAGAAAAAAAAAAAGGGGAAAAAAAAAGGGGGGGGAAAAAAAAAAAAAAATTTAAAAAGGGAAAAACCTTTTTTTTTAAAAAAAAATTTTTCCCCCAAAAAAGGGGAATTTAAAAAGGTTTAAATTTTATTTTTTTTCCCCAAAAAAAAAAAAAAGGGGGAAAAAAAAAAAAAAGGGGGCCCCCAAAAAAAATTTTTTAAAAAAAAAAGGAAAAGGTTTTTTAAATTTTTAAAAAAAAAAAAAAATTTTTTTTTTTTAAAAAAAAAAAAATTTTTTTTTTTAAGTTTTTTTAAAAAAAAAAAAAAAATTTTTTTTTTCCCCCAAAAAAAAATTTTTAAAAATTTTTTTTTTTTTTTTTTTTTTTTTGGGGGGGGGGGGTTTTTAAATTCTAAATTTTTTTTCTTTTTTTTTAAAAAAAAATTTTTTTTAAAAATTTTTTTTTTTAAAAAAAAATTTTTTTTTTTTGGGGGGTTTTTTTTTTTTGGGGGGGTTTTTTTTTAAAAAAACCCAAACCCCCCCCCCCTCTCCCCCCTTTTTTTTCCCCCCCCCTTTTCCCCTTTTTTTTTTCCCCCCCTTTTTTTTCCCCCCCCTTTTTTGCCTTTTTTTCCCCCTTTTCCCCCAAAAAAAGCCCCCCCCCCCCTTTTGGTTTTTTTTTTCCCCCTTTTCCCTTCTTTTTTTTTTTTTTTTTTTTTTTTTAGTTTAAAAAGTTTTTTTTTTTTTCCCCCCCTTTTTTGGGGGGGAAAAAAGGGGAAATTTTTTAAATTTTTTTTAAAAAAAAAAGGAAAAAAAAATTTTAAAAAAAAAAATTTTTTTTTTTAAAAATTTTTGGTTTTTTTTTTTTTTCCCCCGGGGGGGAATTTCCCCTTTTTTTTAAATTTTTTTAAAAAAAAAAATTTTTTTTTAAAAAAATTTTTAAAAAAAAAAAAAAATTTTTTAAAGGGCCCCCCTTTTTTTAAAAAAAAAACCTTCCCTTTAAATAAACCCCCCAAAAATTTAAGGGGAAAAAAAAGGGGGGGGTTTGGGGAAAATTTTTAAAAAGGGGGGGCCTAAGGGCCCTTTTAAAAATTTTAAAAAAAAACCCTTCCGGAAAAAAATTTAAGTAAAAACCAAAAAAAAAAAACCCGGGGGTTTTTTCCCCTTTTGGGCCGGGGTTTTTTAAAAAAATTTTTTCCCAAAAAATTTAAAATAAAAAAAAAAAAGGGGAAAAAACCCAAACCCCCCCCCCCAAAAAAAAAAACCCCCCCCAAAAAAAACCCCTTTTTTCCCCCAAAAGGGGGGAAAACCCAAAAACCCAAGAAAATTAAAAAAAACCCCCCCCAAAAAAAAAACCCCCTTTTTTAAAAGAAAAAAAAAAAAAAAACCCCCCCCCCCCCCAAAAAACCCAAAAAAAAAATTTTTTTAAAATTTTTAAAAAAAATTAAAAAAAAAATTTTTAAAAGGGGGAAAAAATCAAAAAAAAAAAAAATTTTTTTTTTTTAAAAAAAAAAGGGGTTTGGAAAAAAAAATAAAAAGGGAAAATTTAAAAACCAAGGGGGGAAAAAAAAAGGGGGAAAAAAAAATTTTTTTTAAAAAAAAAAAAAAAAATTTTAAAAAAAAAAAAAATTTTTTAAAAGAAAAAATTTTTCCCCAAATTTCAAAAAAAGGGGGGAAAGCGGGGGGGAAAAAAAAAAAACCCCAAGGGAAAAAAAATTTAAAAAAAACCCCCTTTTAAAAAATTTTTAAAACCCAAAAGGGGGAAAAAGGGAAAAAGGGGGGGTTTTTTTAAAAAAATTTTTAAAGAAAGAAAACCCAAAAAAACCAAAAATTTTGTTTTCCCCAAAGGGTTTTTTTTTTTTTTTTTTTTTTTTTTTCCCCCCCCCTTTTCCCTTTTTTTTTGGGGGGGAAAAAAAGGGGAAAAAAAATTTTTTTTTTTTTTTAAAAAACCCCCCCAAAAAAATTTCCCCCCCCCCCCTTTTTTTTTTTAAAAAAAAATTTTTTTTTCCTTAACCCCCCCCCCCCCCCCTTTTTTTCCGGGTTTTTTTAAATTTTCCGCCCCCCTTTTTTTTTTTTTTTTTTTTTCCCCCCCCCCCCCTTTTTTCCCAAAAAAACCCCCCCAAAAAAAAAATTTAAAAGGTAAAATTTTTCCCCCCCCCTTTTAAAAAAAAAACCCCCCCGGGCGGAAAAAAATTTTTTTTTTTTTTTTCCCAAAAAAATTTTTAAAAAAAAAACCCCCCTTTTTTTTGGGGTTTCGGGTTTTTTTTAAAAAAAACAAAAAATTTTCCCCCAGTTTTTCCCCGGGGGGAAAAAAAAAAAAGGCCCCCCAACCCCCCCCTTTTTTAAAAAAAAAAGGGAAAAAAAACCTAAAACCCCCCAAAAGGGGGGCTTTTTCCCTAAAAATTTTTGGGGTTTTTTTTTGGGGGGGGCCCCAAAAAAAGGGGGGGGGGTGGGGGGGGGGGGTTTTTGGGGTTTTTTTAAAAAAAAAGGGGGTGTGGGTGTTTTTTGGGGTTGGTGGGGTTGGGGGGGGGGGGGGGGGTTTTTTTTTTTTTTTTTTCCCTGCTTTTTTCCCCCCCCCCGGGGTTGGTTTGCTTTTTGGGGTGGGGGGGGGTTTTTTTTTTTTTTTTTTGGGGGGTTTGTGTGTGTGTGTTTTTTTTTGGGGGGGGTGTTTTTTTTGGGGGGGGGTTTTTTTTGGGGGGGGGGGTTTTCCCCGTGTGTGGGGTTGTGTGGGTGGTGCGTGCGCCCCGGGGGTTTTTTTTTGGGGGGGGGCCGGGGGGGGGGGGCCCCTTTTTCCGGGGGGGGGTTTTTTTTTTCCCTTTTTTTTTTCCCCTCTTTTCCCCTTTTTCCCTCCCCCCCTCTCTCCCTCTCCCCCCCCCCCTTTTTTTTCCCCCCCCCCCCCCCTTTTTTTTTTTCCCCCCCCCCTTTTTTTTTTTTCCCCCCCCCCCCCCCCCCTTTTTTTTTCCCCCCCCTTTTTTTTTTTTTTTTTTAAAAAGGGTTTTCCCCCTTTAAACCCCCCCTTTTTTTTTTTTTTTTTAAAAAAAAAACCCCCTTTTTTAAAAAAAATTTTTAAAATTTAAATTTCTTTTTTTGGGGGGGGGTTTTGGGGGGGTAAAACCTTTTTTTTTTTTTGGGGAACCAAAAAAAGGGGAAAGGGGGGAAAAAAAAAGGGGAGAGGGGGGGGCCGAAAAAAGGGGGAAAAAAAAGGGGGGGGTTTTTGGGGGAAAAAATTTTTTTTCCCTTCCCCGGGGCCCGGGGGGAAGGGGGGGGGAATCACTTTTTTTTAAAAAAAACCCTCCCCCCCCCCCCCCCCCCCCCCCCCCCCCCTTCTCCCCCGGAAAAAAAAAAAAAGGGCCCCCCAAAAAACCCCCCCCCCCGGGTTTTCCCCCCGGGGGGGCCCCCAAAAAAAATTTTTGGGGAGGGGGGGGGGGGGGGGGGGGGGGGGGAAGGGGGGGGGGGGGGGGGGGGGGGGGGGGGGGGGGGGGGGGGGGGGGGGGGGGGGGGTTTAAAAAAAAACCCAACAAATAGGGGTTAAAAAAAAAGAACACTACAAATGGGGTTTAAAAAATAAGAACACTACAAAAAAGGGGTTAACAATAAAACATTTCAAAAGGGGTTTTAAAAAATACGAACACAAACAAATTTTTGGGCAAGAAAAACCTTTACATTTTCCCGTTCACCCCCCCCCCCCCCCCCATACTCTCCCTCGCCCCCAAACCCCCTCCCCACCTCTCCCCTCTTCCCCCTCCCCCCCCCCTTCCCCCCCGGCCCCCCCCCCCCCCCCCCCCCCCCCTTGGGCCCCTTTCCCACAACATTTTTTTTTGTTTTTTCGTCCCAAGACTTCAAGTTTACAAGTTTAAAAAGGCCGAAGTTTTTATCAAAGGGCCCTGATCTGTCTTCAATCTTTCTCTACTTTTCTCACCTCTTTTTGTTCATGTGCTCCGTGTAAGGCCCCCGTGATTCGCCCAACCTTTTAAGCTTTTTCGTGTTTTGGTTTTCATGCCTTAAGGGGGGTTTACGTGAAGGGGAAAAACTTGCCCAAAGCCGCCCTGAAAACACATCCCCAACTATGAAGGGGAAACCGTGGGGGAAAGCTTTGTAAATAAATATATCACCCCCTTTCCCCCACCCCCCCCCTCCCCCTCCTAAACCCCGACCTTCTGACGCTCCCCCCCCCCCCCCCCTCCCCCTCCTCTTCATTCTAAATTTCCCAATTTCCTTTTTCACCCCCTTTCCCTTCATTCAAATTTCCCCTCCTTTATCCCCCCCCCCCCTTCCTCTTCAATTTTATTCCCATCCTTCCTTTTCCCCCCCCCCCCTCTTCATTTTTAAATTTTCCCCCCTTCCCTCCCCCCCTTCCCTTTAAATTTATTTTTCCCCTCCTTTTTTCACCCCCTTTTCCCTTCATTCTATTCCCCTTTCCCTTTAACACCCCCCCTTTCCCCTTCATTTTTATTCCCCTCCCTTTACACCCCCTTTCCCCTTCATTATTCCCCCCCTTCATCCCCCCCCCCTTTTCCCCTTTATTTTATTTCCCCCTCCCTTTATCACCCCCCCCTTCCCCCATTTTTATCCCAACCTTCTCCCCCCCCTTCCCCTTTATTCTATTTTCCCCTCCTTCATCCCCCCCCCTCTTCATTCTATTCCCACCCCAACACCCCCTTCCCCTTTATTCTATTTCCCCCCCTTTATCACCCCCTTTCCCCTTTTATTCATTTCCCCTTTCCCATCACCCCCCCCTTCCCCTTTATTCCCTTTTTTATTTTCCTTTATCCCCCCCCCCTTCCCCAAAACCCATCCCACCTTCTCACCCCCCTTTTCCCTTCATTCTATTCCCCTCCTTCATCACCCCCTTCCTCTTCATTTTATTCCCATCCTTCATCACCCCCCTTTCCCCTTCATTTTATTCCCAACCCTTTATCCCAATCTTTGGGGTTTCCCCTTTATTCGCTTTCTTGTCCAACTGTCTATGTTTTCTTTTTGCTTAATTTCCAAAAACTTGGGGCGTTCAGGGACAAAGGGGGTGCGCAGGGGAAAAATACAGAAGGGGAGAGAGAGAAGAGAGGGGAGAGAGAAAAAGAGAAAAAAAGGGGAGATAAGAGAGAGAGAGAAGAGAGAGGATTTGGCTTTCCCCCAAAAAACTGATGCGCATTTATCCCCCAAACACACACACACACACACACCCACACACCCAACCACGCACCCCACACACACAAAACACACAAAACACACACAACCCCACACACACCCCCCCCACACACCCACACACACACACGGTTGAAAAGAGAGAAGAGAAGAGGGGAAAAGAGAAAGAGACAAAAGAGAGAGACAAGAGAGAGGGTTTTGTGGGTCCCCCCAACTAAGCGCAGGGTCCCCACACACACACACACACACACCACACACACACAAAACACACACACACAAAAGCGCGACACACAACAAAACACACACAAAAACACACACACACACACCCACCCACACCCACACACACACACACCACGGTTGAGAAGGGGAGAGAAGAAAAGAGGGAGAGAGAGGAGAGAGAGAGAGAGAGAGAGGAGAGAGAGAGAGGACGCCCGGCGCGCGAAATTAAAACAAAGCCAAAAACAAATTTTGGAAAAAAAGGGTATCCAACAAAAAAAGCTTTTAGGGGTACAATTAACAAAGGGCCTTTGGGCCCCACAAATTGGGGTTTTGCACAGTCCCTTTAAAAATATATTACCCCCCCCCCCCCCCCCCTTCCCCCCACCTAAAATTTTCCCCCCCCAAACCCCCCTGTTTTTCCCCCGCCAACCCCTTTCTTGGACACACACAACACACCAACAAAACACACACAAACCCCACACCCCCCAACAGAGAGAGAGAGAGAAGAAAGAGAGTGAGAGAAGGGGAGAAGAGAGAGACAGACCCAAAAGACAGACAAACCCGACAGAAAGACAGACAGAGATTAAAATTCAGATTCCGATTCCCGATGAATTAAACCCAAAAAGGGGCCCAAACCCCCAAAAAAGAGACAAAAGAGAGAGAGAGATGGTTGGGAGGGTGGGGGGGGGGGGGGGGGGGGGTTGGGGGGGGGGGGGGGGGGGGGGCACTAAAAATTTTTATTTGGGTTTGGCCAATTCCCTTTATGTTTTAAAAGGAGAGAACAACAGCGCAGGATCAACACAATGTAACAGACTAAAAGGAAGAACAGACAGTGCAGGATAAAAAACAATGAAAAAGACCCAAAGGGAGAGAAAAAGACAGGCAGTTTAAAACCAAAGAAACAGACTAAAGGGAGAGAAACCAAAAGACAGGCAGGATCAACACAATGTAACAGACTAAAAAGGGGGAAAAAAAAAAAAAAAAAAAAAAGGGGGGAGAACAACAGCTGCAAGGGTAAAACCAAAACAATTTAACAGACTAAAGGGAGAGAACAAAAAGTGCAGGGTCAACACAATTAAAAAAGTGCAGGATCAAAACAAAGTAACAGACAAAAAGGGGGAGAACAGACAGTGCAGGAAACAACACAATGTAAACAGGAAAAAATTTAAAAAAGGGGGAGAACAACAGTCAGGTCAAAACAATTAACAACAAAAAAGGGGGAAAAACAAACAGTGCCCGGAATTTTAACACAATTCAGGGGGAAAAAAAAGGAAAAGCCCCAAACAAAACCCCACCTAAAAACTTGGGCCCCCCCAAAAATCTTCAATTTCATATATCAAGCCTTCGTCACAAACAAACCCAAATAGTAAAGTCTATAACATTAAAATAACCCTAAAAACGAAACATCAATCAATGGAAATTTAAAAAAAATAAAAAATTTTCCTTTCCTGAAAATTTTACAAAATCATTTTCTAAAACATCATTAAATAAACCCGGGAAAAATAGGTTTTTTACTTTCCCTGGGCCCGGTGGGTCTTTAAATATTCACGAATCACTTTCTTTTTTTTTCTTTTTTTTTTTTTTTTTTCACGTCCCCTTTTCCCAAAACGACACAACGCTGGCACCTGGTATTGGTCCTGCTGCACTGGGGTTGGGCTGTGGTTCTTGGGTTTACGAAGTTACGGGGCCGGTATGGGTCCCAAAACCCCCTTTAAAATGAACATTTACTATCAACATCGGGTCTGTTCCCTTTTTTCCTTCCTGCATTAAACGCAATTTCACCTCTCTCTCCCCTTCTAGTCTGCCCAAACAAATGGAACCCTTGGTTGCTTTTTTTTTCTTTTTTTTTTCTTTCTTTTCCTCTAATTGGGGCAACTCTTCTCCCCCTCCACAAATCTCTTTTAGTCCCTTTCCCCCGCAAAACTATCTCCTGCTAATCTCCAACTTTGGTTTTTCCTTTTCTCCCCCCTCATCTCTCTCTCTGCCCCCCTCTCCTGCCCGAGCTTTTCCCCCAGAAAACCTCTCTCTCTCTCTCTCTGTTCGTTTCCCCCCCCTTTGCTTTTTCCCCTTCTTTCAACTCCAAACACTTTAATGCCCTAACTTCCCTTCCAAGGGCCTAACCCTTGGCATATTTTTACCGGCCCCGGGTCCCCAATTATCTCCCTCTAATTCCATTGGGAAACAAATCATGACAGTCACCCCAACACCCTTACCCCTCTGGGTGGCAAATTTGGGCATTTAATTGGTTTTGCTAGATTTCAACCCCCACCCCCGCACCCTTTCCCCCCTTTTCCACTTAACTGGGGCCGTGTGGGGTTAACTCGGGGGACGGGTCACTCTAAATTGGGTAAATATTTTGGGTAGGCGCTGAACTCTTTACCCAAACCAAACAAACCCGTCGGGCCCCCGCCACTCAGACGCGGGTGGACCGGACCGGCCCCCGTGGAGGATGAGGATTACCTCCCCCTGTTCCCAAATTTTGGGTGAGGGGGAGGGTTGAAGGGGCGGGGTTCTGATCGGGCTTAAGCTGATTTTAACCGGCTGGCGAAACCAAAGACTTTGCTTTTTTTATTTTTGGGAAACCCTGACCCAATTTCCCCCCTTCCAAAAAAACTATGCCCCGCATTGTCTCAAAACAACGGGCAAAAAAAAAGACAACAACCGAATTTGGGTGACCCACAGCTACACGTGCAAAGTTTGAAAAATTTCTTTTTTTAACAAACGGTTTAAAAAATTTTAGGGTATATCATTAGGGAAAACCGCCCCAATGATTTTTTCATTTATGTCCTCTTTCCTTATTTTAACCATTTTACAACCCACCTCTGGCGCACCTAAGCAATTCCCCCCACCTGCGGATTTGCCCCTTCTTTTCTCACAAAAACTTTAAAACAAAATAAAAATGAAAACACATCCATGACACTTTACTGAGGAATCTCCAACCTCACTTATTTCAAAATGCATCACAAAAACAAGCGACGTATGCTCCAAACTAACTTCATTCCCCATGAAACAAATCCCCACAAAGAAATATGAAAAAGTCTCACACAAAAAATAAAAACCAAACCAACTGGGGAAAGGAAAACCCCTATCCAATCAACAAAACTGTATCAAAACGTATTTTCCAACAAAGCACCCCGAAAGGGAAAATGACTTCCTCTGAGTTTCAGCTTCAAAACTAAAAGCGACTTTAAAAAGTCAGCTCCGACATTTTGGGCAACCTGGGAAATTTCTGCACCCCCGTACCTGTAGGGCTGCAAATGCCATTGCCCACGCAGAAACCCGCTGTTTTTTTACTGCCTCCTGCAGGGAAATTTTATGGTTTTAAAATCTTCTCTATCACAACCCCTTCCAACAAGAATTTTTGGAAATTCCCGCACGGCCCCCACACCCGCTAAACACTCCGTGGGGTACCCTTCTTTCACACTTTTCAACTTCCTGGGTAGCAAATGCTCACAGGGGAAATCGACCCCCCATGCTCCTGCAACAATACTGCCCCTATCCCACCACCTGACATCTGTCCGCAAAAAAAAATGGTTTGGACCATACGGAACTTCAAAAGGGAAAGGGAAACCCAGCCCTTTTCCCAAAACTGTCTGCAGTGTTTGCTCTGCAGCTCGACCACTCGAAACCCCCTCGGTTTTTTTCCCGCCTTGACCAAACACGAAGGGCTCGTGAAATTTCTGCGAAATTTTAACAAACTCCCTATAAAACCCAATAAAAAACCCAGCAGAAATCCTACTTCTGTTTTGGGCTTTTGGGTTTTCCCCAATTCATCAACTTCCCCCACCTTTTCCCTTTTTGGCTGCTTTGGTCGCCTCCGACAACAAAACCTAGGAACTCCAGGGTTGGAAAACCAACCTGGCACTTTTTTGGTTTTGGCTGTGAGATTGGGTTGTCTCAAAATCCCCAAAAAATGCTCCCAGCTGCCCCATAGGGTCCTTTCCCCTTTTCCCCGGATGCTATCAGAATGTCATCCATAAATTCACCAAGCCCTTCCAATCCCGCAATAAATTCCCCCATCATCCGAGAGAAACTGCAGGTGCGTTACCATCCCCAAAAAGGGGGAAAATACCGCCACGGAAAAAGGCCCCCCTAGGATGGGGAATGCGTACTTCTTTTTAGTCCTCACTCAAGGCCCAATTTTCCAAGGGAAAACCCTTTCTCAGAACAACCCGGTGGGAAAAACTGGCTTTTTGCTTGGGGCGATCTACGAACAGGATTTCCCCGTTCGTATGACCTCTGCCCTCGACCTTTTTTGACACTGTTCAATCGTCTATGTCAACACAGAACGATTCTCACCTGACTTTTCCCCCACAAAGGGCACGGGTCACTATACGATAATTTTTCCCGGGTTTAATCACCCCCCAAGGGCCCAAAATCCTTTTTTTACCTCCCTCCCGATCACTTTCCCGGGGGCAAAGGGGGCGGGGAAACCTTTTACATTCTTTTTTGGGGTGTTAAAATCCACCGAAAAATTTTCTCCCAGAGTTTTTCCCCGGCCCCGGTTTTTTCATTTAGGGACGGGGCCCCATACGGTTTTAAAAGCCCCCCAACTTCCCCCTGTCTCCCACGTCCCGCCCTTCATACAGTGAAAACAACCCTGAAAAGAAATCTTCCCTGGGAAAATCAGGGGAAAAAATCTCCCCTTCTCCTGCTGGGGTTTCCCTTTGCCTCCACAATGATTTCTGCTGCCCTAAGGGGGGGGGGCTGAGTCCACCGAATATAATTTGGGGGAGCAAAATTTTTTATGGAAAAGTTTTTTTTTTCCCATTCACATCGATTTTGGGTTTCCCGAACTACCTTTTCAATAAGGGGGAATGCCCTTCCAATCAAACACACTTTTTGTGATTTCCCTGGGAACAGGGAACAGGAAATTTATCTCCCACCTTTAAGGAAATTTTTTTCCCCCACCTTTCCTTGGGCAAAATTTTTCTTCTTCTGGACGACCCTTTGCCTCCTCCCAAAACTCCCCTTTTCGACCTTTTAAAATGTCTCCTCGGCCTATTCCCAGGCCACCACAACTGCTGGCACTGGTATTGGTCTGCTGGCACTGGCGTTGGTCTGTGGTTCTGCTTGACGAAGTGACGCTGCCAGGTATGAGGTCGAACCCCGGTTAAGATAGAACAGTGACTATCAACATCGATCTGTTCTCCTTTCTTCCTTCCTGCATTAACGCATTGCACTCTCTCTCTCTCTCTAGTCTGCCCTATCAAATGGACATGGTTGCTTTTCTTTTCTTTTTCTTTTCTTTCTTTTCCTCTTCATTGGTTAGCAACTCTCTCTCTCCACATCTCTCTTTTAGTCCTTCCCCTGCAGACTATCTCCTGCTAATCTCTCAACTTGGTTCTCTTCTCTCCTCCCCTCATCTCTCTCTCTGCCCCTCTCTCCTGCAGAGCTTCCACTCAGAACCTCTCTCTCTCTCTCTCTGTTCGTTCTCCCCCTCGTTCTCCCGTTCTCTCACTCTCACATCACTTTATGCCCTAACTCCGTGTCCAAGGGCCAGTACCATTGGTCAGTATTTTTACCGCCTGATACCCGAAGTTATCTCCCTCTAATTCCATTGGATATTCAAATCATGACAGTCACGCCTACACGCCTTACTCTCTGTGGTGGTCAATTGGTCATTTAATTGATTAGCTAGATTTCACCCCCACCACGCACTACCTTCCCCCCTTTCCTACTTAACTGGCGCCGTGTGGCTTAACTCGTGGGCACTGGTCACTCTAAATTGGCTAGATGAGTCTGGGTAGGCGCTGAGACGTCTGACCAGACCTATCAAGACCTGTCGGTCCAGCCACTCAGACTGTCTGGGTGGACCGGACCGTCTCCGTGGAGGATGAGGATTAGCCTCCCCGCTGTGCCCAAATTGGCTGAGGCGATGCTTGAAGGCGTCGGGATGTCTGAGTCGGGCTTAAGCCGATTCGAACCGGCTGGCGACTAACCACGACTTTGCTTGTGTTTATTTTTGACCGTGACAAGGATCAACACAATGTAACAGACAAAAGCGAGCTCACTTTAACAAGATTTACGAAGGGAACTTACTCATGAAAGAAAGCAACGAGAAAAAGTTCAATTTAGATGAAAGCTGACACATCACATATGTTGATTTTCTTTTAAATTAATAGCCTCTTGCGGGTTTTTTCCCCTTACGAGTGATGACCGAATTTACGATATCGGTGATAACAAAACTGAGCGAAAACTAGCACGTACGAGGATAAAAAGTTGAAGCCGCACAACACCCATGAATAAGTTGCAATGTTTCAGTTTATTAAAGCATCAACACAAAACGAAACAGCACAGAGGTCTGTGGTTGAGGAACTGAAAAGGGTTCACTGGAAAAAGAGTTCACTTGGGGATGGAGAGGAAATTGTAGAAAGGTACGGAGAAAAGGGAGGGGATAGGAGGGAGGAGGGAGGGCGTGAAGGGTGGAAAGCAAAGAATGAGAAGTGGGGGGATGGTGGTGAAATGAGCTGGGAGGGGGAGAGATGATGAAAACAATGATTAGCACGTATTCGATGATGAGCACATATCAACACAATCCTGTACTAGATATGTGTAAACTGAGAAAATTTGGATGGTAGCAGTCCATTGAAAGAAGACGGGCCTGCAATCAAAAAAAAAAAATCAACTCAACAATGAGATGAACTGTTACTAATACTAAGAATGCAACAGTTTCGTCGACTGAAAAAGAAATGCAGATGAAAATGGACGCATGTCATAAGCGAGTAAGGAAAATGTCCTAACTAAATACACATTTTCATTTTTATCCTGACACATAGTTAAAAGAAGATATAGCAAATAGTCCCTAGCAGACTCCTGAGTGATGAAGTTAACACTGTCCCTGTCCGTGGTCGAGGGAAGCTGACGACATTCTCTCACACACTGACTGACAGGTCGCGTCCTGCACTCGTTGCCTCGGATTTTCGTTGTCTCTGCTACTTTCCTCTCTCTGACAGCTACTCTCTGGCGTTTGAAAGTTGTTCTGTTCTTCATCTTACAGTAACATCAATACTGAAAAACGCACTACGGCTCGAAAAACGACGTGAATCTTCGAAATGGTGCTCCACTGTACGTCATGTAAATGCGTCCACTCGGTTTCCAATGCGTAGAACATACCATTTAAATCGGATCATTTGCATGTAAAATGGTGTTTTACATAACACGTTAGCTATTACTCCAAGTTTTATCCTTTTTTTTTCAAATAAGGGACCCTTTGATTGCAGACGATCTGTTTTCATACGTAATTCCCTCCTGTATACCAATATTGACTTTCATGTCTAGAGAGCTTCTTCATAGACGAATGACGGAAATGCTGGGGAGGGAAAGGGGGAGGGAGATGGAGGGAGGGACAAACAGACCGCTGTTTCTGATCTTTAATGCAGAAGATCATCGCTCAAGCACACGCAGAGTGTCCTTCCCTTGCTGTGGCCTTATCCGACCCACTGCCCTCACGGAGAGAACTCATTTTGATTGAAAACGGAGAGAAGAAGATGACCTCATAGTATCAAAGTGTGTGCGTACGCCTGTGTGTGCCTGTGTCTGCGAGTGTCTATGGGTCCATTGAGTGACAGAAAGAAAGTCAGAGGAAACGTCAGCAAGAGTGACAGACTGACAGACAAACTGACAGAGAGATAATGGGTGTGTGACAGCTAACGGGGGAAA
>CM031597.1:52934224-52946724 GCA_018398815.1 Conus ventricosus | reverse complement strand
ATGCACAACATTCATTGACAAGTCAAAATCCATTGGATTTACATCCGTCACAAACACAACACCCCCCTTCTGAAAAATTGCAAGAAAAGTCAGGTCATTTTGTTCATGTTCAATAACGGGTGTGGCCACCATTTGCTGCCAGACAGTCCACCAGCCGTCGCCGCATCGAGTGGACAAGGTTGTGCAGCATCTGTTGCGGGATGGCGAGCCACTCCTGCTGCAGGAAGTGGAAGAGCTGCGCACCATCTACGGGCTGGGGGTGATTGTCCACTACGCGGCATCCAAGAATGTCCCACAGGTTTTCAATGGGAGCCAGGTCTGGGATCGGGCTGGCCAGTCCATGCGGACAACTTGCGCACGCTGCAGGAAGTCCCTCACCACCAAAGCACGGTGAGGGGTGGCGTTGTCGTCCTGTAGAATGGAGCCACGTCCCATGGCCCGCAGAGTGGGGACGATGATTGGCCCGACAATCTCATCCCTGTACCTCACGCCGGTCAGGTTGCCTCGAATGAGGTAAAGAGGAGTCCTCCCATGGAGATGAAAGCCCCCCCACACCATCACGGACCCCCCTCCATACCGGTCGTGCTCTTGGACGCAAGCATGGACGAATCGCTCGCCTACACGTCGCCAAACGCGCCTCTGGGCATCACTGTTCGACAAAGTGAAACGAGACTCGTCTGTGAACAGGACTCTGCCCCACTGCTGCCTGTTCCAGCGCTGGTGGTTGCGTGAGAACGCCATCCGAGTTTGACGATGACGTGGTGTCAGCGGTATACGAATGGCAGGGACCCTTGAGTGGAGGTTTACCTCGTGCAGGCGTCGCCTAACAGTGTCCTGGGAGATGTTAATGTGGGTAGCCGTCCTCAGGTTGCTACGGAGGGTCCTGGCAGTGATGGTTCTGTCACGCAGCGCCATCACCTGAAGGTAACGATCGTCGCGATGGTTCGTTGTTCTTGGGCGTCCGGAGCGGGCCCGTTCATCGGTACTACCGGTGGCTTGGAAGCGTTCAGTCAGGCGTTGAATAACGGAGTGGCTCACTCCAAGCCGTCTGGCGACTTCTCGGCCGGAAGTTCCATCCTGAAGCCAGCCCAGCGCCCGTCCACGATCAAGTGTTGATAGTCTCTGTCTTGGAGGCATGGTTATTGAGACCCCTGGTTGCAGCCCTTAAATACCCCTAACCGTGTACCTTTGGCGGAGCAGTGTTCACTGGGGACATGGCTTGCACGTGCAATTTGCCAGACACCTGCCGCGGCACTGCTTCGTCAGCTGACAACGACTGAACTTTCATTACATTCACGTGCATTTGCATCGTTTTCTGCGCCGCTCAAAACACATTTGCATAACTGCAATGTCTGCAAAACAGGTTTGGGCACGTGCAGCAATAAGTAAAGTTGCCGCGTAGCCCTCCATGCGTCATTTTCAACGTCGTTGTGCTCGTGTACAATATATCTATCTGCAGCTTCTGAAAACAAGGGTTGGCCCTTAACTTTTGCGGACGAGTATATTAAGGCGTCCTTAAAAGTTCACAAAATGTTGTACAATAGAATTTAGATGAGACCCAGTGATCTTAAGATAATAGACAATGCACGGGAATATTGCGACACTGGGACAAACAAAGTGCTTTTCTGTACTGAAACAGCTGTACGAAGAATGGAAGTGGACACTGCTTAGGTTTTATTGGACTTCATTCACAACTAGCTACACACACAACCCCGCATTCATGTTCATGAGCGGTATTCTCTCGCATAACAGATCAGAATCTTCAGTTTGTTCGTTCTAGCGCCAAGTTTTCCGGTACACGTCTGTTTATTAGAAAAAGAAACACTAAATCAAAACGAGAGAAGAAGCAAAAGAATAAAAAAAATAAAAAAACACAAACGAAAAAGAAGGTTGTAAGACAGATGAGAAACTGACCAGTACTGTTACAGGTGGGTCCGATGATGTGAATCTTGTTGTACAAAGAGATGGCTGAAACTGACAAAGTGATCCTGGCGTAATATGCCATACCGATCAAATAGGAATGAGGAAACAAAGAAAAACAACGAAGAAGCGAGACGTTGTAAGAAAGACAAAAAGGGGGATGGGGGATGGGGGAATAGGGGAGGGGGGGATTAAAGCCAATAACTCATTGCCTCCCTCTGACTATCCTACATCTGCCCCACCGGACCCCCAACTCCCTTCCCCTTCTCCTCCCCAATCCCATCTCCGTGTCCCCCTCTCTCCCCTTCCCGTGTAACTCTCACGTTCCGCCTTACTCTTCCACAATCGCCAAAATGTATCAGGTGTACAAGCTGACTGGTCCCTCATCGAGACACCGTGTGCGCAAACTAGACCGCTTGTAAAGCAAGGGCAGCAACGTGGTGTGTTGCTATAGGTCCACTATAGGACCAGACCCCTTGTAAAGCAAGGGGAGCAAGGTGGTGTGTTGCTATAGGTCCACTATAGGACCAGACCCCTTGTAAAGCAAGGGCAGCAAGGTGGTGTGTTGCTATAGGTCCACTACAGGACCAGACCCCTTGTAAAGCAAGGGGGGCAAGGTGGTGTGTTGCTATAAGTCCACTATAGGACCAGACCCCTTGTAAAGCAAGGGGAGCAAGGTGGTGTGTTGCTATTGGTCCACTATAGGACCAGACCCCTTGAAAAGCAAGGGCAGCAAGGTGGTGTGTTGCTATAGGTCCACTATAGGACCAGACCCCTTGTAAAGCAAGGGGAGCAAGGTGGTGTGTTGCTATAGGTCCACTATAGGACCAGACCCCTTGTAAAGCAAGGGGACAAGGTGGTGTGTTGCTATAGGTCCACTATAGGACCAGATCCCTTGTAAAGCAAGGGGAGCAAGGTGGTGTGTTGCTATAGGTCCACTACAGGACCAGACGCCTTGTAAAGCCAGGGGAGCAAGGTGGTGTGTTCCTATAGGTCCACTACAGGACCAGACCCCTTGTAAAGCAAGGGGAGCAAGGTGGTGTGTGGCTATAGGTCCACTACAGGACCAGACCCCTTGTAAAGCAAGGGCAGCAAGGTGGTGTGTTGCTATAGGTCCACTATAGGACCAGACCCCTTGTAAAGCAAGGGGAGCAAGGTGGTGTGTGGCTATAGGTCCACTACAGGACCACTTTATTTGTCTCATTTTCTGTGCCCTTTCAGTCACGCTATTGCCACGCCGCTCATTCCGGCTTCCCGTCCACAGCCACACCCTGGCTTGTCTGACCACGGCTCCAGCACCGGCAATCCACAGGGAGCAATCAACGTCAAGTTGTCATGAGGCACCCGCACCAGAGAAGACACTGCACTGCTGCTAGGTCACTTTTAGTGGTGTTCAGTGTTGCCTGTTCTGATTCAGCAAACGCAGGACACAACCTATTAAGCCCTCTACTGACGACAATAACAGATTAGTCGCGCAGCTAGCGTTAGGGAGCCCTCCACCGGAGGGTACTCTTATGTCCGCCCAACTGCAGACTTCGGGAATTAGCTGATGCCGGTAACCCCGACAGAACCTCACCGTGGGCATAGATGTGGAGAGGAAATCGAAACTAGGGTCACCATATGAGAGCAGGGTATGCTGGGCCAGAGAGTTTGAGACTTTTTATTTCCATATGATAACCGATTAGGATAAAGATGATCAAGGTGATGCTATGTAGTTCCATTCCGGCCTGAGACGGCACGACAGGACTGTATTTTACTCTTGCTTTAATAGTCTAACCAGGCCCGACAGATACTAACACCTGCAGTGTTGGTCAGGAAATTTGAGCAACACGCTCAGAGACACATCCATGGAGTAGTCGAAACTCGACTGTGTGGTTCAAGTCTTCCCAACTGAACCTACAGCAAACTCAACTCTGAGCAGAAATATTCCATGAAAAACATGGCTCTCATGGAATCAAACCCACGACCTCATAACCGGAAATCCGCGGGTGTAAACCACTTCGTCATAGCGGCCGGTTATAGGACCATTTTTAAAGCTAGTTTTATCCCATGCACATTTCGTTCTGTAATCTATGTGTAAAAGTACTTTCCTCCCAAGACATCTTTAGAGTTTTAGTCTGCTGTGTGTAAAAGTCGTTTTATCCCAGGACTCTTTTACAATTTTAGTGAATTACCTATAAAAGTAATTTTCTCATCCTGAGAACACTTCTACAATGTAAGTAAGCTATGTGTAAAAGCACTTCTATCCCAGGACACTTTAAGAGTGTTAGTGAACTTTCTTTAACAAAATTTCCTCTCAAGATACTTTTACACTTTTAGAAAATTGTGCGTAAATGTAGCTTCAACCAGAACACATTTACAATCATTACAAGCGTAGCTAGCTTCGTGTAAAAGCACTTTCACCCCCGGATATATACGCTGTTTAAGTAGTCTGTGTGTAAAATTAGCTTCACCCCAGGGCATCTTTACAGTTTTAGAAACTTGCATGTAAAAGCAGTTGCATCTCAGTACACCTTAGCTGCTTTATTAAGCTATGTACAAAAGCATTCTCATTTCCGATCACTTTCACGCTTGCAATATACTTTGCGGTAAAGAGTTTCAACGACTACCACTGTTATAGTCGAAAAAGCTCCGTGTAGAAGAAATTTCAACAACCCCGGACACTTTAACATTTGCCGAAAATTGTGTGTAGTTTTGACCCATGACGTTTTCACAGCTTCAGTAAGCTGTTTAAAAGTAGTTTCAAACCAGTACGATTTTTACAGCTTCAATAAACTGTGTGTGAAACTAGTTACATCACAGGACAATTCTGTAGTTTGAGTAAGTTAAACGTAGCTTTACCACAAGACATCCTAAGAGTTTTAATGGGCCTTGTGCTAAAGGTGTTCATATTTGGATGGTGACAGTTTTAGTGAGCTTTGTGTTAAACTGCTTTGACCCCAGGTCAACATTACAAGATTTACTGAGCTCAGCGAAAAGAGTTTACCCGATGATGCCTTTGCAGATGTAGTAAGTTTTATGTAATCGTTGTTTCACTGGAGGAAACCATTTCAGTTTCAGTCAATTTTGTGTAGTAGTTTCGCCCTATGACATGTTTCACACTTTCTTTTAAACTGTGCGTAAAGGTAGCTCTACCACATGACACCTTTACAGTTTTGGTAAACTGTACGTGTAGGTGATTTCATCTCAGGACACCTTCAGTTTCAGCAGGCTGTCTATAAAAGCCGTGTGATCTCAGGGAACTTGTGCTGTCTCGTTAATATGTGAATAAGTAGTTTGATCCTGTTATACTTTTTTTTTTTACAGTTTTGGCAAGCTGTATATACAAACAGTATCATTTTTGGACACTTTTACATTTGAGGTAATAACGGTCCCGTTTGGAGCTCACTATACTGTGTGGCAGGAGAGGTAGCGGGTGGGAGGTGGGAGGGAGTGAGAATGTAGAAGACGGCAGAACAAGCAACATTTTGCGCTAAGAACGTGTCCCGCTGAGAGGCATGGAGACGAGGGAGCAAGGCGTGTAGGCGGGGAGGGGAAAGAGGGAATGGGTGGAGGGAGGGGGAGTAGCGGGGAGTGAAAGGCTTAATCCTGAGTGTCAGGCCAGAGGGCAGAGGCCTGGAGAGATGAGGAGTCATTCTTCATCCGGATGACCCGTGCGGGGATTTGGCTTGTCGTGTGACCTCAAGGACCCTCTGCTCCTCACTCACGCGCTCTGTCCTTTCATCCTCCCCACCGACCATCCTTCATCGCCACTTCGTCCCTGGGAAACGTCACTGGAGGTGCAAAGTGCGCTTTGCCCTCAGGGCAGTGTGGCTGTGGCTAAATCACGGGCTCTATGGCCTGCTCAGCGTAAAATACGTTACCATGGGGCATCGCCACTGGCTTGGATTATATATTATTATATATATATTGGGTATTTATATAGCGCCTCTCCTCGGTCACAGACCAAGCTCTAAGCGCTTTACAATAAACACACTACATCACTCACTCAACGGGCTGCCTACCCAGGTAGAGCCGGCTGAAGAGCAGCCTACTGGCGCTCATTCAGTCGTTTCCCGTACCATTCAAATATCAGTCACTCATTTTCATTTATCTCATTTATTCCTCCAGTTTCTCACGTAGGATGCATACGATGTTTATACGTGTCCTCCATTTCCACCGGTACACGATGGCACACGATAACAGTATATCACAGACTACTTTGCCTGCCATTCATAAATATGTCATTACCATGGGGTCTAGCCATCGGATTAAACCACGGACAATTTCTTCTGCTATACATAAGATGAATGACCTCAGGGTATTGCTCCAGGATGAAATCACAGACTACCTGGAATGCTATGATAAAAGATATATTAGCATGGGGCATTGCCACTGGATTCAATTATAGACTACCTGACATGCTACAGAAATGTATATTACCACGGGGTGTTGTTACTGGATAAGAATCATAAACTGCTTCACTGCTCACATAAAAATGTCACAGTGGGGCATTACTACTGGATAGAATTATAGACTGCCTAGCGTGCTGTATACTAACATGTTAAAATGGCCATTGCTACAGGATGGAATGAGTACCCGGCATGCCCTCTAAAAATATATTATCATGGAGCATGCTACGGGACTGATTTAGAGACTGCTTGGCATGCTATTTAAAAGACATGTTACCACGGGCCATTGCTACTGAATTAATTGATAGACTACCTGGCATGCTATATAGAAGATACATTACCATGGGCCATTGCTACTGAATTAATTGATAGAATACCTGGCATGCTATATGGAAGATATATAACCATGGGGCATTGCTACTGGTTTACGTCATAGACTATCTAGCATGATGCATACAAGATACGTTATCATGGGGCATTGCCATTGGATTGGATCATAGACTTACCTGGCCTGATCAATACGAAATATGTTCACATGGCGCATAAAAACTGGATTAAATCAGAGACTGTTTCCTACGCGCTTCATGAAATGCAATGTCAGCACTGCTACGTATCAAATCATAGACCTCCTGGCATGTTGCCTAAACGTTACATGACCGCAGTACTACCAGATGCTACTGGGTTAAACCAAAGGCCACTTTACCTGCTTTTCGTGAAACGTTATGTTAGCATGGGGCATTGCCACTGAAATAAATTATAGGCAAGTTTTTTCTGCTCTTCGTGAAAATTGTTACCGGGGAGGGGTGGGTGGGTAAAGGATGGGAGGGGGATGCTACCTGACTGAATCCTAAACTACCTGGTCTGTTCTGCTTCAGCTATGTTACAACGGAGCAGTGTTACTGTAGTAAATCATACGTTGCCGTGTCTGCTATATTATATAAAGTACTTGGAAATTAGGTAGTGCTGCTGGTTTAAATCATAGGCTGCCTTGTCTGCTGTACATTAAACATTTCAAAACGGGACAGTGCTACTGGATTGAATCATAGGGTGCCTGGCCTGCCATAAATCAAATATGTCACCAAGGGTAGCACCACTGGATTAAAGCATAGAGAGCCTGGCCTACTGTTCATGGAATGTTACCACGCGGCAGTGACACTAGATGGCATCACCAGCTTTATGGCGCCATCCATTGTGTAGTTTGTTTCCATGGGGTAATGATAGTAGATTAAATGATAGGCTATGTGTCCTCTTCATGTAGAACTGATGTTATGAGGCATCACTGGCGCCACCCATTGTAGAGTTTGTTTCCATGGGGTAATGATAGTGGACTGAATGATAGGCTATGTGTCCTCTTCATGTAGAACTGATATCATGAGGCATCACTACTGCATTAAATTATAGACTTCTGGCTTGCTCTGCATGAAATGTTAGCGTGTGGCCCTGATACGGGATTTAATCACAGACTATAGATGGCGCTGCAAAGTCAAGATTAAAATGACAAATCAAAACTAAAATCAACGTTTCAAAAGGCCATATCGGAACCAGTATTAACAGGATAAAAATCAATATTACAAAGAATGTACGGATTACATCAGTATGAAAATACTGCATAATATTATTTAGAAATCAATTATGACTCTGTTTTCCTTTCAAATTAACTAGTTATATCATACTCATATGTGCCAGACGTGATGTGTAAATCAACACATAATTTTATTTAGAGGCTTGGGTACAGTAATGTGTCAAACATAGTGTTGTGCTGAATATCTTTGTCAACACGTTTTTTTTATGACTGACATATAACATCTCTCTCTCTCTCTCTCTCTCTCTCTCTCTCTCTCTCCTCTCTCTCTCTCTCTCTCTCTCTCTCTCTCCATTTTTTAATTTCTTTCAGAAAGTTTGTGCGAATACTGTTTTTGTTTATGTTGTATGCTTGCGTGCTCTACAAATTGTTGTCTTTTTCTCCCTGTTTTTATTATGTATGGATGAATGCCAGCAAAAAGACGTAAAAATACAGAATTTAATATTAGAGTCAAAATCAACATTATAAAGACCATATAAAGGCTAAAACCAACTTTGCGAAAACCATATCAGGCACAAACAAAACATTATAAAGGCAACAACAGGGCCAAAATCAACATTACAAATAGTTAAGGCTAAAATCAACACTGAGACCAGATCAGGAGCAAAATCAGCATAACAAAGAGCACATCAGGGCTTAAAATCAACATTAGGGGGAAAAGATATATCAGGGCTAAATCAACATTAGGGGAAAAAGATATATCAGGGCTAAATCAACATTAGGGGAAAAAGATTTATCAGGGCTAAATCAACATACAACGAGGCCCCTAGAATTCGAGTTTAGCCTGGAATAGTTGGCGTGTGTCGTTGGACTTTGGAATACCTGTTTCACCTTGAATTATTGACGCGTGATATAAGCCTTTGCAATGCATTTCAGCCTGCAAACAATGTAATGTGACACTAGCCCTTTGAATGCCGTTTTCACCAAGAAGCACTGACCTGCAATATAGATATATGTAAGCTTATATCTCCCGAGAGCATCGTTGTGTGCACTGGCCACCTGCAACCACTTATGTGTCACTAAGATTTTTAGAATGTCAGTTTCATTTAAAGACATCGGCTTGTAATAAAGGACCCGGGAATGTCTGTTTCACCAGGAAACAGCATCGTGTTACCTAGGTGTTTTGGGATCTCTTTTTCACCCAGAAACAGTGTTTTGTGACATGAGTTTTGGGATTGTGTATTTCTCCTAGAAACAACATCGTGTGACATAGGCCTTTGAGATGTCTGTTTTCACCCAGGATTAATGTCTTGTGGCATGAGCCTTTGGAACGCCTGTTTAAACTACAGTGTCGTGTGATACAGTCTCTTGATGCATATTTCATCTGGCAGCAATTTTGTGTGACATGGTGGGTCTTTAAAATGTTTGTTTCACACACAAAAAACAAAAAAAAAACCCATGTCGTGTGACATAGGCCTTTGGAATGTCTGTTTTACCTGGAAACATTGACATGTGACATGGGCCTTAGACTATTTGGTTAACAGTATGTGAAGCATTTGCACAATTTTACAGCGAACGCAAGACGTTTCAGATAAGATATCTGACCAGCACGCATAGCTGTTGTACATAGTGTAACCCACACGCCAGCTAGAAAAGGAGAATGGAGGAAAAGAACGGACAAAAAAGTTTACAACGTTGTCCTCGGAGGGAAACAAAATGTGAAGACAATACTAGCTGCTGTGCCTTTCCATTCTTACTGCAGAGAGAGAGAGAGAGAGAGAGAGAGAGAGGAGAGAGAGAGAGAGAGAGAGAGAGAGAGAGAGAGAGAGAGAGAGAGACAGAGACAGACAGACAGACAGACAGACAGACAGAGAGAGAGAGAGAGAGAGAGAGAGAGAGAGAGAGAGAGAGAGAGAGAGAGAGAGAGAGAGAGAGAGAGAGAGAGAGGGAGAGAGAGAGAGAGAGACGGAGACGGATGTTTTATTCATACAGGCCTAATGAAGGGGGTGTTGTGAACAAAACATTTCAGAGAAGGAAAAAAGAAAGAAGAAAAAAAAAACAGTGTCCAAAGATCTGCGACAGGAAATTAACAAATTAGATATGAAGCAATACACTACATTCAGCACCTACCTCCATTGAATGTTAAATGCCTTGTACAAAAATATAGCAACACGCTTAATAGTAGTTGGGTTTGCAGATGCTGTAAGTAATGAGAGTTGAAAAGAAAAAGGATGTCTATAACATTTGTGACGAATTAACTGATTCCTTAGGTCATTCATCTTGGGACAACACGGCACAAAACGAACTTTATTTTCTTCGGCACTATTACATGGTGGACAGATTAGGTCCAGCTTACTATGCTTCCTATAACAATAACAATGAACAAAAAGATCAGAAATACCTAGCTTGAACTTTGTGATAATAAATCCTAAATGACTGTCCATTTTAACTGATGAATACACTTGTGCATAATGCATAGAACTGGACTGTCTATGTAAAGTAAATCGGTCACTTTCTTCAACATGATATGATCATTCTTGCCATTTACAATCGACCAGTCTACTCTGGAATGTCCGAATAAATCCATTTATGTCCCTAACACTCTGTTGTTGCCAAACGTAACCAAAACCAAGTTCATAAGATTTAATCCTTATGTTTGACACCCAGTTTCTTTTCACCCTTGCATCAGCATCATATAGCATATGATGCCCTTTCCTGGGCAACCTGCAGATTTCCCATCTGCATCATATAGCATATGATGCCCTTTCCTGGGCAACCTGGAGATTTCCCATCTGCATCCTATAGCATATGATGCCCTTTCCTGGGCAACCTGGAGATTTCCCATCTGCATCATATAGCATATGATGCCCTTTCCTGGGCAACCTGCAGATTTCCCATCTGCATCATATAGCATGTGATACCCTTTCCTGGGCAACCTGGAGATTTCCCATCTGCATCATATAGCATATGATACCCTTTCCTGGGCAACCTGGAGATTTCCCATCTGCATCATATAGCATATGATACCCTTTCCTGGGCAACCTGGAGATTTCCCATCTGCATCATATAGCATATGATACCCTTTCCTGGGCAACCTGGAGATTTCCCATCTGCATCATATAGCATATGATACCCTTTCCTGGGCAACCTGGAGATTTCCCATCTGCATCATATAGCATATGATACCCTTTCCTGGGCAACCTGGAGATTTCCGTTTGTTATTTTCAACCAATAACGTATACAGTTTTGCAGAATTGAGATGCCTTATATATCTGTTTACTTCGCCGTCGACTAAAGCATTGGGTTTTCGCATGTTTACTCAGAGAAACTTTTTCAGCGCCAAAAGTAAACATTTTACAATAGGCAGCAGAATCCTAAAGACCCCAAATGTCAGCTCCATACTGAGCGATAGGCTGTACCTGAGAGTCAAACAGCTCCATACTGAGCGATAGGCTGTACCTGAGAGTCAAACAGCTTCATTGGCAGTTTCAAAGACTGGTTTTCTAATTTTGATAACTGTTGCATAATACATAGTAATGCACACTTGGCTCTACTGGCAAGATCCTTGCATGCAAGAGTGAAGCTTAATTTTGTTGAGGAACTATTCCTAAATATTCATATACGTTCACTACAGGCATCAACATTTCATTATAAGTCCACCTGTCTCTAATTCCTAAAAACACACTCTTTTTAAATACAATTATATTGCTTTTTTGACATGTTTACTCTTAAATGAAGGGAAGTTGCAGATCTAAATAAATCATTTAATTGAGTTTGCAAGCCTACAACAGTTTCAGACTTCGAAACAACATCGTCGGCCAAGAGTAAGATGAATAACTCAAGAGGATCATTAGTGAACTGTGCACCATGTTTTCCACTACCAACAACCTGTGACGTCAACTCGTTAATGGATAGAGAGAACAAAACAGGGCTACACACACACCCCTGCTTAACACCTTGTACATTGAATAGTTCAGTCCAATGTTCAGGATAAACACCCTTACCAAACAGAGAATTGAAAAATCTTACCAAAAAAAAAAAGAAGTTCAAAATGACGTCAGCTTTACAAGCATACATCGGTCGCTCACCAATGATGTCATCTGGCCCAGGAGCTTTGCCTTTCTTAGAGCAAACATCACTTCCTCCTTCGAAATCGGACGGTTCAAATAATCATCCCCTCCTTCATATTAATCCCACTGAAACGCACCGTTAGAATCTATGTCTTTAGTTAGGAGTGACTTGAAATGTTCATACCAGGTTTTGAAACCGATACTGTTCGCTGTTTGTCTTCTTTTAAATGAAATCTGATGTACATTGTTCCAAATTGCTTTCTGATTTGTTATACATGCAATCAGTTCAGTCAGCCGTGCTTCATTAAACTTGTTCCTTTTTTATTCTCTGCAGATGTTTATACTCCCGTCTTGCCCTACAATAACTGTCACGATCTTCTGTGTCATGTGTGCGTTTGAATTTTCTAAATAAATTACGAACTTTCTTTTTATTGTTGTGGCATTCAGCATCAAACCCGTCTTTCCATTTCATATCATTTTATCTCTTGTTTCCTTCTTCATACACTCTGCAGCATCTTTAACACAGGTATCAAAAACATTGAACGCTTCACTTATATCGAAATCAGTAAGATTAACTGCATAGTTGATTTTATCATA
>CM031597.1:52921724-52929224 GCA_018398815.1 Conus ventricosus | reverse complement strand
CAAACTTGCTCTGGAGGCTACGAAAAAAATCGTCGTAGAGGTGAATTGAACAGGCAGGAATTAAATTGTTCATTTGATTATCAGCAGAAAAAAATGGTTGTTGACTTTAGAAACAATGGTCAATGTCTGTTGCATCAGATCAAAACTTGGTGCAGGGCTAGGCTGCCAGATTCACTGGAACCATGATTAAGATGAGAGGGAATGATACTTCTTGTTTAGAAAGGGAGTTGACCTAACTGCTGAAGAAAGCTGGACAGAAGACAGTGTTGTCATGCGGCGGCACTAAACATTACTACTTACAGAGTTACCGTTCTTCATGTTCGGGCTTTCCTGTCGAGTTTGATAAAGAAGCAAGGATGGTGCAGAATGACGTCATCTTCATCATGAAAAGATTGAACGAACTAAATGACAATACTTTATTTGATATATATATATATTTAATATTTGATTCATGACTACAATGCTTTCTTTTGCGCGAGGGATGGGGTGGGGGAGGGAGGGGAATGAAATTTAGAATAAACTTTGATAATGCAGCTTTACATGGCTTTGGTTTGAAATTTTTTAACATTGCACAAACAAATTTGTATGATCTAGTGTTAAAGGAAGCAAACAATTACCAGCTATTCATTTGTTCAGCGGTAAGGTGATGTCAATATCATTCTGAGTCGTCGTGTATCGGAAATTCAGATTTCCACTCGTACGTATGATGTGGTGTTCGTGTTGGGTGCAAAAAGATGGTTTCAAATGCACTTCCTACTTCCACATTTGTGTGAAAATGGATCTAGGAACGCATGACTGATCAAAAGGCTGGAAATTAAATCCTTTCATCTGTCTTTTCTGCAAAAGCTGACTGATTGTACATTGCAAATTCGGGGTGACCATATTCAGTGTAGTGAAAGGTACGATTTATTTGAAATGATTGTTTTAATTTTTATCCGTATTTAAAGACTGATCTGGGTGTGTATTTATAATAATTGATGGCAAAATGTAGTGTCGGTGTTTCTGAAATGAAAACTCATCACAATACGAACATTATGCGGACTTTTAATTACAGACGTTTTCGGACATGGACAAAATGCAATTTGTATTTTTCTCTCTTGTTTTGGAAGATATTTCCCAGCATTCATTCACTCAAAATGGTGATTATTAATAGATACGAAGGTGTGGAAAAATCCTTTTTTTTATTTTGTTTTGCTTTGTAAAGCATTTAAGATCAGACAATTGGAACGTCCCAGCTATTCATGTTGAGGTTTCCTTCTCCTCTTCAACTGGTCCAATGACCTTTATGAATAACTCTCTCTCTCTCTCTCTCTCTCTCTCTCTCTCTCTCTCTCTCTCTCTCTCTCTCTTTTCAATTGTATCTTTTAGGGACTTATGTTCTCCATTACAAGGCACAATCATTTTTCATTTTTTTAAAAAGACAGACAGAAAAAAGAAAAACGAAGTGGTAACCCTAGACATACACACCTTTGAAAAAGGGAGAAAACAAATTCTTGAGAAGACCCCTTTGACTAATCCGCATCACTGCGTTTGCTAAAAAAAGAAACAGTAACTAAAATGGAAAAAAAAAGAAGAAAAAGAACAAAGAAAAGAAAAGAAAAAGAAACAGAAAAAAAATGAAAAAGAGAGAAGAGAAAAGAAAAGAAAAGAAAAGAAGAAAAGCAGTTTTCGTTTTCTTTGACCTTGATGTCTTGGCGGGAAAAGCTTGGGCAGAGGAAGGAGGGTAGGTGGGACTGAAGAGGGGGTGGGGGGGGGGGGGAAACAGTGATGGCATGACGCCACCCCCTCCCACCCAACCGTTCCTCCAGGCCTACCGCCGATCCCCTCCCCCACCCCATCCGGCCCACCCGCCCACATCGTCCTGTGCGTGTTCACCACCGGGGTGTATGCTCCGTGTGGTCTGTAGTCAACAAGGGCTCCTGCCACAGCGAGATCTTCGCACGATGACCTGCTTGATACGGTGCCCTGCCTCCTTTCTCCCCGTCAACTGGGGGACTCCCTCCCTGTCCCCTCCGCTCCACCCATCATGACCTCTTTCATGGAACCGGATCAGTCGTAGTCTCACCGTGAGTGGGGCAACAAGCAAACAAAGAAGCAAATCGTTGAGGTCGTAAAGGAATTTTCGAGTGGAGAGATTAAAAAGAAATGTGGGGGGTGAGGGGGGTGGGACTTGGGGGTGGAGGGGCCCGGGGTGAGACGAGAATGGGACGTGTTTGGTGGTGAAGGTTTATTTTTCATAGAAAAGCGGTTGGTGTTCCTTGTTTTCCTTGTTCCAGTAAACGGATTCTTTCGCCTGTGTTCGTTTGTGGTCTGATGAGGAAAGAGCGAGAAGACCAAGGGCTTGCTTAGTATGTGTTTATCCAGTCAAAGTAGTGAAGAAAGACACTACCGTTTAGGTACGTTTGTGTGTGTGTGTGTGTGTGTGTGTGTGTGTGTGTGTGTGTGTGTGTGTGTGTGTGTGTGTGTGTGTGTGGTGAGAGAGAGAGAGAGAGAGAGAGAGAGAGAGAGAGAGAGAGAGAGAGAGAGAGAGAGAGAGAGGTTTAGGGACAACGAGTGTCATGTTCTTTATACCTGTAAATAGTAGTGACGACGAGGCCATGGACCTGTCATAGCTTACGAAAAAAGACATCGTCTTTGGATGAAACATCCAGGTCTGGTTCGAGCCATGCATGCAGATTACGCACCAATCACACTCAAAGGGAGCTGCAGGGAGTTTGTTCATTGGAGACAGAAACTTCTGATTAGAAAAGCGGAATTCTCTTCTTCAACTCCGAAATACAGGCACCCTGACACTAACCGACCCTAACCTGTACTGTGATCTTGACCCAAACCTTACCCTAATTACACAGCATCTAACCAAATTTTACATAGCTTCTTACCCTAATTAAACAGTATCTTACTCTAATTACACAGCATCTTACCCTAATTACACAGCATCTTACCCTAAGTCCATAGCATCTTATTTCAAAACCTGTATTCATAAATTGTGCTCACAGTTGGGATCATTGAAGATTGTTTCTCCTTCACCCATCCAAAATGCAAACAACATCCGCGCCTCCAACACGTTTTAAATTGATGACTCCCTCCCACTTCCTCCCACCCCCACCCCACCCCAGCCCCACTCTCTACCCACCCACACACAACATCCTACGCATCTACTGGCATTGACAAGAAATTCCAAGTGACCTTCAGCCTGTAACACACGTGAATTCCTGACTTGCACCTTTGAAGACATTATTTATCTGATACGCTAACACAATCTCGCCACTCTCACCCCTCCAACCTCCTCATTCCTGCACCCCCTTCACCTCTCCCCCCATCCTTCAACACCCCCCCCCCTTTTCCCCCTCCAGTTTTCCAGTCGTCTGTTGGACTCCCTCACTGTAAAAGTCCCTGCGCCCAGCCAGTTATCCAGAAATACAAAGAGTTGACGGGTCTCAGTCAAGTCCACCTCCTTTGTCACCATGCACCCCCTTCGTGTTCTTTGTGCATTAGATCATATAGTTTACCCTAACCTTTGGATGGTCTTTGTGCATTAGATCATATAGTTTTTCCCTAACCTTTGGATGGTCTTTGTGCATTAGATCTCATAGTTTACCCTAACCTTTGGATGGTCTTTGTGCATTAGATCTCATAGTTTACCCTAACCTTTGGATGGTCTTTGTGCATTAGATCTCATAGTTTACCTAACCTTTGGATGGTCTTTGTGCATTAGATCTCATAGTTTACCCTAACCTTTGGATGGTCTTTGTGCATTAGATCTCATAGTTTACCCTAACCTTTGGATGGTCTTTGTGCATTAGATCTCATAGTTTACCCTAACCTTTGGATGGTCTTTGGCATTAGATCTCATGTTTACCCTAACCTTTGGATGGTCTTTGTGCATTAGATCTCATAGTTTACCCTAACCTTTGGATGGTCTTTGTGCATTAGATCTCATAGTTTACCCTAACCTTTGGATGGTCTTTGTGCATTAGATCTCATAGTTTACCCTAACCTTTGGATGGTCTTTGTGCATTAGATCTCATAGTTTACCCTAACCTTTGGATGGTCTTTGTGCATTAGATCTCATAGTTTACCCTAACCTTTGGATGGTCTTTGTGCATTAGATCTCATAGTTTACCCTAACCTTTGGATGGTCTTTGTGCATTAGATCTCATAGTTTACCCTAACCTTTGGATGGTCTTTGTGCATTAGATCTCATAGTTTACCCTAACCTTGGATGGTCTTTGTGCATTAGATCATATAGTTTACCCTAACCTTTGGATGGTCTTTGTGCATTAGATCTCATAGTTTACCCTAACCTTTGGATGGTCTTTTGTGCATTAGTTCTCATAGTTTACCCTAACCTTTGGATGGTCTTTGTGCATTAGATCTCATAGTTTACCCTAACCTTTGGATGGTCTTTGTGCATTAGATCTCATAGTTTACCCTAACCTTGGATGGTCTTTGTGCATTAGATCTCATAGTTTACCCTAACCTTGGATGGTCTTTGTGCATTAGATCTCATAGTTTACCTAACCTTGGATGGTCTTTGTGCATTAGATCTCATAGTTTACCCTAACCTTGGATGGTCTTTGTGCATTAGATCTCATAGTTTACCCTAACCTTGGATGGTCTTTGTGCATTAGATCATATAGTTTACCCTAACCTTGGATGGTCTTTGTGCATTAGATCTCATAGTTTACCCTAACCTTTGGATGGTCTTTGTGCATTAGATCTCATAGTTTACCCTAACCTTTGGATGGTCTTTGTGCATTAGATCTCATTGTTTACCCTAACCTTTGGATGGTCTTTGTGCATTAGATCTCATAGTTTTCCCTAACCTTTGGATGGTCTTTGTGCATTAGATCTCATAGTTTACCCTTTAACCTTTGGATGGTCTTTGTGCATTAGATCTCATAGTTTACCCTAACCTTTGGATGGTCTTTGTGCATTAGATCTCATAGTTTACCCTAACCTTTGGATGGTCTTTGTGCATTAGATCTCATAGTTTACCCTAACCTTTGGATGGTCTTTGTGCATTAGATCATATAGTTTACCCTAACCTTTGGATGGTCTTTGTGCATTAGATCTTTTAGTTTACCCCAACCTTTGGATGGTCTTTGTGCATTAGATCTCATAGTTTACCCTAACCCTTTGGGTGGTCTTTGTGCATTAGATCTCATAGTTTACCCTAACCTTGGATGGTCTTTGTGCATTAGATCTCATAGTTTACCCTAACCTTTGGATGGTCTTTGTGCATTAGATCTCATAGTTTACCCTAACCTTTGGATGGTCTTTGTGCATTAGATCTCATAGTTTACCCTAACCTTTGGATGGTCTTTGTGCATTAGATCTCATAGTTTACCCTAACCTTTGGATGGTCTTTGTGCATTAGATCTCATAGTTTACCCTACCTTTGGATGGTCTTTGTGCATTAGATCTCATAGTTTACCCTAACCGTTGGATGGTCTTTGTGCATTAGATCTCATAGTTTACCCTAACCTTTGGATGGTCTTTGTGCATTAGATCTCATAGTTTACCCTAACCTTGGATGGTCTTTGTGCATTAGATCTCATAGTTTACCCTAACCTTTGGATGGTCTTTGTGCATTAGATCTCATAGTTTACCCTAACCTTTGGTATGGTCTTTGTGCATTAGATCTCATAGTTTACCCTAACCTTGGATGGTCTTTGTGCATTAGATCATATAGTTTTACCCTAACCTTTGGATGGTCTTTGTGCATTAGATCTCATAGTTTACCCTAACCTTGGATGGTCTTTGTGCATTAGATCTCATAGTTTACCCTAACCTTGGATGGTCTTTGTGCATTAGATCATATAGTTTACCCTAACCTTGGATGGTCTTTGTGCATTAGATCTCATAGTTTACCTAACCGTTGGATGGTCTTTGTGCATTAGATCTCATAGTTTACCCTAACCGTTGGATGGTCTTTGTGCATTAGATCTCATAATTTACCCTAACCGTTGGATGGTCTTTGTGCATTAGATTTATATAGTTTACCCTAACCTTTGGATGGTCTTTGTGCATTAGATCATATAGTTTACCCTAACCGTTGGATGGTCTTTGTGCATTAGATCTCATAGTTTACCCTAACCGTTGGATGGTCTTTGTGCATTAGATCTCATAGTTTACCCCAACCTTGGATGGTCTTTGTGCATTAGATCATATAGTTTACCCTAACCTTGGATGGTCTTTGTGCATTAGTCATATATGTTTACCCTAACCTTGGATGGTCTTTGTGCATTTGATCATATAGTTTACCCTAACCTTGGATGGTCTTTGTGCATTAGATCTCATAGTTTACCCCAACCTTGGATGGTCTTTGTGCATTAGATCTATAGTTTACCCTAACCTTGGATGGTCTTTGTGCATTAGATTCATAGTTTACCCTAACCGTTGGATGGTCTTTGTGCATTAGATCTCATAGTTTACCCTAACCGTGGTGGTCTTTGTGCATTAGATCTCATAGTTAACCCTAACCTTTGGATGACATTTCTTCGTTGTTGTCGCACTTAAGGAAAAAAATCTTTCCGAGTATCAAAGATGACTCAACCCGAACTTTGACGTGACAGCATTGTTGTATTGGGCTCATACACTTTTAGTCAATTAATGCACTGAGTTTGCATTGATATACAGCTTGTCTGTCAAAACTGAAAGTTAAAGCAAAGACTAGAAATAACGGAATGCGCTTTTCTTTCGTCTACCACTCTATCAATCCTTGGATCAAGTTCACAAATTTAAAATGAGGTCATCCTGTCACTGTTTTAGGTCGTCTAAAATTGGTAATTGGCTTTGGCACACTTTGTTGTGTGTGCTCTTGGATTAATGTTTGTGCCGGGAGCCGACAGGTTTAAGGTGTAGTGGATTTAGAAACGATGACAAAGGGTTCAGCATTCCCATTGTTCCCGTAGAACAGAGAGAGACAGAGAGATAGAGGGACAGAGATACAGGAGACAGAGGGGCAGAGAGATAGAGATACTACTCCGTCACGAGAAACGGTCCACCTTGCACCCCCCCCCCCCCCCCCCCCCCCCCCCCCCCCCCCCCTAATAAATTTGTCACATGTATTTTTGGTGCTTTAGAGTGTATAGATCACGAAAATCATGTTAACATAATAAATCTTGGGACGCACTGTCCCTTCTGGCTTAATTTGAAGGATACCATCTCAGGTGCCGCGGCTGCTTTTCGTCGGTCGAAACGTTTCATAAGTTTGGTGATCACCTGTGTCTTTGTTATTTAAGCTACGAGAATTTCCTTTATGTTTTTGTTGACAGTAATGCCTTTCTGCACGATATGCAGTAATCAGAACGATAATATATGCAATTAGGTGACCGCAGTAAAGCTACGTGTTTTACCCACCGTATATTTACGCGTTGCAACTGTAAAATTGCCAAAGTGTTTGCAATAACTTTTCTCCGAAAATGTGAACTATTAGGAACAAAGACCCAAGATCAAGAAAAGCCTGATTTTTTTCCCTGTGACCCCCTTTCGGGT
>CM031597.1:52919778-52921624 GCA_018398815.1 Conus ventricosus | reverse complement strand
TTTAAGACTTAGAAACATTAAAGACTGTAGTTTATTCACATAAGACGAGACTCATTTGAAGATGTTGCGGAAAATGATTATTGAAACGATCAGGAAAAACACAGGATTAACAAAAACAAAATCTAAAATAGTAAATGTATTGAAAACGATAACCTACACAGTATGTTTGTTTGTAGAAATCGTTATTTTTGGTATGAATCTGCTTGTTAAGAACGTATAAATGCCAATCCTGGCACTTTCGCCCGAAAATTTGGGTGAGGAGCAAGTGCCCAGAACAGACATTATTAGTTCTCGGGAGCTGATGATAGGCCATTGGGTAAAGCATTGAATTCATAGAGTTGATCACTCCATTGAAATATGAGTATTTCCTGTGCTGTTCATGGATTGCTACACTACATTAGGCATCCTTCAGATCAGTTCAGGCCATAAAGCATCCTTTTGTTATCAAAAGTCAGGGCTGTGTTCAGAGTATCTTTTTTGAAATGCTAACTGACTTTTAAGTTGAATTTTTTTAGATTTAAAATCATGCGATAAGATCCATCTTTCTTTCCCTGGTAAAAACGGGAGAAATAACTTCACCAGGTAATGCTCACAAGGGGAAATTACTTTCTTGGCTATCAACTTTTGAACTTCTAAATCAATTATCTTGCACTCTTTCTGATCTGTGACATTTTTTTTTTGTGCAAGATAACCGGGATAACTGGTCTAAAGGACAGTCAAATTCAATCTTAACCCCTGTTATCCTGCTTAAAATCTCTGGTTTGAAGTGATTTTAGGCCATGCGTCTTCAAACTGTCTAATCTCCCTGCAGTAAACTCATGTTTCTGAGGTTTTAAAGATGAGCCAAGCTCACCTCTTCTATGGAGCCGGGATTCTGATGTCCCCGTTTCTGCTGGAACCAATGCTGCCTTTTGTTTAGTCTGTTCCTTTGGTCTAAAAAATGACTACGTTCGACCTGACTCAGAGCAGAAAGAATCCCCCACTTGTTCACAATAGAAGCAGGCGTTTCCGCGAAACTGCGCTCATGGCCTACACTGGAGCTGATGCGGCGTCTCACACCCCACATCTTTGAGCTCGCGGACAACTTTTCCAAACAACTGGTCTGTGATCGGGACTTATCATCACAGATCCGCGAAAATTGTTGGTTTATATGTGGTATAGATGCCACTGCGTCTGCGTAACGAAACGAGAGAGAGAGAGAGAGAGAGAGAGAGAGAGAGAGAGAGAGAAGAGAGAGAGAGAGGGGGGGAGAGAGGAGAGAGAGAGAGAGAGAGAGAGAGAGAGAGAGAGAGAGAGAGAGAGAGAGAGAGAGAAAGAGAGAGAGAGAGAGGAGAGACAGAGACAGCGAGAGGTCCCTGCACCGCCTGACCCATTGATCATAATTGAAATTCAAGCCGACGTGGAGGGAAAAAAAGTACACATCCGCTCTTCTTACCGTTGACAGGGCAAAAGGGGGGCACAAACAGAACGCCTTGTGTGACTCCCTTTCTTTTCAGCCCAGCAGCATCGTTTAGCCGCTATGACAGCCCGCGACCGGGGTGGACACATCTACAATGAAGCCCTTCCCCCGACACCCCACAAGCCTCCTCAGGCGGAGGGTCGAGAGTTGGCCAGTTAGTGTGTGGTGTGTCTGTGTGCGTGCGTGCGTGCGTGCGTGTGTGTGTGTGTGTGTGTGTGTGTGTGTGTGTGTGTGTGTGTGTGTGTGTGTGTGTGTGTGTGTGTGCGGAGGGCTGGGAGGGGTATACACTTGCTTCCTCGTCCTGGTGGGGACTTGTTTCCGTTAAACATGGGGTGTGTCCTCAGAGGGTCTCGCGGGTCTTGAGAAGGTTTTGAAGTGAAAAAGTGC
>CM031597.1:52894778-52904778 GCA_018398815.1 Conus ventricosus | reverse complement strand
ACTATATGTGAAATAAACTGTCAGCATCAGCATAGGAACCATACAAGAGGTTCTGAACGAACGACTTACAGAGCTGGTGGTGACAGAATACAGTGAACACGGAGAATTGTTTCATCGTAAAGGAAGTGCAGTCACCAACCAGAAGGTAGCAACTGCAGCAATATGAACTTCACAATGTGTGTCCCGTTTTCTGCCAGTGTTTGACGCTGCCCTCTGTGTCTGACAGGGGGAGGTTAGTCTTGTCCATCTTTACATAAAACAGCATGGATTGCTTCATGATTCTAAAAGAAATCCATGGCCATTGTGCGGAAGATTCTAACCGAAGTTCGTACGCTCTCAATCTTATCGCGGGGCCTTCTTCCTCTTTTTTTTTTTTTTAATGACTGTTATTTAGAGAGATGCAAGACTCAGGCCTCTGCTTCTGCCAGCTGATACAGCTGTAAAGCACGCTTCTTTGTAGACTGGCATCGGCTATCAGACTCCAGGATTGTTGCCCTGTGACGTCTCTCTTCGCTCTGGTCTGTATATTTCTTCTTCTTTTCTTGTCAGGACCAATCACAGGAAAATGAAGACTATTCGGTATTTGTGTTTAACGGATCTGAAAGACAACGTAGTTCTTTTTTTCCCCTGCTTTATTTGGGAGGCTTATGTTGTTTGCTGATCCTGTAGTTGGTGCATTTCTAAACCACTAATCGTGTACCATGCAGCTGATGGGTGAGATGGAAACCGACAAAGGATAGAATACACACTTTTTTTGTTTCCTGTGGATTGATTTGGAGATGGCCTAATTTGGAGATGGCCTAATTTGGAGATGGCCTAATTCAAACTCATCTCGCTTGATTGGGTTGCAATGATTTCATAATTAGCCTCTGAAACTGAACTTTTAAATCATGATGGCTTTTTCCCCCCCTTTTTCTTTCTTCTTCTTTTTTTTGGTTCTTTCTTTCTTTCTTTCTTTCTTTCTTTTCTTTTCTTTTTGGGACAAGATCGGTTTTGTTTCGCAATATAGAGATCGAACTTCATGATTTGCCAGTCTGTGTCTATATCCAAATAAAAACAAACGAACAAAGAAACACAGCATAACAACAACAGCGAATGATAAACTAAAAAGCGAAGACTGAGAGAGAGAGAGAGAGAGAGAGAGAGAGAGAGAGAGAGAGAGAGAGAGGAAGAGAGAGAGAGAGAGAGAGGAGGGTGGGGGTGGGTGAACCGTCATCCTACATCCTTGACATTGTTAACACATTGACAACATATTTACGGATCAACTTCAACATGAAAGCAACTACTTTGATTTAGGCGCAAAAGTTCGAGAGTGGAACACATGAAATTCTTTGACTGCATGTATGGGTTCACGTGTAAAGAATAGAAGAAGACTAACTCACATTCGATACGAACCGCACCTTTCAACACGTATATTCGTGTCACGGACAGAAAAAGAAAAACCGAAGTCGTGGTCAGTCGCCAGCCAGTTTGTTTGGACAGAAGCTCCAACTCAAATATCCTGGTGTCCAGGCAGACGACTTAAGGTGTCGCGTCAGCCAATTAGGCATAGCGGAGAGGCTCACGGAGACAGCATCGGTCCAGCAGACAGACTAAGTGGCTGAACCGACGGATCAATATGTCTGGCCAGACAGGTCTCGGCGCCTGGGTCAGACTAAGACAGCCAAGTTACGAGACCAGTGCAGACAGTGAAGTCAGACGTCGCTGGTTGAAGGGGGAAGGTATTGTGTGGTGGGGGGTAAAATCAAGCTAATTAATTAAATGACCCATTGACCACCACAGAGAGCAAGGCCAGTAGATGTGACTGTGACGATTTGAACGTCCAATGGAATTAGGAGGGAGGTGACCTTTTACGAGGCGGGAAAATTTCTGACCAATGGTACTCGCCTTTTTGACAGATCGGAACGGGATAAGAAAGATGTGAGAGTGAGAGAACGGAGGAAAAGAAGGCAGACAGAGAGAGAGAGAGGTTCTGAGAGTAGGCTCTGCACGAGAGAAGAGCAGAGAGATGAGGGGAGGAGTGAACAGAACCGAGCTGAAGCATTAGCACCAGATAGAGTCTGCAGAGGAAGGACTAAGGGGAGATGTTGAGAGAGAGAGTTGCTAACTGATGAAGAGAAAAAAAAAGAAAAGAAAAAGAAAAGAAAAGCAACCATGTCCATTTGATAGAGCAGACTAGAAGAGAGAGAGAGAGAGAGAGAGAGAGAGAGAGAGGAGAGAGAGAGAGGAGAGAGAGAGAGAGAGAGAGAGTGCAATGCGTTAATGCAGGGAGAAAGAAAGGAGAACAGATCGATGTCTGATAGTCACTGTTCAATCTGAACCGGGGTTCGACCTCATACCTGGCCACGCCACTTTCAACAGCAGTCCAACCTGACCAACGCCAGCGGTCTAACCGACCAGTGCCAGCAGTCCAACCGGACCAGTGCCGGCGGACCAACCTGACCAGTGCCAGCAGTTGTGTCGTGACTGGTGTTTGTGAAAGTGACAGTGAAAAGAAAAGAAAAGAAAAGAAGAAAAGGAAAAGACAGTGATTTGTGAATAGTTTAAGATCACCTGGCCAGGTAAAGTAGAAATCTATTTATACCGGGTTAGTTAATGATGATTTAGATAAATGGTTTTGTGAAGTTCAAGGAAAGAGAGAATGTTTTATTTTGTTTGACTCCATATGCATTGATGTTTCTTTCCATGATTATGTGTAGTAAAGTTATAGACTTTATAGTGGTTTGATGTGACGAATGCATGATATATGAATGAGATTGTAAGCAAGTTTGTGAGTGTGTTTGGGCTGTGCGCTAGTCCTTCCTCCACTGACATACCGAGGTTGACAATTTTATTGGCGAGCCTGCCAGGATATTCTGGCCCATTTATTATAATTGTTCAACTTCTCAGAGAGGAAGCTGGGTGGGATTCAAGTATTGTAATCCTAAGACAAGGTAGTGTCTTACTGTATGTTTCCAAGTAGTTAAATACTAGGCTTGGGCATTGCTTCCAAGATAGTTAACACTAGGCTTGGCATTTCAGCCCCAGAGTACTTATTTCGCACAGATTGCCTATAATTCGCTCTCATAGTTGGGTCGGGGCGCTAGGCGTCTTATAAAAAACTAATTACGTTGTCCCAAGCTAATATTATCATTCATAGGATTGTGCTTTTTACGTCACTCGTGTCAGTAACCACCAGTTTGGCTGTCGTAGTAGTAAAATCTTGTTAAAAAAAAAAGATATAATGGCGGACAAAAAAGAACACCCACTTGAACAACTTGTGAGCGTCGCTCGTGATTTAGGCTACTCGGGAGAAGAGTTGCGAGCATTCGTTTGAAACCCAACAAAAGAGGGAAAAGGGAGATGAGCGAGCGGAAAAGGGACGCCGTGAAACGCAGGAAACAGAAAGATTAAGGATTCAGGCTAGCGATAATCAGGCTAGGGAAACGCAGGAAACAGAAAGATTAAGGATTTCAGGCTAGCTTAACGCAGGAACAGAAAGATTAAGGATTCAATTAGAGTTAGAGAGAGTGAAAACACAGAGGGAGACACCGAGGATGGGAGTTCAGTTTCCAGTGACTCTGTGCGCAGTTATGCCCCCGACCAAAGTTGCCAAAATTCTCTGAAGGAACAGATTCGATTGATGCGTACATCAGTCGTTTCGAAACGTTTGCTACTAGTCAGGGTTGGCCTTCAGAAGAGTGGGCAGTCATTTTGTCAGCGCTATTGATGGGTAAGGCATTACAGATTTTCACTGCGTTACCAGCAGACCAACAATCCGATTTTGGTCTGTGAAGGAGTCGTTGATGAAGGATTTGACCTCACAGAGGAGGGGTTCAGAAAGAAATTTCGTTCAGCTAGATTACAAGCAGGTGAACGTACACTCAGTTTGGTGCACGTTTAGATCACTATTTTGAGAAATGGTTAGAGTTGAGTGGTACGAGAAAGGAGTTCGCTGAGTTGAAAGAGCTGGTTATGAAAGAACAGATTTTGTCAGGTTGCGGCCCTGAGTTAACTATAACATTTGAAGAGAGACAGCCAGAGACAGCAGGAGAGTTGCTGAAGTTAGCAGAGGTGTATAGGGAGGCACGTTTGGGCACTAAGGTGCAGGAGAAACAGGTGCCAGGCACAGGTGAGAAGAGTGCAAGGAGACTAGGGGAGTTTTCGGCAAAGTCTGCAAACCAGTGGTGGGGCAGAAAGGAGGACAAAGGGACAATAGGCGTTTCATTTGTCACAAGAAGGGACATGTGGCGAGGATTGTCGCATGAGGTTCCAGAAGGCAGCAGCCTTGCAAGAGGTGGATAAGGGTCGCCAGGGGAAACGACCTGCAGTGGAACCAAAAGGGATCCAATCTGAAGAGGGTTAGAGTGCAGCCTATGGCTAGCACTGGACAGCAGTCAGTGTCAGGGATGGAGGGCACAAGGCTGAGTGGTTCATTACCAGTGGAAGAAGGGTGGATTGGCCAGAGAGGGTGAAAGTGTTACGAGACACTGGTTGTTCATGTGGTGTAGTAAGACAACGCTGGTCGAGGAAGGGGATTTGACAGGGCAAATCCAGACCTGTACTCTAATCGATGGCACTGTGAGGGATTTTCCCAGTTGCTAAGATTGAAGTACGTACCCCTTACTTCTCAGGAGAGTTGTCTGCGCTGGTGATGGAGAAACCCTTCATGATTTGATCATTGGAAATATTCCAGGTGCAAGGGATCCAGGGGATCCTGAGTTGTTGACTGCTACGGGGGCAGCAGTTCAAACACGGAGCAAGAAGGAGGAAAAGGTTGATAAACCGTTAGTCGTTCCAGCAAGGAAGTCAGGATAGATGTGTCGCTGATGAGTTTAGGGCAGCGCAGAGGAACAAGCCCCTTCGCTCATGAAGTTTGGGAGTTGGCAAGAGGTGGAGAGAAAAGGTGGTTAGAGGAGGTGAGACAGAATTTCTGGTGAAAGGCGGGTTGTTGTACCGAGTGTTTACAAGGGGAAGACAGGTAAGGTGACAACTCAGTTAGAGGTACCAGCATGTTATCGTGACCATGTCTGTCAGTGGGTCACGAGTCGTCATGGCGGGTCATCTCGGCACCAGCAAAACAGCTGACCGAATCTTTGATGATTTTCATTGGCCATGGGCAATGGCAGACATAAAGCGTTTCTGCATGTCATGTGACGTGTGTCAAAGGTCAGCCACAAGAGGGGTGAAGAGGAAGGCGCCTCTTAAACATCCCCCTTTAATTGACACACCATTCAGGAGAGTGGCTGTTGATCTGATTGGCCCAATCTCGCCCTGTTCCAAAGGTGGGCACAGGTATGAGACATGTAAGGTTGCAAGGGAAAGTTTGCAGAAGGCTAGGGTCGTTCAGAAGAAGCAATATGACAGGAAGGTGAGGAAGCAATCCCTCAAGGTGGGAGATCAAGTCCTGTTACTGCTTCCACGGATCACAACAAGCTGCTGATGCATTGGAAAGGACCATTCACATCACTGAAAAGGTAGATCGGGATTACCGAATTGATGTGAATGGGAAACCAAAACTTTTCCATGCGAATTTTCTCCGCAAATATATTCAGCGTGAGACTCGGCACATAGGCGCAGCAGCAATCATTGATGAGGTGAAGGAGACCAGCAGAAGAAGGGGAGATTTTGTTGCCTGAGTTTCCAGGAGAAGAGTCATACAGGGATGTGTCACTGTATGAAGGGCTAGACAGTAGGATGATGAGGAAGTTATTGACGGGTTTGGAAAGGCGTAGTGAATTTCATGGATGACATTCTGATAGCATCTGAGACATGGGAGGAGCATATGAGGCAGCTAGTAGCAGTTTTAGAGAGGTTGAGACGAGCCAATCTCACAGCCAGACCAACAAAGTGCCAGATTGGTTTTCCATGCCTGGAGTTCCTAGGTTTTGTTGTTGGAGGCGACACAAAGCAGCCAGAAAAGGGAAAGGTGGAGAAGATGATGAATTCAGAGAGACCAAAGACCAAAACAGAAGTCAGGAGTCTGCTAGGTTTTATTGGTTTCTACAGGGAATTTGTACCAAATTTCGCAGCAATCACGAGTCCTCTCAGTGATTTGGTCAAGGCAGGGAAACCGGCAGTGGTCGAATGGTCAGACGCTGCAGAGCAAGCACTGCAGGGCAGTGCTAGAACGACTAGGTTCCCGTTCCATCTTGAAGCTACGGATATGTCTAAACCCTTTTTGTTGCGTACAGATGCATCAGGTGGTGGAGTAGGTGCAGTATTGTTGCAGGAGCACGAAGGGGTCGAGTTTCCCGTGAATTATGCTAGCAGGAAGCTGACGAAGTGTGGAAGAAGGGTATGCAACGGTAGAGAAGGAGTGTTTGGCTGTCGTGTGGGCCGTGCAGAAATTCCACAAATACTTGTATGGGAAAGAGTTCGTGATAGAGATGATCATCAACCACTCAAATTCCTGCAGGAGGCGCAGTGAAAAACAGCAGGGTGCTGCGCTGGGCAATGGCACTGCAGCCCTACAGGTATCGAGTCCAGTACATTCCAGGTCGACAGAATGTCGGAGCTGACTATTTAAGCCGTGTATTTCTAGCAAGCTGCAACTCAGAGGAAGTCAGTCATATCCGGGGTGCATAGCTACTTTGTTGATAATATGTGTTGATTACAGTTCTGTTGAGTGGATATGGGTTCATTCCCATTTGGCTATGGTTCATTATTTTCTTTGTGAGACTTGTTCATGTAAATGTAGTTATGTTTGGAGCATACAGTCGCTTGGGTAGTAATGCACTGTTTGCGATAAGTGAGGATGGAGATTCCTCAGTGAGGTGTCATGGATCGTGATCATAATAGTTGTGAAGAGGAGATGTGGCAAATCACAGGTAGGGGATTGCATAGGTGCGCACAGAGGTTATCAGAAAATGAGTTGGAAAAAAAAAGGCAAAAGCGTACGTCAATGATAACCCATTGGGGTGATATTTACGAGTGATATATCTTATAATTTATAAACCGTTTGTTGTAAAGTATTTTCCAAACTTTGAAACGTGTAGCTGTGTGTCAGCAATTCGGTTGTTGTCTTTTTTGTACCATTGTTTTGAGAAATGCGGAGCATAGTCTTTAGCAAGGGGGAAATTGTCACGGACAGAAAAAGAAAAACCGAAGTCGTGGTCAGTCACCACCCAGTTTGTTTGGACATAAGCTCCAACTCAAATATCCTGGTGTCCAGGCAGATGACTTAAGGTGTCGCGTCAGCCAATTAGGCATAGCGGAGAGGCTCACGGAGACAGCATCGGTCAGCAGACAGACTAAGTGGCTGGACCGACGGATCAATATGTCTGGCCAGACGGGTCTCGGCGCCTGGGTCAGACTAAGACAGCCAATTTACGAGACCAGCGCAGACAGTGAAGTCAGACGTCACCGGTTGAAGGGGGAAGGTATTGTGTGGTGGGGGGTTAAAATCAAGCTAAGTAATTAAATGACCCATTGACCACCACAGAGAGCAAGGCCAGTAGATGTGACTGTGACGATTTGAACGTCCAATGGAATTAGGAGGGAGGTGACCTTTTACGAGGCGGGAAAAATTCTGACCAATGGTACTCGCCTTTTTGACAGATCGGAAGGGGATAAGAAAGATGTGAGAGTGAGAGAACGGAGGAAAAGAAGGCAGACAGAGAGAGAGGGGAGAGGTTCTGAGAGTAGGCTCTGCACGAGACAAGAGCAGAGAGATGAGGGGAGGAGTGAACAGAACCGAGCTGAAGCATTAGCACCAGATAGAGTCTGCAGAGGAAGGACTAAGGGGAGATGTTGAGAGAGAGAGTTGCTAATGATGAAGAGAAAAAAAAAAAAAAAGAAAAAGAAAAGAAAAGCAACCATGTCCATTTGATAGAGCAGACTAGAAGAGAGAGAGAGAGAGAGTGCAATGCGTTAATGCAGGAGAAAGAAAGGAGAACAGATCGATGTCTGATAGTCACTGTTCAATCTGAACCGGGGTTCGACCTCAAAACTGGCCACGCCACTTTCAACAGCAGTCCAACCTGACCAACGCCAGCGGTCTAACCCGACCAGTGCCAGCAGTCCAACCGGACCAGTGCGGCGGACCAACCTGACCAGTGCCAGCAGTTGTGTCGTGACTGGTGTTTGTGAAAGTGACAGTGAAAAGAAAAGAAAAGAAAAGAAGAAAAGGAAAGACAGTGATTCGTGAATAGTTTAAGATCACCTGGCCAGGTAAAGTAGAAATCTATTTATACCCGGGTTAGTTAATGATGATTTAGATAAATAGTTTTGTGAAGTTCAAGGAAAGAGAGAATGTTTTATTTTGTTTGACTCCATACGCATTGATGTTTCTTTCCTTGATTATGTGTAGTAAAGTTATAGACTTTACTAGTGGTTTGATGTGACGAATGCATGATATATGAATGAGATTGTAAGCAAACTGTGAGTGTGTTTGGGCTGTGCGCTAGTCCCTTTCCCCCACTGACATACCCGAGGTTGACAATTCGCATTCCGAATTTTCTTGAGAACCAAGGCATAATGAGAACCAAGGCACAATAAGGGATAATGAGAACCAAGGCATAATGAGAACCAAGGCATAATGAGAACCAAGGTACACGAGTTAGAAACTTCAGTCTGGAGAAAGGACAGTACATAGTTCAATCAATGTTGACTGACGCTATACCTGTCACGTTTTCTCACCAGATGAGAAAACGTGACGAGTGAGAAAGCGTGACGGTACAGACGCCCAAGGAAATAAACGTAAGCGTTTCTTCATGATCCATGCACGTCAACGGGCAAAAATGTCAAGCTGCGCTTGGAACCCACCTTTTTCCTAACAACCCTACTACGTTCTTCATGACGTGCACATCTGTTCATTTTCTCACTCTGTGTGTATGTGTGTGTGTGTGTTTTCGTGCGTGCATGCATATATATATATATAGACATTCAACCAAGAAACAAACAACGATCACGTCACTGACTTCCCATTATATACATTGTAGTCGGGGGACATTAATGATGACACTGTTTATAGCAGCTTCCGTTCACGCTTTTTTTTTCTTTTAAAGAACAGTTCACCACACTTCAAATGGCTTTAGAAAGAGAGGGCAAAACACACACAAATCTTGTGTTTTTATATATATATATATATATACACTATCTGTCTATCTCTCTCTGTATATATATTGAATTATAAACAAAGCTTGCTCTTATGTCTTAGATTGAAGTATTAGGGGGAGATAAGCATTCATATCTGCAGTGGTAGATAATTCTGCCTAACTAACAAACAGTATGTGCTTGAGCAGAGAAAAATAAAATAAATGCTTCTCAGAATGAGCCTTCAGCAAGCTTATAGTCTCCAAGGGGGAGACAATCTCCAATGTGGAGGAAACTCACGAACATATATAACTCCCGGTCAGATACCGATATTTCGAAACCTGATTGTTTCTCCTCAGTGACCGTGGAAAGTAATTTGACTCCTTTGCCTTTTCGGTTTCAAGAAGAATGCTATCCCAGAAAAGGCTGGTGTGCAATACCGTAGTATGTTTGTAGAGTTTTCGAAAAACCAACCAAAGGTGCCACCTAAGAAGCAAACGAAAATCATCAAAGAGGAAAACAAGCTACATTTTCTTGTGAAAAGTAGAAAATATAAAAGATAACCTCTTAAGACACTAGTGCTGAAGGGCCAGTTCTTGGAATGAATCCACAAGGGACTAAATTACAACAAACTAATAAATTCCAAGGATAAGTACTGAGCACCATACCAGCAACTTACAGAGCAGCTTGGTGTTGCAATGAAAAAATATTTTATTTTTCCACATTCACCCACTCAAGCACATACTGTTAGTTAGGCAGAATTATCTGCCACTGCAGATATGAATGCTTATCTCCCCCTATTTCTTCAATCTAAGACATAAGAGCAAGCTTTGTTTATAATTGAATATTTCTTGCAGTCATTGCAACATCAAGCTGCTCTGTAAGTTGCTGGTATGATGCTCGGTACTTATCCTTGGAATTTATTAGTTTGTTATATAACACACAATATATATAATATATATATAGTGTGTGTGTGTGTGTGTGT